>OZ024923.1:26161698-26816698 GCA_964017225.1 Netelia inedita | reverse complement strand
AGGGACAAGATATGTATAAAATAAGGTACTTAGTATTAATAAGTAGGGGAGAATGGGGTAATTGGAGCCATGTAAGGAAAGGTTGAAAAAAAGTCATTTTTGTACTAATTATTCATTGTTTTCATTATTAATCAGTCTTTTGATAAATAAACTTGTGTTTTTATGAAATAGAAATTTACTAATAATTCTTTAAGGTGGTGAAAAATTAAATAAAAAAAATATGCTTTTGGCTCTCATTATCCGTCATACATATGGGTAAACTAAGGAATATACAGTCAACCCAAATATAGCCTTTTTAACGCGTAAATGTGGGAGATTTAAGGAGATTCGAGATATTCCAAAGTCAAAAAATGCATGTTTAAACAATTTTTTTATCGAAGTACAAGTCTTCCTTGATATGTGGTGCAAATTTCATGAAACTCTGACCAGTAGAAGTAGGTTAAATAATTTTTTGAAGTTTGCGTTTGAAATAATTTCAAGCATTTTGACAGAAATTCCCAAGTTTTCCGAACTTACTCTTGTTCTACAGAAAAAAAGATGTACATATGCAGGGTGAATTTCGTAAGGTTTCGCAAACGGGATTTTGGTGCAGATGGGATCATTACAAACAAAAGTTGCAAATATACATTAGGGATATTTTTAATAGTTTACGAGATATGAATATTTAAAGTTTATCCAATCACAGCGCGCCGAGAAGCGTTGGAGCCGCCCACTCTCCGCCCTATCCGTAGATATATAGCACAGTTTAGAGCGTTACATTTGGGATCGCAAAATTCAGAGCAGTCAATTATTATTATTTTATTACGCAGTCATTTTTATTTGGCGCCCTCGGCAAAATTCAGAGCAGTCAATGCCCGGCTAGGGCGGAGAGTGGGCGGCTCCAAGGCTTCTCGGCGCGCCCTGATTCGATCAACTTTAAATATTCATATCTCGTAAACTATTAAAAATATCCCCAATGTATATTTGCAACTTTTGTTTGTAATGATCCCATCTGCACCAAAAGCCCGTTTGAGAAACCTTACAGAATTCACCCTGTATAACACAAGATAATATGTAACAAACTTTATAGACGACGTACGCTAGTTAACACAGTTCCACTGCTCAGAATTTCATGTGGTTTTCGCCAAATGAACAAGAAAGACTGGTACTTTCAGAAAAAAAAATTTAATCCATTTTTTTACTCTAAAATATGCCGAACCCCCTTAATGAAGGTAAACAAATGCCAAACTATTCACATGATCTAAGGTTCGATAGTTACTTCGATCGATACAAGAAACAACCCGAAATTGATTAGAAATTCAAACATTTCAGAAAATCGTCTTTCCTGAAAAGTTATGTTTTTTCACCTGCAATGTACCTTTCCTCGGAATCTACTCATCGTATCAGCATATTTTCTTTTTGACGTAACAAGTACATCTAAATGAAGGATATGTCGATACGTTTTTTCGAGAAGAAAAAAAAAAAAAAGATTCAGACCCGAGAAAAAAATATTTGAAGGTAAAAAAACCTGGTCAAATTTTTTTTTTAATTTCAAAGCGTCATCAAAAAATTTGGAAACAAAATATCGAAAGAATGGCGCGATATAATGTTTATAACACTTTAATATATATACCAACAACAAATATGGTGAAAATCAAACGTATGGTTCCTGAGAAAAGGTACATTGAAAATGAGCATTTGTCGAATCAATGTTTTTTTCGACTTTGAATTGGTCCCAAAACTTCTCTAATTTAAATATCTTCTAAAACCACATATAGACTTATTAATAAAGTATTTCTGAACAAAACTAAAAAAAAATCGTCCAAAAATGTTGAATAGTTTTGGAGATATCTTAATTTTGAAGCAGAAAAGGTCGGATAGGCGCTTCCGAATATGTCGAACACCGTTAATATGTTAAAAAGTAACATGTTCTTTGCTTCGATCTAGACGAAGCAAAGAGCTCGCATATATGTAATCTTTGGGATCGTCGCAATTCGAACACTCCGCATGAGTCCATTTTTCACAGGTTCTACAGCGGTATCATTTGTCGTTATGTTTTCCGAGGTCCAAACATCACTCTCTTGATCTGAGTATTCACATATATTATTGCAGAGGTTTGGAACTATCATCCTGGAACAAATTCCTAGTCGCCTTTTTTCATTTTTGTTTAGATGATTTGATCTTAGTTTTCAATTTAGTCCCTTTTTGTTCCCTTCTTTTGAATCTTCTTTGTTTCAACTGCTTTGTTTTCTTTATTATCCCGTCTCTTCTTTTTTTCTTCAGAAATATCTCTCATGGGAGCACTGGTTAGAATTTCTGAGTGTTGTTGCTGAGTGTTGTGCCGAGTGAATGGCTGTGGACTCAATACATTCAGGACATTAGCGAGACTCGTAGATGGATGTGGAACATCAATAGCTGTTGGTGGAGATTGAAGAGGTTCCAGTTGTGATGAAGAGACGGATATTAATTGTGAAACAAGAACATTTACAAACTAACTATTAGTGGGTACAGTAGAGATGATATCCGACGCATTCTCCTCCATCTCAATAATATCATGATTCGAAAACATATTTGGGTTCATGGGAAATAGCGACGAGCGGCGGAGAGGTAACGTCTCGGATGACTCCGAGAGCAAAGGATTAAAATACGAGGGGTGTTCGAAAAATTAGGTGGCTTTATGTTTTTATAAAAAAATATTTATTTATTCATCAATGCTTACGTTATCCTCCTCAAAGTAATCCTCAGATATAATACACTTGTGCCAGCGCTTTTTCCAATCCTCGAAGCACTTCTGATAATCATTTTGTGGTATAGCCTCGAGCTCTTTCAGCGATGCAGTTTTTATCTCCTCGGTCGTTGAAAATCGATATTCTTTTGACGGGTCTCTTCAGTTTTTCGAAGAGAAAAAAGTTGCAGGGGGCCATATCCGGTGAATATTGAGGCTGAGGCATGACTGTGGTGTTGGTTTTGGCCAAAAAATCTCTCACAAGCAACGATGATTGAGCAGGTGCATTATTGTGATGCAAAAGTCATGAATTGTTTTTCCACAATTCCGGACGTTTTTTGCGTATTGCTTCTCGTTAACGGCGCATAACTTCGAGGTAATACTCCTTATTGACCGTACGACCTTATTGTAAGAACTCGTTATGCACTACGCCACGATAATCGAAGAAAACAGTGAGCAAAACTTTGACATTTGATCGAACTTGGCGTGCTTTTTTCGGTGTTTGCTCTTCTGGGCTCTTCCATTGGGGCGATTGGGCTTTAGTTTCGAGGTCATAACCATATACCGACGATTCGTCACTAGTTATAACCGTTTTGAGCTAATCAGGGTCATTATTGACTTCATTCAACAACTCCTGAACGATGCTCATGCGGCGGTTCTTTTGGTCAAAATTAAGCAGTTTTGGAATAAATTTCGCTGACACACGTCTCGTGCCCAAAACATTCAACAAAATTGCATGGCACGAGCCAACCGATATGCCAACGTCTTCACCAACTTCTCTGACGGTGATTCGACGATTTTTCAACTCAATTTCTTTCACTGCTTGAACGTTTTCATCTGTTGTTGACGTGCTGGGGCGTCCCGGGCGAGGTTCGTCATTGACATCTTCTCGGCCTTCTTGGAACAGCTTGTGGCACACTTATACACATTTTTCTAACTCATTTCCAGAGTAGACTCACCGTACGCCACTGTCAACATTTCAACATTTCAAGAGCAAACTCTATTTTTTTCGATAGCAGAAAATCGCCGAGGACACCAAACACTTCTAACCTTTTATGCCTATCACAAATAAACAAGGAAAGCTATATTGTTGAAACTGTGAACAGATGGTTGTGAAGGGTGTACTAATAGAACAACAAAAAATTGAAGCTTGAATGTACGTAGCCCGCGGAATTTGAAAATTCACCTTACTTTTTAAACACCCCACGTATAATTGGCATTCGAATTGGGATAATGAGAGCCACAGCGGGGTAATGGGAGCCCGTCTAGTTCCCATTAACCCGAATGGAAAGATTTCGAATTAAACATAATAATATATAAACGAATCAGGTTGTAACTTATTTTTTATACTTCCAAACCAAAGTACATAAACTAAGCTACCGAATGAACTCGAAAAATAATTAAATAAGAAAACTTTAGATACTTACTTTGATTGTCAGAAAAATATTTTTCTTATAACGGTAGGACGCAAAGTACGTTTGTGGTCGTCGCCGTTATACTTGTTGCACTGAAGCGGCCATCGGCAGTCGCATGATATGAACGAAGTTTAAGGGAGGCATTTGGGTTGTTCCGAAACACGTCGAGCGTTTCTATGTACTATTTTTGCGCTAGCTCCTATTGCCCCGCTCTCCCCTACCTTGTTTTGTATACTTTGACTATTAATAAGCGAGCAATTGCTGATCGAACAGAACTTTCAGAATGTATCAAATAGAGGGATTCCAGGAGAATAACGCAAAAAAAAAAAACGAAATAGCCATTTACCCACTTAGGGTCGATAAATCCTGAAAATTAAAAACATGAAACGTTGATGTTCTTGTTGTGCCGGTAATTTACGATCGATATAAGGTCTTAGTGCTTGAGAACCCATTAAAATTTACCGGAATTCAATATATTGGCGATTTCAATGGGTATCGCGAAACATCGCAAAATCGACTTTTCGCGATGCTCTATCTCCGTTTTCATTCGTCCGACAGAAAATGATACGAATAACTTTTCAAAGGGCTCGCGGAGACGAGAAGATTGAGCCCAAGAACATCCGGATAGCTCAATTTTTATGCCCGTGGCGAATGCTCGAAAATCGCGTTACTTGGAACCGGAGGGGGGAAACATTTTTTTTCTTAAGGTAGTTCTCCAGCTAGGTTCAATACTGCAGAAAAATGTGGAATTCAGGATTTCAATAAATAAAATGACGCCTAATTTATTTTTAAAAAAATCGAAGGGGATCGTCGATGTTATTCACGAGAAAAATTAATTTGAAAATGTGCTTTTTAACACGTAAAGATACCCCAACGTGGCACTGCGATACGGTTATTTGAATTTTTTATATTCTTAAAGACTGCAGATTCTAATAAAAAACCTCTTATTTTGTTCATTGGTGACAATTACGCAAAAATTACTTAAATTAAGGGCACCATGCCGATCTTTCTGATGAGAAAAAATACTTTAAAGTGTCACGAACTCAAACTTTTACTATAAGTCGTCGACCACCATATTTATCTCGAACGTTTGGCAACGCCGTTAAAACGTGATTGATGTGAATAAGCCGTATATAGACAATCGATAAGGTCTATATACGGCTAACCTAGAAATATCGTTCTATATTATTATTTTTTTGCATTTTCATTTTCTTATATAATTATTAACCAATTTCGCAGATCGCAAAAATAATTCTCATATTTTCAGTTGGTAAGGTAGATGGCATAAGCAATTTTTTATAATTTTTTTATTCAATATTAACTTTTAATTCAAAAATGCATTATTCATAAACTAACATTAATTCACCCTCACGACGAAACAGGTATTTAAAAAAAAATAGTTGAAACATTTTCTGGATACAATTTATTGTATCATATACATTTTTTGTAAATTTTATTTGCACTGCGACTCATTCGAACGTAACAGTCTTAATTTATTAACAATTTTTTCGATAATATTTTTATTATTTGTAACTCGTCGTTTTCCTCTTATATCCTCTCTCAGGACGACACGAATTCCATTCTCTCCGTGCTTTTCGAAAATTTCTTTTAATTCTGGGAATGAGATGCCGGCTTTGGCAATTTTTCTTTTCATACTCAATGAAATGGTGTTCATAGGTTCTAATGTTGCGATTGTATCGGCTACTATTTCGGGTATACAATTTAAATATTCGATGCAGCTAACGGCATGGCGTCGAATAAATGCGTCATCACAGCCGATTTTTTCCAACAGTTTTGCCAATATCTTGACATCATCAGCAGCGTTGTGAGCATCGAAAGGTTCATCTGGTCCGAGGATGTCAGACACTAAACTTGTCAAGTTGAATCCCTTCTTTTCTTGAACTCCTTCTGGTAACGCGTCCTTCAGAACTTTGAGAGTGTCAACAAAACCGATGACGACTGATGAAAATTGATCGAAAAGGCCGCATTTCATCGTTTGACGTATTATTACGTTAGCATCAAATATAAAAAAATGATATAAATATATTCTTGTTTACTTGAAGAATAACGGAAAATAACAAATACAACAAATTATCCTACGAGTCTCGTTCTCGAGATTACAATGTAGTACCGTCTACTTTCCGCAAGATGGTGCCACGCATTCAGAGCTAACTGAAGGAACGAGGCCCAGTAGCCTGGCGCCCCGTTCGTTCCCTATCTGACGCCATAACGTTTTTCGTGCACGGTGGTAACGCGCACGTACTTTCAGAGCTATCATTATATAAAGGTTTTTTGTTGATTTATCGTGTTAAAAATGTCCAATAAACATAGGAAAAGGAAGAGTAAGAAGAGCGATGGAAACGAGGGAAAAATCCTGAAGAAATTAAAGAAACTGATCGAGTCTTTAGACTCGACAGATTCCGACGGGGCCGGAGACAAAGAGAACGACCCGCGAAACGCGGACACGCCCGACGTTAACAAAGAGAGTGGTAATGGTAACTATGGTTTGCTTATTTCTCATCTACTCACGCAGACTCGGTGGCCTGTCCTCTTTGGGCCGTTCGAAGTCACCCTCGCAGAGAGGTGACTTGAGTCAAAGCATAACCTACAAATGGTTGCCTGCGTGTGGGCTTATTAATCGTGGCCTAGACTCGGCGGGGTTACCCGTACGAAGGTAGTCTCTATGAGAACAACCTGGAGTCTGTCTTCCTGCACACGGGAAAACAGATATATATATATATATATATATATTGTCACGCCGTCGGGAGGGGGGTATGGGGAACTTGGGGTTAAAAGAAAAAGAAAAGAAATAGCTCGAATGATAACTTTTATTCTTACACTATTATCGACGGCGGACTATCTCCGGGGCAATAAACAATACAATACTCTCTCAAAATTTTGGGCGCCAGTTAATTTTTACATAAAACAAAAATTAACAAAAATAATACAGAAAGGAAGAAACTCAATAACTGGCTGAAGGGAAGGGCTAGCGTGAGGGTAAGGGAAGGGGGTCGAGCGGGAATAAATCTCAGGGAGAGGATTCGCCGACGCGATGGCCTCTTAATAATTACCACTGGCTAATTTTGTACGTATTCGATATCTTGTGTCTTATATTTAAGAGTACTCGGCCTGTCGCAGGGAGAGGGGCCAAGCGGGGAAATGGGAAGATGTTTTGGTTTGGGAGTCGGCTGTGCCGAGGAAGGTCGGTCGTGTGGTGCTTGATCGCGCGATCGAGTGTTCTCGATCTTCTATTGTACGGTGTAAGGACGGGAGGGGGGTCAGGCGAGAAATGACCGTTACTCGGACTTATTATATTCGCTACGATAATTTATACAGCCGTCCCACACGACTTTGTAATACGAAAAGAAAACTCTGGCCAAAAAGCAAGGGATAGACGCAAGCAATACGAAGGGGGGGGGGATGCTCTATACAAGTCAACGCAAAAAAAGGGGAGATGGATTTTTATAAGTGTGCCGGTAATGATGGCCTGTGCAAACACTTACTTTCGGAAGACAGATTTTCCTCCTCGTTGTCCTGGCTCTTTCGTCTATGTCCCTTCCTCTCTTTATCCTCGCTCCGTATCCTCGAACACTCTCTCCTCGCACACTTTCACTCTCGTTAACGCTCTTTCCTTGAACTATCGCAACTCTATACTTTTCTCTCACTCCAATTTCTTCGACTTTAATTTTCTCTCGCTAATTATATTTCGCTAAGTCTTCCGCTAATCGTCCTATTCGGTGGCTCGTCGCAAAGTGACGATCTCTCGCCTTTTGCTCGTCCTCGGGGTCGATCATTGGGCAGCAGCGTCACGGGTTGGTAGGGGAAGGGTCAAGCGTTTGATCGATCTTTGATCATCGCGGCGGGATCTATCGGGACGGGCAGGTAAGTAGGTCGGTCGGTAATTTAGGTCAGTTGCTTATTGGGAGGTGTAATTGCGGGTAATGGGGATTTTTGGGATTGCCGTGCGCTGCTGCCATCTTCGTCCTTCCTTATCGCCGGTCAGCCGATGGATGGCGTCGTGGCGGGGACGGACGGGTGTATCTCCTTGGTAGTGACGGATTACTGAATGTGGTGTGTTGTGCGAGTGTGCGAGCTTCTGCGTTCCTTATTTGTATCTTCGTCGATGTCGGGACGTGGACGATGACGATGACGATAACGATGGGATAGAGATTTCTTCGGGCCTGGCGGGCCGGTCCTCCTGACGTGTGTTGCACAGGCCGTACAATAAATGGGGAAAAGGAAGGGAAAATAAAATAATATTCTCTACTTGCCTTGTCTTTGGCCTGTCCGCGGGGACGGCTGCCTTTGGGACGAGCCGGGTGCAGGGGAGAAATTGTACAACGTTACAATATATATATATATATATATATATATATATATATATATATATATATATATATATTCTTTTCTTGTAATAATGACTCATGACTCGGCGGCACCGCCCGTACGAAGGTCGTCTCTAAGAGAACAACCTTGAGTCAACAACAACAACAACAACAACAAAATATATTCTCTAGGTGGCAAGGAGTCCACTGTGGAGAGTCAGATTCCAAAGGGACCTGACAGAGAGATCCAAGAATCGACTGCGGAGAGTCAGCCTTCGACAGAGGTCGACGAACAACCGGCGCAGAATTTCGATGAAGAAACAATGAGAATCTTGGGCATCGACACCAGACCCGAAGCACCAAAGCTGCAGCTACAGGCATCGTTGGCGGTGAATTGGGAGAAGTGGATCGCCGAAGGATTAAAAAAGGACGAGCATGCTGAGTTGTCGGCGAAATATTCGCGTACAGGCAACTGTAATTTGGAAGCACCCAAATTAAACCCAGAAGTGGCTGCTTCGCTTTTCGAGACGGCTGTCAAGCGAGATAAGTATCTCATGAATGCACAAAACATCCGTGGCTCAGCAATGGCAGCGCTGGAGACTGGAATCAGTCTTCTGCTTACCCTGAATGAAGACGGGGTTGACGAATATAAGTTGCTGGAATGTTTGGCCGACGCCGGACGATTGCTGGCGTGTGCACACCGTCTCGACACGATCTCAAGAAAAGCAATTATTGTCCCGTCGCTTGACAAAAAAGTCAAAGCGATTTTGGATGGCACGAAATCCGGTGTGTGGCTGTTCGGTGATGATCTAACGGAAAAGTTAAAAGCCGCAAAAATCATCGAGAAGACCAGCCTCGAACTGAAGCCGGCAACGCAGAAGCAGCCTCAACAGAGTAACAGTTCGGGAAACTGGAAAGGCCCGCCTGTGAAAGGCAACAGAGGAGGATCTCAGGCGGGCTACAACCAGGGAGGGACTCGGAAGTTCGTCCGATTCACACAGAGGTCGGCGTTGCAAACCCGTCAGGGCGATCAGGACCGCGATCGTTCTCGCCCACGGAGTCTAACTCGGACGTCGAGGTTTTCCAAGGCAGGCCCGAGGAGGCACTAGAGGTAACTCAGTATGCTGGTCGGCTTCATTACTTTGTTCACCAATGGGAGAACATCACGAATGATCCGTTCGTGATGAATTGCATCCGAGGATACAGGATCCGGTTTGAGAGCCTCCCTTATCAGAATATATTGCCAGTTATACCGCCTTACGATGAAGCGGAAATGAAAGGCGCGGTAGAGAACCTAAGTAGCATAGGTGCAATCGAACCGTGTTTTCCATGCGCGAATCAGTTCGTCTCGTCGTATTTCCTTGTACCGAAATCGAAAGGTTCAATGAGATTCGTTCTTAATTTGAAAAAGCTTAACGAGTTCATCGTAACAGAACATTTAAAAATGGAAGACATCCGAACAGCCACAAAATTGGTTTCACAAGATAATTTCATGTGTAGTATTGACCTGCAAGACGCGTATTTTCTAGTGCCTATTCACAATGAAAGTCGGAAATATCTCAGATTCGTTTACGAAAGTAACATGTACGAATTCGTCTGCCTTCCCTTCGGGTTGTCAACAGCCCCATTCATATTTACAAAGATTCTAAAACCCGTTGTAAATCGCCTGAGGGGCAAAGGGCTCGCCTCTGTAATATATCTAGACGACGTGTTATGTATCGGACCGAGCGCGATCGCTTGCTCAAAAAATGTCGAAGTTACATTACGAACGCTGGAATCTCTCGGGTTTTTGATTAATTACAAAAAGAGTAGCCTCGTTCCGAGCATGGTTTGCCCGTTCTTGGGATTCGTGATTAATTCCCAAAGAATGACATTAGAGTTACCGGACCGAAAACGAATAGAGATTTTAGAAATCGTTGAAGATTTTAGCAAACGAAAGGTTTGCACTATTCGCGAATTTGCTCGTGTTGTCGGCAAGTTAGTAGACGCCTGTAAAGCTATAGCATACGGATGGGTCTACACGAAAAGATTCGAACGCGAAAAGTTTCTCGCGTTGTTAATTAGAGGCGATTATGAGGCCCAACTTGTTCTCCCCGGTAACTTGCAGGAGGATTTTACGTGGTGGCGAAAGAACTTACCGCGATCAGTCAATCCTATAAGAAGTTTTAGATTCGAGTTGGAAATCTTCTCCGACGCGTCAAAGACGGGTTGGGGAGCCTTCTGTGACGACGAAGGGACTCATGGGTTCTGGAAACCCTCGGAGCAAAAGCTTCATATTAATTATTTGGAGCTTATAGCGGTTTGGATGGGTCTGAAGTGTTTTGCGAAGGAGTCGAGCAATTGCGAAATTTTGCTACGAGTCGATAATACTTCTGCGATCGCATATATCAACCGTATGGGTGGCGTGCAACACACGGGTCTGAATAAGATTGCACGCGATATTTGGCAATGGTGCAAAGATAGGAAAATTTGGATTTTCGCGTCGTACATAGCATCTAGAGAAAACGTCGAGGCGGACAGAGAATCGCGCGTGAAAAACATTGACACGGAATGGGAACTTTCGGACGCGGCGTTTAAGTCGATGATATCGACATATGGGCTACCAGCAATCGACCTCTTTGCGACAAGGAGCAATTCCAAATGTGATGTTTATTGCTCGTGGCAAAGGGATCCCGATGCATTTGCGATCGATGCGTTCACACTCGACTGGGGGACCGCGGACTTCTACGCGTTCCCTCCGTTTGCGCTAGTACTAAGGGTCCTTAGGAAAATAATATCCGATCGAGCCTGTGGGATCGTCGTCGTGCCAAACTGGCCGGCTCAGCCATGGTTTCCCATGTTCATGGAACTATTGGTTGACGAACCGGTTATATTCGAACCCCACCGTCAATTATTGTTATCACCTTGCAGGTCCGTGCTACACCCTCTCGAGAGATCGCTGGGACTGATTGCTGGGAGACTGTTCGGGAAGTCTACCGACGAAAAAACTTGTCGGAGTCCGTAATCGACGTATTGCTCGCGTCTCTGGCCGAAAACACATGGAAACAATACGCGGGTCCTTTAAAACTCTGGTCCCAGTTCTGCCGAAACTCCGAAAAGGATCCGTATAACGCTACCGCAAGTGATATATTGAATTTTCTCCGCGAAAGGTATAACTCGGGTGCATCTTACGGCACTTTGAACTCGACCCGAGCAGCAATCTCCTTAATCTCAGCTATTGATGTAACTAAAGAAAAAATGATAAGCCGTTTCTTCAAAGGCATCTTTCGACTTCGGCCCATCAAACCGAAGTATGATGAGACTTGGGATGTGGCGCCGGTTCTCGCTTTCATCTCAAATATGTACCCTCTAGAAAAACTCAGTATTCAGGAACTGTCGGAAAGGCTCGTAACCCTTCTAGCCCTGGGAACCGCCCATAGGGCGCAAACCTTTGCTGTTATGCAAATGGCCGATATCGTCCGATCGGTCGATGGCTTCGAGATAAAAATTTCGGAGCTAGTGAAGACATCGCGTCCGGGAGCGCTTCAACCGCTCTTGTTATTACCCTTTCTCAAAGAAAAACCAGAGTTATGTATAGCGAGTACACTCGAGAGATATCTTGACGTTATGAAACCCCTAAGAGGAAACTGTACAAACGTAATATTAACATCGCGCAAACCGTTCAAGGCCGCTTCCCGAGAAACCGTCAGTAGATGGATACGATCCGTACTTGCGAAAAGTGGTATCAATCAAAAATTCACAGCGCATAGCACGATGCATGCAGCTACCTTAGCCGCTTTAGCTAAAGGCATTGACATATCCGTGATAAAAAATACGGCCGGATGGTCTCCGGGATCTCATGTTTTCGCGAAATTCTATAATCGGATTCTATATTGGATATGCCTTTTTCGATCTTTAGATGCACGATATTTTTCAGTTTCTTTTCCGGGCGATAACATCAATTTTTCATTGACGTCAATGATGTATTGGGTGCCGCGATTAACTTGCGCTGCAGAGGATTGCACTCGAATTTTGTGACTCTCTGATTGAGCATAACATCGTGACTTTTGATGTTTTCGAGTTGCAACAGCGTTAAACGATTCGTTTTTTGAGTTGAACTGCACGGCGCTATTCTGGAGGCATTACGAGAGTAGCGCGAAAACAATTTAATCAATTTTTCCCGAAGGGCTAAATCTGTCAACGGTTTCCCATGCGGGAGCCATTTGTGGCGATAATTTTCTTTTAATTCTTGTGTATTGCACCATTCGCCACAATTTTCGTGCTCCCCGTAAGTATGAGGCACTATATTATTTATAGCACGCTCCGTGGCCTCCGCATTATTTTTATTTTTCTGAATTGCACAAGAGAATGCATGAGTCAAGTATTTCCTCACGGAAGCCGTGACTTTTAACTCATACAGGCCTTTGACAAGGGATTTTTTTGTGTGATTATAATCACACCACTTTTCGATGGGTCTGCTGCATTGGTTTTTTATAGCTGCCATCGTTGCTGAATCGTTATCTCCGACAATAACGTTCATTTGTGCATTTTCCTTTTCCAGTAGAGGGTTATTCAGGATCAGCTCGACTCCCATATCCGGTTCCATTGACTTAGAACTTTTTTCCAATTTAACCCTTCGACTGCACACTGGGTCATTATGACCCATACCTTTTTCTTTCACCGCTAATATCTGGAAATCTAACGGTCGTTTTCCCGAATAATCTACGGCATAATGTTCCCCCACTCCTACTCTAAAGGTGACCCATGGTCGAGATTTTCAGCCCGCCTCAGTATAACGACGACATCCATCTGAAAACGAGGTACGGTCACTTTGACCCAGTGTGTGCAGTATTAAGTTGAAAATCGATTTTTTTTCTCAGTGAATTTGTGCGTTATATCTCGACAGGTAAGTGTGTTGTAACATGAAATGTTAATAGATTTTTGTTTTTTTACGTTATAATAATAAATTGAATGTTTAGAATGTCGAATGACGATTCGGAGCAGTCTCTGGAGCGCGTGTTGCTGGAGGAGTCCGATTACGAGAATTTCGGGGGCGATGCTTCAGACGACGACGAAGATTTTGTCGTAGAAATGGAAGAAGCGCTCACGGATAGTGAGGATGATGATGAAGATTGTGAGATGATCGGGGAAACGAGCTGTCAACAACAGCGCGCGCAGAATTCTCGCTCTCGTGGTAGGCCACTCTCGCGCATGGCGGGCAAAGACGGCTACAAATGGAATAAGAAGGCTGCTAGTAGTAATAATAATACCTAATGACCTTTCGAATATAGATTTGAAACGATAAACAGAGTGAGACGATTTTCAAACACGCTAAGATATTTCGAACGTTCATAATATAATGTACAGTGTGCTCCAAAATGTATTTACTATTTTTCACTCCAAAAATTGTTTTCTTTATACTGAAAGAAGGTCAAGAGCTGCCTCCACAACAAGAGAGACCCGAATTCACGAAACGCGTCCGTTGTGGGCTGTGTAACTTTGGCGACGACCATAAGACGAAACATCAGTGCCCGGCCTGCAAAAGGGCCATGTGTACCACGCACCGAATGTATTTGTGCACTGACTGCGGTGCAGCCGAGTAAAAATAAATAAACTTATAAATGTACAATAAACTAGTTTCTTGAATAATATAGTCATTTTTTTAACTTTCAATAAATAATTTTGCACAAAAATCGCGTTTTTCTCATATTTTACTCCATCAAAAATGCCTAATTTCAAACCTCGAGATAAATACACTTTTTGGAAGATTGGTCGACTCTATATTTTTTTTTCGTATGTACATACCTTCCTCTTGAAAAGCCCCGAAGGATTTTTTTTTAAATAAAAATAAAAAAAGATATGATTTTTTTCGTCAAAGTGTGCATTTTTCCATGCATGCTCCACTTTGAGCAAACGTTTTGGCATTAAATTTTTATTTTTTTGAAAAAACAACCTGACCATTAGAAAGTAGAGATAATTTGCTGCAAAAAAGGTCTCTACAAAAAAGTTCAAAAAATGTATATTTACAGAGATACAGCGACGTGAAAAACGCTATGGGTCACTTCGACCCAGTATGCAGTAGTAGGTCGGCGGCAGAGGTGTGCAGTCGAAGGGTTAAAGCACATCGGTGGCTCTCTTGCGGGTGTCCTTTGGTACAGAAACTACGGCTTTTACATCGAGTTGTGACGCTCATAACTTTTCCCGAATAATGGCCACAAAGTGATGCATATCCTATAAATTTCAAAGAACAAGTTATATATGTAGTATTCATAAACCCTTATCAATAAGAATACTGATTTTTTTTTAATTGCTTGCGTATAGATATACCTTCCAGACTGTTATAGGACAGCCCTGTACCTCGCTTGAACCACGCAGCATCAATTGTTCCAATTAGTTCGGCACGGGTGTTGTCGCTATTCCTATATACATTAGGAATTTTAGTCAAATTAATTATGGATACAATTATAAATTATCTGTATACGGCGAGTAAATGTTTTATACTACGATATAAAACTTATATAAAATGACGGCACAAAAAACAAAATGATTATATGTAAATGAAATCTCACGCTGCGCTGTCATGCAGTATCTTCTCTAGCGTCAGCGTTTTTTCTAAACGTATCGCCTCAACAAAACTTTCTTCAGCTACTTGCTCTATTCCGGAACTAATAAATCTTTCATACCGTTTCATCGTTGATGGTGAAATTGTAGGAATGTTGCATGCTAATAACAGAGTGTTTATGTCCGCTTCTCCTAGTCCTGCGTCAATCATTCCTATAACAAATTTTATAACAGATTCAATCGCAAATAATTTATCGTAAGCAAACATCATTTTAAGTCATACCTATCGCAAGTTTGCAGTTGACGTCGAATAGCTTTGCCACTTTGTGACGTTTGTTCGTTGAAACAGGAATCACTACATCACACATGTAACACTTGACGTGTAATACCGAGGCAACTCCACATTTTTGTTCACCGACCACGAATTTTAATGATAATGGAATATCACAATTGTGACACCATAATTGTTCTGCCAAATGTGAAGGCTCAACAATTCTTCTACCATCCATGCATGAATTTTCTTGGAATTCAGTCTCGCCACGTAGCCCCGCTTTTTTTCGCTCACGATTTTCTGCACACGCCGTGATTAAGTTTTCCCGTGCCTGTTTTTTTTTAACTCATAAATTGTCCACGGTTTTTCCCACGTTCATTGTGAACGTTAAACTTTTTCACTTTTTCTCGGCGTTCATCGTCTTGATTCATTTTGTAAAAGCATAACAAATGCAAGCACCGCAAACAAGCTACGATCTCATGATAAGAATTTGCGAGAGTCAAATCAACGTTGCCAAATTTTTAGCAGGTCCGTATCACGCACAATGTTCCCCAAAGTAGAAAAATCTTATAATAAACAAAGTTACTTAATAAAATACTTTTAATGAGTAAATGAACATATAAATATGTGTAATGGATAAAATAATAATGTTTTTCCACTTTTTGTTTGGGGCCCTCCGGTTGCCCCCACAAAATACGACCCTTCGCGATAGAACTACCTTAAGAATCATTCCAAAATAATCCTATTTGATCGGAAATTTCTCGCACACTTCTCGCGATAATCTGAAATGAATGGGCGAAATATCGAAAAAACCGTGACAAATCGCGTTTTTTTCGACTTTTCACCTGTCATTTTCCCGTGGTAAGCACGAAAGGTACTTATTAAAAAAAGTGTCTATCTTATCTTCTACATATATGTTTCCTTAAATCACTCCTGTCAAATCAATGACTACTACCATTGGTAAAAACAATAATTTCATGTTGGAATTTGAAAATCTCACAGCAATATTATTTTTAAACAAATTTCGGTATTTTCTATGAAATGTAGGTAGGTAAGTTTAAAAACGAAAATTCTGAAAAAAAAAAGAAAGTGGAATTTGGCTGACTATTCGCGGAGTTATTCATGAGCCTTTTAAAAGACTCATTTTTCAAAAAAATGCCCTCTTTCGAAAATTCATACCTAGTGAATAGTTTGATAAAAAAAATGATAATAATCGCGGAGGCTAGTCTCAACCAGGACTAAAAGAAAGAAAGAAAAAAAAATTAGATGCAAAAGTTTCAACTTATCCGATTTGGCGTAGAATGCCCTATATATTTCTTCAGTCGCAGCCGACTATAGCTCTTTCCCTCTCATGTACATATATACACGTCTTCATTCGAATAATTTCGTGCAAGTCTCTTGCAAGTAACGAACGAATGGCGTGTCTCGTTGCCGTATATATCCGTGCAATTTGTCCTTCGTGTGTATTAGTGAAGGAGGCAGTAGTTCTGAAAAGTTGCATGATCCTCCCGAAGCGAACTCGTTGTGGCCATTGATCTCGTTCGAAAAATACGGGTAATTGGAATTTTTGTGTTTATTAAATATCGATCGGTGGTTCGAAAGCATCTAAAGTTCCATTCGAGAATATGTTTCTGACAATTTGCGATAAAAATGTTCAAACCTTTGCAACAAAATGATTCACAATTTCCTTGCCTTGAAAGCTTAGAGAAGACTGTAGTTTGCTCTTGTTTGTAATTATTTTGGGTTTTCCGTGCGTAATTTTGTTTTAGTTTTTGCGAGTTCTTCAAAGTTATTATAGGAAATAGGTTACGAAATAAGTAACGCTTAGTTCCATATTCATAGACTTTAGAATTTATTTTTCCAAGAACACCCTGAAGGCACGTCTGGCTCCTAGCATATATTAGTCAAGATTAAACAATAGCAGAGTCTGAACTAAGGGATCGGTTATTGGGCCCGTACTTATCGCTCTGCCCTAATATCGTGATATAAATATAAACAGTATCGCGAAACACATAGCGTTCGCGCCATATGATAGATTAGTTTTTGTACATAAACATATGCGGCATAAAGAAACCGGCAGTTATAACATTGATATTTGCACATTTTTTACACATTCTTCGAATAATATTCTCGATGATTTTCAATCAAATTAAATATTTGAATGTAAACAAATTTGCATCTCGTTGAACACGACGTACTTTATACTTCCGAGTCTTCTTTTGTATTTGCAATTTGCCCAATCGTAGATTTTAAACCTATGTAATTGCGAAACTATACGTTTTTATCGAGAACTTGAAAAAACGCTGTGTAAAACAAAGAGGAAAACGTCAAATTAACTTTCAACGTAATTTCCGTTGCCTTCTTGTGAAATCGTACAATTCAATTCTAATCAGAGACTTAACGAGATTCGAATTTGTATATCACCAAACGCTCTTTGCCTTTGAATGTATATATACACACCGGGAGAGAGAGAGAGAGAGAGAGAGAGATAGATAGATAGCCATTTTATTATACCTCGCCTATTAGGCTTTGCGTATAAAAGGGTGAGTACAGTGTGTCCAGACTTTGTAACAATATAAATAGACCAAACAAAATATACAATGATAATCATAATAATAATAATAGTGTGCTAACTTCCAATACACTAGTAAACTAAGTACAGGTAACTAGGGTGAAATAAAATACAATAACAGAAGATCAGTAATAATGACATAGTAGTGATAATAATAATAATAATAATGACATAGCGATGCAGTGTAGTGTAGTGCACCATGAGCAATTCGATCGAGTTATTCACGAGGCATTTTGTTCGAGAATATAACTGAACAGCGCAAGTCGAAAGGAGTCAGCAGAGGTTATATTCCGAATTCGGACAGGTAACGCGTTCCACGTGCGCGTTGCCGACACGAGTGTCGATTTCCGAAAGCACTCGGTCCTGACTGCGGGGACGACGAGGCTCGATGGGTCTGTGGCGCCACGGAGCGCAACAGAGCGACCGCTAACAGTGCAGCGCGTTACCAATGACCGAGCAAATGACGGCGGTGCCCCGGTCTGCAGTGCGCGATAAGTAAACAGGCCGAGGAAGTAGTTTCTCCGCTGCGTGATTTTCAGCCATCTAAGTCGCGTATAGTGTGGCGTGATATGTTCGTATTTTCTGACCCCCAGCACAAAATGGACGCAGGCGTTGAGCGCGCGTTGGAGGCGCAGTTCTTCAGTGGCCGTTATGTCACCGAGAATAATTGAGCAGTAATCGAATAGTGGAAAGATGAGCGCAGTTATCAGATGACGTCGGAGGTCGGTGGTGAGAGCATGCCCGTTCGCTCTAAGCTGGTACAGTGTCTTGTACACTCGGCTACATATCGACGTAACATGCTCACGCCAGCACAGTGTGGGAGTGATGAGGCATCCGAGATTTTTGATGAGCGACGCGTATGGAACTGCGATGTTTCGAACGGTTACTGCGACTGGGTGAGAGGTCCCGATAGTATTCACATACCGAGCTGAGCCGAGGATCATAGCCTGGGTTTTGGCAGGGTTCAGTCGGAGAGCATTTCTATCGGCCCAGTCGCAGATCCGAGCAATGTCCTCGTTGATACCCGCGACGCAGTCATCTAGTTGACCCGGATCACAGTGGGCGTAGATTTGTAGGTCATCGGCATACTTCACCACTGAGCAGTTCTGGATTACCGTCCCTAAGTCCTCGACATAGAGGGCGAAGAGTGCGGGACCAAGAACGGACCCCTGCGGCACTCCTGAGGTAAGCGTAGCCCATGATGACACGCCGCCGGGTGTCCGGACGGCCTGGGTACGTCCGGAGAGATAAGATTGGAACCACAGAAGAGCTGAGTGCGAGAGGTTCAGGCGTGAGAGTTTGTGGAGCAGGATGTTGTGGTCCACTGTGTCGAAGGCCTTGGAGAAGTCAAAGAGAATAAGGACCGTGAGTTGGCGTCGGTCAATGGCGTGCCTGACTGAGTCCAGGACTTTGACTAATGCCGCCTGCGTTGACCCGCCCTCGACGAATCCGAACTGGTCCGGGTCACATCTGGCCGTGCGACGGAGGTAACGAGTGAGGTCCTCGTGAACGATGCGCTCCAGAACCTTGGATATGACGCAGAGGAGCGAAATCGGCCTATAGTCCGACGAAGCAGCAGGTTTAGCGATCTTAGGAATCGGCGTAATGAAGGAGCGCTTCCAGGCAGAGGGAAAGGTAGACGAGGTGAGCGAGCAGTTAAATAAGTCTAGCAAAATATGAAGTAGAGGTTCGACACAGAGTTTGATGAGGAAGCTGGGTAGGCCATCTGGTCCGGTGACGTAGGACGATTGTAATCGAAGTGAGCGGCGAAGGGATTCCGGAGTGACAGAGAGAGAGAGAGAGAGAGAGAGAGAGAGAGACTTGATTTGATTTGATTTGTTTATTTGTTATGCCCTAGTGTGCTTAGGGGCAAACTGTAACCATGTTACAAGATAATGTAAAGTTTTTATCAACATGAAATTGCATCAAATGAACTTATAATTTAGATTCTATACAAAAATAAAGAAAAAGTAGTATAAAATAAACCAAATAATAGTATATGACAATAATACACTAGTATTACCAACGAAGGTAATATAGAACTGACCATAAAGGCCTATATCGTATATAGATAATTAAACTAGAACTAAGCTCAAACGCATAAACTAAAATATTATAATATAAGGAACCAAGAAGATGAAGATACGTATACAAGAAAAGATGGGCATGCACTTGCATATTTTAGCCGCACGTAGCTGGGAATGCTGTAGTAAATCTCTCGCAGTCCGACCCAGGAAAGAATCACTACTTGCGCAGAATTGTCTAGTTTTCATCCTAACGCTATAAGTACCCTGGTTCTATCTGAGACCATCCTAGCTGCCTTCGACTGCCAATTCATTCCCCAGCAGGTAATTAAGTAGCCTAGTCTTAAACACGTCAATTGATGATGCGGAAGTTACGCTCACCGGGAGCGAGTGCCATAGGTAAACGGCCGTTAGGTAGAAGGAATTCCGCAAAATACTGGTCCTGTGATGGGGAATATGAAACACCTCGATGCTACCCCTCTCCTCCAGACGAGAAGAGCACCGGGTAGTGTTGTCCCTCGACATAAATAATTCCGAAAGATACGGCGGAGCATTATTGCGCAAGATGTTGTAGGTCATGATTCCTATAAAATACCTCCTCCTGTTTGAAACAGACAGCTACCCCAGCCGCCTCCTGTACGGGGTTATGTGTTCGTCTCTACGAACATCAAAGATGAACCGTATAACACTATTTACTAACCTCTGCAGCTTTAGGTCTAAATGATTTGTCATGTCGTTGTAGACAATACAACAGTAATCAAGTATGGGCAGGACGAGGGTTGCCACTAACTTTGTGCGAAGTTCGATCGACAGGGAGTTCTTGTGATATTTTAACCTATATGTAGCGCGTAATTCACTTTCTTGGAAATAGAAGAGACGTAGCTAGACCAGGAAAGATTTGACTGTAGCATCACGCCGAGGTTGCGAGCTTCCTGCACATACGATAGCGTTGTCTGGTTCACTACAATGGCCGGCAGGTGCTCAAGGTCAATGCTCTGCACGTGAGCTCCACTCCCCAAGATCATAATGGAGGTCTTGGCCAGATTGAGCTTTAAAGAATTTCTCATTGCATATTTAGCAATCTGACTCACGTTAAAGCGTACCTTGCCAAGATGAGCGTTAAGCGCAACAGGGTGACAACTCGAATACACCTGGACGTCGTCCGCAAAAATGATGTAATCGGAGTACCTGAGGTTCGTTGCTATGTCGTTGATAAAGATGGAAAATAAAAGTGGACCAAGGACAGAACCCTGAGGTACACCCGAGGTAGTCGGTAACCAGGCAGAAGATTTCTCCCTGTCAGTAACAGCTTGCGTTCTCCCCGTCAGATACGAGTGCATCCAGCTTAATGCCTGCTCCGTAAACCCAATACTGCGCAGTTTGTTCAGTAGCAGGGGGTGTGAGACCATGTCAAAAGCCTTGCTAAAGTCAAAAAGCACCAGAACTGTCACCCTTCCCTCGTCTGCTGCCTTCCTTATGTCATGGCAAAGGCGAAGTAGCGCAGTCTGGGTGCTTTGACCTCTACGAAAACCTGTCTGACGCTGGTCAAGAATGTTATTGCTCTCCAAATAATTACTGATTTCCTTATGTGCAATCCTCTCATATAATTTGGAAAGTTCACTCAGGTTGGCAATTGGCCTAGTATCAGCAGGGGACAACGGTAAGTTTATTTTTGAAAGCGGTCTCACGAACGCTCGCTTCCAGCTTGCCGGAAAATAAGAAATTTCAAAACAAGAGTTGAATAATCTCGTTAATATTGGAGCAAGCAAAAAAGCAGCAGTTTTTAAGACAAAAGAAGGAATGCCATCCGGTCCAGATGTAAGCGATTCAGTGCATGTAGCCATTATCAATTGAAGGACACTGATCTCATTGACATGCACAAACTGGAACCTTTGTTCTATACCCGAGCCCATAACCCTCATTGCAATTGCAAGCGCCTCATCCCTCGAGCACAGCGGCTGTGAATTAGCGACCGACACGTAATGCGTATTCAGCTGGTCCGGCGTAAAGAAATTAAGTGGGGAGGTCAGAGATATCTTTACAAGTCCCAGAGAAGCAAGCTCTTTCCATAATCTTCTGGGCTCCCCAATTCCCATCAGTCTGTTGTAATTGAAGTCACTTTTCGCCTTCTTCAAGTCTTTCGTCAAATCGTTTCTGAATTTTCGGTAAATTGCATATCCCATTAAGCTGTTTGCCCTTTTTGCTTGCTTGTAAAGCGCACTGCGACGCTTAATTCGCGATTTTAACTCAATCGTGAGCCATGGTGCCATTGGTTTACGCACTATAAACTGCCTCAGTGGCGCATGAGAATTTAATGAATCTAATAGAGAACTTCGAAAACAATCAAGACAATTGTCCACCTCCAGAGGGCTGCTTAACTCACTGGAAGGTGAGTCCACACGAGTTGATAGATGCATCCGTATTGTATCTCTAAATTCAGTGATGTTGAACTCACGAAAATCCCGCCGCACTATTTTCCGATGAGACTTGGGGGGCATTACAAAATGATATGTGAGCTCCAGCAAATCATGTCCAGCAATGAACGGAATATCCGATTTTTTGAAAGCAATATTCTTATCCGGACTATCAATAATAATTACGTCTATAAGGGTATCGGAAGTAGCTGTGTGATGTGTGGCTTCACTCACTACAGAGTGAAATGCCAACGAGGAAATCATATCTCTAAGATAATGAGATTCGAAGGAATTAGATAGAAGGTCGCAGTTTAGGTCACCAGCAACAATAATATTTTTATATGAATGCGAATAGGCACTTAGGATATCAACATAATCATTGAATAGCCGGCCTTTGGGGGGTCGATACATTGAGGTGAACAGTAGCGAGTCCTCATTGGAATGCCGTATGTCGAGCAAGATATACTCCGGCGAGTTGGTATAATGCCGAGGAGAAACCGCAAGCGTTTTGGCTCTTAATGATTCGTGGATGTAGCATGCCACCCCTCCACCTCTCTTACCTAGCCTGTCATTGCGCATCACGTAATAACCCGGAATGTTTATCAATTCATCCGCAATTTCCGGCTTCAACCACGTTTCCGATACAGAAATAATATGAAAAAATTTATCATACAGAAATGATTTTATATATTCAATATGTCCTAGTAAAGAATTGGCATTGAACTGGCAGATTTTAAAAAACGCAAGATTATTCACTACCACCAATGGACCCTGAGAATTTGACCTTTCAACTAGTCACTCGATCTTTGAAAAATCACACTCATGGGTAATTCTAACAGGTCGCATGCCATCCTGCTTGCGCGCAGAGAGAGAGAGAGAGAGAGAGAGAGAGAGACCCGTTTGCCAGGCCGTAAACTATATATAAGCGTGTTCTACAGAGTCGTGGGTCAACGTAATTGCTTTTGTTACCAAAGTCCCTTCCTGCTTGCATTCTATTGCAGAGATGGCGTATCAAGCGACAGCGGGGACAACACTAGACTCGCTTTGGCCTCTGGCTCTCGGGTGTCGAGGCTAAATCGTGTACACAGATCGACGAATCGGATACGTATCTATACACGTCCATGCGCACACCACGCATTCATTGTATAGGTCTGCGACCAATATCGTTGCTTTTGTTCTTATCGAGGCCGCAACTCTCTTCGAGAATGCAATTCTCCCTCTGAGCCAGCAACGACATCTAGACGGCTGGACCAAAACCTCACACGCATACAGACACGTACGCGCTACATACAGGCTAGAATTGATCGCCTTATTGTTTTGCACTTGGACTTATAGTTTCGCCTTTTCTCGCTTTCTCGCCCCTTGTGTCATTATTTTTTCCTTTTTTTCCTTCTTTTTCTTTCTTTCTTTCCGTTCTGGTATTGCTCTCGTATATATCCGAGCTGCTCGCCTTACTCTCGTTTCTCTCAGTACCGTTATATCGCGTAGGCCCAAGACCGAGAAGCGACGAACGAACCAAGAGAGCTCCGGTCGTTCCTTGCGTGATTGAATCGGTCGGCCGAGCTTGTATGGAAATTACAAAACGTTCCTTGGCCAAATAGAGAAAGGTATACTTATGTGTGTGCATGTACCGTGTGCATATACGGGGAACCAGATGCAAGGTCCGAAGTACTTTCCCGTACGGAACTTGTAATATCAAATTTACGTGTCGGTGCATTTACGTAATTTTGAGTACTTCGAGTACTCTATTTTCAATATCAATTTTAAGTACCGGGACAGTTCATTAATTTTGAGTATTTTAAATATCTAATTTATCGAGAATAATTTGTTTAAGTAATTCGGATACTTTTGAGTACATCAAGTACAGTACCCTTTGAATACCAACTTATTGAACCGGTACAGTCGAGGAATTTTAAGGTTTTTAAATATCAGTACTTAACGCACTGCTGCCCCATTCTGGTTTAAAGTATTTTTTTTTGGACGAGGACATTTATTTATAGTGTTTGAAGTTATGATATGCGGATCTTTCAAGATTTTTTACGCGGAAAGTTAAAATTTTTTATTTTTATAACAAAACAAACTTTTAATCAAGCCCCCTCTCTTATTCTCGTGGAACGACCTTGCCAGTTGCGTTTAAAGACGCACGGGAATAGTGGAGAGAACGATCGGCCGATGTACTTCGCTCTCGCGAGCAACGGGACATCGACAGCCTGCTCTCGAGAGACGAGATCGTTGTAAGGAAAAGAAAAAAAAGCATCGTGTTCCCATAGGTGCGTGGACGGACACCGGATTAAGAAGTGCCACAGGCAGAGAGCTTGACGAGGGACAGAGACTGAGCGAAATTCGTTTCTCTTGCGGCAAAAACTCCGCAAACTTTGCAAGTGCAAATACTATTATAAATACATCAAATTAATTCAGTATTTCATAATATATACATTTTTTCGTTATAAAATATGAAAAAAATGCTATCAATCATTTTTTAATCGTCTTTTATTCATCGGGTATAATTTCATTCCCCCCCGTTACGCACACCCACAAATATTTTTAGAGTCGAGTATAATTTTAAGAAATCGAGAAAAATAAAGACAATCATAAATTCCTAATTTTGTAAGTTTTTCCTTTCGGCTTGAGAAGAAACTGTAAAAAAGGCTCGTTTCGCGATCGAGGTCGATCGATCCTCCTAGGGCTCTGGGCCAAAAGGTGTTGTCTGTAATGTGCATATATATCTATACACTTCGAAAAGTTGACATATATATATTATACGTATTTTGGTCTTGCACCGCGACGAGGCTGACGGTATTGATCTGTTATCGCGCGGGTGTGCACACCCGCCGTACTCTTTTGCTCGGGCTCTCTTGCGGGTTAAGGCCGCGCTGGTACGTATTCCTTATATATTGGACATATAGGTGTGCTGTAGCATGTATAGAGGTACCTATGTAGAGCTTGTAAAGAAAAAGACATTGAAATTCGAAAAATTCCACAATGGCCGCAAAGGTGTGCTAAAAATGTGAGTCGGTGATGGTTCAAAATAGTCTCGGTGAGATAAGCGACGCGAGCTGTAGCTAGCGTACGCTTGGAAAATCTTAAGATCGAAACAAAGGAAAAATACTGGTAGCGAGGGTGTAGTCTCTCGATCAAAAGAGAAATCGTTTTGCGTTCGGAAAGAGAAAGATAAGTGCTGTATATCTGTGTATACGACACTTATACACAGAGCATTTCCGACTACTGGTATATCAGACTTAAATTCGAGGTAAGTGGTTGTTTGGAGAATTATTTTCATCAAAAGTTTCATTATTGTTAAAAACATTCAAACTTTGCGAATTAATATCGAATGGGCAAGTTTGATCCGAAACAATTAAAAAAAACATTTTGCTTATACCTACAGCAACTGAATATTTCATGTGCCTAATTGTCTAACGTCCGGCATGTCGTGACTCTTCGTGGTTTGAATAACGCGCCATTTACCGAGTAGTTGCGCGACGAGCCACGCGCATTACCGAAAAAAGCCAAAACTAACCGAAGTGGTTTTCAAACATTTTCGAGATGTTCTTATTCCGTTGGACAATCGACAAAGCGGACGTTCGTCGTTTATCACAAGACGATTTAGTAAAGAAACAAACAACTTTATAACGTAGCTTCGTACTTTCTTATCCACGTATATATCGTCAAAGAATTGAGATGCCGCGATACCACATCAAGACGGACCAATGCACGTATGAACGCCAGGGGGAGTCTCCTGGGTCAGACCATACTCGGGCGCTTTGTTAAAAGACATTATGGCTTTTTAGTGTGTACCATTTCGTAAGAAAGGAACAACTGCCTTTTGTACCCTGCGTTTGTATCCTGCGTGAGAGCGCGAACGTGCTGCAGAGCGGTGGCTGGATGGTCCACGGCAGACTCGGAGATTATCGATTGCTTTGCTAACAGCTGATCGTTTGTGCACTCTGAGAGCAAAAGCCCGGGGGGGGGGGGGACAGGGTCGCGAAATCCTCCTCTATTAAATGGCATCGCGTCTCTCGAGCTAGTAACGCGTGACGAAATACGATTTCGTGCAAAGTTCCAGTCGGATGATAACATTTATCTATGTATAGCGAGTTATCGGAAAGATTCTCAGAGTGAATCGTGCGTCCCGCGTCGCAATATTGTATTCCGGTCCTTCTTAACGTTCTTCGACCGTAACTAATTCAGTCTGATTGTAAAACGAATTGAGGAAGGGATATTGTAACGAAATAGTGACTTCTGTCGTCACAGGATTTTTGCAGGACGGTCCAAGTTGTGAGATAAATAATAAGTGTCGAGGGAGTAAGAAAAAAATAGGTTCATGTATGAATTTACATACACAGGGTGTTGGGCAACTATCTAGATATCGACGCTGCTTACGAAAAGTAGCACGATTCAAATTTCTTACGAAATCTAACACGTTTCTAATTTCACCACGAAAACCAACACGTTTCGATATTCGACGCGAAAACTAGCATGTTTCGACTCTCACCGCGAAAACTAGCATGATTCGGCTTCTGCCGTGATAACTGGCATGTCCGAAATATGCTAGTTTTCGTGGCAAAAGCCGAAACATGCTAGTTTTCGCGGCAAATATCGAAACGTGCCAGTTTTCGTGTCGAAAGTCGAAACATGCTAGTTTTCGCGCTGATATCAAACGTGCTTCTCTTCGTAAGAAATCTGAAACATGCTAGTTTTCGTAAGCAGCGTCGATATAAAACGCTTAGGTAGTTGGAGTCGCAACAAGCAAAACTACTTTTTTTCAATTGTTCTGCGATTCTGAAATTTAGCCGAGATATTAATTCATAATGTTCCTTATAATAAATGCCGGACTAATTAATTTCAAATTTTTATTGCAGATCTGGAGAAAATAATTAGAAATAAATGAACGACAAGTCGAGGCGGCGAGAGAAAAAAACATTTTTTAACACTTAACTTTCAAACTTTATGAATTTTCATCGTAGGCCAATCTAAAACAAAAAAACGTTTTTCCTGTACGAATGCCAATCAACCGAGCACTATCTGTATTGAGATAGTTGCCTAACACCTTGGATATACATAATTGTGCAATTCTTTTAATTTAAAATCCAATCTAAGTGATGAAAAAACTATAAATCTTTTTTGATTATTTTCTTCACATTAATTAGCGCTTGTATGGGACACACACAGTACATCCTTTCACTCGATTCTTGTATAACGCAGTGAAATCTTTTCATTCTTCAGACATATATGCCCCGATGTTTCTGTATATATATCTCAAAATGCGAGAGAGTACCTATAGTCCAGTCAATACATACAATAAAAAAAAAAAATTTGCCTACTTTATTTTTCTTTACCAAATGTTAGATTGAAGGTTAAAAAGCTTAAATTAAAAAATGAAACCGTCTATGATGGTCAGCAGTGGCCGCCATCTTGAAAAACGCGTTTATAATAATATCTCGGAAACTATTAGGTTTATGACGAAATATGTAGAGACCTTTTTTATCCGCCACTAAATTCCCCATCTTTTTTGTTTAAACTTGTTTTATATAGGGGAAGGGGGCCCAAAGCGGGCACACTAAGTTTAAGTAAGAGAAAAACGTATATTAATACATAGATTAGTAATACTTTTAATGCTATTAGATGCTAAATTTGTTGTAGTTTCATACCCAATGCATAAATTTCTCGTACGAGTCAAGAATATGAAACTAAAATCCAAAATATGAAACCTTTTCGAATGCTCACCTTGCCCGGAGGCTGGCCTAAAGCGGGCATGAGCATTAGGGCAAAGTGGGCACGCAACGGGTAAAGCGAGCATGCCTCTATTTTTAATGTCTAATTAATAAATAAGAAATGTACTTATTGATGAAAATATCAGAAGGGCAATAATAAAGAATCTTTATTGCACAATAACATAATTAGGAACATCATTTTGATATTAATTTAAACATAACTATTATAGGTACTTAAACTTTATCTAAAATTAACATCGCTCAATCAGCATTCTTATAATTACTCAGTCGTCATCAGTAACTTTGCAGTATTTTCTTCATAAATTCAACAATCAAACAAAATAAAATATTGTTAAACAAAATTATTAAACAAAAATCTCACTTTTGAAACAAACTTATAGTTTCATAAAACTTTCACAAAATCAAAAAGAATATTGAGAATACTAGACCTAAAATCAGCTTTATTTCAGTCACCTACTGCATCGCTTTTTTCATCGTACTTTCACTCCAAAGACCTTCATCTGATTTTCTTTTATATTTATTCACCATCCTAAAGGAAATGAAATGACTAGAGTAGGTAAATAACACAATGATAATTATAAGAAAATAAAAATTTAGCGTCATCTCAATGCAATCAACAGACGGCATGGCGAGCATGACCACGAGGGCATAGTGGGCATGCTCGCGTTGCCCTGCTCGCTTTGCCTTTTACGTCACGCCCACGTTTTCATCGGACCAAACCTAAAATTTATTTTCATATTTACACGCAAATATGATTAAATTAAAGTAAGATAAGCCCAATACACAAGACGCATCTTGATAATAACATAGAGCACTCAAAATCAGGCAAAACACAATCTACATACCATCCTTTTATTGTATAAAAACGGCGAAATTCTTTTTTTTTGCACACGAGCCTTAGGGTTTGTCCGAGGTGCGGGGTACAACTACCGCGGAGAGTGGCGGGGCGGGGGGTAATGTCTATGAGACGCGAGACCACGTCGAGTTTGTTTACGTTGATTTTTTATGGGGTGCTCGCTTTAGGCTGGTGCTCGCTTTGGGCCCCCTTCCCCTAACTTACGTTTTTTTATTATTGTTGTTTTTCTGGACATGATTGTCGTTTTTCCCCTTAAAATCCTTAAAACGCTATAAAATAAAAATAAACTTATTACAAAACTTGTTTATTATTAAATTAACTCCAACTTTTGTATAAACACTTTTTTTATTAAACAAATAGTTTGAAAGTTATAATCTTCTTTAGGCGACGATGACGCGGTACTCCGGCGGTAGGTAAGCGCGCAGCTGTCTTGAAACTGAAATGTATACATATACAGGGTGAATCGTAATGGGTGGAAACCACTTTTTCAGGGTATTTACCATGTGTCGTAAATTACCGACTACCTACAACTGGATTGCTTGACCGCTCCAGAGATGGCAGCTGCTTAGTGACAGGCAACTATACTCATGCATCTCCTCCGACTTCGATGAAATTTGGTATGCTTGTAGAATGGATAAAAATACAAGATATGAAAAAATTTCAAATTGCAACAACGTTTATTTTTTCACGTACTATACACTGAATATCTGAATGGTGCAGATAGCAACAAATCTCTTATTATTTATTGCAAACTTGTAATTTTATCATACGTATCTCCGAGAGTTTTCAACCGATTGGGATGCACATTAGCATAAAGGTAGAGGATGAAAACCCCTTAAGTGTGAGATGTCGAAAAACTGCCCCTCGATTTTTTAGTCAATTGCATCGTATGATCGGGTAGCCTTCTGCCATTCCGGGTTAAATTTACGTTAATATAAGTTCGTTTGAATACGCGAATACATATTTGTAAATTCCACTCACCCCCTCCCCCATCCACCCCCCTCGCGAACGTTCAAAGTTATTACCGTGTGGCATGGACGAAAATTTGTAGAAATAAAAATGGTATGAAATGAAAATGCAATGAGTCGAAATAGTATGTACAAATTTTCTCAACCTAACGCGGTTTTTCAAAACCTAACGCGCCGCTGGTGGAACCTCGAACGTGGTGGGGAAGTCCACCCAATTTTTCAATTATTATTTATTATTATCAAGACGTAACTGCTTTTGTACCGCGTATATCTAAAACGGTTTGTAAACCGTGGAGGAGAAAACTGGTTATGTGCAAGAGATTATAACTTAACAATATTGTCATGCGACATTGATATACGACATATGAGGCGAAGCAGCTATTATCACTTTTGCGTGGTGTAAAAAATCTGCGTGAAACATTTTTATCATGGTTATTATTATTGTATTTCGTATGATCCATAAAAAAATGTACAGATAAAATGATTATTAAACTTCTCCCATCATATTGTTATCTTCGAATGCATTACCTACGAGCCGAGGAAAAATTTTTCCGTAAAAATACCATAGTAATCGAGTTACTTTCCGAAGTAGGAAGTTATTCCGTAATAGGAAAAGTCTTACCTATTTCTGTGCCAATATGAGCCGATATGAAACAATACGCCATTTGTTGTTATATTCATCATTATCATCATGAGCGTCAAGTATTCGAAGAGTAAAACATTTCGTGCCTTTAAACTGTTTTTTTTATCTCGGTCCGTTCACGAAAGAACAAAGTTTTTGCGTTGCCTCCTTAAGGGTGACGTTCCCCAAAAATGAGAAAACTTGTACAGACTATTTCGACTCATTGCATTTTCATTTCATCCCATTTTTATATCTACAAATTTTCATGCATGCCATACGGTAAGAACTTTGAACGTTCGCGAGGGAGATAGTTGGGGGAGGGGGTAAGTGGAATTTACAAACATGTATTCGCGTATTCAAGCGAACTTATATTAACGCAATTTTAACCCGGAATGGCAAAAGGCTACCCGATCATACGATGCAATTGACTAAAAATCGAGGGGCCTTAATTATGAGACATCGAAAAAATAACAAACCCGTCAACTTTATTTTTTCATCCTTTACCTTTATGCTAATTTGCATCCCAATCGGTTCAAAACTCTCGGCGATACGTATGAAAAAATTACAAATTTGCAATAAACAATAAGAGATTTGTTGCTATCTGCACCATTCTGATATCCAGTGTATAGTACATGAAAAAATAAACGTTGTTGCAATTTGAAATTTTTCATATCTTGTATTTTTATCCATTCTACAAGCATACCAAATTTCATCGAAGTCGGAGGAGATGCATGAATATAGTTGCCTGTCACTAAGCAGCTGCCATCTCTGGAGCGGTCAAGCAATCCAGTTGTAGGAGCTCGGTAATTTACGACGAATGGTAGGGGGAAGTCCCGCCGTACCGGACACCTAAGGTTTTCAGACAATAAAAACAAAACTGTTTCGAAAAATATAACTTTATTTGTGAAATAACGTTGTCAACGAACTATAAAATCACAATCAATGAACAAAAATGCAACATGTGCATGCACATAAGTAATAACATAAATTAAACTTTGGTAAAAAAAACCTCAATCACGGCAAGTGGCACCTAGTACCGGACAGTGTTAATTTCGAGCCCTCAGCGCCGGAAATCTTCAAAACATCGTGCACCGATCACATATGTAGGGTCCTGCACCTTCAGGAGTGTCTGCACATGCTTCATGAGCCCATCCACGGCTGCTGGAGCACTGTATTCAGTCTTCGTCATGGTTCTCTAAGCATACTACGCAAGTGGCTTTCATGTTACAAATTTGCGTATCTTTTTCTTTGCTCCACTTTTTCCTTTGGTCTTTACACCTTTGGTTTGTTTCCCCTTCTCTTCTATCGCTGTTTTTAACTTTTTTCCACGTTCTTTCTTTTTGTCCCGAACGTTCTTTTGATTTTCTTTTTCTTCAGTACCAATTTTGTATGGTGAGAAGGTGTTAGTGAATCTACCGATCTTTGGTTGCAAAGTGACTTCTTCTCCACGATTTAATGCCGCTGTTCTGTCATACATAATACTTGTTGGAACATTATAGCGCAGCGAAGCTTCTCTCAAACTCATTTTCTGGGACAAAACCTTGTCTATCGCAGATTGCAAATTTTTTCGGTCCCATTATCCTTTCTTTTTCTTCCCTTCCATTTTGATTTCACTGACTTTTCTATCCTGTAAAACAACGTACAACAGTTATTATAAAAAGTATAAATACTTACGAAAAAAAACAATATGTTCACTGTCCGGCATTACGGGACCGCTTTGTGTCCGGTAACAGGGGACAGAGAATCCCCAAAAGAATGTGTTTTATACCAAAACTTCTTAGGAAACTAGCAAAAACTTTCACAAATTTCGAATATTTAAGGAACACGACGTATAATAATCCTTGCCATAAACTTTTAAACACAAAAATTTTGCAGTAATACTTACGGCGATCTTACGCGATACAGTATTGTCCCGTCAGACGAAACAAACAACACCTCTGCCCTTGATAACGCGCAAGTCTGGCAAACGGCGTCGCGCGATTGTTTATCACTACGCTCCCCTGCACCTTTTTACCCGTTTTTCACTCGTAAGCATTGCGACTTGTCGAGATATTACGAGTGTCCGGCGCTAGGTGCCGTCCGGCGTTACGGGACTTCCCCCTAAATACCCTGAAAACGTGTTTTCCACCCATTACGATTCACCCTGTATATTCAAAGAACATCGCCCCTTCGGCCCTTATGACCACTTTCCACATTTTCCGATACCATTCGTTTCGGGTTTATCAGCAGGTTCACGCTTGGTTAGGAACCGCTCTAGACCCTGAAGATTGGGGTTGGAAACGGACAAAACGTGGACTCATCGCCATCAGTATGTCTCAAGAAATTGCGCCAAAAAAGTTACTTCAGTCAATTCGCTGTCGATGGTTATCCACTCATCGTGAAAGAGCTAATTGCAGATGCCGAAAATCAAGGTTGAAATGCTGCGTTCTTTGCGAATGTCACGAAGGAAAGTGTGTGAACAAACCCAACATAGAAATCAGCGAGGCAGTTGATGTAGAAACCAATACACTATTTTCTGATCCTGACGTATACATAGATCACGGAAAATGAGTGCTTGATAAATGCATTGAGATCGATGCAAACACCGCAGGAAGAAACTCAATCAGAATTCTCCGATTCTGAAGAAGAAGAACATGTTTTTACTGTGCCCGAAAAGCGCAAAAAATTTATCTAATTTTTTGCGTAATTTTAAATTGTATTGCGACAATAAATATCTTATTTTACACTTTATTCCCTTCTTAAAATAATTTTTTTAACGATATATAAGCCACGCATAGTACACATGAGAACGAAATAAACTGCTTAACTATTTTAATTGCCAACAAATCAATAAAAAAAAATTTTTGTCACGAAGCTGCTTTTTTGACAGAGGTAAGTGAATTGTTTCGGTATTTTCAGTGGTTTTATCCAATGTCCGATTTCGCGCTGACTAGCCATAATAAACCGCTGGCTGGCGCACCGTGTCATCGTCGCCTAAAGAAGCTTATAACTTTCAAACTATTTGTTTAATAGAAAAAGTTTTTATACAAAAGTTGTAGGGAATTTAATAATAAACAAGTTTTGTAATAGGTTTTTTATTTCTTTATTTTATAGCGTTTTAAGAATTTTAAGGGGGAAAACGACAATCATGTTCAGAAAAACAACAATAATAAAAAAAACCGTAATTGATATAAAAAAAAGTTTAAAAAAAGATGGGGTATTTAGTGGGGGATTAAAAAGGTCTCTACATATTTCGTTATAAACCTAATAGTTTCCGAGATATTGTTATAAACGCGTTTTTCAAGATGGCGGCCACTGCTGACCATCATAGACGGTCTCATTTTTTAACTTAAGCTTTTTAACCTTCAAACTAACATTTGGCAAAGAAAAATAAAGTAGGCAAAAATTTGCATTACGGCCAAGTATAAGTGCGAGCTCCCTCGCTTCGACTACTAATGAAAAATGTGCATTGTCGGCTTTGCCAGAGAAACTATAATGGAATTCCTTCTTCGTTCCTCATACCCCTCGCTGTTCTCTTCTTTCACAGCCGATATGCCGCTTTGCCGATCTTCTCACCCTTTCCCTCCGTGTTCTCTCGTCGCGCCCATATCTCGAGACTTTTAATTCAGCTCCGAACGTGAAATTCTCATTCCTTTATCGCGTTGAAAAAAACATGTCATCAAACGAGTGATAATCTCTTTTCCTTCCAAAGGACCAAATAAAACGAGCTCTTCGTACTCCGTTATTTATTATACCTTCGAGATTTTACGTATCGTATATATATATAATAAAATTTGCATGGACGATAAAATCTATATCTTTTTTTTTATTAATTCGATCAAAACATAATTCCTATTTTTTTAAATTTATCCGTATACGTAAAATCATTGCCTCCTTCCCTTGAAATAAAATTCTACTTTTATCAATCCCTTTCGCATCTTTTCAACGTAATCGCGATGGCTACCGACCTTTTTGATTAAAGAAATATACAAAAATATCGTGGATTCTACGGTCAAATGCGGAAGAAGGACATCGATGAAATTCCTTAAAGGACTTTTAATCGAAGGAGACGGGTTCGTAGAGGATTTCAATAAAGTCTACGGTACTATATACACGTGGGCATGTATAGGTAAATGTTTTGGTATATAAGCGCGGCATATCGTTCAGATCCAGCGGGATTGTCGTGGTGGGCATAGAAATGGGAACGGATCGATCAATTAAGGGGGTATGCGGTGAGCGGTATAAGCGATGGTGCGATGCCTCCCGTTCAACACGCTCCACAACTCCATAACCGTATAACCTCTATGTATAACTTATACATAGGCATGTATAGGGCATTCCGTGTAAAATACATGGAAACGCATCCATATCCAAATATCTCTTTATTTCGATCCAAAAAATTATATCGGAATATTTTCCCATATATAAACATTTATTTTGAGATACACAATTGGCACAAAATGAATTGAGAATTTTTTAATATTTATCCCGACTCGTTACGAATGTACGGGCTCGTAGCTCAACAAATTCATAAATAAATAGTCGTTCATATTTAAACTCGAATAACTGTGTGAGAAACTTGATTGAATTTGCACAATCCATCTACGGACGTTCCTACGTCAAGTAGGCGCGAAATGCCCCATACGTGTATTCTAAGCCAACTGAAGGGGAACGCATCGGGATATCACCATGGGCGTGTTTGTCGGTCATATATACAGAACACCACGTACCTTGCTACATGTATATATATTTGGGTGTGCGTGTATCTATCGATACATATATACCATGCGCCCTACTATGCAGATGTGCAATGGGCATTCCGGCAACGTCGTGTGGTCGCTCGCGCGTCTTTCATTGGCCCCAAGAGCCCGTGGAATCCAAGATACTCCACAAGAGCGTTTCGCACGCTGTAAAATGCGATGCTCGAGGTCCTCTCGACTGTATATACACTGACCTGTGCTACTACTACTATTGCTACTCCGACTGTGTAAAAACGCACGAGCGTCGATGTACCGTTTCTCTCTTTCTCTCTCTCGCTCGCGCGCCCGCGCGCGTCTATCTCCGGTCGCCGTTGGAACTCTCCACGTATAGGCTCTTATCTCACCTTGCCGAGGGAGCTTTATCGTCTACGACGACGACTACGCTGAATAAATTACGTGTATCATCGCGAGCGTTGATTTGCGATTTTGTATTTATTTTTATATTTTTTCTTCGAATATAATCGGCCGCTGAAATTTTAGTATGAAGATGGTTTTTCTTTTCTTTCTTCTTTTTCGTCGTATCGTAGACAAACGATTAATTTCAGACGGAATTTATTCTATATTTCGTTGAATTAAAAATATTTTTTTTCTCTTCAAAGATTGTTGTCAACGCGAACGACAGAGGGAGAGTCCAATCGTTTCACCTAAGAAGATCTGACGTTATTTATTCGAACAATTGCGCAACGTTTCACTACGAAATACAATTTAATAACAGAAAAATAATAACGAGAAAATAAACTACGCAATACATTTCTTTATTCCAATTAAATTAAATTTAATAACGAGAATTTTGTATTTTTTTCCTTATCGATTAATAAAATGTATAATTAAAATCGTGATTTTTCGATTATCGTCGATTTTCGCGTATTCTCGATGATACGTCGAGAGACGTATCAGGATGTTACGATTCAAGGATCGTTACTTAAAAGAATTTGAAACAATTTCAATCCTCATCTAGGATATCGCACAATCTAGCAGACTTCACTTATTACCTGCCACAACCCAAGCATCCTCGTCTAACGTACTTTGTACAATTCGAGAAAACAGCACAAAACGAAAATTTTCAAACGACACACTACCTGTCGTACGCACCCATTTAATGCACGTAAGACCATTTGATATTGATTTTTTAACCGACATTCCCCACCTGCACGCACGAGAAGAGGTATCGGAGTCACCACTCTCAAATGAATCCATTAGTTGACGCCTTGACACTTAGTTGAGAAGCCACTTCCGTTTAACACAGGAACCGTGACTCAAGGGTGAGATGAGCATACGCAATACCTGTACAAATCACCCTTTTTAAGACGAAACAATAATTCACAAACTGCCTAAACCTAAGCGAGCCTAAGTGCTCTTTCCAAGAATCCCCTACTTATTAATTAAGTCACCAAATTATTGCAAATGACCAATCATAAAATGTAACCAGCCAATCAGAAGATTTAGCAGCGCTAAGCAACCGCTAAAAATTAGTATAAAAGGGCCATCCTTCCGCTGAGGAGATAGTAACGACTTCAACGAGTACCAGCAACGCAATCACCTTGCACAACAAGAATCTGCGGAGCATTCTAGCTCGTTGTCCGTTTGAGTATAAAGTTGTAAACTCATCGAGACCAAGCTTGTAAATTGTAAAGGGAATTTGAGAGTCAATAGTAATTTGTTTGTGAAAATAAAAGTCTGATGACCAAACTTGCATCGAACGTAGTCTTCTCGCTCCTCACCGAGTCTTCGAGAACCACCGTCGCATCGTATCGAGCTTCATCGGATCAACAGCACTACACGACCAACGAAAGAGTGAGTCGAACGTTCCTCATACAATCTTTCTTATAAGTCAAGATTGACTTAGTAGTAAAGAAACGGCGAGATTTCCATCCCTGAAGGAAAGGGCTTAATTACCTTACCTCGAAAAGAGAAATCGAACCGCGTTACGCATCCCCCGTACTCAGGAGAGTTCAGTGGATTGTAACAAGGCCATCGGCATTCTGTTTCGGAAGTGCATTCCATTGTACGTAACAACGAGGGCAATGCATAATCGAGTATAGGCTTCTTATAACATGCGGCATTTATTTTTTACGTGCTTTGGCACTTCTGCATCGCGATATTACACCCGGCGATTATACTTGCTTATGATAACGCCATATAACTATATAGTCATACTCGAAGCATTGCTCAACTCTGGTCATGCGGAAACGCGAGATCTCGACCAGTGGAGATTGGCTCGTGAACAGGTGGTCGAGGGAAGACGCGCGCGCGCAAGAGAGAGAGAGAGAGAGAGAGAGAGAAGTGCTTGTTGACCAGGATGAGGATGGCCAACGCGGGAAATACCACAGTAATAATTAAATGTCTCGTTTCTAAGTTCAAGGATCTATCGCTTTTTTTCATCGATTAGCGGAGTAGTTAATACGTCAGTTTTTAAATTACTTCAAAATCCATTGTAGATCCGGATGAATTTTTGTATTTGTCGATTAGAAATTTTGAATCGTTTCATTCCGAGTCGTTGCAATATTTTTACACAGCTCGAAAATTTCTCCGTTGTTTTTATATTACGCCGCGGCAAAAGAAGCGCACGAGTGCGGCCTTCGTCTCGTCATCGTCTTCGGCGAACGTCTGCCCGTATTCCTTTTCATTCTCTCCCGTTTCGACCTTGATCTTGTTAAGGATCATTTCGAAACAGTGTTATTTGCCGTCTTGTGACTCCTGGCCCTAGGACGTCTCGGCCGAAATCAGTAGAGCAAGTCGATCGAACGAGAGACACAACTGTAATTATTCTTTTGTCAGCTTTCCCCTCTTCTTCTTCTTCTTCTTCTTCTTCTTCTTCTTCAAATTTCATACATTTTTTTCACTCTTGCATCTTTTTATTTCCTCACTTTCTCATTATCTTCTGTAATTCACATCGCTATTTTTCCCATCGTTTCTTATTATTTTTTTACGGCCCCTTAAAATCGTCTCGACTTAATTAACCGCTTTGGCTAGTAAACGTTGAGAAGAGTGTCGCGAGAATAGCTAGGGAATACGAGTTAACATTATCGCGGTAAGATAATTTTTATTTCGCGGCGAAGAAAATTTTATTGCCTTAATAAATATTTTTTATCCTAGTTAAGGGTTGAAAATCTCACGTCCATGTGGTAAATATTCATGCGTCGATGTTGACAATCGATCACCACATTGCTCAAAAAAATTTTCCTTCGCCTGACAATTTTCACGCGCCCCTCGACTCCGTGCATTTACTCCCTCTCCCCTTAAACTCATCACGTTTACAAAGTGTCATCATTTGCGATAATTGAACATCTGAAAATATATCCGATTATCGAATCCGCTTCGTTGACGGACGAACAACAATGGACTCGTTTTTAACCGCATAGTAACGCGGGTACGGATTGGTAGAAGAAGGATTTTAGGGGATGAGAATGATAGGAGGGAAAAGAGCGAGAGAACGGCAGCAAGCGTCGGGAGATAACCAAGGTCCTTGCCCTACATGAGCTTGAGGCCGTGTTCGGCCCAGACGGTCGATGCTCAGGTTTGGCCTCCCCCCCAGGCGCGTCATTTTCCACCCCTTTTTATTTTTATTTCTTACATCCACCCGCACGAAGACCTTCGTCAATTTCTTTTCGTTATTACAGTGCCCTGTGCCGTTTATTCGTAGAGGTAAGCACGGGACCCTTTTTTCCATCCCCTTCTCGAAGAACCGCGAATCCTTGCGGCAATCACAAAACGAAATATAAAGAGGGTGAATCGAAATTTCGCTTTATCGTAATGATGAAGGAAACTATTACCACCTCACAGTTTTCTCAATTTTCTTCGCTGCGTCAAAAGAGGTGGAGGTCGGAATTTTGATCTCCATCGAAAAAACAGAAAACAACCAGTGTCTACTTTTTTCACTGTTTTCGTATTTCGGTAGGATTTTCTCTGAGCTAGTAAACATTAAAGAATTAACGGTTATACATTCTTTTTACCATTAAAAATCTTTCCCTACATGTCTTAAAGTGCGATTTTTTCTTCTCGATTATTGTTATATTCTATTTTTGTTTATTTGTCAACGAGACCATACAACTACGCCTTTCATTCATTGCTTAGCGCGCTTAATTTTATAAATTTTTTATTTTTCGAAGATAAAAAATATTACTCGAAACTTGTTCCATATGCATTTTCACCCCTTTCGTGCACAGTAATTTTTCACCGTTCTTCGATGATAAACATCTCTTTTTTGTTCTCAAAATAAATATACCCGCATCGTATCTTTAGTATCCTCGAATTTCGGAATTTCCTTCAAATACAAAAATTACCACCGCTTTATCAGCAATACTTCTTTAACATCTCTCTTTGTTTTTATCTTACGTTCGCACGTATGTAAGTGTCAGATTACACGCAAACACAAACGCGCAAATCTACGTGTACGCCCAAACTTCGGTTCTCTTTTTCTCGTCGATGCGCCCGAGTAAGCAGCGGTTACTTTGTGGGCATAGTTGAAAATGTGAGTACGTACATACGAGGTTCGGCCACAAGACCAAGGGGAAAGAGAGCGATAGAGAATGTGGACAAGAACCACAGACAGTGAGAGCGAAACTCGGTGTGGTTTTACGGGGCCTGTCGACTAGATCCTTCTTTCGCCCTTACTCCTCCAACCCCTCACAGCACTCTTTCGCTTTACCACGAGCCGCGAACGCTCTCGCTCGTCCTCCCTTACATATATGTTTGCATACATGCGGTATATAAACCCTTCCCATCAGATATACAGGTATATATGACCTATTCCACGTGAAGTCGACCACTTTTGAACCCGACCATTCTAATTTTGCTGAAAATTTTATATGTTATACTACCCCACTAACAACATTTTTATGAATTTTTTCAAATTTTTTTACCCAACCAAAAAAAAGTTATGAATTTGGAAAAAAAAACGTCTTTTTTCGTTTCGCACATTTTCAAACGTTCATAACTTTTTCAAAAATTGGTTAATCGAGACGTTTTTTTTTCAAACTTCTTGTTTTTATACGCGCGTTTCAGAAAAAAATACAAAAAACAATATGCAAGTCATATTCTACGAAATTTGTCATTTTTTTACAGAAAAATCTCAATATCTCAAAAACCCATTTTTATTTTTTATTGTTAATTTTGTGTGAAAACTTTGATGTATTCTGAGTTAATGCTGTAAGTTTCATAGTGGGTGGATTTTTTTTCTACCTTTTTAGGCACTCACTATAATATATATAAATATATATTAAAAAGTGCCTATTAATATCGCCTTGCAAAAATCTTTGTCACGGGAGCCGTCCGTCTGCACTCAAATCTCAGCAACGCATGAACCGATCGAGCTGAAATTTATACTACAAATGTATTTTATTATAACAAAGATGCCTTTTGTGTATAAATCCATTCGGACTTTGTTAAATATAAAAATTGTTAAAAACATACCTATTTTTGGGCCAAAAAGCTATTTTGTATCTGTCAATGTCCGGATCTCAGCAATCTGTGAACTAATGTTTATATAACTTATAGTATTTCTTTATAAGACCTCAAAGAAGTGTCTTCTAGAGTTTAAAGACTTTACAATTCTGTTAATAATTCAATTTGAACAAAAAAAAACGTTTTTTTGCATTTTTTTTACAATTGCACAGAGACGCGTGAACGAATTTTTTTGATTCTCGCCTATTACTTTAATTTTAATGTCTTTCAAGTACTTCAAGAGTTTCAAGTCATTTGAACAATTATAACATAGAGTTTTTAAATATTTTTTCAACATGTTTGACATAAAAAAACACTCATTCAACAAAAGTTATACCGTTTCTTGTCTTTGAATAGAATATGACACTTCTTCGAATTTATTCATTTTATATACACTTTTATTATTTGTACACATCAAAATTATTCATAATACTCACTGTTTTATTTTTTTTCACTTCACCAATATTATTAATTTAGCATATAAAAAAACAACCTCGAACGTAACTACTAAAATATACTTATATAAAAAAATAACCTCGAACACTGTTAAAATATACTGCTTCCCAAAAAAAATGTTCATACAACAACACCACTTTAAATTCGATCAAATTACGCGAATTATCACTTATCGCGATTAATATTTTATAAAAGTATTTAAAACAAAAATAAACAATAAATCTTCGTAATTACACTGACAGGCATAGATCACCGATAAACAAAAGAGAGGGAAGACTCATACCAACGAAGATTGAGTCCCAGCAAAGCTCACTTCGTGCCCCAGCGGTAAGATGTCGTTAGTATCGTCGTGTGCTTGTTACGTTGACGTACGTAAGACGCTTATGTGTACGCAAGAATAATCCACCGGAATGTCGGGCTTGCTATTGGCTATCGTTAAAAGCCTTCACACCCGAATCTCCGTAACACGTAATACGTAAACCGTAAGAAAATCCCCTAATCAGAGTCAACTATTAGCCTCTACACCTACAGAGGATCTACAGAGAAGCTTCTACAGAGCTTCAGTGCAAACAAAGATCTGAAAGTGAATATTTATATATGAAAGCGTTTATAGCGATCACAAGCCATTATGGTTTCGCATCTCATGATAAATATAGATTTATAAAAAAATTTTAATAAATGATATACTGATTATTTTTTTATTATTTTATTAAACATACAACCGTATTATATGCATTATTTTTGCACCACAATTCATAGAAAATAAACATTGAATATAAAACATAAGAAATGAAACATTATAATATGAACACTTAAATATGAAACGCAAAACGCGACAATGCGAGTGAGAGGACTTGACGGCGAACCCTCCCAAATGGACCACACAGCGGTTTGTGATAAGTCACACACACACAAACACATGTATTACCAAATTCGATCTCAACTACATAAAAAAATAGCTTTTCGCCCTTAAGGCAATATTAAACAAATACTTTTTTAAAGCTTGTGTAGTGAATTTTAATAATTTGTAACAAAATAAAGATTTTGTACCCATAAGCCAATAACAATCATTCAATTTCAGCACATTCTCAATTACCACAAAAAATGCTCATGACTCCTTAAGAATGCCGAAACGGCAAATGTGTAATTCATAAAATCCTTATTTTCCGGTTCCAATATCAGGAATGAACCGTCAAAGTTTGATACCATGAAAATCGTAGTATGTTCGTGATAAACTAATAATAAAAATTGAAAATTACGGTGTGAGTGCCTATTAAAACGTCCCTAAGGGACATGTTAATTAACATTCAAAATATATCATGAAAATAAAATATGCAATCCCTACATTGTAAAGTTATAATTGCCTATTAATGTAAGTCTAAAACAATTCAGTCATCGCCTTGCGAACAATGGCTCTTACTGAAGGTATATCATGAACGAAACACATAGTTCTATATTATCAATCATAATCCACAATAACATAAAAACACTTTAATATTTCAATACCTAACAATTTAAGTAAATGATCGACAGAACGCGGAGCGCGAAGCGCGACGATCATAACGCGACCCGCGCGCGGGGGGTATGGGGGGCGAGGCCCCCCATCGAGTACGCGAAGCGTACTTGTTTTCGATTGAAAAAGATTTTTTTTTTCAATTTTTCAGAGAAAAATCTCAATATCTCAAAAACCCATTTTTAATTTTTAATTTTTAATTTTTTGTTTAAACTATGATTCTTTCTCAGTTTAATGCCGTAAGATTCATAGTGGGCAGATTTTTCTTGCTATTTTTTTTTCAATTGAAAAAAAAAAAGTTTTCATTTTTTCGTAATCTGACATTGTTTTGTCGATAAAATAAATTAAAATTGATATATCTACGATGTTTATTCAAAATCTTAACCAACCTTAATAAATTTAAGTTAACATATCTTACTTTACATATTATATAAAATTTATTGTCGAGATTTTTTATTGTCGAGAATTTGGTAGGAATACTTTATGACTAATAAAATAAATAATCACTTATTCACGTCAAATAACAATTTTGTGGTATTATTAATATTTAATACTACTCGGATATTATGAATATCTAATTTTGTATTGAATTGAACGTAACCAAACTATCGGTATTTGAATTTGCCACCATGATTCAGGCGATAAGTCTGTGTATGGAAATCTTTAAGTTACCATCAGTTCGTTTCACTGTTCCTTATATGAAATCCACTTCGTACATTTCGTATTTATACCGCTATTTTATATTGAAACTGTTTCGTGGATAACGTCAACAATCTAAACAATGTTAGATTACGAAAAAATAAAAACATTTTTTTTCAATTGAAAAAAAAATAGCAAGAAAAATCTGCCTACTGTGAATCTTACGGCATTAAACTCAGAAAGAATCATAGTTTAAACAAAAAATAAAAAATAAAACATGGGGTTTTGAGATATTGAGATTTTTCTCTGAAAAATTGAACAAAAAAACATCTTTTTCAATCGAAAAAAAGGTAGAAAAAAAATCCACCCACTATGAAACTTACAGCATTAACTCAGAATACATCGAAGTTTTCACACAAAATTAACAATCAAAAATAAAAAATGGGTTTTTGAGATATTGAGATTTTTCTGTAAAAAAATGACAAATTTCATAGAATATAACTTCAATATTGTTTTTTGTATTTTTTTCTGAAAAGCTCGTATAAAAACAAGAAGTTTGAAAAAAAACGTCTCGATTAACCAATTTTTGAAAAAGTTATGAACGTTTGAAAATGTGCGAAACGAAAAAAGACGTTTTTTTCCTAAATTCATAACTTTTTTTCGGTTGGGTAAAAATATTTGAAAAAATTCATAAAAATGTTTTTAGTGGGGTAGTATAACATATAAAATTTTCAGCAAAATAAAAAATGGTCGGGTTCAAAAGTGGTCGACTTCACGTGGAATAGGTCATATACTCTCTCCTCTCACCGCGAGTATTATTTTAGCTCGGGATGAAGATAGACGCTTTGTTCGCAGAATATCGACACTTTGTACTATTCAAACAAATTCCATTTGGTTGGAATTTTTCTTTTATTTGTCATTTTTTTCCCTAAATTTTTATCAATTATTTTCGTGTCGTTCAATTTTTTCATTGTTTTAATTTAGTTCGTACGTTTGGGTATGAGTTGTTCGATTTATTTAAAGTTTCGACTCTGAACGATATTCGATCGTGCTCTCTCTCTCGCTCTTTGTCTCGCTTCTCGCGTCGTGGTTTACTACAACTTTGCACGATCCCACGAGTAGTGAAATCAAACACTGCGAAGAGTGAGAACGCGATAGAGTGCCTTGGAGAGTCTAGTCTCTCTGGCGACGTCTTCGGAAGTCGCGAGGGGGATAAGAGTAAGAGCAAGAGAGGGAGGGAGAGAGAGAGAGAGAGAGAGAGAGAGAGAGAGAGAGACAGACAGAGAGAGCCTATCTCCTTGCCGGATCTCGTGAACAATCGAGTAAAAACCGAACTTCCAATGTGGAAGAACCGAGTATTTAATTTATAGGCGTGTTACAGGTGTTGGTGATGCCATTTTCATTGTGGGATCTTTCTTTTTCTCAGATCTTTCTGCATTCTGAATTATACGAGATAACGTTCCGCTCTTAAATTTTCTATGTATACAAAATTTATTAATGTTAGAAATTCGTGGGACTAGGGAACTGAGCACCTTTACTACCGACTACACAGATACCTTCCGTGACTATAGCACTCTGACATTTTAGCCACTCGACGATTAAAACATCTGCGTGAATGTAGCCTCTCCGTGAATATAAAAATTACGAGACTAAACTCACTTCGTGACTTATTTGACTCCGTCGATACAGCTACTCCGTGAATATAACCTTTGTACGACTAGAATTATACCGTGAATTATTTACCGTCGATGCAGCTACTCCATGAATACAGTTACTCCGTGACTCTAGCCTTTAGTATAATAAGCAGAAGTAAATAATTGCGCAAGTATGAGCACCAATGAATAATTAGCATTATATTTCGTTAATTATACATCCTCGTTCTTGATTTATTTTATGCAAAATCCATACAATGTTAAACTATCGCAAAATATAAAAATCATCACACGTAGGTATTTTACCTTTCTCTCTGCCTCATTTCTCTATGAAATAAATCGCCATTGGACTAGTCACTATAACAAAAGGTTTTGCAATATACACGGGAGACGTGTATATAGACATACACATAGACTTATACATAGTAAAGTATTATGAGAATGCAGAGGCTGCTCTCCCTCTCTCTCTCGCGCGCGCGCGAGCGCGCAAGAACATACCGGACCCGCTGACACCCCGAGTCGTATGACTGCAGGAAAACTATCCCTTTACTGGATCTCTGCATACTGCGCGTATACATACAGGGCGATTTTCCTAAGGTATAGCACCATTTATTCTGGGGTAGATGGGACCATTACAAACAAAAATTGCAAATAAACATTAGGGATATTTTTAATAGTTTACGAGATATCAATTTTTGAAGTTTGTCCAATCAGCGCGGCGGGAAGCGTTGGAGCGACGCACTCCCCGCCCTATCCGTAGATATAGCACAGTGTAGGGCGTTACATTTGGGATCGCAAAATTCAGAGCAGTCAATTATTATTATTTTATTACGCAGTCATTTTCATTTGTCGGTCATTGACTGCTCTGAATTTTACCGAGAAGCGTTGGAACCGCCCACTCTCCGCTCTAGCCGTAGCCTAGCCAGTCAATGCCCGACAAATAAAAATGACTGCGTAATAAAATAATAATAATTGACTGCTCTGAATTTTGCGATCCCAAATGTAACGCCCTACACTGTGCTATACCTACGGATAGGGTATAGGGGAGTGAGTCGCTCCAACGCTTCTCGCTGCGTTGATTGGACAAACTTCAAAACTGATATCTCGTAAACTATTAAAAATATCCCGAATGTTTATTTGCAACTTTTGTTTGTAATGGTCCCATCTACCCCAGAATAAATGGTGCTATACCTTAGGAAAATCGCCCTGTATATATATCGCGAGGTAGTAACCTCTTGGACGCATTCAACTTTTACTACTCCGCTAACTGTACGTCGCTCTCACGCCCGTTCGAGTCGGCTGAAGTAATTTTGCCAGCAGAGACTCCCCCACCCCGACGAATATAAACGCGCACCCCCTCGCGGAGAATGATGGAAGCGAGACTACTTATCTATATATTCGCGTTTATGTATATTTGCACATATGTAATGGTGTGTCTTCGTACCAATATGTATTAGGTACGAGACATTTACGTTTATTTATATCTATTGGTATATACTCAATTTTTATACAGTCTGGCAAGATTAGAATACAGTAACATCACCAAGGGCCTTCGCTCTCGACGAGAGAAACAAAAATAAAAATTAATCATTTTTTAAATATTTTTTCCTCAGATTATTCGATTTCAGATCCAAAATCAAGATTTTACGAATTTTGTGAAATATTGGAGATCGTACGAGGTGATCAAACTTTTCTGGAACAAAAAGCTCCTAAATGAACGATTTCGAACGATCCAAATATTTCGTACTGTTTCACCACTTTTTATTTGACAGTCGCGTGTGAATATTTTTATTTTGGTATACATTTCGTAATCGAGAAACACGAAGGACAATCGAGAACGAAACAAAAGAAAATATTTTTTTTTTAAGACTAATGAAATATCTTAAAATACATTAAATATTTCTTGAATCGAAACATAATTTTTTTTAAATAAATGTTTTAATGGCCATTTTAGATTGCGTTCGCCAAGTGTTCCATTCTTCCCCGTTCTCTGTTCTATTTACGTGTACGTAAACGCGTCCACATAGTTAGTTTTCGCTCCAGCGTGTTGAAGAAGGATGAAAGATGGGGGCTCGGTTGGGTGGGTGGTGGCGGCAATGGTACCGTAAGGGTGGTTGTGTCACGAGCATGGCGGGGGGTTGAGAACGACAATGGGGGTTGCGTCGGCCGTCGCGGCGCTCTCGTCCATCCGGCGATGCTTCAGTCGACGCGCGTCCGCTTGCCGCAGACACACCACCGCCGCAGTAGTTTACCTTAGTCTTTCTGCCGAAATAATCCGACGAGACTCAACCGACGTTAATAAAATATAACATCGTGGCAAGCGCGTGGTTGTGCTTCCGCAATCAATCGTGTCAGTGTAACGAAAATCCTACGGAACTAATTTTTCCCCAAGGTCGTCACTCTAGAAGGGCTGAAAACCCGATTAAAAACCAAATTCGATATATTACCCGTTTCTCCTCTTTTCTTTTTTCTTCACGAACATTTTACACAATTTATTCAACGAACAATTTTTTTTACTCGATAAATGTGAAATTACTTTCTCGTAAATGATTTATCAAAGATGAAGTTTTGAGGGATTTTTAATTCTTAAGAGTTTCAACGAAGATTAAAAATGAATTAATCATAATGAAAAATTACGGAAATATTCAAGGCCGATTCGAAGATTAAGTTCGACGATAGAAAAATAAAAAATATTTCACTGGGGAAAAACGTGAATTTTCCTCGCGTGACGTTATTGCCACTCTCTCGTTTCTTTCCTCCCTATTTTCACGGTAACAATTCCCTCTCGATAATCAGACGCTACGATCGTAATAAAAAAGATCGCAGTATTCACCTGAGATTCTGACAATCCTATCGAAGGATTAATAAATCCTTTCACCGACTGATCGTTCGCGAGCAACCGACGAGCGCGAGTTTGGTGCGATCGCGGAACGCATATTCGATGCACAGCGGGGGTCCTCTGGTGGCGAAAGAGTGAGAAACGTGAAAACCGGTTGATTCTGTTACATATATATGTATAAGTCTGTTTTACGTCCCGGGCGGTCTCTCTCTCTCTCTCTCTCTCTCTCTCGCTCTTTTGCTTCTCCCTCGCTAAAGTCTCGATGCTTAAGTCTCTCCTGTACACAAGAATTAACGAAAAAATATCAGATTCGACGCTTTTTTGCATACGACTTTTTCTTCATTTTTGTGTTTAAAATTTCGTTGTTATTGTTGTTATTTTTTTCTTTTTTTGTTTAATAGTTCACCAACGTTCACTTTCCCCTGGGACTTTTGCAACATCGAAGTGCGAAATCAATACTTGTAAAAAATGGCTCGCATACAGGCGCAAAAATCTATATGTAATCTTACGTTGAAACGTGGCTATGATAAAGTTCAATCGTCGTCGTCCATTGCGTATTCGAAAGTGTGCAAACCTATTCCTCGTCACGTTTTCGATCGGCGCCGCAAGAAATGATGTCTCGTGCTATCGATTTACCGACACTGATAGCAATAAAAAAATGTACACGGAAATGGAGACTTTGATAAACAAAAATTTGTATTCGACCGTCGAAAAATGGTCATTAACTTTTTAAAAGTAAAAAAAAATACAAGTTTGATTAAAAAATTCTTCGATCCAATAAATAACATTGAATAATTTTTGTAATTATCCTAGCCAGAATTATAATAATAGATATTATAAATATTAAACATAATCTTCGATTATAAAATCAACAAAATGAACAGAATAGAGACTAAATCTCCTGTATGTAAGTTACGTACAACCAGCTGTGGTTAATCCGTTACATTGCGTAATGATAACGTCCAAGCTGTGTTTGCGTACATAATATACAGAGATTCGAAATCGGTGAGCAACAGCTACGTAAATATCGCGACTGAAGAGAGAGAGAGAAAGAGAGAGAGAGAGAGAGAGAAAGAGACGATCTCTTTGCGCACTGTGTTTGCCATTACCAAGCGTGAATGTTTCCCATCTCCTATATATACGCTATATATATGAATATCTCATTCTCGCGGTGGCGCTCGGCGGGCTACACGGAGTCGTTGACTCTGGAATCGAAATTCCATTATCGTATCTCTCATAGATATATATTGAACCATCGAGAATAGCAGAGAGAGAGAGAGAGAGAGATAGACGGAGGCAACCATTTCGAGTGGTTGAGTACCTACTCCTTGTATGTGCTACTATATGTATATACTACTTGCATTAATATATATATATATATATATTAGGTATATTATACAGGTATGGATCTCGTGGACCATTTCGCAAACTATTTTTAGAGCAAACGCGAATAACGTTATAGATGGAATTGAGTTAGGGTCCGGTCCAAAAGGACATTGTCGAACGAATTTTCCATTGTGCAAGAAAAAAAAAATAATAAATGTTTCTTTTTGTATCGCTGGTTGAAGTTTATTTTTTATTTTTTCACGTTAACTCTGTGATAAAGCGGATATCATTCGGTACAGATTTTAGGAAAATAAGGAGCGTGATTGAAAAGGTACAAGAAAAATGATCCTTGTTTCGATCTTGTCGTGAATTATATTGAAAATTAAAGAAACGTAAAAATTCGTTAGACTATTTGTTTTATCGCAACACTTTTTGGACGCGAAGCAGCGACCTGCCTGGAGCGGGTTTGGTCCCTCATTCGACTTTTATTTCCCCGTCGATCGACGCTCGCGCGTTTATTTCGATCGTTTCGCAAATAAACTTTTTCCAGCTGCAATGCTCATTTTGTTTCAATTTTAATTTCGTTCGAAAACAGATTTATTTATTTCGGTTCGAATAATTTATTAGGCTTGCCCGTAGTTACGACAACTGGGCCAAGAATATTTCCATTTGGATTAATGGTTGGTTGGAGACACAGGTCAGCCTCGCTCTGCCTGTGCCGGGGAACTGTTGGTAATATTCGCGAAATTACGAGATGCGAGGCTAGCTCAATGTTCACAGGCCGTCCTTGCAATTCCCGTCCACAGCCCGAGCGACCGCCTGTCCCGTAGGATGCGATAGGAAACATTTGAGCGTATACACCGATGTTAAATATAACTGCTACTAGGATTGAAATCCTGGGAGGACAAACTGTGCCAGGACATATGGCACAAAGGAAATCGCGGACTCGACGTTCATCAACTATTTTCTCATTCATCTACATGTACAACGTATATGACACAATATGAAAAGCCACGAGGGATATGTACAACGAATACCGTTTTCTCTTGCAAAACTGTCAATATTCCCAACGTCGTTTACTTTTCCTCGCGACAGCGATATACCATCGTATAAACGGAATTCGTTGCTCAACGAGTCTTTGTTTCTCGGGTTGCCCCTTCCCTCGAGAGGATACAACATAAATGTTATGTGTTTGGCATCATCGTTGCTCTCGAGGCAATGGACGTTTACACACTCCCACCCACCCACTCAAACATCGGAGACGAGTGTGTATTCTGATTTTTATTATCCTCGATTCTCAGCTATTATACGGGCAAACATTGATGGTTCGTATGTACGACGCATGGTTATGTGCATTTTGTGTCGCCAGTGTCGCGACGATTTTCGGTTCAAACGAATTCAAATTTTTTAATCGAGCAAAATATTGTATCTTGTTTTCGATACTTATTTTTTATATGAGAATTGCCATGATCGATAAACGGATAGCTCTGTGTACCTACAGTTGGATTTATTACAGAGACGTTCGTTTTGACGCTGCAAACCGGACGGGAAATACCGCGATGCCACGATACCCGGGCATGTAACGGACAGCGTGATCGGTGCGACCCTTTTTTCCTCTCCCCGCGACGGAACGCTCACCTACGTACATCCGTATCAGCAACTGTCCACTTTTATATATAGATGTATGTATCGTGTATACGCCTGTATATAAGAGTTATGTAAATCGACACGTAACACTAGATGCACGTTCCTCGAGCGCAGGTGGAACCTGCTGAACCGCCATCAGCAGCATGTTTGTCAACTAACCCTAGATAAATACCGCCTTATATATATATGTGTGTGTAGATTGCATTTTGAGTAAGACGAGAACAGTGCAACGCATTTCCGGTCGGTTAAGCTACTGAAAGCTTGAAAAATAATTTATGTTGGATGTTTTATAATTGCGATGGGTCTGATAAAAACATGACGAATATCGATTGCATTGCTATAACTCAAATTCTGACGCAGCAACTTGGACTTGAGCGGGTCGATTTCAAAAGTTGTTGTCGTGATCGAGATAATGGCGATCGATGAATTTCACTATTAATTTTTTTTTGCTATGACAAATTGAAAATAACGATAATAATGATCCAAAGGATATTGAAAATCTGAAGAAAATCAAAGAATTGTTGCAAGTCGGTGAACAATCCCAGCATTTGGTTGGGATTGTTTTCAATTTTTTACAAATTTTTTACTAGTTATTTCCGCGTTGTCGAAATGAGGGATTAAAATTTCATCATTTTCAAATCAACTTATAGCTATAAAAATTATAACATCGAGACAAAACCAATGCCATTCTCTAGGTATTCACGCGACCGGTAAGCCCCTTCATATTAAATGCGAATCTGCCAAACAGGAGAGAAGTTACATTCATTTGAAAAATTGATATTTTCACTTTATCGTGAAACCCATAAAAAATCCACAAACGCTAATCAAAAGTTTCAAAAATTTCACTTTTGTAAGCTATTGACTGGTAATTTACTAAAAATCCGGTCCATCTAAACAATTGAACTGATTGGGCCTGCTGTTTTTTTTGCAAACCTTAAGAATTAAAAATGTCCCAAAAATTATGTTTACATTTCTTTAAACTAATTTTTGCAATACACTCCACATGATATTCTTGCATTATTATTTTGTCACCATCTCCTTCATTGATTCTTTTTGTTCATATAACGGAGAAATATAAATAAATCGATAAATATAATAGATAAATAAATAAATAAAAGAGAAATCCATCGACAGGTGTTTCCGATGTGAGCCTCTCGCGAGATCGTATTTGATCGTTACGGAATTTCGTTACTCGATTAATGACAGAGTGAGAATAAAAGTGTACACGGAAAATCGTTAAAAAACAATTTTTAAAAAAGATCGAGAAAGAACGAATCAAACATGATGTTTGCCGCGATGGTGCTTCACAAACATGGCAAGCTCAATAATGGGAATCACGGTACCGGAAGTGGGAGTAGTAGTCGAGAAAATTCAACGCGCAGCAGTCATCGCAACAATCTCAATGTTAACAACAACAATCTTCTGAACAACAATCCGCCAAACATCAATCAAAATTTCGACACAAGGGCGGTAAGTCAATTAACAAATGAAAAAAAAACAATTTTGCCTTTCCACGATAATTATAATTATAATATTATAATCCCAAGATGATTAAAAAGGCGAAAAAATGTTTTGTTTCCAATTCTGACAGTACGAAAGTTGATGATAAAAATGGTAACTAAAAACGATTCCACGGCACGTACTGTAAATGTCACTGTAAAAGAAAAGTTCCCCACAGTTTTGTCGTAATGACTCGCTTCCTGTTTTCAGTCCATTCAAGACTGACAATTTCTCAGCTACAAAAGTAGGCATGCAAAACTTAGTCGGTAAAATATGTAATTGCGCGAGTTTCCAACTAAATTCTTTTAGCCTGTATCGGACGCTTTTAATGCGGTTCGCGGAGGTAAAATTATATACACGTATACGCGTAAAGTTGGTATATAGCGCGGGAAGAATGAAAGAAAAAAAGACCTCGAAGCCGTTCCGTGTGTATGCGGTTGTGGTTGAACGACCCTCTTTCCTCCGGGTCGTGATAGGTCGATGCATCGAGAGTCTAAACCTCCTCGCGATGTGGATGCAGCGAGAAGAAAAACACGACCTGAGAGTGAGGTTTTCCGTGTTGGTATGCACGCGCGTGCGACCCATCGTCAGGTCTTGTTTCCGCGACACCTTGTCGTCGAAGACTCATCTCTTCCCTTTCTCAGAGTCCTCTCGGTTACTCGCGATTATACACTGCGGCATGGCAATTGCCTTCTGGATTATCCACAAAATAACAAGAATTTATTCAACATTAAGAATATTTTTTAAACTCAAAAGTCTCATTGATAAGGTTTTTTTAAATTAATCCGTTTATTTATCGTAATTTTAATGGAATAGCATAATATTTTTGAATTTATTAACTTTCAATGCAATTTTCAGCTCGTATGATCGGAGACGAATGAGATTTTATGTAGTTAACTATTATACTGTTATCTAGCGTTTATTTATAGGATTTCTTTTGAATTTATATTTTTTTTAACTCGAAGAATATTTATTTAAAGGTTAGAATTTTCATTCTTTAGTTCAAATTACTATTAATTTTTCGAAAAATCAATTTTTTCATAATCAGGCATACCAAGCACGAATTATGTTTATTTACGTTAATAAAATATATATTTTTGTTATAATCGAAATGGGAGTGAATATTTTCAATACGTTTTAATAAACTTTTATATCAATCCAATCCATATAGTATTTATATTGTATATTTGTCACATAACCTTTATTATTACCTATTATAGAAATTATTCAATTCTTCTGCAATTTCTTTACGTCGAAAGCCCTCAAATTAAATTTTTGACTAGATGAAACATTAATCCAAAAAATATAAATAATTCTTGGTTCGTTCTAAATACGAGAATTAATTTTTATATCCAAACAACTATATTCTAATATTCAAATCGAATATTTTTGTTCTCATTCCCACTCCGATGCACCACAATCTCTTTCAGCTTCGGCCTGACCGAGGCCTTGTCCGAGCCATGGTACTTAATACTCCCGCTCTTTCTCCCTGTACACACACTGGAGATCCGCTTCAAATTCCGCCATCAACTTCCGTCTAGCATCAGCACTCTGTACACAATCCGAGGCGCCGGTTACCCTCGAGGGCTCATAGGAAAAGTTGGAAACGTGTATATATATATATATATATATATATTTCTTTTTTTTCTCCACGAGCACATGTCCAAGTAGACCGATAAAGGAAGGCCCAATCGTAAAACTCCGAAAGAGCTTTTTTCATGACGATTCTCTGGCACGATCGACTCGTCGCCGGTCTGACAAATACCGACGCGATTCGTGTCGGATGATCTCGTTCCGATCTATGCACTTGTATCAAGGATGGATTTTGTCACGAAAGGTTCCTACATTTGTAGCAATGAATTTTTTATTTAATGGCGAACTGTCCAGACCGAGTTAATTTTAAAGTAAATGTTAGCGTAAATTTTTGTATTAAATAATTTTTATATCAAACAGTCAACGAGGATAACAAAAACGTAAAGAATATTTGATATTAATTTTTTACTATAATTGTTTGTATGAAATTCGATAGGAAATAATCCAATTGCGACGAAGAAGAGACCACACGATCGACCGAGAAAAGGTCGATTTTGTCATCCCCCTTACGTAGGTCCTTTTGGCACGCCCTCGCCTATTCGTCTTGCCATTTTTCTTTTCTTTCGCGAATTCTCTCTTCCCTTTTCGTTTCTTTTACCAAGGTGGAAAAGAAGAAAAAAGATGGCACGACTGTCTTTTCTTTTTTTATCTTGTTCGTGGCTCTGCTGCGGCTGCGACACTTCTCTACGTAGTTGCACGAAGAGAAATATCTGGTAGACCCGCGGGAGAGATCCTCCGCCCCGACGGAATTTGGCAAAGTTCCTCGAGACGTTAAAGCTCTATTGGTATTCTCTTCTCTCTTCTCTCTGCATCGCCGCCAATGTCATCGCGAAAGACTATACGCTAACGGTCGTGGGAAAGTCTTATATACAGGGTGTTTCACCTAACTTGACCACCTTAAATATCTCGCTAATTATCGACGTCACAAAAAAATGTTCCAGACAAAAGTTTTACGGTGCGAAGGGGGTCATCAATTGCGACCAATTTTTGTTATTTTGTTGGTGGCGCTGATATATACATGGTGAATTTCATAAAGTATAGCACAATTTATTCTGAGGTAGATGGGACCATTACAAACAAAAACTGCAAATATACATTGGGGATATTTTCAATAGTTTACGAGATATAAATTTTTAAAGTGGGACTGATCAGAGCGCGCCGAGAAGCGGATGGACTCGCCCGCTGCCCGCCCTAGCTGTAGAGACGGCGCAGTACCTATATCAATCTTTGGCTACCGGAGCGGTGAGCGCGGGCATCGACGGGCTGCCCGTCCTTCCTCGCCCCCGCCCCAATTTGCAATATTTTCAAAAACTGTGTTAATTAATTCGTCTATTATTGTTGTTATTTTACAGAAGTTTGTACGTCATACGTACTCTACCGGTTTTCGATGCTCTAAACGAAAAGCGAAATAAAGCCCACTCATTTACTTTATACAAGGTGAATTTCGTAAGGTTTCTCAAATGGGATTTTGGTGCAGATGGGATCATTACAAACAAAAGTTGCAAATATACATTGGGGATATTTTTAATAGTTTACGAGATATTAATTTTTTAAGTTGGTCCAATTAGAGCGTGCCGAAAAGCGTTGAAGCCGTCCACTCTCCGTCCTAACCGTAGAGATAGATCAGTGTATTAAGTATAGGCTGCCGGGGGGAGGGGGGTGTGGGGTGTAGTCCATTACTCCATTGAACAGTTACATTTGGGATTGCAGCATTCAGAGCAGTCATTTTATTTATTATTTTATAAGGCAGTCATTTTTATTTCTTGGTCAAACTATTCGTCGCACAAACAATTTGTAAAAACATTTCTTGTTGCAAATTAAACTCTCTACAATTTTGGTCCTGTAACTTTTAGTCGCAAAAACTAAAAATAACAAAGTTATGAACGAAAGTAGATACAAATTGGGGAATAAATTTTCTTTCGGTCGTTATAACTTTTTTTCTGGTCATTATACAAAAAAATAATTTACTTTTGATAGAGGGGTTTTTAAGGAATAATTTACATTGCAAAGATTTTTCAAATTTTATTTATTGTGGATTGTACAGCGTTGCGAAACTAACACTATTTTCCAGCTTCTTGGCGCGCTCAGCAAAATTCAGAGCAGTCTATGCCCGACAAATAAAAATGACTGCGTAATAAAATAATAATTGACTGCTATGAATTTTGCGATGCCACATATAACGCCCTAAATTGTGCTATATCTACGGCTAGGGCGGAGAGTGGGCGGCTCCGACGCTTCTCGGCGCGCTCTAATTGGACCAACTTTAAAAAGTCATATCTCGTAGACTATTAAAAATATACCTAATGTATATTTGCAACTTTTGTTTGTAATAAGCCCATCTGCACCGAAATACCGTTTGAAAAACCTTACGAAATTCACCGTGTATATATATGTATATATACATATACAGGGTGTTATAAAAGTCTGGAAACGGTCGAATATCTCAAAAATAAAGCATTTTAGAGAAAAATGTTTCAGACAAAAGTTGTATGGTTCCGAATGATCTATAAGATGGTGCTATTGAATTGACCTTGAAGAGTCATTTGAAGGTCACCTCAATTTTTTTAAATGGCACCCCCTATTTTTTATTACATATTCTTGTAGCTGATCTCGAGAGCTTTCCAAAACACTATAATTAAATGTTTTTTCATCAATTACTTTTGGAGTTATAAGGCTTCAAAAGTACAATACCGCCGGCATTGATCCCATCTGCACCAGAATCCCGTTTGAGAAACCTTACAGAATTCACCCTGTATATATATATATTTCAGATACGATAGAAGAAAGAATGTTATTATAGGTCTGATGATTAAAATATTAATCGTTCTTCACTGAATGTCGCAGTGACACGACTCACACATTTTATTTATGACTCGATACAATTAAAATGAAATTCAAGTAATAGGAATCATCGCGCTCAGGAGATACAAGTCTGCTTCTTTCAAAGGTTCGAGAAGAACTTCTTCATCACCAAGGGATGTTTTTCCTCCCCTCCTTTTTTTTATTTGTGTAATCTTCTTTTATTTGATCCGCTCGATCTCATGTGGTTTGCTGAGCAACGACGAATTAATTTTAAATAGCCTGAACTTTCCTGCGATGCGACACGGTCATACTGACTAGCGCACGTCTCGAGTGCTCAGTGATTATTCATCTATTTTTATTTCTGAAATTTAAAAACAGACATTGCGTATGCACACATTAATTCACGTTCGGCTTTCCTGACTTGACAAATCAATCATCATTTTTTTTTTTTTTTTTTTTTTATTATTGACCTAGTGTCATGTTGTTTCTTCATCATGGATGCAATCATATTATGTATTTATTTATTTATTTATTTTTATTTTTATTTTTTTTTTTTGGTGAAGGCATAAATGGCTCTATAGGCATGCTTTACGCATCCATACAATTTCCAACCATTGTCCACTCACAGTAGCTCTGTGGGCATGTCCTTGCATCCACACATATTCTAACTACTGTTTCATTACTCACAATAGCTCTGTAGGCATGCCTTTTCGCATCCATACATGTTCTAACTATTGTTTCATTGCTCGCAATAGCTCTGTAGGCATGCCTTTTCGCATCCATACATGTTCTAACTATTGTTTCATTGCTCGCAATAGCTCTGTAGGCATGCCTTTTTGCATGCATACATGTTCTAACTATTGTTTCATTACTCGCAATAGCTCTGTAGGCATGCCTTTTGCATCCATACATGTTCTAACTATTATCTCACAAGTTTATCCCGGATAGTTCTCAAGTTTGGACTCTGGATTCGAGGATTCTGGGTGATCAAGTCCAGAAAGCATCGAAAGTCAAAGTCACACTCGTGAACTAAAAAGGCGATAATCAACAGAGCCTCATGCTCTCTGCAAATTCTCAATAAAATTCAAACTTTAACATAGACAGCGTCTAGTCAAAAACTTATTGTTCCAACGTATATGGACACATCTCTTGGCAAATTTCATGTTTGCACTCATGACCAAAAACCTTTGATATCTCCATGATTTTTCTCATCATATGACACGAGTCGCTTCACGATTCTGTTCTCACCTTATTACTCTCTGCGACACAGCCATCCTGATTCGCCTCGTATCCTGGAGCTGCGATTAGTTTGTCATGAGACACTTTTATGCTATTTCGGCCTTTTATTCCAGAACCTACTTTCTTTACTAAATATCTATCATTTGGTAGCACCTCCATAACTTCCACCGGACCACGATACTTTGCGTCCAATTTCGTTTTTATTCTATCATTATTTCTAACCATGACAAAATCTCCAATTTTGAATGGCTTGATTGGTTTGTTCTTTTTATTAAACCTTTTCTTTTCCTTTTCAGCTTCTGCTTCGATATTGTTTTTAGCTTCCACCCTAAGTTCACTCATATTACTAATATTAGTTTCCACGCTATTGTGTTTCACACGTTCAATTTCTATCGCATTTATCTTTATACCAAATAAAATCTCAGCAGGACTTTTACCCAACGTTTTATGAATAATCGAATTTATTGCAAGTTGCACCCTGCCTATTTCTTTTTGCCATTGTTTTCCCTGAGCTTTACTTATGGATAACATGTTTCTAATTGTTGACATAACCCTTTCGACCTGACCATTAGCTCTCGGCGTTCCTGAAGCTATCAAGTGAACTAAAATATTTTGTTGCTCGCAAAATTTTTTAAATTGTGTATTTGTAAATCCTGAACCTTGATCACAAATTATTCGTTTCGGTACTCCAAAAATGAACGAGTGTTTCTTAATCTGATTGATGGCTGTTTGCGCGTCTAACCGAACTATCAAATTTAGTGTTACAAATTTTGTAAATCCATCTATAATTACGAAAATGTATTCTTTTTTTTCAGAGGGGCCTGATAATTTTCCTGATATGTCTATGTGAATTGTTTGCCAAGGGATATCGTCTTTCTCTATCGGATGCAGCTGAACTTGCATTGGTCTAGATACTGATTTGCAAGTTTGGCATAAAATACAATTTGCAACAAATTTTTTTACTTGTTTTGACATATACCGAAACCAATAGAGTTCGTACAGTTTGTCCAGAGTTTTCTCCCAACCTAAATGACAGATACTTGCATGCACGTGATGTATCAGCGACCATATCATTAATCTTGGTACTACGGGTAATGTGATTTCTTTGCCCTTTCTCTGTACTGTTCGCATTAAGATTTTATTTTTTATCTTATAAGTTTTCGCGGTTTCTGCTCCGTCAAGTACTTCTTGGTATAAGGTTTTTATTTCATTGTCTTTCTTTTGAGCTACGATTAACCAGTTATCTGATAATTCTATTATTTTATTCACGTTTTCTTTATTGATTATCATTACTTTTTTTCCGAATTCCGAAACAGGATTTCTTGACAGGAAATCAGCGTGTTTCATTCGTTCCCCCGCACGATATTCAATCTCGAACTCAAAAGATTGCAAAAATGCCGACCAACGATATACTCGCGGAGTTAGATCTTTTTTTAGACTTGCGGCTTTAAGTGAATTACAATCTGTGACAACCAAAAATTTTCGACCAACCAAATATTGCCGAAAGTGTTTTATTGCGTTTACGACTGCAAGTGTCTCAAGCTCGTATGAGTGATACCGAGTTTCAGCATCTATAGTGCGTTTGCTATAATAAGCTATCGGGTGTTTATTTTTTTCTTTGCGTTGAAGCAGCACAGCGCCATACCCAAGGGCACTAGCGTCGGTATGCAATTCGATTGGAAGGTTAGGATCGAATATATGAAGACATGGTTCTGACGTTAAACATTCAATAAGCTTTGTCCTACCTTCGTTGTGTTCACTTGTCCATTTTATCACATTAGTAGTACCTGCGGTAAGGCTGTACCATGGAGCTGCTATTTGTGAAAATTTTGGTATACACCTGCGAAAATAGGATGCCAATCCTAACAACTGTCTCACCTGAGTCTGTGTTCGAGGGATGGGTGATTGCACCAGGGCTTCGATTTTTCGAAGGTTGGGCCTCAACTCTCCGCACGATACAGTGTATCCCAGATAGTCAATTTGTGTTTTCAAAAATTTACATTTTTTCAAATTGAACGAAAATCCGTTATCGGCAAGTTTTTTAATGACAATTTTTAATCTCTCAAAAGCTTCCTGTTTAGTTTTTCCAGGTATAAGAACATCGTCTAAATAAACAATCGCGTAAGAATACCTTAATTCTCCAAGCGCATTGTTAATTGCTCTTTGATACACAGATGGTGCATTCGTCAATCCGAATGGCATCGTTAAATATTCATAATGACCATCAGGTGTAATAAAAGCAAGTTTTTCTATCGAATTCTCCTCGACAGGTATCTGATGAAATCCGGATATCATATCCAATGATGAAAAATAATATGCGCCACACAAGCGATCCAATTGATCCTGTATCAGCGGTAATGGGTAACGATCTGCTACCGTGTTTGAATTTAATTCCCGAAAATCTACGCATAATCTATCAGATCCATCCTTCTTCTTTATCAAGATGATTGGACTAGAAAATGGGCTTTTACTTTCTCTAATGATTTCTGCCTTGAGCATTTTGTCGACTAAATCTCTTACATTTTCTCGTTCTACTGTGCGTAACCTATAGGGTCTTCTCTGTACAATTTTATTTGCATCTTTTAATCTAATCTCGAGTTTGCCAGATGTCACTCGAATCTTGGGAGCTTCTACACTCAAATGTTTTGCATATGATTTTAGAAAAATGACAAGTGAATTTCTTATTTCAACTAATCCACAGTCGATAGCCTCGACATTAATATCTAAGCTACACGAGCCCACAAATTTGTTAATTTTTGCAAATTTCACCATGTTTCCGTTCAATGTGACTGACAGACCATTTGACAACAATTCTTTTCCCAGAATTAAATCAGCGGATAAACTCTCATCCGGTACCACATATAAATCAATTTCAACGTTAATGCCATTTAAATCGACTAACACAGAAATCTGTTGGTGACAATCTACATATCCATTTCCAATTCCTCTTAATCGCGTAGAAATGCATCGTCTCTTACCGGGCAATCGTTCTACCAAACTTTCTTTTACTAACGAGCAGTCTGCACCAGAATCAAACAAAAATGTCAGCACATTACCGTCAGCCAACTTCAAAATATTCTCAGTTGAGGTCATATTACAGAGCCTCACTGTTTTCTCGTTCTTCCTTGGGCAGTTTGGAGATATATGTCCCTCCTCCTTGCAGATATAGCAAGTCATTGTCTTTTTGGAATACGAACTCCTACTATCCCGTATCTGACCGCTCTGTGTTTTCGCGGGTGATCTACAATCAGCCCTACGATGTCCTTTTTTTCCGCAATTGAAACACTCGATTTCCGAACGATGCGACTTTCCATCTCGCGGCGTCGAAATCTTGGTATGTGGACCAGGAGTTCCGAAACATGCATGCGGTCGATGGTGATCGGTCGTTCTTCCATCGAGATACGACATTGCTTCCTGCAGATTTCTTGGTGATTCTCGTACGAATATGTTGCGCACGAACCGATTTTGCGATGAGTACGATAATCCGGTAAATTGTACGGTAATTTCGTCCACCGACATCCTGTCCTTGAGCCACGCTTTGATTTTCCTTCCTCTCTTCATGAAATTTTCAAGTGTAAACTCGGCGTCCTCTGTCCAAATTGTATGAAGTTCTGAAGCAGCATTCTTGTTTTTTGCATATGAGCTCATAAATTCAGCCCGGATTTCAGACCAACTTTTTCCGGCAGGATCCATAGCAGTAAACCAAAGAGCTGCTTCGTCCTTGAAGGCTTTAGCCAAATGCTGTACAATTTCCCAGGAATCGGGCTTGTAACGTCGAATCCATTCATCAACCATTTTTGCCCATCCTGTTGCATCCGTAGTTTTTGGATCGAATTTAACGAGGTCCATCGGAGCTCGATCTCGTCGAGTAAGCAGAGCAACCAGCCGAAGATTCTCTTCTTTCAATCTTGACATTCGTTCCCTGCGTTTATTTTTAGTTCGTTCCTGCTCATCGAAATCAAATTCAGATTCTGACGAAGTTGAAGATCGATCTCTTTTTCGATTATGAGATTGTAAATTTCCCGTCTCACGTGCACCTCTCTCATCGTTCATTATCACTACACCGGCACTATTTTCATCATCTTCTATCATAGCTGTATTGTCATATGATTTTTTTTTATTGATTCTCTTTGAAACAGTATCGTTCAAACGACAGAATTAATGAGTTTGAATGCCACTTCTGATTTCAGATACGATAGAAGAAAGAATGTTATTATAGGTCTGATGATTAAAATATTAATCGTTCTTCACTGAATGTCGCAGTGACACGACTCACACATTTTATTTATGACTCGATACAATTAAAATGAAATTCAAGTAATAGGAATCATCGCGCTCAGGAGATACAAGTCTGCTTCTTTCAAAGGTTCGAGAAGAACTTCTTCATCACCAAGGGATGTTTTTCCTCCCCTCCTTTTTTTTATTTATGTAATCTTCTTTTATTTGATCCGCTCGATCTCATGTGGTTTGCTGAGCAACGAGGAATTAATTTTAAATAGCCTGAACTTTCCTGCGATGCGACATATATATGTTAATTTTGTTTTGTCACGTATGCGTTAATTTTTGTATATAATAGTATTCTACTAATTCATTAACCTTCCCGGGCGTGCGCACTACAATTCGCCAAATTTTCATCGCAATCGGATGAATGGTATAGGAACGTATGCAAGAGAAACAAACAAACAAACCTCCATTTATATACAGGGTGTTATAAAAGTCTGGAAACGGTCGAATATGTCAAAAATAAAGCATTTTAGAGAAAAATGTTTCAGACAAAAGTTGTATGGTTCCGAATGAGCTAGAAGATGGTGCCATTGAATTGACCTTGAAGAGTCATTTGAAGGTCACGTGAAGGTCACGTCAATTTTTTTAAACGGCACCCCCTATTTTTTATTACATATTCTTGTAGCTGATCTCGAGAGCTTTCCATAACACTATAATTAAATGTTTTTTCATCAATTACTTTTCGAGTTATAAGTCTTCAAAAGTACAATACCGCCGGCATTAGCGTTAACCGAGATTTAACATTTGGAGGTTGCACGGTCGGATTTACATCTCTTGTGCACGCACGCACACCTGCACACGCACGCACGCACGCCCCCCCCCCCCCCCCCCCCCACGCACGCACACCCCCACTCACACACACACACACACACACACACACACACACACACACACACACACACACACACACACACACACACACACACACACACACACACACACACACACACACACACACGCGCGCACACGCACACGCACGCGCACGCACACGCACACGCACACACACACACACACACATACACACACACTCACACGCGCGCGCACACACACACAAGAGATGTAAATCCGACCGTGCACCACCCCCACGTGGTACATCTCGGTTAACGCTAATGCCGGCGGTATTGTACTTTTGAAGCCTTATAACTCCAAAAGTAATTGATGAAAAAACATTTAATTATAGTGTTTTAGAAAGCTCTCGAGATCAGCTACAAGAATATGTAATAAAAAATAGGGGGTGCCATTTAAAAAAATTGAGGTGACCTTCACGTGACCTTCAAATGACTCTTCAAGGTCAATTCAATAGCGCCATCTTATAGATCATTCGGAACCATACAACTTTTGTCTGAAACATTTTTCTCTAAAATGCTTTATTTTTGAGATATTCGACCGTTTCCAGACTTTTATAACACCCTGTATATAAGAAATAACGAGAATGTAGTCCTTGGAGTTCCCACCAATTGGGTGTACGAACCTCGAATTCTTCAACTTGGATTCCAACCCCAGCCACCTTCTCTTTTGGCAAATATAGTTCGGACCAAAGATTTTCACGCCAAAAGTTTCGATGCAACGCAAGTCCTGTTATAACGGCCTAGAACCAAGGGAGAAACGACTGCGCGTTTCGGTGTCTCATTATCTCCAACTTCCTCGTGCAATAATCATAATCGTAATCGTTGGTACAAACCGAGTTTGAGGCTACGTCGGAATAATTAATAAAATAAAAACATTCTTTTTTTCGATCGATGAATAATTATTTTCGAATGAAATTCGACTTTCGTTTATAAATCGCGATTATTATCAATTATTGGAAGAAAATTAAAAAAATGTATTGAATTATAGAGTTTTATGAAGTAGGTAAAGGATAAATTGTTTCGTGCTCCGATTTATCACGAATACGTCTCGTTTATCTTCCTCTCACTCTCTCTCTAGGAAAAATGTCGACCGTCAGCAGGCCTCTACCAGCGCTGAGAACCCTGGAAACCCTTCGCGGGACCGCTCTTCCATCGCGGTAACCCTCACTTCGGCCGCTGTGCGAGATGTGATCATAAGGGCTAAGCGCACTAAGCGTGACCTTGCAGTCCGCGAGGTCTTTAACAACGACGCGAAGGGAAATGTATTTGTAAATGAGCTCCTATCGGCTGAGTCTTATCGATTGTTACGTCGGGCAAAGGAATATGCTAAAATGAAATCTTACAAATACGTTTGGACCAGGAACTCGAGGATTTTTGCAAGAAAGAAGGATGTCGATTCCTTAATAGTAATAAATGCGGCGGCGGATCTCTCCAAGCTAATTTGACTGTCGTGACCGTCCTCTCTGCTACTTATTATTTACTTCTGTATTATTTACTTATCTATTACTACTACTGATTGCTTACTTATTACTCGCTTATCTTTCATCTGTCTTGTATCAATTTCATTACTTACTTGTTATTTTGCTCATCACCTACTCACCACTTATTACTTGCTTATTGCTTATTTACGCTTATTTCTCTTCATTTACTTTATACTAATTACCTACTTCTATTTGCTTATTTCTTAGTTCTACTTTTACTTATTTTCAAAAGTTGTGTATCTCGATGCTGTATCTTGTTTTTGCCCCAAAGCTGGCTAGGGCATAAATATACTATCAATCAATCAATCAATCAATCAATCTCTTTCATTTGCATCTAGCTGGCAGCCAACTGTACCAGGCACACAGTACATAGCTTTTTTGATATGTAATACATGCATAGCAGCATATGCGCGAGTGGCAGGCGTCCTATGACGATATCTCGTCGCCTTTCACTTCGCCGTACCTCGCGCGCGAGCCATTCCGCACGGCTCTCGTACTTCTAGTGCTCATGCTAACACGCTTGAGCAACGATATGTTAGTTCTGGTATTGCGAAAGTGCAGAGGGCCGTTCTTGACTCAGTTATAATACAGACACGCGGGGATACACATACACGTATAAACGTAATAAAAGTAATTCGAGAGTTGAATATTTATATAGATATATATTGGTAGGAACGTGGTTGCATTTTAATTTTGATCCTAATGCAATCACAAACGAGTCTTGGTATATACAGTTCTCAGTTTCGCGCGATCTCGACGTTGCAAACGAGTATCGTCGTACCACCCGGTATAGACTTTTCCTCGGGCCCTTGACCGTTCCTCGAGACGCTTCAACTCCGCGCGAGGAGTCGAGGCTTTATACGCCGTGATCAGTTAGGAGAACCGGAGACTCTCGTCTTGTGTTTTGCCTCGCGATGAAATTGAGCGAGACCTCCACTCGCAGCAATTCCGACGATTTGACGCGACGACTCGATCCACTATGTACACATATGAGTATAATGATTCTTATACGGATTTTAATATTATACGAGACACGCATTTAATAAAAATACAATATTGGTTTGTTCACATAAAAATTAAAAATTATTCGATAAACATTTTTTTAACGAGTAATTAAAACGATTATAATTTTGTTCAATAAATTATCGAACGAGCATAATAATAATTATTCCGATTTTAATATTATTCCAGACACTCGTTTAATAAAAATACAATACTGGTTTAAATCAATTGAAAATTATTTGACAAACATTTTGTTTGATATTTTTATATACTCGTATTATATATATATATATATATATATATATATATATATATATATATATATATATATATATATATATATATATATAATACGAGTATAAAAATCAAACATTTTATCAGACAAAGATTTTTATACTCGTATATAATATATATATATATAATACGAGTATATAAAAATATCAAACAAAATGTTTGTCAAATAATTTCTTAAACTTTTAACTAAGATTTTGTATCCTTCACGTACTTGAGAAAATCTTAAACGTCTATAAAAACGTACGATCTGCAACGATTTCCGGGAAACTCGCACGCTTCTCAAGGTTTCATTTTCTGCCTCCTGTTTTTTTTCGTCGATGTCGTCGACGTAATGCTCGACTCTGCAAAATTGCGCGCAGGGATATATTCTCTTGCGGATCGCCGGTTGACTAATCGCTGGTACCTATATCCACACGCTTATGTACGACGTATACGAGACATCCGTTAAATTGCAATTGCGACAACGTTGTATAGTTTTTATGCAATAGACGTAACACACGTACGCCTGGCTGCTTGGGTGAATGGTGGAAAAAATCACACTGGAGGAAGAGCGATCATTGTTGAGAGACGAGAGAGTTTGAACGTGTGTGGGATATCTCGAAGGTGGTCCACGCTTCTTCGTCGCGATCTGTCATGCTATTGCAATTTTCAGCCTTGTCCTGGTCGGGCTCTTACACATGCTTTTATACTATAGGTACGCCTATTTTCTCTCGTGACTCCTCTGTGCATTGTCCGACCCTCTGCGCACACGTATTATCCGCTAGAAACTCTCAGGCTCGCATTTAACGTATCATTTGTTCTCAAATTCAATCACTAGAACAATAAAAATGTTGTTGGTTTGGCTAAACGTAGGATCGCCCACGTTCAATCGACTTTTCACTCGGAGGAACAATATTTCTAATCGATTAAACGAAAAGCTTGGTGCAATATGGATTTGATGGTTTTCCAATCGGGTATTAATATTTTTGGAATTGATCGAGATTCACGGATTTGCTAACATGATTTAAACAATCATTTCGCATTTTCCAAGCAGTTAATCAAATTTGTCTCTTCTTCACTGAGTTTCAGTTGAAAAATTAAAGATTCATTAAATCATCACCGATTACAACTATTTTTTGACCGATCTCGCTCTCGGCCTCATCTCCTATTAAAAATCTCTTTTGATCAGTGAAATGTAAATGATCACATGACACGCGCAACACTTTTCATACGCATGTATTATGATATTCTCGAGGTCTTCTCATATTGCCCGCTGCACCTTACGCAACTTCCTCTTTCTCCCTTCGAGCGTCCCTCTCGCTGTTTGGTTTAGTGCGTTGCATATCACTGACGCGATAGGCGCGACTCCGCCGTGCATTATGCTCGAGCTAGTGACTAAAAAAAATATCCGGTTACCAGTGAATCGTGGATAAATGGAAAGTATCGATTACGTTGCACATTGACCCCTGGAACTGTAGACCGAGGTAGGAATCACCTAACGAGAACGCAATCTGAAAGTAATGAAAAAAAACGCTACATTTTTTAGGTTATGACGAAGTGTTACCGACTATATAATTTGCAAAATCTTTGACGCGGCTCAACCAATGTGAATGGAATAAAGACGAGCCATTTCTTGCCACGATTCTGCGTCCGCTATGAAAACTTCACCCCAATTGGTCACGCGGTGCCGGAGAATTTACAAAACGCTTTTTCAAAGCGGCGGAGGTTCTTTGCAAAAGTTAACCAATTTCTTTCCTCCTTGATTCGATCTCGAATCGCAGAGATCAGTCAAACGTCTCGTTTTCAGGCTTCCGAAAGTTACAGACGACAATTCACATACGAGGATCACCAGCCGTTTAAAAGTCAGTCGAAGAAATGTACGACCTTGGGGACTCTTTCGTTCGGGATGCGTCAAAGCGAGAATATAAATTGCGGAGAACGTAACGACTCGTCATAAGACGTACCTAGTCGCTTGTACAGACGAGGATGGCTGAGGAACGAGCCGTCAACTGGAACGAGAGAGACCATAATCGAGACCAGCGCGGAACTCAAGTGGATTGAGATGGAACGGAATTGGTGGTTGGACGAAGGGGAGAGCGAGAGAGAGAAAGAGCGGATGGACGAACGAACATGGCAGTTGAAAAGCTTCGTTCAAGTCAAACCGAGCACAGACGCTAAGAACTATATATATGAGGTATTCTACGGGAGATCGGCAATCAGATTCCCGACCCCTCTTCGATTTGACCCAATTTGTTCCCTTATAGTACTTAATGAAAAGAGCAAGTCATGAAATTTTTAGATTTTACTCGCTATTTTGTTTGAGTTATGAATTTTTGAAAATTTCGAAAAAAAGAATCAAACGCATATAACTTCAGAACAAGACATTTGAAGTAAGATCGTAAGTACGTCAAATTGTGCGTACTGACCTGCTTTTTGAGAAAAGAATAACGAAAAAATTATTTACAAATTTCTCGATGCTTTTTTTTGATAACATTTAAAAAATATCAAGTAGGACGTTACCGATTTTTTTCAATTTTTTTCCGAAATCCTTTTGCGATTTCGAAAAAATCTAGACTAGTTTTATCGCGGAATCTCGATATTTACTATTTTTTCAATATTTTGAATGTTATGGGAAAATCGAAATTTCAATGAAAGTCAGTCAATATAGTAAGAGATTGACATAAAAATCATTTATTATTGACAATAATAATTTTATTCGTGAATTTGTGGTTTTAGATTTTTAAAGATTTAAAGTTGTCTAAAGATCAAAATATTGTTAAACTTGACCATGATGGTCGAATTTTCACCTCAAGAGGATTACGAAGCTGCCAAAGTACGTTTGGAATCACGATTCAAGAAAACCAGAAGGATACCAGGGACGTAACAAATATATTGCATAATCCCCGGGAATAATGAAGATCTCAATGTAAATAAATGTTCATCTTCCGACAATTTTGAACCTTTCAAAATCTAAAACCATAAATTCACGAATTAAATTATTATTTTCAAAAATAAATGGTTTCTATCTCAATCTCTTACTATATTGATTGATTTTCATTGAAATTTCCATTTTCCCATAACTTTCGAAATATTGAAAAAAAAATAGTAAATATCGAGATTCCGCGATAAAACTAGTCTAGATTTTTCGAAATCGCAAGAGAGGCGGAAGAAAATTGAAAAAAAATCGGCAACGTTATATTTGATTTCTTTTATTTTATAAAAAACAAAACATTGAGGAATTTGTAAATAATTTTTTCGTTGGTCTTTTCTCAAAAAACAGTTCAGTGCGCATAATTTAACGGACTTATAATCTTACTTAAAATGTCTTGTTCTGGAGTTATTTGCATTTTAATTTTTCTATTGGAATTTTCAAAAATTCATAACACAATAAAAATGGCGAAAACAATTGATCGATTAAACGAACTTACCAAGTGAAGTTCTATCGTAATTGTCAGAAGCGCCTTCTCCTCAGATCACACGGTAGTATCCCCTCCCTGCCAGTATTTTGCTACAAGTTCATAGATAAAGAAAAAAGAACCCGCCTCCGCGATCCTCCGTCCCCGGCGTCCGGTCCAATGCTATAATTTTTTCAAAGTTTTACCGTATCAAATCAACGATAATCAACGATAGGAAGGGACTATGAAAAAGGGGTGGAAAATAAGATGTTCAGAGAAGGCGCTTCTTACAATTGCGATAGAACTTCACTTGGTAAGTTCGTTTAATCGATCAATTGTATTCCGTGTCTTCTCCTCAGATCACACGGTAGGTGTTTATAGTAGATACGGTAGATATATTTATAATAAACCGTGCTTACATATAATGAATGTTGTTTTTTTTTATATATCCTTAGAAGCGCTTTTGCAAAACTATCTTTATAATGTCCGATTTCGCGATCATAAAATTTTGCAAATGTTCTCGACTCCGCGGACTAACCCGCAGTTTTTCTTATCACATCTATGTTTATGCCATTTCGTTTTGCTGCCGATGTTGCCGCATCTCTCGTACTGTAGGCTGAGAAGATTGATGTATCGATTCCACTTTGCATTAGGATATTTGTTTTATCCAACGGCTTAAGGCTTGTGATGAGACCGCCTTGTGCGGTTTTTTCCACGAAATAAACAGTGTAACTTTCTCATTTCTCAAATCTTTAGTCCTTAACATGTATTATTTCGTTACCGCAGCTACACAAAGGGCTGGATTGTCTTTGAAAAACGACAACATCAACTTTGTTTGTGCTTTGTTAGTCTTTGAAGATTTTAAACATGCAGGAATCTTGATTTCGAATGCATCCCCAACTTTTACACAATTTCTTATATCACTGACTGCCAACGTTTGCATTCTGTGTCCTGTAGCGAGGGCCAATAGCGTAACTGTCTTCTGGGACTATCGTCCCGGTGATAAATTATCGAGCGGGAACGATTTTTCAAACAATTCCAATATAATTTCTGGATCCCATGTTGTATCATACTTAGGTCCCGATGGTCGCAGTTTTAAAACCCCTTTACGAAATCATTTAATGATAGCATCTGGTCCAACCTCCGGACCGTGAATTAAGTCGATTACTGATCTTGCTGAGTTAATCGCACCGTACGATGCTCCGTTCTCGAACTCGTTTGTTACAAATCTCATTAATATTTGGGGATTTCGCCGCGAAAAGTCGCATGTTTGTTAAGTGACAGAATTTCGATCATTTTTTAAGCGTTTCTTCATATTGCCAAAGCGATGAGTCACACAGAGGCTACATCTATCTATATTGACTCTTCAGGCATCTCTTTTTGTTGATACGCCTGCTGGATGATACTCCTGCCACCAGGGAAAGCTGGGACCAGAGAGGGTGCGGATTCCCGTCGGAAGACCGTAATAAACTGTTACTAGGCTTGAATTTTTACGTTGACGATTCAAACATTTCAATGCATCGCGGATACCACGGCTGAGAGGGCTAATCGGGAATTACCAGAATTCCTCTAGCTTTATCATTATTGGACTTTTTTAATACTCTCGGGATTATGACGAAAGGCGGGAACGTATAGAAAAAATGATCACCCCAATCGACTGTAAAGGCATTTATCACTACGGCATACGGATCTTTTTTCCACGAAATATACGCTTCGCATTTTGCATTGCTTCGATTCGCAAAAATATCAATACTTGGTCTAACGAATGCTTTAACTATCTTGTTGAAAACTGACGGTGCAATCTCAAACTCCGTCTCAGGTTTGAGACTTATCGATTCAAAATCCGCAATGGTGTTTTCTTTTGATTTTATGTACGAAGCATAAATTGAAAGATATCTTTTCTCGCACCATTTCCATTAGTTTCCATATAGTTTTTGATATTTGACTTAAACTTTCAATCTGCGCCCCCCCCCCCCCCCCCATATGATTGATATAAGCAATAGCCGTGGTATTGTCTATTCGTAATAGAATATCACAATTTTGTTTATGTAATGCAGAACACTTTAACCCGAAAAATTCGGCTAATAACTCGACGTAATTAATGTGCAAAAGTTTTCCATCTTTGTTCCAAAAACCATGCCTTTCTCGTATTTTGCGCATGCTCCCCATCCAGTTAGCGAAGCATCCGAAGAAATTTCGAAAATGAATTTTTTTGCTCTGACCTAATCACAAGTTGCCATTACATTAGTTTTCCACCAATTGCAATCCTCGCGAGTGTTAGACGACAAAATCATCTCAGCTTCGTAATCGTCATTATTTGCTCTAAGAGCATAATACTTTTCTCGTTCTACATCTTTAAGATAAGCCCAACCGTACTTTACTGTTTGACAATACGATTGAAGTTTCCCTGTCAAGGATGCAAATTCTCTGATCTTGCAAGTACGTAATTTTTCAATTTTTTCAATTAGATCAATAACCGAAAGCTTCTTTTCCAGTGGGAGTTCTATTGTCATTTCCAATGAGTTTTAAACGAATCCCAAATATTTACTTGTTTTTGATGGAGAACATTGACTTTTATCTATAATACATTAATAATAAAACCCAAACTTTCCAACAACTTGCGCGTTTGTGATACGTAATCTGCGCACCCTCTCTCTCGGATGTACCAAGCAGCCAAAAATCTCCTAAATAAATTACCGACGTAGAACCCCGCTGTCTCAACTAGGACATTACCGGCTTCATTATCTTTGTGAAAACGTATGGCGCGGTGTTAAGGCCAAACGGCAAACACATGAACTCAAAAAGTTTCTCCTCGAATCGAAACCTCAGGTATCTTCTATAAGTTTCTGCTATCGGTAGGTACTAAGTAATAGGGGTCTTCTAAGTCTATTGTTGCCATGAAGCAGTCTTTATACATTAACTCGTTAACAGAGCGTATATCCTCAAACTTAAAACGAACCTTTTTTATAAATATATTTAGATTCTTGAGATTTAAAAGGAGTCGTCTAGAACCATCTGGCTTTTGTATTAAGAAATTTTTTGAAATAAATTAATCTAGCAACTCTGTACAATTACGAATCGCTCCATCTTTCAATAATTTTTCCGTCTGCTGATGAATTTGCGTTTTTTTCTTTTTCCGACCACGATGGCTCTACTGGTGGCCTTTCTTCCTTTCTCTTGTTGCGATTGATATCTTATACCCTTTAATCCAATGACCAATAACCTCAGTACCATCGAGATTTATCCAAGCATGAGCGAAACATGCGAGGCGTCGTCGACTTGCGAAAATTCTTGTTCGCTTGATACGAATTCTGTTTGTGATAATGGAACGATTGCTCGTTTTGCCCGCTCGTCGCTGTCCCTCGATCCCTTGTTTATAGACGAGCTGTAGCTCTATTCTGTAACTCGTTGATTTCAGAACGCTATCTTAATGATAACGAATTTCACTGCGTGTAAAAAAAATTATTTAACAAGTTTTTCGAAAATTAATTTTTATAGGATAATTGTTAATTAGTACGAAATCGAACTTACTTACTTAGTTGTTATTTCAACCGTCCTAATTATTTGTTAGTTTTTTGAGCGCATATTAAAGGTTAATAATTTACGAGGTTCTGTCATAATGGTCCTTATCGCATATCGAGGGGGTCGCCAAGGCTCGCTATCCGCTCGAGCCATATCGATACCTTACCGACGAATTTGAATATAGATAACCAAATAACTCGCTAAACGTAGTGTACAAAATGACAGTTGTCAGAATAACGTCTCGGTAAATAACGAAACGAAACTTGTCGTTATAAGTTCATAACGACAGCATAGCGAGTTATACAATATCACGTCGCTTACTATTCGTAGTTGCAGAATCGTACCGCGGTAACGTCGAAGCATCGCTGTTCGTAGTTACAGAATCGCACAGTCGTTATGGGAGTGTCATTACACGTAACGAAATTCGTTATCGTAACGATAGCGTTCTGAATCGTTATTCTCACAACGAGTTACAGAATAGAGCTACTGGGCCCTTCACGTTTTTTTCGCTGCAATCACGACGTCGACGCGTTTTCTACTGGCTTCAATTCCTTGGACGAACGAACAAGCGACTTTGCTGTCTTGAGTGTCTCTTCGAGATCCTTACCGAATAGTCATTCGTCCAATACCGTAGCGTTCAGCGTGTCTTTCATATCTGAATTAAGTTGTGCGAGAATAATCAGGCGCCGTGTCTTCAATTCTTCACATTGAAGATCGACGATAACTCTCGAAACATCGCTCAATGTCGCTAAAAACGCCATAGAGTAGGGTATAATCCTCTTAACGAAATTCGAGATAACTGGCCCCAAAGCCGCGAGACACAGTGCTACTTCTTTTTGGTTTTCAACCATTCGCCTGTCCCTTGTAGGTTCGAGGAGCGATGCTTTTACTTACGCATTTAATTGTGGTGGTTCCATGATTGTGCAATTCTCTGGAACTGAATATTTGTTAAATATCGCTTCTCATTCTTCCTTCGGGAGACCTTCTTTGAGGATCCCTTTCCAGCGAATGAAAATGTCATTGTGTATTGCCGGTGCGAATTTCTTCCCTTCGTCCAGACATTTGCCTATTGCTTCCAATAATCTTTCATCGAGCACCGGTTCTATTGGACCGTCTGCTGACTTTGTCGCGCTCCTTGAATTTTCTTCGCTTGTTTCTTTCTCTGCCCTGGATGTTTTTTCCTATTTGACCGGAACAATCTCAACCTGGGTTGTTGCATTTTCAATTGTTTCCTCTCCTCCTCGTGTTTCGGTAACATTGCCGGAGTACCGTCCTTGACCTATCTTTTTTTCCGGCAGTGCCTTCGGAACTCGTGTTGACAATGGAAGAATATCTTGTTGTTGTTGAACTTGTACAACTCCGGTATTTTCCCTAGACCTGCTACTGTCAGACAGTATCTGGTCTAGCGGTATTAACGGTTGTCTTCGGCGACTGTCCTTTGACGAGTCCCATTCATCGAGCCCCGATTCTTTACCTATAACATTATATACGTACCGCAATATGCACCATATAATTATATAGTTGGTTTTTTGCATTTTTTTTACATTGCTCGCTGACCTCGATTTTCTCTTCGACATTGAGTCAATACAGATCTCGTATGCTATTTATTTCGAACATGTTCGCAAATTTATATCGCCGGCCTTGTCAGAATTTTTATCAGAACTTTGTTCTGCTTATCGTTTTCTCAGTCGAGATGCTGTAACGCGGCTAGTCGAAAAGTTAGGCCATGCTTTACCTTTCGTTTCCAACCGACGAATCGTCTGCCTCTGCTTCCTCATTTCTTTGTTCAGTCTCTTAATTTCTTTCGAGACTTTTGCCTCATCGTTTTCTGTACGCTTGCGTTTGTGTCCCATAATTATTTCTCTTTATTAAGCACAGTTAAATTTTTCGATGTGGCGTCTCCTGGCACAAAGAAAAGGACTGACGGAATTGTGGACCGAACGCCGGGGACGGACGATCGCGGAGGCGGGTTCTTTTTTCATTATCTATGAACTTGTGGGAAAATAGTGCCAGGGAGGGGGGTACTACCGTGTTATCTGAGGAGAAGGCGCGGAATACAATCTAAACATTTCACGACTTGCTCTTTTCATTAAGTACTATGAGGGACAATTTTTTTTTGTCAAAATGGAGGAGGGGTCGTAAGTCTGATTGCCGATCTCCCGTGGAATACCTAGAATATACGTGTGTACCTAGACTTGAAATATACAAAAATTGATTATGCGATTTTTAAACACCCGAGTACAAAAAATATCAAGAAAAAAGTCGCTTAAAAATCAATTAAAGCTTCAACGGTTGCAAAGCCGGTAAGCCGAAAATTAATGTCCCGACTCCATCTAAAAACAGAGTTTCGGCAGTTAAAAAAATTTAATTTGTCCTAAAACATAAAAAGAAATGCTAAAATATTAAAAAACAACAATCATTTTATATAAATAAATTATCTTCAAAAATATATTTTTTAACGGCAGCCCTATATATATCCGCATACACACGCAGATTGCATAGCTACGTATGTCTTATGATTAATATACCTATATACATAAAGCAATGCATTCGTATGTGTGTCTATACGAGATATACACCGAGGAAGGAGGTGAAGCGTCCCGTTGAATTGTCAGTACCTGCTCATTCCGCGTCCGATAAATGACTAACCCGGAGAAAACTAATATAGTCACTCCTACGCAATTCTCAACAATTCCCATCACGTTGTTCTTTTTTCTTCTTTGATTTCAAGTACGCAGTCTACGTACGACGTGAGCAGACCACCTAGTTTCGCTGCTGGAATTTTTACAGCTGTCCAACCAAAGCTCAATGTGAAAGGCAGAGCGAGAAAGAGAATTGATTGGAAATTTGGTCACTCCTTGCGGCGGGATAGTGAACTCATTCGTATCACGTATTTAAGAAAATAGTTTACTTACGATGTTCGAGTGTTCGGTTCGCAGATAAGTAAGAAAGAGATAACGAATTAGTCAAATGCGCATCGCCTTCGTTCTCGGCCGACACTCTCGTAGGCAAATTTGTCCCGTCTCCCATTGCCCCCCCCCCTCCACACTATATTTCCGGCCTCCTTACTCTCCGCCTCCTCATCCCTCGCGGTTTGAGATTCTCTTTGGAACACAGCCATGACCTTATAGAGCTAGGCACGCTACTGGGTGTCTCGTTAGTACACGCTCTTCGTAAGTAATATGGGTTGCTCGGTGAATTAAATCCTTGCGAGTCGCCATTTATTTAATTCTGTAAGTGCGAATAATTATAATATGTTTCGAACAAATTGCAAAGATCAATAAATTTTCAAATAAAATTTATTTTTACAGATTAAAAAATACGCAACGATTGTTATTTCATCGTGACGTAATATTTTACTTGCATTATTTGTGTTCTTACGAACCAACGGAAAATGGATTGTTTTATTATTGTAACAAAAAGTCAAACTTGCAAGATTTCTTCTTTGAATATATTAAATAATTTTTATAATCTAACACGTAAACGCGCAAACTATCCTTTTTTACCGGACTCGCGATGCCCTCGACTTTTCAATACCCGGAGAGTAGATCGTTTGTGAGATCAGTTTACGTGTGCGCCCGTTTGTGTGTACCCCACTCCGAAAAACGAGTAAGAGAACGGTCTCGGTTTGCTGGCAGTCACGACCGGATCCGCAACGATGGCGTCCACGAGGAGAACCGACGATCGTGTTCTCTTGGTTCCCGAGAGCACTCGCGAGACAGAGAGAGAGTGAGTGAGAGGGAGGGGGAGGGAGGACTCCCGCACCTTTCTTTGGAGCGTCCACCGAGGCCTGTCAGTTGGTATCCGACCGCGGAAGCTACCTGACAGCGGTTTACTGTCAGTCTTAGTACCGAGACAATAAAAATTCAACAATTTTAAATATATATATATATATATATATATATTTATGTGTGTGTGTATATATACGAAGTTAAAAAAATCGATATCTCGATCGATCGCGAATATTCGTTGTGCGTGTACACCGATGACAAATTTTAATCGCCATTGAGTATTCGCGGAATGAATGAGAGTGTGAATTTTCTCGTGATTTAACAAAGGTGATGAAAAAAAAGTTCCTCATTATATTTTCAATGGATACAGTGATTATCGATTACGGATTACGACTCGAAACTCATCGAATAATTATTTCAACGGGGAATGTATTTAATCGAGCAACGTCGTGAATATTCAAAATGTGACGGAGATTATTTCCACGAGGAGGAACTGTACGAAATATCGATATCGACGTTTTATCTATTTGTAAGAAATATGAACAATATTGGTTCAACTTTTCTGAAATTGAATTAACGCGAAACAGATCATATTTAATATTTTATTGTTTAATACGAATTAAATTTGTCCAAACGGGCATTATATACGGTCATCAAGTCGCTTCGATTTTTATATTTTAACCAGGGTCGTATCAAGTAGGAACAAGTGAGGCAGTGTGTTTTCGGGCACGCTAGGATAATTCAAGTCATGTCGGTAGGCAGAATTATTCAGAGCATAAAATCGACGGTGTTGCATCGCGAGCTTGCGTCGTTACCGCCTTGAATATATGTAGAAGGATATGTAACGCGGGGGAGGATACAAGGTGCTCGTACCACACACACACACACACACACACACACACACACACACACACACACACACACACGCACGCACGCACGCACGCACGCACGCACGCACGCACGCACGCACGCACGCACGCACGCACGCACGCACGCACGCACGCACGCACGCACGCACGCACGCACACACACACACACACACACACACACACACACACACACACAGAGTATATATGTGCGTACGACGTGCTAGGAGTACCCTTCAGTCTGCTGGAAATAATTATTCCTCGTCTTGAAGAGGCGTTTCTCGTCACGCCCCGTGTCTATCATAGTTCTCGTGTAAAAAGAAATAAAAAAGAAATTTAAAAAAAAACGCCGAGAGAAGTAACCGATCGGCGAAGGAATGAACCGCAAGGCGGGAACTACGTTTGAAAAATCTCGGTGGCATTTAATTATGCGAGTCACGTATGCGACAGTCGCGAAGGTGGAGACTTTTTCATTTTTCGTAGCCTCGTAATCTCGAATTCCTAGCTCCAAACGAAAATGTACAGGAGTGTAACGTATAATCGAATAATGACGAACGAATAAAAACAACAAATGCTTCCTGATTGCACGAAACGTATACAAATAATAAATAGTTCCTCGATTCCTACGAAGATGAAAATTCAATTAATTTCTGGTTGCAATTAACGGGGTAATTAATAATATATATATATTTAATTTAACTGTTCCATCTTGACGCGCTGCTCAGTTTTTGGAATAAATCCGTCGCTCGTAACGTAAGCCATGTCGCGATATGCACAACGCACAATTATCGTTGAAAAATATTTATTGGATTTTAAATCACCTAGAAAACACCTCGTTTCTGTGATTCCTGAATTATTTTAAACACGATTCGTACTCGGATTTATAGTAACGTAATGTATACGTGTTTTTCCTGTATTCGTCGCGGCTGTAATAAAACTCTTACACTGGGTCACTTTCACTGTAAGCCCCCCCCCCCCCTCCCACGAACCCCTCGCGTTTGTTAGTAGCCATGAAAGGGGCCGTTATATAAATAACAGCTATTTTACGGAAATGCCTCAAATTTATAATTCTCACTAAAATAATGCGATGTTATTAATAAAAAACAAAAAAAGAATCATCGAGATTTTAATGAAAAATGCCGTTATCCGGTTGATTATTTTATTTCAAAATTGATTTCTTCTTTTCTGCCAAAATTGAAAAGATGAAAAAAAACGGTATTTAAAATGTCCATTGATCGCTCGTTTTTACTTTCGTTTTATACGCGATTTCTTTTACTTTCTGATCAAGGCCGATTCGCGGACGTTTATACAGGGTATTCCATTTTTGTATTTACCAGCGAAAATATGTCGAAACTTTGAGGACAATCTGTGCACACACAGTGGTCGCTATCGCGATGTCGACTTACATTGGTCATCGTTTTTATTCTCACTTGCTCCACATATATGTACGTGCTCGTAATCTACGATGCGTAAAATTGATTATTACCCTCGTGATCAATTCCTGAACGCGTTAAAAAGAATATACAAACATCGATATCTCGCTATAATTTTTAATAACGTCCCGATTAATTAATCATCGCCTGTGTAATAATATATATGTGTCTCTTTTAATATTATAGAAAAATGTGTTGAAAAAATGAAACGTTGAACGAACACGAGTATAGTTTGGACAACGGCGCTACAAGTGCGATAATCGTATTTTATCAAGTGGTCAATTCATCCGATTGATAACGAATTTAATACACGCACATTATACATCGTGTATTCGCGTTCGAGGATCATTTTTGCTCGATCTCTCTTCAAAGTGGTTATCATATATATATAGACGATGAGTGGTTATCGACCTTACGAACAATGCGAGGTCTTATCATCAAACGTACATATAACATAAACGAGCGGTGACATATATCGCGCGAGGTATTATCGGAATAATCGTGAAAGAGAGAACTCGTCCGTGCGTGGTGAAGCAACGTACTGGAATTAAAACAAAAATCTCCCAATAAATATAGACATATAAATTTTTTTTTGAAAATCTGCAAAATGCGAAACGGAGGTCAGCCACAACAAACTGCTGTAATGGCACCGCCACACCTCAACGGTTCGGCACAGTTCATTTCTGGCGGATACGTTGGCTACGTGCCTCGTCAATCCTGGGGTCACTATCAGTCCCAGCAGCAGCAGCAACAACAACAACAACAACAACAACAACAACAACAACAACAACAACAACAACAACAACAACAACAACAACAACAACAACAACAACAACAACAACAACAACAACAACAACAACAACAACAACAACAACAACAACAACAACAACAACAACAACAACAACAACAACAACAACAACAACAACAACAACAACAACAACAACAGCAGCAGCAGCAGCAGCAGCAGCAGCAGCAACAACAGCAGCAGCAGCAGCAGCAGCAGAAGCATCAACAGCAACGACGTGGAAGACCACTCTCTCATCCACCTCCACCACCACCACCGCCACCACCACTACCACTACCACCTTCGTCGACGACTTCCGGTCGAGAAACGACGGGCCACAGGCTCAGCTATCAGGGACCGCCGAGTTATCCATCGACCAAGAGCAATTCACTTCCGCGATCACGTAGCGGCACGAATCCACGGAGCACCACTGCTCCTTCGGTGAGTGTCAAACGGAATAGAATGAAAGAAATGGAAATTCAACCTCGAAGCCATATCGGAAATGGGGGGACAGCGGGGAAAAAATGAGAATCGATTATTTCCGGATTGGAGAAAAATTATTCGTTCGAGAATATTATTCGATATATTCGACGATGAGAATAGAATTGGAAATCAACTGTTTAATAAATTTTTGATAAGAACGTTCGCATTTAGCACTAGGCACATATATTTCTTTCATAATAAAGTTAAATAATAGATTGGAAAAAAAGAATTAACGAGTAAAATTCAATTATCAGTCAGCGAAAAAACGCGATGCGTAAAAGAGTTTTATCGAGCGGGATGACGAATGATCGATCGGACGATTGATTGGCTGTTATGTGCTGCGTTGCGTTGCGTCACCGGTCTCGCGAGACCGACGGAACATTCCACAAGATCGATAACGCGACAAAATTCCATATGCTTTCGGTGTAATATATACGCGATATATGTAGGTGTTTACGTGTATACATACATACATACATACATACGTGTATATATATATGAATGACAAGAGGCCTCGAGCGGCCTCGAGCATCTTGGAATGACACCGCCGCGTTTATAAAACTTTTGACATACCTTCTCCGTATCGTCTCGAGGAAGAAACGTGTTGTTTCCGAGTGAAAAATTCAAGTCGCGCCCGTACCTCTACTTAAAGCCTCGCAATTTACTCCATTTTGGAACGCATGAAAAATCGACTTTCCGACTTTTTGCTTTTATTCTTTATTTTATTTTTTCCATTTTCGTTGCAATGTCGCCATTTGCTTTATTCTACGTTAACAAATCCACCCATCTCGAGATCGAGTTTGCAACCTTGTGGATTTTTTTAACGTTTTCTTGTCTGTTAAAAATATTTTATGGGGCGTGTTCCACGTCGATCTCGAACCTCTCGACCGTTTCGATTTTCCAATTGATTGAATACCAAGATGTTTGATGTTTGGTTGAAAAACCGAGATTGGCCCATAAAGATTTTATCTTTAAAGACAAATTCTAGAGAGAGTATTTTGATAGGCGAAAAATTATAATAATTTTAAATAAAAGAAGCAGAACAAAACAGACGAAGAAAATCATTTTTCTCTAACAATAAACGACGAACTCGAATAAATTACGAAGATCCACGTACGGTTTGTTATCGCGTGAGCTATTTTTACAAACTTTAGATTGCATTGTTTCATTAAAACACAGCTGGAAACACTCGTCGCCCTTTGAAATCGCATGCTGCGAAATATTAACGACGGAAACATAGGTCGACATGCATGGTTTGCTGCATATTCAACCGTCAAATTGTTTCCCGTCGACCGAAATAAATTGATCTCCCAGTCGCATACTGCATATATGCAGTGCTCATTCTTGCTGTTTCGTTTTTTTTTAAATTTTTTGTCTCTTTCGTCCGGATTCTCGTCGTTGTTATTCGTTACCTACATGAGAAAAATTCAACCAACTCCCTTTTGATCGACTCGACCAATTCCTTTCTTACACACGTGTGAGAGAGTCTACGTATTTATGGCATATGTTTTGAATCCAAAATCCCATACGAAAAGGTAATCGGTAATCTTAGAGATTCCTACGGCCTATAGTAGAACGAAGAAGGAGCGAGTTGATATTTATGGGTGACGAGACCGAGAGAGAGAGAGAGAGAGAGAGAGAGAGAGAGAGAGAGAGAGAGAGAGAGAGATTGATTGATGGATCTTTATTAGCCTTCTCGGCTATTTTTTATACATTGATATTCTTACATGCTAGGAACCGCTGTTACAATAAACTCTTTTAGCTTTCGCTTAAATATTACCAGTCTATCACATTGTTTCATCTCCGTTGGTATGGCATTGTACATTTTTACACCTTCGTAAAATAAACTTTTTTGTGCACTTCTTGTTTTCCTAAATTGTATCATTATATTTTCTGCTTGCCTCGTTGAGCCTCCCACTAATACTAGTTTATTGCTTAGTTGCGGTGGCAACATTCCCTTTATAACTTTAAATATGAAAATACATACATTATAGTATAATCTTTGACGCACTGACATGAATTGCAACGCTCCTAACATTCTTTCTACCTTGGTGTATCGGTCACATTGCAATATGACTCTCATCGCACGGTTTTGCATTATCTGCAGTTTCGTCAGCTGTGTCTCGCTCATGCCTGTTAGCAGCGTTGCACAATACTCGAAGTGAGGTGCTATTATTGATTTATAAATCGTGCACCTCGTATAACCCGATATTTCATTCCCTATTCTATTTAAAAAACTTATTTTTTTCCCAATTTTCTTTAACATATACTCGCAGTGGTCTTCAAATCGTAGCTTACAATCAATCATGATTCCAAGATATTTTATTTTTTCCACACGTTCTATTTCTGTGCCATCTAAGCCTTTTAATATTGTATTTTTCTTCAGTTCTTTACGTACACTTCTAATCATCATATATTTTGTTTTGGCAGCATTCATTTTTAATTTATTTATATTCATCCAATTTTCAACTATGGGTAACACTTTGTTCAGTTTCGTTTCTACTTCCGCACTACCACCCCCCTTTACATATATAATTGTGTCGTCTGCGAACATTTTAATACTACATTCCTCCGGACAAATTTGAACTATGTCATTTATATACAATGTAAACAATAGAGGCCCCAGTACAGACCCTTGTGGGACACCGTACTGTGTTTTCATACATTTAGACCATTGATTATTAAATTTAACTTTTTGTGTTCTATTATTTAGATACGATTTTAACCATTCAAGCACCGTTCCTCTCATTCCATACTGATGTAATTTCTCTACTAATCTTTCCCTATCAACCGTCTCAAATGCTCGTTTCAAATCCAGAAAAATTACTCCTATTATTTCTCCTTCACTTATTACCATTTTCCATTCATCGATAACAGTTTGTATTGCCGTTTCACAAGAATGATTTTTTCTGAAACCCGATTGGTGCTCTGTAAGTATATTATTGCTTTGTAGATACATGTCTATTTGTTCCTTTACTACTAATTCTAATACTTTCTCATAGATTGGCAATATATTTATGGGTCTATATTCACTAGCTTTCTTGGGTTTAGCTATCTTCGGAATTGGTATTATTGTGGACGTTTTCCACCCTTCGGGACATATGCCTTCCCTTAAGGAATCATTAATTATTCTCGCTAATTCTTCCTTTATAACTTGAAGACTTGCTTTTAGTAAGTCACTGCTAATTCCCTCATCAGTTCCTTTCTTGCGTGGCAAATTCATAATAATTCGTTCAACTTTACGCTCATTTATCAACTCAAAGTTTTCAATAATTCCCTTGCTTTCTATAACATAAATAGTTTTTCGGCTATTGCTATCCCTTTTTATAGACTTAATTATATCATCGATACTCCTTATATAATATCGATTAAATTGCTCTGCTAACCGTTCTTCTTGTGTGTTATCTAGTATTTCGAAGTCTATATTATGTGTTTCCATTGCCCCCGTAGTTTCTCCTCTTATTACTTCTTTTAAGGTTTTCCACATCATTTTCGAATCATTTTTATTCTTGTCTATCATCTCTTCATAGTATTCTTTTTTCTTTTTCCTTATTGTCTTAACTACCGTATTTCTTTCGATTTTAAATTGTAGCCAGTCTTGTTCTGTATTCGTATATACCGCTGTGGTATACGCTTCATCTCTTCTACTGGCAGCTATTCTTATATCCTCCGAGTACCATCTTTTGCCTTCCCACCTTTTTGGAATTTTAAATTTTTTTTTAGGTGCCACCGTATCTAATGCACTCACTGCACTCTCAACAAATCTCTCGGCTCTTATATTTACTTCCAGTTCATCTCTACGTACTAGCATTGTTTCAACAGCCTCAAAGAATTTTCCAATGTGAAATTTGCTATAGTCTCTACTCATAAATTCTCTATATTTTTCCTCGTTTGTGCTTGTATTTAGTTTAACGCTTATACACGAGTGATCCGTTATCTTTGGCTTATCGTGTACCTCACAATGTACCTTAGTATTGGCGAAGACTAGGTCTATCAGTGTTTCACTATCTTTCGTAATTCGCGTTGGTTTATCAATGTATTGTTTCATACCTAAACATAACATTTCTGTTTGTATCTTTTTTGCATAAAACGAATCTGCCATTAGACTTATATTAACGTCCCCTATCAATATACATTGATCTTTTATTACCATTAAGTCCACTGTGTCCTCCAGAAAACGTATAAAATCACCATCTGACGCACTCGGCGAGTGATATACCACCGCGATCACTCCTTTGTAAATACTGCTCTTTACCTCTATCGCAATACACCAACAGTTAGATATTAATTTCTCTTTCACTATTATCTCGTATTTTATGTCGTTTCTTATATATAACATAACTCCCCCTGTGTTCCTGTTTTCCCCATCGCATCTAGCGACACTATATCCCGGTATATTCACCTCACTATCTTCAATGTCCTCTATCAGTCTCGTCTCTGCTAGCGCCAGGAACGCCGGATTCATCATCTTCATAATCTGGTGTTCAATTTCGTCTTTATGCGCAATCAGGCTTTGGGCATTTGTGTACATAATTAACTCCCTCTGTGGTTGCTACGTCGTGGAGTCCCATCCTGTTCTCTTTCGCCCCTCTTCTACCGCTCTGATAAATGTCGGACATTCCACGCTCACTGCCTCATGGTCGTCATTTATCTTCAAATTGTATGTTTTAATTTTGTACATACAATTCACACACCTCTTCTTTGTTGATGTACATTCATTTGTTTTGTGGTTTCCTGCACATTTGTAGCATGTGTCTTGTCTTGTACAGTTTTTGGCAATATGGTAGTAGCCCCAGCACTTGAAACATCTTTTAACATTGAAATAATCAAATACGCGGCACTTTCTCCACCCCATACTTATTTTTTCTCGTGCTAACATTCGCTCGTGGGTTTCTTTATCTACCTCGAGTATTAAGGAGGTTCGTAACATCCACTGCGGGGCGGGCAGTGCGCGGGGTAATCCTATGCTTATACATGGGACATAGTGACCGTTGCCAATTCTAGGAAATGAAAATTTCTCAACTTGAAAATGCTCTAAATATGCGTAGTATACGTAAAAACTATTAAATCGACGATCAAGTAGTATTTCCAAAAAACAATATATGGTTTTCAACTCGTATAAGCCAAAATAACAGGATTAAAAAATTCCGTAATTTCGAACGAAAACTTGGCAATAGCGCATTTAACGACTCAACAGTTGGTCGTACTGCTGCTGTCTCGCTTTCTCCAGCGCTTGCGCGTACTCCGTATACTCGTTTGACGTTTGTTTTGAGTCGCGAATACACATGGTGACAGATGGTCTATCTGAGATGGATTTAGTACGATGGAAAGGAAGATTTTCAATCGGGAAGCAATTGGAACGTCGAGTGAAACAGCGAAACGCGGGTCTAAATTCCCGAAAACGTAAACTTGAAGAGGGCGACGATTCGAAAAATCCATCGATTGTTGTAGGGCGGCGCATCGTCGACATAGAGGTTATGTCGAAACATCTTCACTGCACTTCGTGCAAAGGAGTTCTTTCCTTGGAGCATATCGAAAAAGAAACCAAGAAAGGTTTAGCGTCGATGTTTTTTGTGAGGTGCACGCATTGTTTGGCGGTTAATTCAGTGCCAACCAGTAAACAGCACTGGAACGCGGAACAAAGTACCATGCGATTTGACACGAACACTAAAGCGGCTCTAGGTATGATATACGTATCTGTCAAAACAATAAAATTATATCTTTCGTAATACGCAATTAGAATGATCTTTTACAGCCTGTCTTCATAGTGGACTGGGGTGTGAGTCAATGAACAAATTTTTGAATGTTCTCAACATACCCGGTATACCTCACGTCACCTACAAACGGCACGAACGAGAAATTGGCCCTTTCATCGAGCATGTTGCTAAGAAAAGCTGCAGCGAAGCATGTGCTGAAGAGCGAGTATTGACACTTAGCAATGTGGAGGAATTGAAGAAACTTTTGTAAGATACGATGAGTGGTAATAATCCATAATAACACGACCGTGGACAAACGTTTTTGACAAGTGGTGCAACCATACGAGATCAAAAAAGTTTTTTCATTGAATATTGTGCATAATTTTATTTGACTGGTTATGAAAATAGAAGTTTCATACACGTGAAGCGTGCATAAAGCATCAATTTTCGTACGAAGTGAAGTAAATTTAATATGTGGATTGAAAATGTGAATGATTGCTTGAAATTAGCATAAGGTATGATCTGATCAATCCATTTTTCTCATAGTACTGTACCTATAGATAAATTAAATATATGCAATCATTTTTACATACCTTCGTACGAATATACATAAACGTATATATATATATATAATATGTACAATTAAAATTATGGACATAAAAATACTTACCTATGGAATTTATACAACAAAAAACAAAAAAAAGAGTGAGAGAGATTATGTACATAAAAATTATGCAAAATGAAATTGTATGTTGTCTTCGTTCAGTTTGTTCATGGTGCCAAATAAATCTTGTGCATCCGAATGTCATGGTGTATATTTCATTCCATTATTTGTGCAGGCCGAATAGCATCGAAACAGACTTTCTTGTTCCACAAGCTTCAAGTGTTACTGGGATTTCAAATAACGTTGAGGAAGCTACTACTTCGAGTTCAATTGACACTTCTGAAGGAATCGAACTTCCTTCTAAAGAATTAAAAGATACCGGAGCAGATGACAATAACAATATTGTCAGAGTATTTGCGTCATATGATATGGCTTGGAGTACGCGCGGTACAGGTCGCCAATATGACAGTCTGAATGGATATGGGTCTCTCATTGGAAAACAGACAGGACGTGTCTTGGACTTCGCGACAAGAAATAGGCTGTGTCGCAAATGCGAAAACGGACACGCCAAAGACGATCACGATTGCAGGCAAAATTTTCACGGAACTGCAAAAGCTATGGAGCCTGACGTTGGTGTTGAACTAGTGACGAATAGTTCTGTTTTGGCCGAGAACAAAATTCAAGTAGGGGTATTCATTGGAGACAATGATAGCTCCAGCATTTGCAGTATTAGAAAAGCTAGCAGTCACACAGTGGTAAAGCATTCTGATAAAAATCACACCTCGAAAGGCGTTACTAATTTACTGTACAAAATCGATAAATCCAAAGATCCAGACAGAGAGATGACTCCAAGCGCTATTAAATATCTGCACAAATGTTTCACGTATGCAATGGCTCAACATGAAGGAAATACCGAAGATATGGCTGCAGCTATAACAAATATTCCCTATCATGCCTTCAATGAACACGACTACTGTGGAAACTGGTGCAGATATTGGATAGATCAAGAAAATTACCATCATCGCACAATTGAAGGTGGATTTCATAATTTGATCTTATTCGAAGAGCTGAAGAAAATATTCGAGAATCTGGCCAATAATGCTGAAAAGTATTCGGCTGGTGCATCCAGTCAAGCCAATGAGAGTTTGAATGGGGTGATGTCGAAGAAAGCTCCAAAGGCCCAATGTTATTCTCAATCGGAGTCTGCAGATTATCGATTCGCAAGTGCTGTTGGGCGCACTCGATGAGTCCTGGGGCTCATTTAACTAAGCGCGTAGAAATGGTCACGAAGTCGGCCATACGGAGAGCTCAGAAAGCCAAAACTCCCGCATTTAAATTAAATCGTCGTGCTCTACAAAAAAAAAGACAGTTGCTGAAGAGCAGGAAGGAAAGATCCGAACGGCAAACATATAGCAGCCATATGGGATTGATCGAACAGCCTTGCACATCATCTCCAATAAACTGCGTCCCTGATATTCCGACGCCTCACGATTCGACCTGCAGTATTCGCGCAGAATCTGGAGCAATGGCAATTGTTTGTTTTGATCTCGAAACTTCGGGTTTTGAAATGGATTGCGACATTTTGCAAATCGCGATGAAATGCAATGACTCAACATTAAGCAAATACGTGGATCCTAGTCGAAGTATACCCTCGATGGCTAGTAAAGTACACGGCTTGACAAACGAGGGAGGTGAATTGCATCTACGAGGGATAAGAGTTCAATCTTCACCAATAAGGGTCGTATTAGGAGAATCCCTCGAGTATTTGAAAAATTTGAACAAACCCTGTGTGTTATTAGCGCACAATTGCAGATTTGACGCACCGCGATTAATCAAAAAAATACAAGAAGTATCGCTCGTAGATGAGTTCAAAAGTATTGTCGTCGGCTTCGTTGATACGTTACCTTTGTTCAGGAAAATACTTCCAGATCGGAGCGGTAAAGGTAAATTTACGTTAACAACGCTGGCTGTCGACACTCTAAACTTGTCGCCTGAGGGAGCACACGATGCATATAATGACGTTGTGCTATTGGAAAAGCTTGTCAATCGTCATTTCGAGCTTGAAAATATTATCGCCGGAGTACAAAGTTTTGACACTATATTGCAGTTGCCGCGTAATAAAGCTCGCATTGACGAAAGCATAAACGCACTGCAGCCTCTCAGCATGTTGTCAAAATCAATCAAATTAAGAATGGTGAATTCGGGCATTACTTATCAAGCTCTGTTGGCAGCATATAAAAACAGCGAGAGAGATGCTGTACATTTGCTTCAACAAAACGTCAACGGGCAGGCACAAGTCATAAAAAGACAAAAAATGCTCAACGCCATATTACAGCACTTGAAACAGGCGACACTGTAGTAATACCGCATATGACCAAATTCAATAATATTCCAGACAAAAATTTCTGTGATAACGGTAATATGCATCTATATTTTCGTTTTTATTTATTTTCATTTTTCTTGTTCTATTTTTGCTTGTTCTTTTAAATTTGTATTTTTTTTATTGATTCACATAATAAATTATTTGCGTTAACAATTTCGACGTCATACGTCCCTTTGCCACTTGGTATGTTTCTGAATTTGTGTTCTTGTCGATGGATTGTAAAGCCAAGTTGTTGTTAGGCTGATCGGTCCGTAACACGCTAAATATATTTGATTTTTCCGCGCGCAAGGTGCAGTCGGCATCAGGATATATATACAGGGCGACTTTGCTAAGGTATAGCACCATTTATTCTGGGGTAGATGGGACCATTACAAACAAAAGTTGCAAATAAACATTAGGGATATTTTTTATAGTTTACGAGATATCAATTTTTGAAGTTTGTCCAATCAGATCGCGCCGAGAAGCGTTGGAGCCGCCCACTCTCCGCCCTAGCCGTAGATATAGCACAGTTTAGAGCGTTACATTTGGGATCGCAAAATTCAGAGCAGTCAATTATTATTATTTTATTACGCAGTCATTTTTATTTGGCGCGCTCGGCAAAATTCAGAGCAGTCAATGCCCGACAAATAAAAATGACTGTGGAATAAAATAATAATAATTGACTGCTCTGAATTTTGCAATCCCAAATGTAACGCCCTAAACTGTGCTATATCTACGGCTAGGACGGAGAGTGGGCGGCTCCAACGCTTCTCGGCGCGCTCTGATTCGATCAACTTTAAATATTCATATCTCGTAAACTATTAAAAATATCCCTAATGTTTATTTGCAACTTTTGTTTGTAATGGTCCCATCTACCCCAGAATAAACGGTGCTATACCTTAGGAAAATCGCCCTGTATACATATACATATTCGTTCACAGTGTTGTCATATTTCTTTCGCGTCTGACGTAATTTGAGCGAAAATATCCCACTGCACTTTTTCCAACTAATATATTTAGTAATCGGCACGGTCAAACACCTTTTTTATGGGCAATTTTTATTTAAAAAGGTCTAATCTATCATATAATTCATTCTTTGGAGGAATGTTACCGTTTTTTCAAGGGTAAACATTACTGTAATCGTGGCTTTGCATACTTCTCCCATAAGAGCCCATGTATAAGGGGCCAATTTCAGGTTTGTTTTTCTTAATAACTATACGGTCAAAAAATCTGAAAAAATTACGGGGTATTCATATAACCAGCATGAACCTTCCCTCCAATTTTGAAATCTTTCTTACCGTTTTGACTTAGGTTACGAACCTCCTTAATGATCCTTCTTCTCTGTTTCCTCCTCCTCTTGTCCGCGCTCTGTCGTCCTTTCTCACTCTAACAATCTTCTTCAATACTCTTATGTAGAAACCTTCTTTTTGGTCATTTATTTCATTCTGCTTTACAATCATATCTATCAGGTTTTCGTCGTTTAAATTCATTTCTTCTTCACTAACATTTATAACTTTTATTTTCGGCTTTCTCTTCTTTGGTTCCTCGATATCGAATTCCTCTCCTAGTTTCTCTCGTACTGTCTCTTTCAACTTTTTGATCTCGCTCTCGCTCCCACAACCTAGAATGATCGATCCCTTGCCTCCCTTTTTAATTTTAGTTACCCTTAAGGCTAGGTTTTTTATGTTCACTTTTTCTTTTACCAATTTCTTGGTCGTTTCACTCTCTTGTTCAATCCTCGGTTTGACAATTAGGATGCTTTCTTTCTTCTTCTCCTTCGTCGTAGACGATACATTTATTATGCCCTAGTTACACTTTGGGGCAATTTTCACTTCGATACATTATTTTCTTATATCTAACATATAAACTTAAAACTAAAAACTAATGTAACTCATCATTTACAAACTAATGTAACGCATCATTTACATCATTCTCGCCATTCTCACCATTGTCATCACCCTCCTCACCCTCCCTCACCACCAACTGTTCCAGTGATAACAGATAGTTCCGCAGTCGGACCTTGAAGCTAGCCAGAGAGGATGACGAAGTTACTCGAGCTGGCAAAGAGTGCCACAAATACACCGCAGCCAGATGAAAGGAGTTATGATAAATAGCAGTTCTATGCGTTGGTACATGAAAAATTTCATTGTCGCCCTGACGAGATGAGTGCCTGATAGAGCCGTCCCGTAGTGCAAAGAGCTCAGTCAGATACGACGGCGCAGTATTATGCAATATGTTAAAAGTGATTACACCGATAAAATACTTTCGCCTGTTGGAGACAGTCATCCATCCGCCTGAACGGCGTTATGTGCTCTTCCCTGCGAAGATTAAAAATGAATCTAATAGCTCCATTTACCAGCTTCTGAAGCTTTGAGTCTAGCTGCACCGATAGATCATTATAGACGACACAGCAGTAATCAAGGAGTGGCATTACCAACGCTGTGACAAGCTTAGTACGTAATTCTGTGGAAAGCGAGTTTTTGTGATATTTGAGTCTGTGCAGCGTAAAATTTACCTTCTTGGAAATCGAAGATACCTGCTTAGACCAGGAAAGAATCGATTGAAAAATGACTCCAAGATTCCTAGCCACAGACACATATGGCAGAGTAATTCCGTCTACTGCTATCGGCGGAAGCGCTGTCAAATCTATGCGCCGCACATACGTGCTGCTCCCAGAAATCATGATTGATGATTTGGCTAGGTTTAGTTTCAAGCTGTTTCTTTCAGCATAGCCGAAAATCTGTTTCACATCGTATAGAGTCTTATCCAGGTGCTGATTGAGTTCCGCAGGATAGCAGCTCGAATAAATTTGCGTATCGTCTGCAAAGATTAAGTGACTGGAATGTTTCAGAGTCTTTCCAATGTCATTAATGAAAATGGAAAATAACAAGGGGCCCAAGACCGAACCCTGGGGTACTCCCGAGGTAGTCGGAAGAGAGAGAGAGAGAGAGAGAGAGAGAGAGAGAGAGAGAGAGAATCAGAATGTGTGTGTATCTAGGAAAAAGAGTGGCGTCGGGAATATCTGATGAGGGTTTAAAGGCGTTCACGTGGGAATTCTCGGCGGCATTCCCACGTGACAAGACCAAGGCGTCGATCCTCGTGGCGAAATATTTTTATAAATATCTGTATACATATTTTTGTACGATAAACGCATCTCGCTATTGACGTCGCTGTGTACTCACTTTTGGACGTCATTGGTGGCGGAACGAAAAATTGTACGGCGAATGTTGCGTGCTTCATTTCATCCCGAGGAAGACCTTATGCATCGCGCACCCTCGAAATTTATTTATATAGCGTCATTTTTTTTACAATATAACTAAATATATGTTTAATTGGAAATGAAAAATGGTTATAATAATTCGTAAATAATTGTTCAACTATTTGGAATAAATTGTCGTATTTATGATAAACAATTGCTTTTTTTGTGGAAATAATCTTCAAAGATCTTACAACTAAATGAAGGGTTGAAGGGTTTCATCGAGAGAATTTAGATTTTAATATAAATGATGGAAAACCCAAAATCATGAATTATTTTTCGATTCTGTGTCTGTCCTTATTAAACTGGCACTGGAAAAATATCTATTTCCTTTTATATTTCGAAATTTTTTTTTGTACTTTTGAAAACAGTCCGAAACATGAATTAAATTAATTTTTACATAACATAAATAGCGACGCGTATTTAAAACGTTCCAAGATTTTTCATCGATTATTTATTCATGCAACGCCCGATTCGAATATTATCTCCGTTTGTTGCATATATAGAAAACGAGTTGAACGACGCTGTGAAACCGTTCGAGGTAACGATCGAAAGATCAGTTAGCCGTGGCTGGCAAGGTTTTCTCCTGCACGTCCCAACGTGTTCTATTAGAAAATACTCCGACGGTGTATATCCCGTTAGTGGGCGGATCTGTCGAGCTCCTGTTCGTTCTACGGATGAACTTGCCGCCACTGTACCTACTCCCAGATACTTGCTCGTACAACAGTACAATTTTTATAGAAATGCTACGATATATGTATATTTCTCCGCATTTAATGGAAAGTTCTCGTCGTTGCTATATTCACCGTATAAACAAATATTGTGTTGTACCAATATACGATGCGTAAGTGCTCGAATCGTGTGATATTCCATGGTGCAATTCCCAAAAAACTTCCTCGTCCACAGATTTTTTTTTTATATTTTTGCACATTTTATGACGAAAATATTTTCTCAAATTGATAATTTTTAAATCAAGGCGCATTTTTTAATCATCCGCCAACATTTCTCGGTACTGTAAAATATTTAAAAAATATGCAATTTCTTTAGAAAATGTTTATCGATGAGCGTCCAACGATACTCGCGAAAACATTATAATCGAAACAAGTTTTTCCATTCGATGAAAAATATCAATTTTGCAATATCGCATTTTGCGCAACTTTACCAAAGTCGGAGAGCTGCGATTCAAACGCTATGGGTTTGAACCTAGAACGTAAAATGCAAAGCAAAAAAGAAAAAGAAAAAAAAGAAAAATCGTTTCGTCGGTCCAATGCCAGTGTAAAAGGGGGTGGGGGCGCTGCGAGATTGAGGGTGCGGATTTATAAATGCTCTTATAAAAACTGTCCGTCTGCTAGTCTGCCCTTCATTTTTTTTAATTTCTACATTTTTTTCTTGCATTTTTGTGTACCTTCCTGGCGAACGGAATGAATGAATATTCATACACCTGCTACGTCGGCGAGCGGTTTCACGGTGTGGCGAGGGGGAAATTAAATGAATCGTGGATTTCCGGGTTCGCGAAAGGGAGACCATTTCATTTTGCTTCTAGGAATAAACGAGACCCGTGTACACATTGCCCCCGGGGTATTAAACGTCCGATACACGAAATGGAAAAATCGTAAATTTAATCGAAATACATATATTTTCAATAATGACTGACCTTTTCGCGTCGTTTCAACCACCACGAGATAAATTTTGTTTTTCTACTTTTTTCTTTCTTCCACCAAAATATATACTTATGTATACGTCGAGAGATAATAATATTGATAATCGAAAATTCTATCGGAGGTCGATCGGTCTTAATAACAGTCAAAATAATATCGGGTTTTCTGATTATTATTAAACTTTTCGTTATTATTAATATTATCGAGCTACCCCTGAAAATTGTATATTCACGTAATAAAATCGTTCATTTCAACGCTATCTGGAGTTTGCGTCGGTATTTATAGGATGCATAAGTAACAGCAGTCGGCGTAACTTTGCTCGTATCGTGCGAGCGCGATTCTCATCATGATTTTCTCATTACGTTTCGATCAAACTATATATATATATATATATATATATATATATATATATGCGTGTGTGTGTATAAAGTAATGTATAATCTAGTTTGTATAAAGTTGTGAGAACGTAACGCGTTGCAAATATACTTCTCGTATACCAGATTGGCGTAACTTTCGCGTTGCCAATGTATAGCTGTCGAGAACGTTGCACATGCGAACCTCACCGCGGGACTTGGAAAACGTACGTTCCGTTACATTTCTATATCGAGAGATGAGCTGACGTTTCATGAAGAGCACGCTTACCCACCGGGTACGCTCCGAATTATCGACCCTAATTAAACACGTGAGCAGACCGTTTTTATCGAGACGACTTAATTAAATCGCTTTTAGAAAAATTAATGTTCATTAATCGATCAATTAATTGACGAATTATAGAGTTTTTGAGATTCTTTAACTTTTTTTTCACTTTCTTCTAGTTTGTGAATTTTTGTTAAGACGTCATTGATAACGATGGATGATATTTTCATTCCACGTGACTTACAAATAAAAGATTTTTTACATTATTGAAATTTCACTGATTTGAATATTTTTTATTATAATACTAAAGACTTTTTACCAATATAGAGAGAGTAACATTCTCTTTCTTTCTTTTATTAAGAACTCTTGTGATTTTTTTTATTCGCACAACCTCTTTAGATTGGAGGATAAAAATAAAAACATTCGATAACTCGGATTTAAATATTAAAATTACTCGAAAGATGAAAATATTAAAAAGTTTGCTATTGTGGGATATTTCAATATTTAAAAATTCGATAAAAAGCTGTCATTTTGCATTTACTGCACTTGCAGTGCATTTACTAAAAAAAATACCCCCGGAAGTACCCCTGCTGTTATTTCAAATTTGACCATTCTCGTTTGTGCGCTGAATGGTTGCTGGAAAAAAACTAAAGGATACTGCCATCTACATTCGCCACGCCCAACGCCGTTAAGAGAGAGAGATTTGATTTGGTTTATTGTTTCTTCCTTTAACGGCCCTCGTCGTTCGTTTCGAAAGCTCATTCTTTAATTTTCCTCTCCCTTTTCTTATATTTAACGCGTGATGAATTATATATATACGCGATATAAGCGTGCGAATATTGCTAAGGGGTAGTTCCCAGGACGTACAAACACTCAACTATATTGTGATGCCGCGAATTATTTGTTTAATTTATTTATTGTAATTGGGGCTGCCGACTCGGCTACGGAACGCGGTGGTTGAGAAGAAAAACGCGGTAGACACTTAATCGAGAAGCACAAGACTTTATTTTCAGTATTACAACGGACAGCGTAACATTGCTGCTTGGATGATCGGAAAACTACTAACTCGTTAGCCTAGGACGAGGGTGGTTCTTATAATGTTAACCTATGGGAAAGTCGTGGTTTGGTGGGGAGAGAATTTGGGAGTCAGAACGTTCTGGAAACGGAAACGTCTGGGGAGACAATGGGGACTGCAGGTGTTTCGGGTCTGAGGCAGGTCAGGCCATAAAGATAGGTGCTTTATGGCTGGACTGTGGAAAATGGAAAAAGGTGTTTTTGGGCCTTTATCGGGAAACAAAGATCAGCTGCGTTCCAAAGGAGAGATGTCTCGGCGATAGCGAGGGTGTAGCTGTACGAAGTCACGTAGGCAAAAAGGAATGCGGGAGACGCATGAGAAAGGAAAAAATGTAACTGAGTATGGACCATCGTCACAATATACATACATGTACGGTATCGAGGTCTCAAATTACCGATGCTGTCGCGCACGAGGACTCTTCGTTGCTTAGATTGGAACGGATCTGCCTTGCACATTTCCCCGTACGTTCCTGAAGCAACCATGAGCCTCATATATATTGCCTGATCTGCATTACAACTCCCTATATCCTTCCCGCCTAGGCTTTTCGATTGGTGCAAAAATAGAATAGCGCAAGGGTTGGTGCTTTTTGTAAGTGCTCATTTTTCGCTGTCGTTCACAATTAGGGGAAGGGGGCCCAAAGCGGGCACACTAACGAGGGGACGGTCCCGGAGGGGCATGGAGTTACGGACTCCCGCTTCGCGTGCTTATAGTGTGGGTAGGTACTAACGAAACCCCAAATGATTAGCCGCCAACTCGGCTCCGTTTTCGAAAAATCACCGTTCAAATTTGGGAGTCTGATTGTCGACTGTAGAAGTTCTACATAAGAACAACAAGGCGAGCAGCCTAGCGGTAAGCGAGTCAGACTACCGTCCCGGAGGTCTCGGGTTCAAGTCTCGTCTATGCTGCTTTTTTTTCATTTTTTTTTCATTTTTTTTTCAAATTGTTGTTGAAATTTATAGTTTAGGATTAAAAAATTGTAAGAAAGTAAACAAAAAAAATTACGCACCTTTGCTGATCAAAACTTACGAATTAAATGTCAATTTTTTTTTTTCAAATCTCTTACGATTTATTTAATTTTTAAAAATGAATTAGCCGTAATTTAATAAAAAATATTTTTTTTTTGATTATTTGATATTTTTTGCAATTTTTTGATATCTCTTTCGATGGGGAAGGGAGTATTTAAAGAAATTACCAAGGAATATAGGGAAAAAAATCTGTTTTATTAATTAATCGTAAAATCTGCTTCACGCAATGTTTTTTCAGTGTTCCCGAGTACAATGTGACGGGTGATAATCAGTATAAAAACAAGCGAAACATTTATATTGAACATATATATTAATTCATTTTTAAAAATTAAATAAATCGTAAGAAATTTGAAAAAAAAAATTTGACATTTAATTCGTAAGTTTTGATCAGAAAAGGCGCGTAATTTTTTTTGTTTACTTTCTTACAATTTTTTAATCATAAACTATAAATTTCAACAACAATTTGAAAAAAAAAAATGAAAAAAAAATGAAAAAAAAAATGAAAAAAAAGCAGCATAGACGAGACTTGAACCCGAGACCTCCGGGACGGTTCTGACTCGCTTACCGCTAGGCTGCTCGCCTTGTTGTTCTTATGTAGAAATTCTACAGTCGACAATCAGACTCCCAAATTTGAACGGTGATTTTTCGAAAACGGAGCCGAGTTGGCGGCTAATCATTTGAGGTTTCGTTAGTACCTACCCACACTATAAGCACGCGAAGCGGGAGTCCGTAACTCCATGCCCCTCCGGGACCGTCCCCTCGTAAGTTTAAGTAAGAGAAAAACGTATATTAATACATAGATTAGTAATACTTTTAATGCTATTAGATGCTAAATTTGTTGTAGTTTCATACCCAATGCATAAATTTCTCGTACGAGTCAAGAATATGAAACTAAAATCCAAAATATGAAACCTTTTCGAATGCTCACTTTGCCCGGAGGCTGGCCTAAAGCGGGCATGAGCATTAGGGCAAAGTGGGCACGCAACGGGTAAAGCGAGCGTGCGTCTATTTTTAATGTCTAATTAATAAATAAGAAATGTACTTATTGATGAAAATATCAGAAGGGCAATAATAAAGAATCTTTATTGCACAATAACATAATTAGGAACATCATTTTGATATTAATTTAAACATAACTGTTATAGGTACTTAAACTTTATCTAAAATTAACATCGCTCAATCAGCATTCTTATAATTACTCAGTCGTCATCAGTAACTTTGCAGTATTTTCTTCATAAATTCAACAATCAAACAAACAAAAATATTGTTAAACAAAATTATTAAACAAAAATCTCACTTTTGAAACAAACTTATAGTTTCATAAAACTTTCACAAAATCAAAAAGAATATTGAGAATACTAGACCTAAAATTAAACAAAGAAACTGTTCAGCTTTATTTCAGTCACCTACTGCATCGCTTTTTTCATCGTACTTTCACTCCAAAGACCTTGATCTGATTTTCTTTTATATTTATTCACCATCCTAAAGGAAATGAAATGACTAGAGTAGGTAAATAACACAATGATAATTATAAGAAAATAAAAATTTAGCGTCATTTCAATGCAATCAACAGACGGCATAGCGAGCATGATCACGAGGGCATAGTGGGCATGCTCGCGTTGCCCTGCTCGCTTTGCCTTTTACGTCACGCCCACGTTTTCATCGGACCAAACCTAAAATTTATTTTCATATTTACACGCAAATATGATTAAATTAAAGTAAGATAAGCCCAATACATAAGACGCATCTTGATAATAACATAGAGCATTCAAAATCAGGCAAAACACAATCTACATACCATCCTTTTATTGTATAAAAACGGCGAAATTCTTTTTTTTTGTACACGAGCCTTAGGGTTCGTCCGAGGTGCGGGGTACAACTACCGCGGAGAGTGGCGAGGCGGGGGGTAATGTCTATGAGACGCGAGACCACGTCGAGTTTGTTTACGTTGATTTTTTATGGGGTGCTCGCTTTAGGCTGGTGCTCGCTTTGGGCCCCCTTCCCCTATATATTCGCGAAAAATACAATTGTGCATAGGAGAGAAAATCGATATATATGTATATCGAGATGTATATATCATTGTGTTTAATCATTCTGCCAGGATCCGTTTGCCCGTGACGCAATAACGCCGCGTGCTATTCGCCACAAAGGAGTCAAGGCGAGCTGCATCATTGCCGCGTCTCTGTCGGTGAGATTCATTTGATAGCGGGATTTTTTTTTGTTCCATTTTACGATAGCTTGCGAGAGAATTTCAACGGAGAAACGGTCGTAAAGACGGAAATAAGGTTTAAAAAATGGGTGAAACGTTATGTGTGAAATGTAATTGGAGATTTTTTATTCTCGTTGCAGAAGGTTGATCCCGAGCTGATATTCACGAAACAAGAGAGAATCGGAAAGGGTAGTTTTGGGGAGGTTTTCAAGGGCATCGATAACAGAACGCAGCAAGTCGTCGCTATAAAGATCATCGATCTTGAAGAGGCTGAGGATGAGATCGAGGACATACAACAGGAGATCATGGTACTGTCGCAGTGCGACAGTCCATATGTCACAAAATACTATGGGTCTTATCTCAAGGTTAGTTGATTTATTTTTTATTTTTTTATTAAATTTAGGTAAAAAGAATATATTTAAGAACCGCGATGTCATCGTTGGCTAGCGCCTGGTGAGTACGACCAGGTCAGACGCTGGTCATTTAATATCGTTTTCACACGAATTTGTCGAAATAAGAAAATCGCTTTGAAAGAATTTCGCGTGGTATGTGCTCGTGCCAAAAATCAATTTTAATAATCTTGAATTAATTACCAGCTCCACATATTTAACCATTAATTATCGAGGCACGAAGTTAAGCATACAATTAAAAATAATTCAATCACGTTGAGAAAGGTTGTTAAATTGAAATATAGAGCGGGATAATAATTCAAATTGACGATCTTGGACGAACGGATTGCGAACGTTGAAAAATAAACGTGTTGTCTCGCGACTTGCAATTTCTCCGAATTTGTTGGAGCGTACATAAAACACGAACGGGAAAGCAGCGGGTAACGGGCAAACCGCGGGTTTGCACTTATCTAGCTCGATGACACAACGCGCGTTATATACTGTCACGCAAAGTAATCTGTAGCTAGAGAGAGAGAGAGAGAGAGAGAGAGAGGCGCAACCACCGTACAAAAAAGTGAATATGTCTCTTTAACGAGCCTTTGGAGAAACGCGGTGAATCTCGGTGCTTTCGCCACTGATCCCAATGATTTTACATTGTTCTCATGTGAATCGAGAAGATTGATTCTCGGAAATTGAAATACGAGATAATTATTTATACCGAATTATAATAATCGCCGGTAGACTATTGGGGCCGAACGCTATGCGCTATCGCTTCTTACCTCGTATTGAGTTAATTTTACCGAGGCAATATCACTAATAAATATTCGCGTTACTTTCTTTTTATTTTTCGTTTTACAATTTTTTCGATCGCATTTCTAAAAATATCGATCATCCTGCGTTTCGAGCAATTTCAATTTCCCCCCCCCCCCCCCCCCATATTCGGCAAACCGAATAAAAATATAACGGATGAATAGTAGCGACAATTTTTTTTTCAAAATTTCCACGAATTTCGCGAAAAAAAGTTATTATTATTATTTTTTATTTAGTAGTTTTACTTGCACACCCTTGTAGCAAGGGTTTTTACAAACTTAAACATTATCCCTTATGTCTAATTTTCCGCATCCTCCTTACATTCTCTTCTACACACTGTTTCTATCTCCCTATAATATCCGCATACATCCTCCTGTATTTTTCCACCCAACATGTTTATCATCTTCCCCTTTATCGCCATCCTATCTACCTCTTTCACTCAATCCTCCGCCGCTTTTCTTGCCCTCTCCTTGACCATCCCCCACCCCTTTTTGCACATTATCAAATGTTCCATCGTCTCATTGTTTTCTCTGCAGATCCTACACAGCCAATTCTTTTCCCCTCCCTTTCCCGTTCTTCCCACGTTTCCACATCTCATCCTCGCCCACATTTCCTTGCTCTTTCCACTCACTCCTTCCTCCGCCCAGTATCCCCACGGTATTCCCTCCTTTGTACAGATAAATTTGTATTTTTCATTATATGTTGAATTGCATATTATCTCCCATTCCTTTCCTAGAATTTCCATTTTCAACCTTCTCAGCCCTTCTTTTATCCTTTTCTCTATTATTTCCACGTCCTTTCTCTCCCACATCATTGCTATTACATTCCCTATCCTCATTTCCCTCGCCGCCTTCTCCATACTCCTTCCCCACTTTGACGGACTCCCATTTATAATCTCTCTCACCTCCTCCATTAAGCATACTCTCGGCCACCTACTCTCCTCCATTCCAAACACCTCTCTTATATATCTCCACGCCCTTTCCCTTATTATATACCTCATGGTAGGCACCCCAAGTTCTTTCCTCCATATATAATTTGGCGTATTTCTATCCACCCCCATTGCCATCTTACAATAACTGCTCTGAATCCTTTCAGATACTCCTATTTCTCCCATTCCCCACACTTCCACCCCATACAGCGCTTCAGCCTTTATTATCGAGTCCAGTAAATATAATCTTTTGTCCATCATCTCTCTTCCCGCCCTTTTCCAAATTCCCCACACGGCATTGATGGCCTTCTGTGCCCTTCCCGCCAACTTTTTCTCGTGCAGCCACACTGAATTTTTACTCGTGAGGCGAAAAAACGTTATTTTTCGGGCAAAGTTACCAAATGTTTTGTTTTATGTTTATCGACATAGGCATAGCGATCATTATTTTTTGTTACGCGTAATAGGAAACGACGATACTATTTGACGAGAACCAAGTGAACGAGCCCATTAAATCATTAGCGTACACGAGCGTATTTCGACGGCTTCAGATTCCTGAGATGTTGCGGTAGAAAAATAATAAGAAAAAAAAATAATAATAAGAAGAAGAAAAAAAAACTAGACGAGCAGGCTGATACAGATTTTCCGCACGAAATGAGCGAAGGGGGCGAACAAAAAAAACGTCTTGGTCTTCACGAGGCAGCAATAAAAATAATCTCGCATGCGTGGTCGTTCCCGAGAGGGTTACATTTTTTTTTAAAGAAAGGTCGCTACTGTCGAATATCAATGAAAAACGTAATTTCAAAATAAATTCTTTTTTTTTCGTCTCGTAAACTCTCGTCGACACTCGTGGCTCGTTTCAATGGCCCTCCTGATATTAAAATGTTGATTATTATTTTATTGATGCGTTTAATTAATTAAATTCATTATATCGCGAGACTCTGTGTCAAGATCCTCGATTATCGAATCTCTCGAACTAATCAACGATGCTCGACCCGCGCATGTGTCACTCTTAAAACCTAATCTTGATGCGTCGCGTCTCTCCCCCCCCCCCCTCCCTACCTCCCTCCCTCTGTCCCTTCCGATGGCACGCGTCGTTTTACGTAACGTTGCAATTTCTCGTTTTGCTATTATTAGAACAAACGACCACTTTCCTAACTGCTTGCCTGGTGTCCCACGGTGAGCTTTGACTTAACACTCTCGGAATAATATGACATCACCATTGCTTCGTATTGCATTCTTCGAATTATCGTCCTTTTAATTAAACGCTCGGTTAACGACCGTATTTGATCGAAAAATCAATTTAAAAAAATTCTCTTCTACGTCTTTGCGTACAATTGGTGTACAAATTTTAACGTGTATAACGAATAAACGATTTCTATTAAAAGTATCACTTTAGCACGGCATTTATCGATCTCAAAATGGCTTGAGAGATAATGATAATTATTCTAGCGGAACGGTGGAACGTTCAAACAGATCCTCGGTGTGGGGAGAATTATCCAATCGACGATCGATCGCGGTAAATACGCCCAAGGCGCAATTTCGATTTATGCCTCATTTCGCTCGCGAACGGGTTAATAATGTGCAATACAAACACATGTTTCCGTATTCGAGCGAGAGAGAGATAGATAGATAGATAGAGAGAGATGATAGAACGGAGGTTAAACGAATTTTGCCACGGACGCGTTCTAGAATTGCACACATCCTCTCTCTCTCTCTCTTTCTCTCTCTCTCTCTCTCTCTCTCTCTCTCTCGCTCTTTTCTCGCGCATTCGCCGACTTGAAAATTTCCACTGGCCCGTACGACCCCTTCAACGGCACCAATCTTGAGGTTATCGATCGATCGACGATAGGGACATTGACGAAAGTCTGTCGTTTTTTCTTCATTTTTTTACAACGTCGTCGTTTCGACGTCGAGCACTTTCTATCGCAATTAATAAAACGAAAAAAGAAAAAAGAAAAAAAACATCGGATAATCCCCGTTACAAGAAATATTTTGTTAGAAATAATATTTGTTGTATAAATTGTGTACAAGAGGAGAAGACACGAGTGAAATTTTAGTGAAATTGAACGAAAAGATAATTAAACTGGACGATCGATGAGTTGAAAATTATTGATCGTATCGGACGTAAAGTACGATATAAAACTCAAGTCGGTTGTTCTCGATTTTATAATTAATATTACCCGACGGTAACGAGGGTTTGTTGTTGCGGTCACATCTTCAGCGTACCATGGTTTTTGTACCGACGTGTGTTGGTCCGAGGTACTACGGACGGACACGTACAGGTTGTGTGAAACCAATCGTGCACAGGACCGAAGTAAACGGGATCATACGAACGAGATATCGTGCGTTAATAATCCATGTAGGCGTGTATCGAACATAGAGGCACGTACGTGTTCGTATACCTCGTAGCAGATCTACGAAAGCGTTGGATGATGATCTATCCAACTGTACAAGGCCGTGCGTTTTTTGTGATATTTCTATCAACGTTTTATTATTTTATTTTGATTTTTAATTAAACCTGATCATTAAAAACCATCAAAAAATTGTTCAAACGTGCACAGTTTCCATGAAAAATAAAAAAACTGGCATTGACAAAAAAAACCTGGGTGTATTGTGCACGCACGTGAGAAGTGAATACTTCTGGTGTGCAGCCTTCCGCTTGAATGAAAAATTAAAAATATAATCATTAAAATAATTGTTAAAATGATTAAAAACCATCAGTTAAAATAAAACCTGTGTGTGTGTTCTTCACACACGTAAGAAGTGATTATTTCTGGTATCCAGCCTTTCGCCTGAAGGAAAAATTAAAAATATAATCATTAAAATAATCGTTAAGATCATTAAAAACAATCATTTTTAAAAATTGAAAAAACTATGTTGCGGTGCCTGATGAGGCTAACGGAGAGACCTGCGGAGCCTTTTGAAGGTGCTCAGATAGCCTACAGAGTCTTTCAGAGGCCCTGCGGAGACCTGCTCAAAACAACAAAAATAATTTACATGGAAATAATTACAATTTCAAAGAATTATTAAATTAACAATTAAAAACAATTATCTAAATAATAAATTATTTTATCCGAAGAACTGCGCTGGGTTGTAGAAGGCCTGCGGAGGCTGTAGGAGGCCTTCGAAAGTGCTGCGCAGAGTTGTAGAAGGCCTGCGGAGGCTGTAGGAGGCTTTGTAAAGCCCTGCGCAGTCCTTCGGACAAAAAAAATTATTATTTAGATAATTGTTTTAAATTGTTATTTTAATAATTCTTTGAAATTGTAATTATTTCCATGGAAATTATTTTTGTTGTTCTTGTGTAGGTCTCCGCAGGGTCTCTGAAAGACTCTGTAGGCTGTCCGAGCGCCTTCAATAGGCTCCGCAGGTCTCTGCGTCAGCCTCACCCGGCTTCGCAACACATTTTTTTTTAATTTTTCAATTTTTTTAACTGATGGTTTTTAATCATTTTAACATTTATTTTAATGATTATATTTTGAATTTTTCATTCAGGCGGAAGGCTGGATACCAGAAGTATTCACTTCTTACGTGTGTGAAGAACACACACACAAGTTTTTTATTTATTGAGTATGAATTTTTTAAACATTAAAAAAAATGAGTTCGTCATAAAAAATAAGCACTCTCATTTTGTTATATTATTATTTATCAAGCACGAGCGCCCACACAGAGCTTTTTACATACATAGGTACGTAAAAATATAGCTTTATTGTTTAAAACACTCGATATTTTCGAAGCCTCGAACCTCCACCCGAGCATGTACCGGCGAGGGACAGGAAGATACTCTCTGCCGCTCGCTCGAGCGAGAGCCAATGCAACGGAGGTGTGAGCGAGAGAGAGTGACGCTCTCACTCTCTCACACATCAGTCTCCCGCTATCTTCTTCAATTCCTTCATTCTCTTGTCCGGTTTAACACTTTGCCAGCCGCGCATTTATCGAAACGCCGTTACGCTGCTGCCGGCGAGATTCACGCAGGTTCTACTGCTCGCCAACGGTGATATTTACGCAATTTTTCGCAACATAAGTAGTTGGAATATGCTTATTATTATTATTATTATTATTATTATTATTATTATTATTATTATTATTATTTTTATCGTGGTAAATAGGGAAAATCTTTTATAGACCGTAGGCGTTTATGCTACGCCCGGAGTTAGGGGTTGCCCTCTATCTCCAGGAGGAGCGTCCACGCCCGTGTGCTGGACTCTCATCCCGCTTCACTGGGCAGAGCGAGGGATGGTAGCCCCCTCTCGATCCGGTGAGGCAGGATGCCTACCAGCTAAACCCTCCCTCCCCTGGCCGTAAGGTGGAGGCCCTCCGATCAGGCGGGGGAAAAAACCCACTTCTGTCCGCTGTCCGTCCGTGAACTGCGTTAGCATTACGTCCGTCCGGGTAGTCCTGTCTAAGTTAACTTGCCAGTTATGTAGCTGTTCGTCAGGTCTACGTTGCTGAAAGCCATCCTCTCATTCACTCAGTCCTCCAGGCACCCATCTTCATTTTTTCCCCTAAGGACAGTTTCGATGTAGGTGGACACGAGGGTCCACCATTCGTCATTTTGGATCATCATGCTGACGATGTTGTCTGGCGTGATGATTCCTACTGTCGCCTCTAGTCTTCGTCTCGTCAGTGTCCATCGGTCACATGTAAAGAACGTGTGCTCCACGTCGTCTTGGTCGTGTCCACAGTACTTACAGTCTGCAGTCCGTACCCTCCCCATGTTATGTAAGTAGCGTCTAAAGTATCCGTGTCCTGTCAGAAACTGTGTGAGGTAAAAATTCACCTCTCCGCCGCTCCTTTCAATCCACGGTTTCAGTTCCGGTATCAGTCGTCTTGTCCATATCCCGGTCGTTTCGTTTGTCCATCTTGTCTGCCATTCTTGTATGGTAATTTCCCTTTCCCTTGCTGCCGCGTCCATGCGTCCGTCCGTCGTGCTCCGAACATAGATCCTCTTGCGCTCGTGCGCGAGAAGATCTATCGGGGTCACGCTCGCCACAACTAGGACTGCTCCTGCCGAAACAGTCCTGTAGGCGCACGCGATCCTGAGTGCACCACGTCTCTGTACCGTCGTCATTGCGGTTTTGTACTTTTTTACTAAAAGTGCATCCGCCCATATTTCAGCGCCGTATAGGAGGATCGAGTGGGTCGTCGACATTAGTAGTCTGCGTTTACTCGGTCTCGGTCCAGTTGTGTTTGCCATTAGGCGGCTCAAAGCTGCTACCCTTTCAGCCGCCCTCTCGGCCGTCCGTCTGATGTGAGGCCAGAACGTCATCTTCGTATCCAGGGTGACCCCTAAATACTTGATTTCCCCCCTGGTCGTCTTTGTTTCTGTCCCAACTGTCATAGGTATACTCGTCGGTATTCGTTTCCTCGACAGTATCATCAGTTCCGTTTTGTGTGTCGCCAGTCGGAGTCGATGCTTCGTCATCCATCCGTCCACCCGTCTTATCACTTGGTTCAGTCGAAGCTGAGCCAGAGATGCGTCGCTTTCGACGATCACAGCTGCCACGTCGTCGGCGTAAGCAACTAAGAAAGTCCCCGGCGGCATCTCCAGCCGCAGCAGGCTGTCATACATTCCGTTCCAGAAGTCCGGTGCCAGTATTGATCCCTGGGCAACCCCCGCCGTGATCCTCCGAGTGTTTGGCCCTTCTGTCGTCTCGTATGTGAGGCGTCTGTCTCGTAGGTAGTCGGTCATCACTCTCATCAGATACTTCGGCACCGCGAAGTCTCCTTTGAGTGCTTGTAGGATGTCGTCCCACCTCGCCGAGTTGAAGGCGTTCTGTACGTCCAGTGTCACCAGTAGTACGATCGAGCGAGCCCCGTGGCATTGGCTTCCAAGCTGGTTGAAGGCCGCCACCACGTCTTGTATCGCACCGATCGTCGATCGTCCTTTTCGGAAGCCATACTGTCTGTCCGATAGTCCTCCAGCGTCTGCGATTGCGCTCGTCAGTCTCGGTCTCAGTAGCTGTTCGTACAGTTTTCCTGTCGTGTCAAGTAGGCTAAGCGGGCGGTAGGCCGATGGCGAGTGAGGATCCCCCTTCCCTTTGGGAATGAGGACCAGCCTAGCCCTTTCCACCGCTCGCCGAAAGTCCCTGTCGTCAGACATATATTATACATGTCTAGGAGAATCTGCGGCCTCAGGTTGCTCATCATCCGTAAGATTTCTCCTGGCGTACTGGAGGACTTCGTCCTCTGTCTCCGTCCTAGTCTCGTGCATCGGGAAAAGTCCGTCAATGATTTTTTGTGCTATCGGAGGGTCCATTACGCCAGGTGGCGTTCGGGACCCAAGTCTACCGGTCACAATCTTGTATCCGGTACCCCATGGGTCCCTGTCCACCTCGTCGCAAAGCCTCCTCCAGCACTTTCGCTTACTGTCTTTGATTGTCGTCGTCATTTTCTTCCTTGCCATCTTGTAGGCTGTTCTGAGCGTCTCTGTTTCAGGTTCTCCCCTTGCCCGAGTAAGTTTCCTTCTACAGGCAAAGCAGGCCTTCCTCAGATCTGCTATCTCGTCAGTCCACCAGTATTGTTGTTGTCGTTTTCGTCCGTAGCGTTTCTGTGGCATTGTGTCTTTGCACAGCCGCTGGACCAGTTTTGTCGTCACGTCGATTAGCCTTTCGGCCTTTTGTCGTCCAGTGAGTTCGTCAGGTATGGCTCTCAGCGGAGCTGGTGCTGCCATCAGCTCCGCCGCGAACCTGTCCTCGTCGAGTTTTGGAGGTTCCACCGCGGGGGCCGCCGGGTCCGTTGCGGTCGCGTTTTTGTCTTCTCCCCCACTTCAAAGGCAATGTACTGATGGTCGCTGGCGTTGTAGTCCTCGGCCACCCGCCACCGCCTGATCCGTGGGAGGAATCCTTCGGACGTCATCGTTACGTCGGGGATAGAGTCCCCAAAGCCCGGTCTTCTGTACGTCGGCGTGTTTCCTATATTGGCGACTGCTAGGTCAAGCCTTGCGGCCATCTCCAGCAGCAACCGTCCTCGTTTGTTCGTCGTGGTCATTCCCCACTCGATCGCTCTAGCGTTGAAATCCCCCGCGACGACTAGGTGCCCTGTCATGTGTCTTACGTGGTCCTCGAGGGTGGAGAGCTTCCGCCCGTACTCCCCCACGGTGCAGTTTGGCGTCAGGTAGACGCTGACATAAGTGACATCGTCCACCCTAGCCCAAGCAAAGTCGTCTGCCTCCCCGCTGGTTGATATCCGGGAAGCGGCCTCCCCCCTGATCCAGATGGCAGAAGTGCCCAGGTTGTTTGCGAGCCACGTCGGGGTTGTCATGTTTCTGTATTGTTCGGACAGTATCAGTATCGTAGCGTCAAGTTCGTCGGCTACTTGGGGTAGTAGCATCTGTGCCGTTCGACTCCGGTTCAGGTTTCCCTGTAAAACCTTTGTCATGTTTTGGTCCGTCTCCTGGCCTCCTCCAATGCCTCTCTGAATACGGCGCATAGACCGGTGCCCGGTCTGTGCGCCGCGTCCGGCTTTTCAGCCGCCACGCACAGGAAGCAAGTCAGTCGGCTGTTGCACGTCTTGCCGACGTGGCCCGCGTGTCCGCATTTCCTGCAAGAGTTCGTTCTGTCTGGTCCCTTGCAGTCTCGTCTCGTGTGTCCGTAGCCAAGGCATCGATAACACCTTGTAACCGTCGTCCTCGGTCTGACGCGGCAGTTGACCCACCCTATCTTTGTCCGTCCTTTGTCCAGTAATGCGATGGCCTTGTGTGCGTCCAGTTCACACACTGCCATGCACTGTCCTGTCCTGTTAGGGCCGAAGACGTGCACCTTCATGTCCCCTTTCCTTCCAGTCTCTTGTTCGAGAGCAGCCGAAACCTCCTCGGCAGTCGTGATGCAGTCCAGATCCATGATTTCCAGTGAAGTGCTGGGTATCAGGGCCCGGACGCACCCTTCCTGTCCGACAGCACTCTGGAGGGAGCGCTGGAAGCTCCGGCTCTCCTCGGGTCCCGTCTTGAGTTGGAGCAGCAGTCCTCCGTCCGTTGTCTTGCGGTATCCCCTGATCGTCACGTTGTCCGTCGCGGGGTCTACCTTCGTCTTCATCTGTCGTACTAAGTCGGCGTACGTCTTTCCTTGTTGAGGTTTGACGAGGACAGCCGTCCCCCGAGGCGTGGGGCGCGGTCTGTCTCGTTTTGCCTGGTGCCTGTTTTCGTTTGTCTGTTTCGCCGTTTCTGTTTGTTGTTTCCTTTGTCTCTGTTTCTTTTTGTTCGCCTGCGTTTGCCAGCCACCCTCTTGCTGCTGCGTGTCTGTCCGTTTCGCGTTGTCCGTCGCTGTCGGTCTTTTTACCGCCTGCTGCGGAGGGCTAGTACTGGCCGCGTCGCGTTTACGTTTCGAGGTCTGATCCGTCGATGTCTTTCCGTTCTGTCCGACTGTCCTTAGGTTCCTGAGCTTTTCACAATCACCCAGGGCAACCTCAGCAATCTCCGTAATTATTTTTATCCCGTCCTTTGTTTCTTTGTTTACGTTTTTCTGTATTGCTGTCTTTCCGTGCATCAGCTTGACGTGCTCGAGGATGGTCGTTAGCTGCTTCCTGAGTTCGTCGATGATCTGTATGTCCGTTTGTGTCGGTGTCGTGGTCGCGTTCGTGGGTTGTCCGTTGCCAGTAGCGGTCTTAAAACTGACGAAGCTCGTTTTGCTTGGAGCGCTATTGAGCCTCGCCCTCCCCGCGCTAGCCTGCTGCCTCGCTTGTTCCCCGAACGCCTTTTGTCCAATCGCCTTCTTAAAATTAAAAATATGGCATGTACCGCAGCCCCCAGAATCCGTGCTGCTGCCTTGAGCCACCGGGGCTTGCACCCGATCGGAACTCAGGGTGGATTCCCCCCGTGTAGGGGTTACCACCTGGGGTAGTTTGTTTTGTCCATGTCCGTCCATTTTGGTTTCGTTTCTTCGTTCGCCTAGGTGGGCGTCCATCGGGCTCATAACCGACTTCAGTCCACCTAGACTTACTGGGTGTCCGCGGGGTCGTCACGTCCCGAGAGAGAGAGCTTTTTACACCCTCCCGCCACTTACGGTTTGTAGCCCCCATGTGTGTAGTGTTCCCCGTTTGTGCTGTGTGCGTGAATATGAGTGCCCATGTAAGAGACCGGTACATTCGTTCATCGGGAGAGCCAGTTTATAGGGATCCCAGCAAGACACTCTTCGGTGGGCCCCGTTTATAGAGGCACCGATCATTCGCTTTCTCAGGGCCCCGTTTATAGGGTTCCTGATCATTCGCATCCCCGGTGTCTCCCAGGCGTGTTTGTGTGATTGTTTGTGTCTGTGTGTGTGTAGCGTGTTTTTGGTCCACCCCGAGATTCTCGGTACCATCCATATTTGGAAGGCATCCCCTTATCCGCCACCTGGGGAGGCGCCCGATGCGGGATCCAGCAACCCGACACGGGATGCTTATTATTATTATTATTATTATTATTATTATTATTATTAAAGAGGGCACTAAAATAACTGTTACACTATTTTTATTCCACAGGCTTATATTTTTTAATTAGTACAAAAACATTTTATTTAGAAAATTTAACTCCTAGAATTCATAGTTCTTTTTAGAATGATAATTTTGAAAACATTTTCCAGCATGCAAAGGAACGTTGCAGGAAGAACACATATATGCAGTTGAACTTCTTTTCTTGGCGGCAGTGCAGATTTTACAAGCCCTTCGCGGGTTTTGAATTCTCCCATTACCACTAATACGTGTTATGCTATGTTCCCTCATGTCCGCGGTAAGCCTGTCTGGTGGATCATATCTCGGCATACAAACGTCGATATGAAGCATCATCGTTGGCGAAAATAAGTCACACGTACGTGACAGCGGCCGATAACCGTTGGAGAGCAAAAGTCACGCCAGCGTGACAGCGGCCGGCAAAGTGTTAACATACGCAGTGAGAGAGAAAGAGAATATCACTCTCTCGCTTACACCTCCGTCTTTTTCTATCTTCTTCGATCCTCCATTCTCTTGTCCGGTTTAACTTACGCACGGCTCTCCAGCGTCGCATAAGAAGATTCACTTCAAAACAGGGCGATCGAAAAAGTTTAGTTTTCGTAGCAGAATTTATTTCAATTTTACTTACGAGAAGTCGCAACTTGGTGAAAAATTGTACTAGGTTGAGACGAATGAGGCTCGAGATAGAGCCGCAACCCTTGGTTTTATATCGCGTACGACCCGACATTCCGAGTTAACAGATTTACCCCGTTTTCCCCTACACGAGTTTCTCAGCCTTCCGATAATCATAGTGATGTCGATAATAACAATAATAACAAGAGCATCGTACCTCTCGCGATATTTTTATATCTCGCCCGATTGGCTTCGTACATGACTTACAGAAGAACGATCTATATCGCTCTAACGGTGTATGCAAGCGGAATAATGACCCTCTCTACCGGGAGATATATATAGAGAGAGGTGATAGCGCTTTATCAAGATAAAGAAGCAAAAGACTGATACAAAGGAGCATATGACCGAGCACGATGGGTTATTACGATAACGAGGCAAGGTCCAGAGAGTCTACGGACCATGTCCATTCTCGTCTCCTGGGAGAAGAAGTCTCCTGCAGGGACAGAGAGAGAGAGAGAGAGAAGGAGAAGGAGAAGGAGAATGGAAAACGTGGTAGAACCAACAGCGAGCCAACGCGAGTAAACTGTGTAATCAAGAGTGTCTTCCAAGATAGACACATGTGCCTCATATTGGCATCATATTTAGATCTTCTATGATGCATAGAAAGGCACACAGCTATGTGTCGCTTATGAGTGCTCACCTTCAAATCATATTTGAATCATATGATGATTCCCAATATTACATCAAAATGAAGCAAATATGTCAATTCATCAGCACAGCGAAATGGACTCACGAAAATACAACAATAAGTACATGCATATGGGGCTCATATAGGCGTCACGGCGTGATGAAATAGTTGTACGCATATGAAGCTCATATTAGCGTCACGGCGTGAGGAAACTGTAGTACTCATATCAAGCTCATATTGAAATTACATTGTGATGATAGAAAAATGCTCATATCCCCACCACCGTCGCGTTGAATTATAATGATAAAATCGTCCGCACCCGGAAGAAATTTTCGGGCGTTTCGAGAGTAAGCTGAATCGAGCGGAGTGGCGGGGATCCAAGCAGCGTTCTAACGCATGCCAGATCTTATATGCAACCGCTCCACTGACTGTCTAAAATGTTAAAAAGCGTCGTCGGCATTTTCGCCGACTCGCGGTTCTACTTTATACTGATTCTCTCGGTTTTATAGAAATATGTCGCGAACCCGCCCGCGAGAATCGTAGCCATCTGTCGGACTTTGGCGGTACTGAAATGTTTTGTAAATTTAGGATACTAAATGAGTTCATTACATGTAATCACAACATGAAAGCAATGTGCTATAATATTTGCTTCTTGCCATGTACCCAGATAGACAGTCATGATTTTCACGCCGTGCAAACATTATAGAAGCAAATATTATAGCACATTGTTTTCATGTTGTGATTACATGTAATGAACTCATTTAGTATCCTAAATTTACAAAACATTTTTACTGCAATTTGACGTTTGCAAGTGCATCATATGTTTACAGCATGTCGAACTCATATGGGTGTTATCAAAGTATCCGCATTTGAAATCTGCATTTTAGCATCATATTGAAGTCACGTGTAAAAAATTTGACGTGCTTTCACTATGGCAGCATCGATTGACTCATGCATAGTGCTCTACATGAAGACCCTTTGAGTACATGGAATGAATACTTTTCATGAGCTCATTCAGTATGATAGATTTGATATACATCGTGACGCAAATTTGTCGTTTCGAAATGCATCATCGGTTGACTACATCATGAAATCACAAGACGGACATTTCAAATTCTGCATTGGATATTGTCATATTGCCGTCATGTGGAAGTCATGCGATTTCAGTAATACATCCCATGAGCGCCATATGATGGCGATATGTATGTTACTTTGTGATGCATTCGATAACCGTGTCGTATGACAGTACCGCCAAAGTCCGACAGATAGCTACGATTCTCGCGGGCGGGTTCGCGACATATTTCTATAAAACCGAGAGAATCAGTATAAAGTAGAACCGCGAGTCGGCAAAAATGCCTACGACGCTTTTAAAAATTTTGGACAGTCAGTGCTCAGTGGAGCGGTTGCATATAAGATCTAGCATGCGTTAGAACGCTGCTTGGATCCCCGCCACTCCGCTCGATTCAGCTTACTCTCGAAACGCCCGAAAATTTCTTCCGGGTACTGACGATTTTATCATTATAATTCAACGCGACGGTGGTGGGGATATGAGCATTTTTCTATCATCACAATGTAATTTCAATATGAGCTTGATATGAATACTACAGTTTCCTCACGCCGTGACGCTAATATGAGCTTCATATGCGTAAAACTATTTCATCACGCCGTGACGCCTATATGAGCCCCATATGCATGTACTTATTGTTGTATTTTCGTGAGTCCATTTCGCTGTGCTGATGAATTGCCATATTTGCTTCATTTTGATGTAATATTGGGAATCGTCATATGATTCAAATATGATTTGAAGGTGAGCACTCATAAGCGACACATAGCTGTGTGCCTTTCTATGCATCATAGAAGATCTAAATATGATGCCAATATGAGGCACACGTGTTGTTCGGTAATCTTCGACCGTTTTCGGGCGTCTTCGAGCGCCACCGTAGCCTAAGACGAAAAAGAACGAAGTGAGGCAGTCGTCTCAATATGGCGGAAAAGGCTGGGCGAAATAAAAGATCGCGGCTCTAGCCAAAACGTTTTCACGGTTATTTCACCTATCCAAAACATTGGCGCCCAACTAAAGTGTACGAAACTCACGCAAGTGTCAACAAAGTGAAAAAATTTCGATATCAAAATCATATTTAGTGCGAAGAACCGAAGATTTGTGATCAACGGACGCCGGCGGTGCTCAACAGAGTCCCAACGGAACACAGCGAGAGCGGGATCTTCGCATCGTCATGAACAAAGGGCTATCGTGTACGGGGCAAGTCTCGTGCACGCGACAAAAAATTATCCGAATCGTTCGGATCTCAGTGTAAGAAAAAAATTTTTTTTTTCTTTCATCGAAAATTGCATCAGCAACGTCCGAGGTTCTCGCACGCGCGGGAAGCAGACAAAGGCAAACGGTGGCACACGCCGTCCACAGCAAGAGAAGGGATCACGTGACCGCATCACGCCGGCTCAACGGACGAGGCGACGCTACGGTACGCCAACCGATATATCGAGCGTCGACGGCCAGCACGATCCAGCAGCGGCGGAGTGAAGGCGCAAGCGCGCACAGCGACGACACCGCAGACAACGGACTTCGCTTACCGAGAGCGATCGAGACTCGCGTCGACAACGTGGGGCCTCCAGGATTTGTTGACGGTCAGGTTAGTGAGTCGTCGATAATTCCATCCCATCCTATCCTATCCAATAATTTTATTCTCTCGAATGAAAAATGACAGAATACAAGGACTTGTGTCGCAGACGAGCGAATTTGAAAGGCCAGTTAACGAGAATAAAACATTTTTTCGAAAATACAGACATAGTATCGATGCAAGATGCTCAAGTGAGATTGCAGATGATCGAAAAAGTGTACACGACGTTCGACGACGTACAATTGTTGATCGAAAATAAAAAAGTAAGGGAAGACGGGTCACAAGATCCTCAATTCGTTGGAGAATGCGAGGGTGAACGGGAAGTCGTCGAAGGCATATATTTCACTGTTGCAGCAAGGGCTCAGCAAATTATCGATATTCGCAATCAGGAAATGATTCTAGATCGCAACGCGGCGGATCGCGCAGCTGGCCTGGACCAGGCACAAGCTATCGAACGAGCACCGAAAAAAATAAACGTACAACTTCCGGTCTTGAAAATTCCCGAATTCGATGGAAGTTGCGAGAAATGGATGTTATTTAAAGACGCGTTCGAGTCGATTATTCATAATAATCCGGGTTTGACAGAAATTCAGAAATTCCAATATCTTCGCAGCGCCCTCACTGGAGAAGCAGTCGAGGTAATTGTCGGTATGTCTACGACAGTTGAAAATTATCAGCGGGCATGGGACCTTCTCAAACAAAATTACGACAACAAGAAATTAATTATCAATACGCACGTGAGTCAGCTTTTAGATCCTCCGACGATTTCAAGGAACAAACCAGCTACGTTAAGGCAATTTATCGTACATATGCGAAAAGATCTAAAAGCTTTAGAGGCTCTGCAAATTCCTCCCGAACAATTGGGAGACATGATCCTCATTCATATAACGAAAGGAAAATTGGATTTCATGACGCAACGCGACTGGGAGCAGGAGTTCGGTCAAGATGCAGAGAGGCTTCCAAAAACAGATGATCTTCTCGAATTTCTCACTCAAAAGTGTAACACGCTCGAAATGATAGAAAAAAGCAAGCCAAGGTCGGAGCAATCCAAGGCGGCAGATAGTAAAAAACAAGAGAAAAAAGTTTCACTCACAGCCACGACTCAAGATGCATGCAGATGTTGTAACGGGAAACACGCGCTTTACAGATGCGAGGAGTTTGCAAAACTATCCTCATCGCAAAAAATGAAAGAGGTAAGAAATTGGCAGCTTTGTATAAACTGTCTTAACCCGGACACCAGGTCAATGACTGCAAAAGTGCATCGTGCAAAAAATGTTCCAAGCGACACAACACGGTACTTCATTGGGATACCGACAGAACTCCGATTGAGAATCGCCAATCGAAGGACGAATCGAAAAGCTCATCAACGGTTACGATGCATGCCGCCCCCACGAGGGGCAGAAGCGAGACCAATCCAACAAGCGGGGATACGGTAACAAACAATCCCTTTCAGGTCATTTTGTCGACGGCAAGAATTATTATCGAGGATGATAACGGGGTACAACACATTGCACGAGCACTGCTGGATCCAGGGTCACAGGCGCATCTCGTGACAGAGAGATTAATAAAACGAATAGGATTACCGACGTCAAGGGAAAGTCAATCCGTCAGTGGCGTGAATCAAGCACGAACGAGTATCGATCGAGGAGCTCGGGTGCAAATTCGATCGATCCATGGAAGCTTTGCGGCAGCAATCGATTGTCTCGTGCTTCCGTCGATAACGGAAAGATTACCACAGATAAAAATTGATAAAACGAGAATGAGCATTCCTGTAGGAATACGATTAGCGGATCCAGCATTCGATGAGCCTGGGCAGGTAGACCTGCTTATCGGCGCAGGCCTATTCTGGTCGCTACTTTGTGTAGGACAAATAAAGCATCAAAAGGGTCAGCCATCTCTACAAAAAACACAGCTAGGATGGATAATCGGCGGTGAATTAATCGCTTCTCAGGAAAGGACATCGACTTCCGTTTGCAATCTAGTGACAAACGCAACGCTGCAAAAACAGCTGGAGCAATTTTGGATACAAGAAGAGATCCAAGAGCGACAGCAAACGAAAGATGAAAAAGCATGTGAGTCTTATTTTGCAAGTACATTCCAACGAGATGAAACCGGTCGGTATATCGTACGGTTACCGAAGCACGAGAACGTAGTCCTCGGAGATTCCGAGGAGCAAGCTCGAAAGAGATTGATTTCGCTCGAGCGCAGATTGTCAAAAAATTCAGATCTCAAGCGAGCATACAATGAGTTTTTACGAGACTACGAAGAACAAAGTCACATGTCTTTAGCGACAATAGATTCACCGGTGGAAACATACTATCTTCCGCATCAGCCGGTCGTGAAACTCGATAGCGTGACGACGAAACTCAGAGTAGTTTTCGATGCCTCGGCAAAAACAACGCGAGGTACTTCTCTCAACGATAGATTAATGGTAGGACCAAACCTGCAAGCTGATCTATTGGGAATAATATTGAGATTCAGGACTCACGAATTCGTGTTGACAGCCGACGTAGCAATGATGTTTCGGCAAATATTAGTCGACGAGCGCGACCGTAATTTGCAAAGAGTTCTTTGGAGAACTGACCCGCAGAAACCCATACAGAAATATCAACTGAACACGGTAACGTACGGCACGGCGTGCGCACCGTATCTTGCTATTCGATGCTTGGGGCAACTCTCAATCGACGAAGAAAAGGATTTTCCAATTGCGGCGCAATCTTTGAGACGAGATTGCTATATGGACGACATTCTTACGGGAGCGAGAACTCTCGCAGAAACGATCGAGCTTCAGAAACAGCTTACAGAACTGCTCAATCGAGGCCAGTTTCACTTACGGAAGTGGAGGACTAACAATCAAATTGCATTGGAGCATCTTAACGAAAGATGTAAAACGGAAGAGTTGTTGAAGATCGATGGGCAAGAGGCGCTCAAGACGCTGGGACTCCTCTGGAACGCGAGCGAAGACGTATTGCAGTATATAGTAGAATCGAGCGATACGTATAAGATTACAAAAAGAAACGTACTATCGAAGATAGCACAGATATTTGATCCGCTAGGACTAATAGGACCGGTGCTTATTAATGCGAAAATTGTCATGCAACAGCTCTGGCAATTAAAGGTGGAGTGGGACGAGTCTCTACCGGGGTCAATACAAGCGACGTGGGATACATACTACAGATCGCTAACGCGATTCAACGAGATCGTCATTCCGCGAAACGTTAATCCCGATAACGCTTCAACGAAAATTGATATTTTCAGGTTCGGCGACGCCTCAGAAAAGGCTTATGGAGCCTGTTTATACGCGGTCAGCACGAATAGCCATGGCCAGAGAATTTCTCGACTGATTTGTTCGAAATCGAAAGTTGCGCCTCTCAAGACGCAATCTCTTCCCAGATTGGAACTCAACGCAGCTTTGATGCTGGCAAAGATGTACACAATTGTCAAAGAAGCCTATGGATCGAGAATAGGCGAGACTTATTTATGGAGCGACTCGACGATCGTACTGTGTTGGATCCGACTGGAGCCCAGTACGTTGAAGACTTTCGTGGCAAACAGGATTTCAAAGATACAGAATCTCACCGAAAATGTGACATGGTTACATGTACCATCGGCGGACAACCCCGCGGATATGCTTTCAAGAGGCATCACCGTGGACGAGTTAATCGCTAAGCAGCTGTGGTGGCACGGGCCCACATGGATCGTCGATAGAAATCGATGGCCGCTTCAAAATACCGGCAAAGATACGCAAACTCCGGAGTTAAAGGTCGTGACCGCAGTAGCGGTGCCTATTCATCATGAGATAATGGAAAAATATCCATCTTATAACAAACTACGGCGAATCATTGCGTATTGTCTCCGTTTCAAAAGCTTCGCTACCGACAAAAGAATGACTGGTCCAGTGAAAACGGAGGAATACAAGAGGGCTGAGACAACGCTCGTAAAGATGGTACATCATCAGGTGTTTGGTAAAGAGCTTCTCGATCTGCGAGAAGGACGCGAATTATCAAAAATCAGCAAACTCATCGCATTTCGGCCTTTTCTGGACGCGGAAGTAGTTATACGCGTGGGAGGAAGGCTGCGACACGCCGAAATCGCGACAGATCAGAAACATCCGGCTATTTTACCGCCAAGACATACGCTGGCGAAGCTTATAATTCGTCAGGAGCATGAACGTTTACATCACTGCGGAACGGAGCAGTTATTCAGTACACTAAGACAACGATTTTGGATCTTGAGCGGCAGGAAAGAAGTTAAGAAAGTGTTGAAAGAGTGCATGCAATGCTTCCGGTGTAAGCCAACAAGTCCGGAGGTCATTATGGGAGACTTGCCGAAAGCTCGAGTTGTCGGATTCAAGCGACCTTTTGCAAGCACCGGGGTCGATTATGCGGGACCTATAAAAATCAGAGAAGGCCGACGCCGCGGTCGAGTACACGAGACAAAAGCGTACATATCTGTATTTGTATGTATGTGTACCAAGGCAGTGCATTTGGAGTTAGTTACAGAATTGACGACCGAAGCGTTCATCGGAGCGTTAAGAAGATTCACTGCGCGAAGAGGCATTTGCAATGAAATTTTCTCGGATAACGGAACGAATTTCATTGGCGCGAACCGAGAGCTCAAGGACATTTATGATTTCCTCCTCACAGAAGACGATAACATCGCCGCTTATTTGGCAAAGCAGCAGATCAAATGGAATTTCATTCCACCAAGGTCACCGAATTTTGGTGGGCTGTGGGAAGCCGTAGTAAAGGCAGTAAAGAAACACTTGTACGCAGTCACGAAGGGTTGGACGCAGACTTTCGAAGAGTTCTACACTTTACTTGTAGAAATAGAGGCAATTCTTAATTCGCGTCCACTTACTCCTTTGTCAAACGATCCTTCTGACTTATCCGTCCTAACACCTGCACATTTTCTTATCGGCGACTCGCTGATTCAGCCTGTTCAACATAATCTTTGCGAGGTTTCAGAAAACCGCCTATCACATTGGCAGCACGTGCAGAAGTTACGTCAACACTTCTGGAAACGCTGGCACTTGGAGTATTTGCAGGAGCTTCAACGCCGACACAAATGGTTGACCGGAAAGGGCGATCTCAAAATCGACGACTTAGTCCTTCTTATGGAGGATAACGTACCACCGCTGCAGTGGAAGATGGGAAGAGTCATAGAACTGCATCCGGGATCCGATTCGGTGACGCGAGTGGCGACTGTACGCACGGCGAGCGGAGTTTTTAAGCGTTCCGTGCGCAAGTTATGTTGCCTGCCAATCGAGGGGCAGTCCAAAGACTCATAAACTGGAAAGTGACCACATTGTTATCCAAGTTATCAACATTTCTACGAACATCTCTAAATGAGAGTTTATGTTACTATCTACGTTTTAATTACTTATTGCTTTAATCACTTTATTTCATTCCACTTATTAATGACTAATTGCTTAAGTATTCATTTCCTCTATTTATATAAAATCAAAGAAATATATCCTAGCTTGCATTGTATTGAGCCAAAGACCGGTGATCCGAGCAATTTTGTTGAAAGAGATCCTTTCAAGGGGGCAGAGTGTTCGGTAATCTTCGACCGTTTTCGGGCGTCTTCGAGCGCCACCGTAGCCTAAGCCGAAAAAGAACGAAGTGAGGCAGTCGTCTCAATATGGCGGAAAAGGCTGGACGAAATAAAAGATCGCGGCTCTAGCCAGCACGTTTTCACGGTTATTTCACCTATCCAAAACACGTGTCTATCTGGGTATGCACGGCGTGAAAATCATGACTGTCTATCTGGGTTGTGTTTTGCCGATAAAGAACCTACAGAGCCCGAGGCATTCTCGTGTGTATGGGACAAAGTTTCATGTGTATTCGCTGATTCGCGAAACACCGTTAATTGCCCCGGCTACAAGGACGTTGTGTGTTATAGGAAGAAGAGAAGCTCGAAGCTCTCTTTCGGGAAAGCGACGAATCTCCGGGTTGAAAGAACAACACCGAAACTTCTCGAGTGTAAATGCTCGCGAACCGTCCGCAGTTACTACGATAAGAACCATTCGAATGGAAAACAAAGACAGATTCTTTTATAATTATTAGAAAATAATTATGAATTATTGGGACAAAAAACATCACATTCGTTGTTAGGAATTAATGTCGTTGACGCGATTGAATTATTGCTTCTCTGACTTGTTATAACGAAAATAATAATATTCTACTGAAATTCCTACTGGTCAACGTATTCCTTTTCTCTAATTTATTGAAATTTGTTCTGGCTATTTTTAGGCACTCACTATAATATATATGTATAAATATATATTAAAAAGTGCCTATTAATATCGCCTTCCAAAAATCTTCGTCACGGGAGCCGTCCGTCCTCACTCAAATCTCCGCAACGCATGAACGGATCGAGCTGAAATTTACACCACAAATGTATTTCATTATAATAAAGATGCCTTTTATGTATAAATCCATTTGGACTTTGTTAAATGTAAAAATTTTCAAAAACACCTATTTTGGGGCCAAAAAGCTATTTTTGTGTCAGTCCATGTCCGGATCTCAGCCATCTGTGAACCAATGTTTATATAACTAATAGAATTTCTTTATAAGCCCCCAAAGAAGTGTCCTCTAGAATTTAAAGAATTTATAATTCTGGTAACCATTCAATTTAAACAAAGAAAAAACGTTTTTTGTATTTTTTTTTTCTAATTGCACAGAAACGCGTGAACGATTTTTTTTTATTTTCGCCTCTTACTTTCATTTTAATGCCTTTCAATTGTTAAAAGAGTTTCAATCCATTTGAACAATTATAACACATTTTTTTTTATAATTTATCAGCATGTTTGCCATAAAAAAAAATAATTAGACAAAAGTTATAACGTTTCTTGTCATCGAATAGAATATTACAATTCTTCGAACTTATGCATATTGTTTACACTTTTATTATTTATATACATCAAAATTATTCATAATACTTACACTTTTATATTTTTTTTTCACTTCTCAAATATTATTAATTTAGTATAAAAAATAACCTCGAACGTAACTTTACACTCTCAAAATATATTCCTTCACAAAAAAAATGTTTATACAACTAAACCACATTACACTCGATCAAATTACGCGCATTATCACTTGAAACGACCGCGATTAATATTTTTCAAAAGTATTTTCAACAAAAGTATTTAAAAAAAAAACAACAACAACGAATCTTCGTGATTAGAATGACAGGCGTGGATCACCGATAAACGAAAGAGAGGGAAGACTCATACCAACGAAGATCGAGTCCCAGCCACGGTCTTATACACAGGTCTTGCAACTCGGGGTTTTGACGTGGTTCCCTTGACGTGCCATGCCGCTAGGGTCTCTGCGATCGAGGGATGTCCGGTGCGAGAGAGATGGCGATAGTCACGCATGCGTTTTACACGAGCTTTGAATCCAAACCCAAGAATCTCGTTGATACATAATATTTTCTATAAATTTTGTTTCTTAAAACAAAACAAAAAGATATATGATGACTAACAAATCTAAAATCAATGGATTTTATGTTAGTCGATATCCAAACTTCTCCCTAAACATCAAGCGGTCATGAAAACAATGAACGAATTTTTGAATTAACAATTCGTAATGCGTTATTGGCTATAAGTTCGAAGAGGCATGAAGTGTAGCTCGGTTATTTTGGGTTCAAATTCCTATTATTATTTTTTTTCGAGTCTCTTGGCGAATCAAAATCATGAAAAACATAAAGCAATGTCATTTTTTCTTCATTCGTAACTACATACAGTATAGTAAGTATATTAATCTAATTTCTATCCAACACCGCTACATGTATGATCAAAAAAAGAACTCACCTCTACGATAACTTTTCCATTTGTGTCATGCTTTATATACTTTCGAAGAATGTATTCTTCTTCGAAATGTTTTTCACATACGTAATGTGAGGGTGTCAATTGCCTGTTAGGAAATGCGTTTTGCCATTTTTTGAGCCGCTCACTATTCGATGGCACTTTAAACACCGAGCACTTTATTTTAAGATTTTTAGAGCCCGTCTTACATTGCGGCACAACGCAAGACTTCGTCATGTCTTAAATAATATAACCACTTAACGACGTTAATCCACGTAAAATAAAAACACCTCACTAATTGTAAGTACGTGTAACACGCGATATCACAGGTTTATAAGCCGTGATACATTTAAAGAATGTAAGTTATGATTATGATTATACATCCCTCGATCGCAACGCCACCTAGATATTGCTTCAATACTGGTACCACGGCCTCCTATTGAATTCTTGCCGAGTTGCAAGACCTGTGTATAAGACCGTTGTCCCAGCAAAGCTCACTTCGTGCCCCAGTGGTAAGATGTCGTTAGTATCGTCGTGTGCTTGTTACGTTGACGTACGTAAGACGCTTATGTGTACGCAAGAATAATCCACCGGAATGTCGGGTTTGCTATTGGCTATCGTTAAAAGCCTTCACACACGAATCTCCGTAACACGTAATACGTAAACCGTAAGAAAATCCCCTAATCAGAGTCAACTATTAGCCTCTACACCTACAGAGGATCTACAGAGAAGCTTCTACAGAGCTTCAGTACAAACAAAGATCTGAAAGTGAATATATATGAAAGCGTTTATAGCGATTACAAGCCATTATGTTTTCGCACCTCATGATAAATATAGATTTATAAAAAAATGTGAATAAATGATATACTGATTATTTTTTTATTATTTTATTAAACATACAACCGTATTATATGCATTATTTTTGCACCACAATTCATAGAAAATAAACATTGAAAGTAAAACATATGAAATGAAACATTATAATATGAACACTTAAATACGAAACGCAAAACGCGACAATGCGAGTGAGAGGACTTGACGACGGTTGATGAGTCACTCACACAAACAAATGTATTACCAAGTTCGATCTCAACTACATAAAAAATAGCTTTTCGCCCTTAAGGCAATATTAAACAAATACTTTTTTAAAGCTTGTGTAGTCAATTTCAATTATTTGTAACAAAATAAAGATTTTGTACCCATAAGCCAATAACAATCATTCAATTTCAGCACATTCTCAATTACCACAAAAAATGCTCATGACTCCTTAAGAATGCCGAAACGGCAAATGTGTAATTCATAAAATCCTTATTTTCCGGTTCGAATATCAGGAATGAACCGTCAAAGTTTGATACCATGAAAATCGTAGTATGTTCGTGATAAATAAACAAAAAAATTGAAAATTACGGTGTGAGTGCCTATTAAAACGTCCCTAAGGGACATGATAATTAACATTCAAAATATATCATGAAAATAAAATATGCAATCCTTACATTGTAAAGTTATAGTTGCCTATTAATGTAAGTCTAAAAAGATTCAGTCATCGCCTTGCGAACAATGGCTCTTGCCGAAGGTATATCATGAACGGAACACATAGTTCTATATTATCAATTATAATCCACAATAACATAAAAACACTTTAATATTTCAATACCTAACAATTTTAATAAATGATCAACAGAACGCGGAGCGCGAAGCGCGACGATCATAACGCGACCCGCGCGCGGGGGACATGGGGGGGGGCGACGCCCCCCATCGAGTACGCGAAGCGTACTTGTTATTATTATTTATTATTTCTTTATTCATTTGTTTATTTCAGGGTACGAAACTATGGATCATCATGGAGTATCTCGGCGGTGGTTCGGCATTGGACCTAATGAAAGCCGGAAACTTCGAGGAAATGCATATAGCCGTGATTCTACGCGAGGTACTCAAGGGTCTCGATTATCTTCACAGCGAGAGAAAGCTGCATCGTGATATAAAAGCGGCTAATGTATTGCTTAGCGAAATGGGCGATGTCAAACTCGCCGATTTCGGCGTTGCCGGACAGTTAACCAACACGACGAGCAAAAGAAATACTTTCGTTGGTACGCCTTTTTGGATGGCGCCGGAAGTAATAAAACAGTCGGCCTACGACTCCAAGGTAAATGTCACATTTTGTACATTGTCTAAGAAAAATATTGAAAATTTAATCTTTTCGTTATTATAAAAATAAATATATTTTGCGATTTTTTATTATGGCGATGGAGCATTTAAAGAGACGACATTCACCAGTTTGTTTTCTTTTCCTTTTTTTTCTCCCCATCGAATGAATAAATTTAGGCGGATATCTGGTCACTGGGTATAACCGCGATTGAATTGGCCAAGGGTGAACCGCCAAACAGCGAACTTCATCCAATGAGAGTTTTATTTCTCATACCGAAAAACAATCCGCCCCAATTAACGGGAAATTACACGAAGCAGTTTAAGGAATTCGTCGAGGCGTGTCTCAACAAAGATCCGGAAAACGTGCGTGAATCATTGCCCAAAAAAGTTTATTTCCCCATATCCCCTATCAAATTTTAACAAAATTTGTCTTCTTCCTTTACAGAGGCCAACCGCCAAGGAGTTACTCAAGTTTCAATTCATTCGCAAAGCAAAGAAAAATTCTTACCTCATCGATTTGATCGACAGGTATAAAAAGTGGAAATCCAAGAGAAGCGAAGAGTCCGAGACCGAAAGCGAAAATTCAGACTCGTAAGTATTAACGTTTCTGGAGTATTGCAATTTATTTTCACAACCGTGCGAGAGAAGCGGGTAATTAATAAAAATTACAAATTTGTTTTTTGCAGGGAGGAATCTAAGCAGGACAGCGACATGGACGAACCTTGGATAATGACCGTGAAAGGTCCACACGGAGGTAAAGGTGGTTCCGTCATGCCGGCACTGTCGTCGATGGCGGAACAATCGCCCTCGTTGACGCTCAGTCACACGGGTAATCATCGAAATATCTCCAATCATCAGACCCAACAAACAAAACCTCACGCTAACGGTGCGTCGAGATCGCCACCGAAAGAATCGAGCCTTAATCATTACCGAAGCGAGACGCGGGATTCGGTGCGTGATATACCGTCTAAGCACACACCGGTAAGAAACGTATTCAATCCTCGATTTCCTTTCGTACGGTCCCTTCGCAATGAAAAGAAAGTGCTCGGAAAGTGTTCCTTGCCCTTGTTCGACAGACCGAAAAAATTGGAAGATGTCAAGTCATTATTTATTCGCAGTCCCGACCGCACGAAGCTGCGCCACCACCACCGATCGACATTCGTGAGAATCGCGAGAGTCGAGAATATCGCGAATCGTCACGGGATTCGAGCCTACGCGACACCAAGGACTCCCGCGATATACGCGAAAGTCGTGAAAGAGACGGAAACGCGAGAGAGAAAAGAATGAGCAAACCCGAATCACCGGTCGTACCGACGCTTGATCACAGATCAGGAGATGATAAACAACGTCCGAGGAGCTCCCAAGAGCCAAAACATCCACGTAGCCCGGCTCTGTCGTCCGTTATCTTGCCATTATTGTCCGAGGTACGTAATCAATGGAATCACATATTGAATCATAAGTTATGTATTTACGTCTTTCTTTTTTCATTTTCAATGATAGAAGCTTCGTATTTAGAAGGGACTACTTCGCTGCGAATCAATTTTGACGTAGCGAGCCTTAAAATACTTACGAGAATTCACATAAAGTCGTGCGCGAATCTGTGACACGAGAACATTTGCGGAATTCATAAAAAGAGTCTATTGATCAAAAGCGAATTAATAATATCTGCATATTTCTTGCTGCTTACCTCATGCTCGCGTTATGTCGATAATGAAAAGGCTCTCCGTGTGCAAAAACAGTAAATTGCTAGAATCGCGCTCTCGAAGGAAACTTTGTTAATGCAGAAATAGTATGAGCATGCGTTGTAGATATTTAATTTTGCGTCTCGCTTTCGAGCTTGAAACTAATTGCACTTGTAATTTTGTTGCGCTTTCGTACGTTCAGCTTCAACGCAAGTATCAATATTCCATGAGGGACAACAATGGTGAGGGTGTCAGCGGTATCGGTAGAAACGGCAACGCGATAGACGAACTGAAGAGTGCCTTCGAACTGGCGGAACGCACGTCGCCAGGCATGAGCGAGGCTCTCGTCCGAGAGCTACTCAGAGCTTTACTACCGACCAATCATTCGGAGAGCCGATTGTCGATGCTCATGGAGAAGGTTGTACTAAGGTAAGAATTAAAATATAATAAGTTAATCCTTATTTGCTATCTGCTACTTATTTACTTTTAATCTCTTCGTTCGACGCTTTCAGGGATACGTAGGGACGCGAGAGAGCGAGGGTTCGCAATAGATTGAGGTCCGAAAACGTATTGACGCTGTAAAAACGATCGTTTGTATCCTCGATTATGAAAAAAGAAGAGAAAAAAGACGTATACCGACGAGACAAAGAATGAGAGAGAGAGAGAGAGAGAGAGAGAGAGAGAGAGAGAGCGAGAAAGAAAGGAGTGTCGGACCTCGCACAACGACGATGCCCAGCTAGACAGAGCAAAGAGAGTGATAAATCGTGCCAGCGGTCTACTATGGTCAGTTCCTAATAACCGCAACACACCGTTGTTCACCGCAACAAACCTCTTACCATCAATAATATACTGCAGTTCAATCACTATCCGAGGTTCATGCCAGATGAATCGAAAAAAGTTGATTCGGTCGGATAGCCCGGAAACATCTAGCCAACGTGGAACGTTGACGGTTATCGATCTTTTGAGATCGTGTACGGTCTTTTTGTAATGCGAATTCAATTCTTCGAGTTTGATGCGAACGTAGTAAATCTGTTTTCATCGTGCCTGTCGTACCTACCTCGTTTTCGAAAGAAAAAGAGAGAGGGTGAGAGTCAGAGTGATATGGCAAAAGAGTCGCGAGGTGCGAGAGAAGCAGAGAGAGAGAGAGAGAGAGAGAAAGAGGACGGGGAGTTGGTGGGGGAGGGGGAGGGGAGACTCCAGACAATTATTGACGAGGTCTGGAGGGCCGTTGTAAATATGTATGTAGCACGATAAGATAGACTTTATTATATTCCAAATGTCGACGTTCCCGTCGACTTGGTTAACGACGAACCCGATAAGAAAGACAACAAAATCTTGCCGGCAAAACTTTATTTCGCCAATCTCGTTTTCCCTCGTTTTGTCATTTACTGAGAGGCAGAGGGAGGCAAAACAAAATACATAAAACTGAAGCGTTTATCCGTGCCGAAAGTAAATGGGGAACTCGAAATACCGCGATGTGATATCTGGTGTCCAGTTGTTACACTCAAAACACCGGATCCGAATACATAATTTGCTTATAATTAAAACTGACATGTTCGATTCTGCGAGGACGCGCCATATTGAGAACGTAAGGGCAGTGCCGTTGAGTTTTAAACAGACTGCGTTCATTAAACACGCGTTTTCATTCGACGAGAAACATTCTCCCCGTAAACTCTCGAATGGCTTTGTTATAAATATTAATGAATTTACAGACAGAGAAAATTAAGTCGCGCGATTTGATCGGCGAACTGTTGCGATGAGCGTAAATCTTAGCGTAAAGTTGCGATGAGATTAGTATTAAGCGTATAGAGAAGACATAACCCGAAGGAAAACGGCCCGTAGTGTTTTCATTGCACAGACGGGAAAAATAGACCCGAGAGAAATAATTAGTATCGAGAGACAGTTATGTTGTCACCTAGTTCCACGGGATTATTTCAATATAGATACGAGAGATTCTTCGTAAAAGAGTGGCTGAGTTGATGTAACAGAAATCGAGAGCCGAAAGTAGTCTCGTAACTGTTAGGACCGTAAACGAACGAGATATGGATTAATTCGTAGGCCGCCTTGCATTTGTACTTCCGTTTACGCTCGATTTTGTCATCCTTTCAACCCTTTGAGTATAGGATCCTCGTTTAATAATGTGCCCACGTAAGTGAGAATCGTCGAAATAGGTTACTTTTTCTTTATTCCTCGTTTACTAAAGTTGCCCTATCCTTTACTATGATTTATCTTATCTTATTTGTTCCATCGGTTGGGTTAGGTATTCCGTATTATTTTAATTTTATTTTAAAAGTGTGTTACTATTTTCGTGGCCAGAGCTGATAGATCTCGGTGAGAGGCCCCTCGCCAAGCTTGTAAGAGACAACTTGTAAGACTATGTCCAGATTGTGAAAAAAAATTGTTTGCGTAAGAGAAGGTCGACGACCCCCCCAAATGACACACAAAAGGTATACGTGGAGGTTTGATTATTTCCACCTTTTATTTTCTACCACCTTTCTACGTGGACATCGTTTTATTATTTTTTTTCTTTTCCTTTTTCTTTCGCTCAAGAATAACTATACACTTTGCGAAAATAACTTGTTTGGTCGCTCAAACGTATATGGGACTCTGTCGAATTTTCTTTTATGTATGTACGTCTTATGTTTATTGAAGAAACAAAAAAACAAAAGCGTTGAGGGCCATTGTCAGCTTTGATGGGCGACTCCGTGTACGTTTTTCCTCGTCTACGCCCGTCCTCCCCATTCCCAATTGCCCAGTACATACGTGATTTTGATCGATCGAGACGTGATGGATTTCGCAAATAATTGGAATTAAAAGGCAAAAAGTTTGGCTATGTCGATACGAGAGATGCCGCACATTTCGGTCGGTCGGTCGGGTTTCATTCACTATAAGAATAAATGATGTTGGAGGATATAAAAAAAGAAAGAAGAAACATACGTCTCCTTTGTATTATACTCTTGGCTAATTACCCCGTAATATTATCACCGTTATGAACATTGTGGTAACAATAAATATCGAGACAGGGTACAATATATATGTATATATTGTATTTTACATCAACCTTGGCTGCGTATGTTGAAGTGTATTATATTGATTGTATGTGGCATGCCGAGGGCGTGTACAAATCTTAAAAGAAAAACATGAAATAAATCGATATCTACACTATCTTTTGTAGATCGTCATTTCATAAATTCCTTACAGTGCTGTTAAATATTGTCACATCGCTCCCACGGAAAGTATACAGTAAGTATTAATTATAGTTATTGAATTAAACATATTACAAAATGGAGTCTTCTGACCAATAAGCTTTTTTTTATAACCGTATTAAGGTGATGTGAAAGGTGTTACGGGGTAAATAGTAAAAATCGTAATTTGTTACATTTACTTTAGAAACTTTTATTAAAAATACAGATCTATATTTAATTTCAAATTTCGAGCGAAGAAAAGACACTCCGGCACTCTGTGCGCGGGTTTTTATCGAAGTCTTAACGCTAGAGGCTTAGAGTAGGGGAACCCAGAAGGGGGTACCCGTCGAGTGCTGCCGCGTGGTGAGAAGTATAAGCTATTTAATACTAGGGGATTCGATGGGCGAATCCACATGATAAGTGACACCCTCCCTGGACAACTTTTATAAAGTAGAACGTGATGCCATCTGACGACATCTGTGAATGAGCATGACAGGTGGCGGCGGATTCTGGTTTGAAATGGCGTTTGGCGATCTGCATATTACAGTACATTGGACGCCACAAAGTGCGAAGCATGAAGACTAGAGTAAAGGAGCCCGAACGCATATGGCGGAATCGTCGAAAAATGGATCGCGAAAGTGATGAAAGATATTATAGTTCGAGATGTATCCGCAACCGATGCCAGCGCTTGGGACGGAATAAGATAGGTGGTGGATAGGATAGATGCGTGACGCGCGAGAATTTTGGCTTATGTCAGTTGTCAGTGCCATACGTACTGACACACGTACTTATATACAGTGACATGTTGAGTAATATTGTGAATTGTGGTGTTAAAAAGAGTATTGTAATACAAAAACAGCTAATTACTATCGAATAAAGGTAAGAAAACAGTATGTTCACGACATTAATGCGCGAATTAGCGAAAATATTGCCGACAAGCATCGAGATTGGCATGCAAACCACATTGACAAATAGTTTTCTTTTTTTTCGGCATTGCATGCTATCGTCATCGAATTTTTATAAATGAATGCAACAATTCGCATAAATTTTAATACCATTGGAGATTTGTTTCATGCAGAAAATGTGTCATGCATGATGTTTGCACAAAACAAAGTTTTTTAGGTTAAATATACGTTCGCCGATAAAGCCTGTTTAAATGTTTTTATATCACTACTCCTTGCTCCCATTTCATTATTATTTATTCCCTGGAATATTCAAATAGATTTATTTTTTGTTTTTCATATTTTTCTTGAGCCTTCTGACTCATTAGATGAAAAAAAATGTTTAGCTCACCGGAGCTATTTTGCATCATGCCAGGGCGACGTCGCCAAAGAAGTTGAGACCGAGTAAATAGTTCACGACTCGGCGGTCAGTTCTTTCAACTCGGGACGTTTCAGCTCGTTTGTGCAGATGCGAGGATCGGAGCTTGGACACTCGAGCCAAGATCTGCGAGCAAAATGGTACCAAAACCAACGATATCCTGCGATTAGACTGATCCGTATTGCCGAAACACCAGGTATGCGAACAAAAAATACTGATTGAATGACTAAAAAGTTATTTCATTGGTTAAAATTCTTCGTGCCTGACGAAACCAAACCTCGCATATGGAAATTATTGATCGATTATTATCTTTATTACAAGCCCGCTTGCGAGTACACCAGAAATACGGGATTACTCACACAATGGTGGGACAAAAACGTCCTCAAGTGCCTTTCTTACGCCTTCAACGAGGTCTCGAAAACTTGCTCCGAGATGGTTTAGGTCCGCGACACCCAGGAAGAAATGATCGACATTTATTTATGATTATTATAGGTGAGAATTGTCCCGTAACGATTTATCTCAACGATTTATAAATCTTTTGTAAATAAATCTTTCAGACCATTCAAACTTTCTCCTGTCTCGGAAGTTCACGCCTATCAGCTCAGCCATTCGATCAAGGACTTCGTTACAAGAAAAAAAAGAAATATGTAGCCACTAAACAAAAGGACGACAAAACAAGCAGAATGTTTATACAGCGGTACATCGAATGTGCAAGCCATTGATAATAATTATTAAATCATATAATTTGATTCCATCCGCGCTTACTAACAAAAGCCTATGTATTGACTTTCTAATAAACAAAACATCAGTAATTCCAAAATTAGCGTACATTCTTTATTTATCGTGAGAACTTTCATTTTACAGTTATTTTTTCAGTGTTCCTCCGATTGAATAACACTACGACATTTTTAATATAGTAATAACAACGTATGCAACATTACTGCAAACGAGAATTCATCATTTTCGTTCAGTTTTTTTTAATTACTTGTATTTCGGTTAAAATAAAAATAATCTTTCCATTTTGGCGCTTAATTTGAGAGAAGTTAGACAAAAAAAATTTCCACGTGGACTCGATCCCGGGCTTCCATGCACGTGATACTAGCGCGCTAACCATCGAGCTATCACTTCAATTATGATATGTTGGAGTTTTTTAGTATTTAAGTTGTTGCCCCGGATGGGGTTGGGTTGGGTTGGGTTTTAATTACTTGTATTTCGGTTAAAAATAAAAATAATCTTTCCATTTTGGCGCTTAATTTGAGAGAAGTTGGAAACAAAAATTCCCACGCGGACTCGATCCCGGGCTTCCATGCACGTCATACCAACGCGCTAAACATTGAGCTAACACTTCTATTATGACATAATGGAGTTTTTTAATATTTAAGTTGTTGCCCCGGATGGGGTTGGGTTGGGTTGGTTTGAGTTGGGTTCAAGTGGGGTTAAAAATTTCAATTCGGGTTTTATTGGGTTTGCGTTTTTTCCCTTTCAAGTTGCGCTCAAATTGGGTTAAAAATTTCAATTCGGGTTTTATTGGTTTTGCGTTTTATCGAGCTATTATTCGTTTATTGATACGTTTTCGATTTCACATGTTTGTATCACGAATCGACTATTTCAAATTAGCGTACTGTATTACTATATATATTGCGTACTGGTGGCGCTACCGCGCGGATACAATGCGCGGATCGTTCATCACTTTCGCAGACCATTCGCCAGCATTGCGTTCGGGCTCCTTTACTCTAGTCTTCATGGTGCGAAGCCTCGGCAAGAAACGATAATCTCGAGCCAAATGCAAATATTGCGCCGAGAAATAGACGGGATCAGGATGGATTACGGATATTCTCCAAACTTTGTACACTTTTAGTCGTCCATTAGGACAACATAATGTCCAAGTAGTAAGGCGTACTACGCAAGCGTTTTCGAGAAAATCGCAAGAGAAGTCTTCCGCGTTCAATATATACCGATGCGTTGCAACTGTAGTTGATAAGTGGTGACGGCCGAGTGGTTAGCATTCGTGTTCCGTAATCGATGGGTCTCTGGATCGAGTCCAGTTTTCATTTTTTAATCTATGTATTTTTTACAACATTGGTCATAGTCTTTCGTATATATTACGACTCAAACGTAATAAAATGAAAAAAATATGTGTATTTGTATGAACATGTATTGAATTGCCGTTGTTATTTGGCTGTTTACTAAATTTTATTATTAGAACAAATATCATATTTATTATTATCGAGAAATAAACGACCAAACGCATATAGTTTTCTTGAAAATGAGAAATCTCTTCCAAACCAGGCTTCGAAATACACGTATTTTTTTCATTATATCGCCTTTGTATTTTAATATATATAAACAAATATGACCAGTGTGGAAAATAAAGATAAAATTGACAAAAAAATGATCGGAAGTCGATCCAACAATTGCGAAACAACTCGACCACCACCATCTAAGCCTGCTCTACACATTGGCCGAGACGTCTCGCCGAATGTCTCGGGCGAGACTCGCCTCTCACGAGACATGAAAAATATGCCCCTCCACACTCTTGTGTTGCTCAGTTGATGCCTCATCTTTTTTTATTCGTTATAAGTGTGGAGGGCGATCTCGTCTATGGACACGAGACTACCCGAGATCCCTTTGACTCGTGTCAAAAAAACCGACAACGGACCGAGACTACACGAGACGGCGAGAGGTGAGACGAGTCAGCCCTCACACTCTCGTATTGGCCAACATTCGTTATGTCTCGGCGAGTGTGCAGAGCCGGCTTTAAACTTGCAACGCACCGGTATATATTGGACGCGTAAAATTTATCTTGCTATTTTTCCGAAAACGCCTAACAATAAGTAGGCATTATCGCTCGCACATTATGTTGTCCTAATGGATTTCTGAATGTATAAGAAGTTTGAAGAACATCCGTAATCCGTACGTCGTGGCCCCCTTTAATTTAAGTTTCATATGGTCGACTAAGAATCGATAATTCTCGATCGAGTTTCGACTCTGCTAGTTGCATTCGTGAAGCGCCTCCCTTCAGTCAAATGCACATGTGTCAAAACGTGTACATAATAATACGGGGTGAAATTTGCGACCACGTGAAGAAGAGCTATCACATCACCTTAAGGTGATGTGATAGGTGAAGTTAAGGTGCTCTTCTTTACCGTCCCTGCGGCCCATGCATTTTGCGGACAAATGCCATTCCTAAACTAATGAACGGAATGAGCTGAAATTTGAGTATGTTATACAGTTGATAGTCCTACGTAGCCTAAAGGTCGCAGAATTTCAAAAATCGCTCAAAAATACACAGATTTCGTTACCACGTGGTAATTTTGGCTGCAGATTTGCATTTATTGACTTATTAATGGTTCGAATCAAAAAACTGTGGTCTTTACGCACTAGACAATGAAAAATGGGACACAATGAGTATCCGCACGTTTCTACACGTGCAATATTACATAAATGGCATTTGTCCGCAAATAACATGGGGTAGGCCGATAATAGCAATTGGTATAGGAGAGCGGGGTTGTGCACGTAGTTCGTGCATATCCCGCCTCTCCCTCGCGAAACTTCGAGCGCTGATAGCGCTTTTTCGCGCCGAGCGAAACTATGGGAAACATGAGATGCACCACGTGGTCGCAAATTTCACCCCGTATTATTAGTTATGTACAGAGAGAAACCTGAGAGAGCCCGCGGAGCGAAAAGCCCAGGACAGGCTGGTGGAGCTCGGTTCCGTAGGATCTGTGTGTCCGTTCCGTGAACTAAATTCTCAGCGGGTAAGTGTTGAGTGCGGGTAAAGAAGTATGCTCTGTATTATCTGCTCCACCACTGAGCTCTCGGTTTTGCTTACCCACACATGTAAGCGCACACGCACGCATATTACAAAGTAAAACTGCGGTATCCCTTGGCCACTGCGGCTTTTCTCGAAGATTCAGTTGCTTGCAGAAATGCAATTTCAGATAAAAGCTTGCTTCTTAAACGGATGCGATACTTTACATGTAATATTGATTTAATAAAATATATATTGTAAATAATTCTTGACTGAAGACGTGTATTATAAATAAATAATAAACAAATCATCAATTTCGCTCTCTCTCTCTCTCTCTCCCGCCCCACCCCCCTTACAAATTGAACAAAAACTTCTTTTATCTCTTTATAAGAAAAATAGTTTAGCGAGCAGGTAAATGATTATGTACGATCTACTATCGTACAAAGAAGAAAAGTTTTGCAGCTCTACTGTTCAGAGCAGCTACTGGTCCCGAAAATTTGATATAAGGGTAATTCGATGACGCTTAATAGAATGGTGCTATTTTTTGTGATCAGGCCCCGAGGTTTTTCAGAAAAGGGTTGAAACGGGTTGAACGCCGCGTTATCTCAGAAACTAAACGTTTGATCGAAAGAGGTTTCAAAGAAAAGCTTTGGAGAATTCAAAAATACATAAAAAAGGTTCTTAGGTCCATCTTCGTATTTGCAAAAATAAGCGAGAAATATCGGAGAAAAGATTGTAAATCGTAATTGTAAGAGTGGGGACAAGCCTTACCTCGCCGCCGATCTTTGCACGTGAGTGGGCTAGCGTGCGTGCGGGCGTCCGTGTGTACTAATTCACAAATGAAGGATCTTCGGCTATTCTCGGGCCTCTCGGTCGTCAATGCGAGTGCGAGAGACGAATCCGGTGTTTCTCTCTTTCTAATTTCTCACGCGTTGGCGAGTATTTTTCGTCTTTGGCCGTCGAGTGTCGAGCGTTTTGTATATATATATATATGTCGGCGTTTCAGCGCGGCGTTTTTAAATCGGATCTTGATGCTTGTGGCACGCCGTTTTTTTTAATTTATTGTCAAAAATAGTGAACCTTGAATAATAAAAAACAATTTTCCATTTTAACAAAATTATTGTTATTTAGTCGCGAGTAAAAAATAACGAATTAATTTTGTATTCCGACATAAAATTAATTCATATAAATTTTTCGCCTCACAAAAATTTATCTGTATATCAAATTGAATACATAGTATTCTTTCTAGGATGAAATAAAAAATTTTAATATTATTTTTATTAAATGGTGATTTTTTTAATGGTGTATCAAGTTGAATACATATTTAAAAAAAAAGAATTTTATGTCTACACATAAAATTAATTCAAAATATACAGGAAAGGATACTAAAAGCGTGGAATTGATTTTTTGTCTAGACATCATTTTAATTCATTTTTATTATGTTATATTAAAACATTACTAATGCATTTTTATGCAGCATCAAAGTCATAAAAATTGCAGGAAAAAAATGAATTCACCACAAAATAATTGAAATTTAAATGCGACAAATTACAATTATACTACGAATGCGTGCTATTTCAAAATCAAATTGATATACCACAATTATAATAATTCTATTAATTGAAATAAATTTTAAACGACGACCTCCCCTCGGGGGAGGTCGTCGACTTCGGGACGCCCTTTCAGGGTAGTGTAGGGTTCGGTCGCAAGTATCACCCAATTCCAATTATTTTGTGGCGCATTCATTTTTTCCTGCAATTTTTATGACTTTGAGGCTAAATAAAAATGAATTAATGTTTTCATATAACATAATAAAAATGAATTAAAATTATGTCTAGACAAAAAATCAATTCCACTGTTTTAGTATCCTTTTCTGTATATTTTGAATTAATTTTATGTGTAGACATAAAATTCTTCTTTTTTAAATATGTATTCAACTTGATACACCATTAAAAAATCCACCATTTAATAGAAATAATATTAAAATTTTTTATTTCAAGGATGAAAGAATATGTATTCAATTTGATATACAGATAAATTTTTGTGAGACGAAAAATTTATATGAATTAATTTTACGTCGGAATACAAAATTAATTCGTTATTTTTTACTCGCGACTAAATAACAATAATTTCTGTTAAAATGGAATATTGTTTTTTTTTTATTCAGGGTTCACTATTTTTGACAATAAATAAAAAAAAACCGCGTGCCATAAGCATCAAGATTCGATTTAAAAACGCCGCGCTGATACGCCGACATATATACATAGATATACAGAACACTCGACACTCGACGGCCAAAGACGAAAAATACTCGCCAACGCGTGAGAAATTAGAAAGAGAGAAACACCGGATTCGTCTCTCGCACTCGCATTGACGACCGAGAGGCCCGAGAATAGCCGACGATCCTTCATTTGTGAATTAGTACACATAACACGGACGCTCGCACGCACGCTAGCCCACTCACGTGCAAAGATCCGTGGCGAGGTGAGGCTTGTCCCCACTCTTACAATTACGATTTACAATCTTTTCTCCGATATTTCTCGCTTATTTTTGCAAATACGATGATGGACCTAAGAACCTTTTTTATGTATTTTTGAATTCTCCAAAGCTTTTCTTTGAAACCTCTTTCGATCAAACGTTTAGTTTCTGAGATAACGGGACGTTCAACCCCTTTCAACACTTTTCTGAAAAACCTCGGGGCCTGATCGCAAAAAAATAGCACCATTCTATTCAGCGTCATCGAGTTACCCTTATATCAAATTTTCGGGACGATTAGCTGCTCTCAACAGTAGAGCTGCAAAACTTTTCTTCTTTGTACGATAGTAGATCGTACATAATCATTTACCTGCTCGCTAAACTATTTTTCTTATAAAGAGATAAGAGAACAATTTTTTTCAATTTTTAAGGCGGCTGGGGGGAGAGAAAGAGAGAGAGAGAGAGATAGCGAAATTGATGATTTGTTTATTATTTATTTATAATACACGTCTTCAGTCAAGAATTATTTTCAATATATATTTTATTAAATCAATATTACATGTAAAGTACCGCATCCGTTTAAGAAGCAAGCTTTTATCTGAAATTGCATTTCTGCAAGCAACTGAATCTTCGAGAAAAGCGGCAGTGGCCAAGGGTTAGCGCAGTTTTACTTTGTAATATGCGTGCGTGTGAGCTTACATGTGTGGGTAAGGAAAACCGAGAGCTCAGTGGTGGAGCAGATAATACAGAGCATACTTCTTTACCCGCATTCAACACTTACCCGCTGAGAATTTAGTTCACGGAACGGACACACATATCCTACGGAACCGAGCTCCACCAGCCTGTCCTGGGCTTTTCGCTCCGTGGGCTCTCTCAGGTTTCTCTCTGTTATGTACACGTTTTGACACATGTGCATTTGACTGAAGGGAGGCGCTTCACGAATGCAACTAGCAGAGTCGAAACTCGATCGAGAATTATCGATTCTTAGTCGACCATATGAAACTTAAATTAAAGGGGGCCACGACGGACGGATTACGGATGTTCTTCAAACTTTTTATACATTCAGAAGTCCATTAGGACAATATAATGTGCAAGCGGTAATGCGTACTTATTGTTAGGCGTTTTCGGAAAAATAGCAAGAGAAATCTTACGCGTCTAATATATACCGGCGCGTTGCAAGTGTAAAGCCGGCTCTGGACACTCGCCGAGACATAACGAATGTTGGCCAATACGAGAGTGTGAGGGCTGTCTCGTCTCGCCTCTCGCCGTCTCGTGTCGTCTCGGTCCGTTGTCGGTTTTTTTGACACGAATCAAAGGGATCTCGGGTAGTCTCGTGTCCATAGACGAGATCGCCCTCCACACTTATAACGAATAAAAAAAGATGAGGCATCAACTGAGCAACACAAGAGTGTGGAGGGCCATATTTTTCATATCTCGTGAGAGGCGAGCCCCGCCCGAGACATTCGGCAAGACGTCTTGGCCAATGTGTAGAGCAGGCTTGGATGGTGGTGGTCGAGTTGTTTCGCAATTGTTGGATCGAGTTCCGATCATTTTTTTGTCAATTTTATCTTTTTTTCCACACTGGTCTATTTGTTTATATATATTAAAATTGAAAGGCGATATAATGAAAAAATACGTGTATTTCGAAGCCTGGTTTGGAAGAGATTTCTCATTTTCAAGAAAACTATATGCGTTTGATCGTTTACTTCTCGATAATAATAAATATGATATTTGTTCTAATAATAAAATTTAGTAAACAGTCACATAACAACGGCAATTCAATACATGTTCATACAAATGCACATATTTTTTTCATTGAGTTTGAGTCGTAATATATACGAAATAATATGACCAATGTTGTAAAAATTATATAATTAAAAAAAAATGAAAACTGGACTCGATCCAGAGACCCAGAGATTACGGAACACGAATGCTAACCACTCGGCCGTCACCACTTATCGACTACCGTTGCAACGCACCGGTATATATTGAACGCGGAAGACTTCTCTTGCGATTTTCTCGAAAACGCTTGAGTAGTACGCCTTACTACTTGCACATTATGTTGTTCTAATGGATGACTAAAAGTGTGCAAAGTTTGGAGAAAATCCATGACCCATCCTGATCCCGTCTATTTCGCGGCGCAATACTCGCATTTGGCTGGAGATTGTCGTTTCTTGCCGAGGCTTCGCACTTTGGGCCATGCACTGCCATCTAGCGGTGTTGCGTAGCGCGCAAGTTCACTATTATGCCGACGTCGTTGGAGTTCGTCCGGGCCTTTCACATCACCTTAAAGAAGGAGCGCAGTGGCTCAGTGGATAGGACTTTGGGTTCGTACGCAACGGACCACAGTTTGATACCCACAGCCAATGCCAATGGAAAACAAAACATTTCTACGTGTTTTATTTGCAATCCTGGCGGTTCGGACCCCACCAAAAACTTCGCTGTGATGAGTGGAGGGTCGGTGCTCGGCTTTGGTGCTCCTGTTACGTCCCCGATATTGGAATTAAGACTGTTTGATAAGCTCAATTCCGTTGTCTCTGCCGATACACGTTGTTGGCGCGACATTTGGACGTACGCTCAGTGAAATCAGAATTAATGGAAATCCTGATTGTTCTGAGATTCGGAAATTCGGAGGTTCGGAGGTTCGGAGGTTCGTTATGAAATTCGACCCCTGCTATGCGCAGTTGAAGCAAACAACACGATGAATTATTGTGAATGTTGGATTTATTTGTATTAGCAATACTCAGCAATATTTAGCCTACAATACAAGATGTACAAGCTTTATTTATTACTACGAACCATAGTAATTATTATTTTCACGATAAATTTATTAATTTTAAACGCAATTTTAATATTTTTCAGCAGGACTCTCTTTCGTGGGAACTTCTATTTCCGATCTGGGTTGAGAACCGCTTTTACTGGTGTTAGTTTCATGTTTCAAAACTAGCGGCGCTACTGTCGTTTTCCCTGGCCTTGGAACATCGAAAATTTAATTATTATTTTTAATTAAAAAAACGTTAATAAAACGCAAATGAATAGGTGGGGCAGTGATGAGCAAATTGATCACAATTTTTTGAGCCCAGAAAAGATCCCGTTCGTACTTGCATGACTTAGAAATCGTAAAATTAGTGTTTGTTACGAAATTGTTTAATAACTTTTTTTTAATAATTGCTACCGGTAGAGCAATTTTATATTCTTGATGAGCAAATCGCGAGCAATTTTTTGAGATATAATTCATTAAGATTGCTTCCAGTTCGGCGCTAACTTATCTCATCTAATGACGCCTTAGCCGGGCACCGGCGGCCCAGCGGATCACAGTTGAGGAGGTGCCGGCCCTAGACGCCGCTGTTGGGCGTGCTTGAGTTTAATCGCACGGAAACTGGGGGAGACTAGGTAGGCAGTGGCGGATTTGCAGCCTTGGCCGCCCCAGGCCGTGTAGTATCAGTCGCCCTTTTCTCAGCTCCCATCATATAGGTACTACATATGAATTTACTTTCTAGCCAACTTTTATCAAAATAGATTCAGAAATTTAGTTATGTCGTGATCAAATAACGCAGCGCTCTATATTGTTGATTGCTAACATCTGTCCGTTTATACATTTTCGGTGTACCACAAACTGCATCACAAGAGTGCATCTGACTGTTATTCCATATAAATACGTCAAAATATATATGAAATGACAATTGTTTCATTCCAATTGTCATCGCAGCCTAGTGTACTTAAGGGTTTGTCATGGATATAGAATATACAATTACCAGTACCCGATATTTCACCATTTAGCTCCAGCAAAAAGAATATTGTGATGTCGCGAGTTATTTATTTCTTGAATTATTGTTGGTGGGCTGCCGACTCGGCTGCGGAACGCGGTAGTTGAGAGGAAAAACTCGGTAGACACTTTATTGAGAAGCACAAGACTTTATTTTTAGTATTACAACAGACAGCGTAACGTTGCTGCTCGGATGATCGGATATCTACTAACTAGTTAGCCAAGGACGAGGGTGGTTCTTATAACATTAACCTATGGGAAAGTCGCGGTTTGGTGGGGAGAGAATTTGGGAGTCAGAACGTTCTGGAAACGGAAACGTCCAGGGAGACAATGGGGACTGCACGTGTTTCGGGTTTGAGGCAGGTCAGGCCATAAAGATAGGTGATTTATGGCTGAACTGTGGAAAATGGAAAAAAGGCGTTTTTGGGTCTTTATCGGGAAACAAAGACTAGCTGCGTTCCAACGGAAAGATGTCCCGGCGATAGCGAGGGTGTAGCTGTACGAAGTCACGTAGGCAGGAAAGGAATGTGAGAAGTGCGTGGAAAAAGGAAAAAAGGTGGCTGGGGATAGACCATCGTCACAATATAATTCACTGTAAAAGAATGTAAGTTTGAAATAAGGAAACTATTTTATTTATAATGTTTTCTGAGGTTTCCGCGATTATTACACATTAAAATAAAACATTTTTAATGGATTTATGTTTCAATCAATTAACTACAGGTTTATTCTCATAGAAGGTATAAAACGTGTTTTACGTGTTACAAAACTCGTCTACACTTAAACGCAGCAAAATCATTAATTAAAAATTCGCAATCCAATTTCCTTAAATAATCTGCTTCTATGTTAAGCGAGGCAAGATCATTTAACCTTTGCTGTGTCATTGTTGTGCGTAAATAATTTTTAACTCGTCGCAAACAAGAAAATGATCTTTCTCCGGTACAGTTACTGGCGGGAGTACAGACACTCATACGGAGAGCGATATCCACGATTTGGTAAATGGTTTGAAGACCTTGAGCTCGTAGCCATTCCAACAAACTAACACCACTCTTCCGATCCTTATTTTTTATAATGCAATGAGCACGAAAATGGAGACATTATTCTGAAAAATCGTCTTCTAAGTCAGTAGAATAAATCATTTGTAATGCTTTGGCTTTTTCTTCGACTTCTGATGTGCTTAGTTTCGTCAGGTTGGTAATAAAATAAAATTCATTATGAAATAATTTATAAGCGTCCCGTCGTTTTTGGAGTTCTGCTGATAATGTAACAATTATCACCAAAAAAGTAGTGATTTTGAGACTTTCCCGACCATTCTTTTCTTGCATCTCTTCACTTGCGTCTCACCAGGAAGTAGCTTACGCTTTCGATTGCGTCGGAAATATCTTTCATATTTCTTTGCAAAGGACAGTTCTTTGGCTTTGTTTTCGAAACAATCGAAGTTATCTCGTGTTTCGCCAATAATATGTATTAATACATCATACAGTTCTATGACAATGGTAATGTCAATTTGCACACTCTGAAGTTTTTTACTTGTGGAGTTCATGCGATCCAGTACCCCCCCCCCCCCCCCCCCCCCCCCCAAGTCATGAATGCCGTTTCAAGACGTTCCAGTTTCAAGCGAATACCTCTTGCTTCACATATAACGGTTCCCTTCTGTTGTGTGTCATTTTAGATGGAGATTAACGCTCTATGGATTTCATTCCACGATTCGCGTAAACTTTTGCATGCGTCTGCACGAGCTGACCAACGAGTCTTTGATTGACGTTTAACGGTGAAATGGGCTTGAAGGAGTTCCCAACGCTGAGTTGACGCTGCAAAGAAATTGTACAACTCTTGCAGTAGAGAAAAGAACAAGCAAGCTTCTTGGCTGCTTTCAGCTGCACATTCACCTACTAAATTGAGCGAGTGTGCTGAGCAGGGAACATACTCGGCAAGGGGAGAAATTTCCTTTATTTTAGCTTGTATTCCGTTGTATATGCCTGACATATTAGCTGCGTTGTCATAAGATTGCCCTCGGCAGTTTAAAATGTCAATTCCAAATTCAGTTAAGGTAGGAGTAGCGCCACTCTATGGTCAAATGACTATTTATTAATCGTCGAAATAAAAAAGGGTTAGAAGAAAGGTTTTCTGTATTGAATAAATCTTAGGGCAATTTAAACTGTACTCGTATAAATTTATACGAGATCATATTTAATAATTTATGATTAGAAATATTTCACGATTGCTGATTTGACTCGGTTATAATCAGCTGTTGATAGCTCTATATATATACCCGAGTAAAAATGATTGTATATAAACATATATAATTGTATATTAATTATATACATTTCATATACAATTTTATATAAAAATTGGCCCGATAGAATTTTATATATTTGTATATAAACGTATAGAATTGTATATACCAATAATGTCCATTTCCATAAATTAGGGAAAAAATCGCTCTTCCGGGGACTTGAACACGGGACGCACGGACGGTAGACCGGCGCGCTAACCGCTCGGCTACGCGCTTTCACATTTTTAACTTACACGTCAAAGCTTATGTGCGGCGGCAAAACCTTTCAAACCGGGTATCTCAAGAACGGCTGCGTATCTACACGCAGCCCTTTAGAGTTTTCTTAGTTTCAGTCACCCCTACAACCCTACGAAGTCCCATCGCTAAACTCGGTTGGCCTCTGCTGGACTCGCCTTGTAAGACCGATAGTTCAGTACTAGACGAATGACAACGAAAGTGTTCCCATATATGGAACAAACCGTCTTTTCTTTTCATTTGAAAATACTTTATATTTTATAATTCAACGTTTCAATGTAAAATACGTTGATATGTATGTTAAAATGCAATATATATATATATTGCATTTTAATACATAATTTATTAACTTTTAATGAACAATCTTTTGATTTACCTGCTTCCATACGCGAATAAACCCAAAGAAAACTGTTTCTATATTTTATCATATATGAGTAGCAATATAATTATATTAATTTCAAAAGAAAAGAAAAGTACTCATATACAGTTATATACAATTTTATATACCGGAAATAAATTTTTCACGTATATATATATATAATTGTATACGACACTATATTGAATTATATATAACTGTATATGATGGAAGTACATTTATATCGGATTATATATAAGAATGTATAGAGTTATATACAATTATATATAAACCTATATATAAATATATATGATTGTATTTCATTTTTATATAATTATATACAATCATTTTCACTTGATATGGGATTATATATACGAATGTATAGAGTTATATAGAATTATATATAAACCTATATATAAATATATATGATTGTATATCATTTTTATATAATTATATATGAGTATATACAATCATTTTTACTCGGGTAAGCTCTTGAAAGTAGTGTGGTAAAGAGGTTGATCTGGCAGCACTGCATTTTTCAATATATATATATATATATATATATATATATATATATATATATATATATACGAGGTGTGTTCAAAAAGTATCGCGAATTTTGAATTTTCGCGGGTTACGTATATTCGAATTTCGATTTTTTTGTGGCGTTATGTTGGTACTCATGTCTCTCACTTATGCCGACAAGCTCGGCCATTTTGAATGTTCACTTGATTGTAGACAGCTGCTTTGCTTGCACGTGTTTTCGATCGTCTTCGATTTTTACTTATTCAAAAAAATGGATCAAAGAACCTGTATCAAATTTTGTGTGAAAAACGGAATTAAGTGCGCGGATGCATTCCGAATGTTGACTGTGGCATACGGAGAAGCTACCTTGGACCGAAGCAACGTTTATCGGTGGTACAAAATGTTTTTAGAAGGCCGAGAAGATGTGAACGACGAAGAGCGTGCCGGACGCCCGAGCACTTCAACAACAGACGAACAAATTAATGAAGTGGAGAAAATGGTATTGGCCAATCGTCGAATCACCGTTAGAGAAGTTGCTGAGGACCTAAACATATCGAGTGGCTCGTGCCATTCGATTTTTATCAATGATTTGGGCATGAGACGGGTCGCCGCGAAATTCGTACCAAAATTGCTCAATTGCGACCAAAAACAGCATCGCATGAACATTGCTAATGAGATGTTAAACTCTGTCCGCGACGACCCAAATTTGCTCCAGAGGGTCATAACTGCTGACGAATCGTGGGTTTATGGTTATGACGTGGAAACCAAAGCTCAATCATCTCAATGGAAGCTGCCGCAGGAACCAAGACCGAAAAAAGCGCGCCAAGTTCGGTCGAATGTGAAAGTTTTGCTGACAGTTTTTTTCGATTGCAGGGGCGTGGTGCATCATGAGTTCTTGCCACAGGGAAGAACGGTCAATAAGGAATATTACCTGCAAGTTATGCGCAATTTGCGCGACGCAATCCGCCAGAAACGCCCGGATTTGTGGAAGAACAAAAATTGGCTTTTGCACCACGATAACGCCCCTGCTCACACATCGTTGCTTGTGCGCGACTTTTTGGTCAAAAACAACACACTAATGATGCCGCAGCCACCGTTTTCCCCAGATCTGGCCCCCTGTGACTTTTTCTTGTTCCTTAAACTGAAGAGGCCCATGAAAGGACGACGTTACGCTACGCTTGACGAGATAAAGACGGCATCGAAGGAGGAGCTGAACAAGATAAAAAAAAATGATTTTTTGAAGTGCTTCGAAGATTGGAAAAACCGTTGGCACAAGTGTATAATATCTCATGGGGATTACTTTGAAGGGGACAAAATAGATATTCATGAATAAATAAATAATTTTTGAAAAAACACAAAATTCGCGATACTTTTTGAACACACCTCGTATATATATATATATATATATATATATGTTGTTGAAGAGTGATAACTCCTATGTCTTGAGCCTCGATTCCTGGCTAAGAATGGATCGAACTCAGCGATAAGCTCTAAGGACATCAAATAATTTCCATTGTGCAATGAACCTATTTTTCCGTCGTGTCCTCTGAACGGCAAACCACGTGATGCAAGCGCTGTCACACATGCAATTACTCTTTTTAGAATGTTTCTCCAGTTATTTATTTCTTCATCTAATTGTATTGTTAACGCGTAGTCAATGCGGCCTAAGTCGTTGCTTCTATCGTTCATATGCAAGGCAGATAATTCGTGAGTAGGCGAATTCTCATGAGTTGATACTCGACAATAGGAATTTTTCCAGTCATTGAAACCTTCCTTTTTGTCGAACTGACTCTCCCCGGCATTAAAAAAAGACACGGTGCACACAAAACACATCCAAGACTTTCGGAGTAAATTAGCCACTTTCGCGGAACTTTTTCCCCATTTAGAAGCTGACGTTCGAATAAGTGTTTTGACAACGGTCGCGCCTTATCTTTCTAAATCCGCTCACTGTTGGGAAAATCATTTTTGATGTTTTGATTGACTCCATTCTTACAAATGTAATCACGCGTGAACTCGTCGATTGTCCATTTGGCTGGATCATCGGTGATTTTGCACAGCCCCTGGTCCGCATTGGCCTGCAGTTCGGGTACTAGTGGGACTTCTTTGGCTTCTTCCTTTGTTCCGCTTGCCAAAACTATCAAAGTACCTGCGCTTGAAGATACTGAAGAAACACTAGTTGACATAGCACTACCACCACTTTGAACGTCGTGTCTTGGATCGATAGTGTGATCTTCAGCATCTATATATGGTTTTCCAAAGAAATCGTCTAATTTCCGCGTTTTTTAAATCACATCTTTTTGTTTATCGTCTTTTTCTTTCGCTCGCTTGCGATATTCCGCCCCACTTAACCTTTTCTTTCCATCCCTAGCTAATTATGCCAAATAATACTTTTTACGTGAGATACTGCCCTGTAAGATATTCACGCTCTGTCGATTTTCGTTAATATAATAGGTACATACACGTCGCGTCCTGAAAAACGTTACAAAATTAGAAAAATGTTCATCTACTCACTGCGGTTGCTATGCTATACGTACACTGTCGACGGCGCGGTAGGTGTGGGGGGCGGCGCGACGCGGGTAGCGTGATAGCGTTCACGGAAACACCCCAGCGCGAGCCGGAGACAAAAAGAAAAATTTGCGCGCCAAATTAGGGGAAATCTCTTCTGCACTGTTATTCTGTAATGGCTTTCGTACACTGCGGGCGACAAGCGATGAGCGACATCCAATAAGAGCCCTGCTTTTCGGACCGTCATATGCGTCGCAGATCCAAAGGAAAGCTCTTATTAGATAACGCTCATCGTTTATCGCTGACCGCACGCGGTATGCGAAGCGGCCTTTTTCATAATTGTTAGCTAGCGGAAGCCAATGAGAGGCGCCCTTTCTGTTGTGATCGAACATGGGATTGGATATTACTTTACTGTAGTGACGTGAACCTCGTATAGGAATCTACGATACCTGAGCGAGAGCGGTGCGGCAAGCGACAAAATCTTCCTCCGCGTACGCCCTTTCCCTTTCTCCTTTTCTATCTGTCTGTTCACTATGTAGTTCAGCGTGTATATGTTATCCATCGTCCCGACTCAATAATCCCTAATTTCCATTCTTCCGGCCACCCATCCCCCCTCCACACCCTTCTACACATGTCCCAGGCCAGCTCCTCTGTATATTTCGCTCCCAACTTCCATGCCTCATTCGGTATCTCGTCACTTCCCGGCGCTTTTTCCTCCTTCATTCTCCTCACCGTTCTTCTGATTTCCTCTTTGCTTATCTCCTCTTCCTGTCCCTTCCTCCCCACCCCCGCCGCTGCCATCCTTACCCTCTCCTCTACCCCTCCTAGCACGCTCATAAAATATTATTTCCATTCCTCACTCTTTATCGTATTGTCTGCCCTTTTCCTGTTCTTTCTTCCCCTGTCCACTATTTCCCAGACCTTATTCTCCGACTTAGCCTCCGCTATTTCCCTTATCAGCCTCTCCCGTTCCTCCCTCTTTTTTCTGTCACACATCTCCTTATACTCTCTCTTCCCTTCCTTATATCTTTCCCTCGTTCCTTCCCCTTTTCTCCACTTTCTCAAGTCTTTCCTTACTTCCGTTTTCTTTCCTTGGCATTCTTCGTTCCACCATCCCTCTTTTCTTTGTCTTCTTCCCCCTTCCTCTTCCGCCTTTCTTACCTCTTTCTTTATTATCTCTTCTGCCTTTGTCACTATTTCCTGTATATTCTCCCCCTCCGCTCTCGTCCCTTCTATCCCTCTTGCATATTCTTCCTTCATTCTCTCTGACCATTTCCCTCTTCCCCATTTCCTTCCCCCCTTTTCCTTCTGCAATCTCTGCGCTCTGCCTTTCCTCACTGTTACCACCAGCGGATGGTGGTCTGATTCTACCCTATCCCCGACCCTTACCCTTTCTATCCCTTTTCTCGTATTTTCACCCCCCAACACATAATCTATCACTGTATCACCCCTGCCCCCCGTGTAAGTGAACTACCCTTCCTCGTCCCCTCGATATTTCCATTGAAGATCTCCCACCCTGCTTCTTCCACCGCCCTCACTAGCTTCCTTCCTTCTCCGTTTAGCATTTTGTCCTTTGACTGTCTCCCCCTTTCCTGCTCCTCTCCTACTCTCTTTACTCTTCCTCCCTCTGTGCCCGTCCTCGCGTTGAAATCTCCTCCTATTATTACCCTTTCACCCTCCTCTTGCCTTTCCATGTATCCTCTAACGCTCTCTAGCTTCTTTGCTATGTCTCCATTCACATAGACCCCAACCACCGTCCATCTCTCTCTTCCCGCTTTTATCGCCCTCACTACTATTCCTTCTTTTCTCTGCTCCCCTTCTTCCTCCACTGCCATCTCGTCCCTGACCCTCATAATAATCCCTCCCATGGCCCTTCCTTTCTTATTTCTTTTCTTCGCTCCTTGCACCGTCCGCCTGTATCCTCTCGGCAGCCTCCCTCTCAACTTCTCCCATCCTCTCTCTTCTATCCAGGTCGCCAGCAATACCACGACCACCCATTCCCCTAGTTTCTTCATAAATTCCTTATCCTTATTCCACATCCCCGCCACATTCCAAAACCCCAGGTTCCAGCTTGTCTTCTCCTTCTCCTGGATCTTTTTTCTTACCCGTTTTTGCCTCTTCCCCCCCCCCCCCCTCTCTTGTCCCCCACTTGCCTCACCCTGTTTTTCGTTTTCTCGCTCGTCTTCCCGTCTCTCTCTTTCTCCCTGCTCTATTCTTGCCCTTCCCCTTTCATCTCTTAGTATTTCTTTCTGTTCGTCCCAGAACCACATTACTCCATTTATTGTAATCTTCCCGTAGCTCACCCTTATCCTGTTGCCTTTTCTCTGCTCCTCGTATCCTATTCCTCCTAGCAGCCACTGCATCCTTCTTTCGCTCCACGTCATGTCGTCTTCAATCTTAACTTTTTCCCCTCTTATATTTTTCCTCATTCTCATAACCTTTATCTTTCCCTCTACGTCTTCCATTCTAACCTCCATCATCGCTTCTTTGCTTCCCGTCCTCTTTCTGCCTATCTCTTTCGCTTCTGCCACCTTTGCCCTGGCCCCTATGTCCTCTATTATTCTCGACGCCGTTTGTTTCGCTGTCCCGATTATCTCCACGCCTATAACATTTCTTCGCCTGCTTTCTCTCTCTCCTTTCTCCATCTTTCTCTCCACTTCTCTCACTCTCTCCTCCATCTCTCGTCTGTCCCCCTTGTTCCCTCTCTTTCCTCCCCCTCCCTTTTCCTTTTTTCTATTTCCAGTTTCCTTACTCTCTCCCATAACTCCTCTATCTCGTTATCCTTCCTCACTCCTTCCTTTATCTTCTCTTCCATTCTATTTATTTGCCTTTGCATTCCTTCTCTTCCTCTTCTTCCCCTTTCCGCCCCCCTCTTCATTTCACCTCTCATGTTCGCTATTTCCTCCTTCATGTCCCTCCCTTGTTCCTTCACATCCTCCCTCATCCTCCATCCTCCTCATCTATCTCATCTCCTTTCTTAGGTCCTCCCTGATCTCCCTCAGCAGGCTCTCTAGCTTTCCTGTCTCACTCTACCCCTCCTGCGGTGATCTTGTCGTCGTCTTACTTTTCTGGAACGCTCGTTGTCTCTCTCTGTCCTCCTCTCCCTCTATCTCTGTGTCTTCCTCTCTCTTCCTCTTCCACATCTCACTTTGTTACGGCGAATTAAGCGAACTGAGTAAAGACTAAGTCAAGTTTTACAGCATAGGGAATTCCTTCCGAGAAAATGAAAATATTCCTCGAATCGTGTCTGCGGCAACCGTTGGCGATCAGCCGGTGTCTCGCACCGACAAGGCCGCCGAAACTCGGCCTCGGCGAGGGGTCAACTACCTCACGTGTAAACACACGACAGTACTCGCGCACCGTCGATGGAAATTATATTGTGAACGATGAAAAGGCCAGGCAGTACTGTAATAGCTATCAGCGACACAACATCGAGAATAATCGTCTGAGTTTAAAGCGAAACATTCTCGCCTTTCGGAAGAGTCGATTTATTTTAATTCCCTTTTTCATATCCCTAATATCGGTCAGCTCACACTGGACTCTCAAGTCATCTCTCTCAACACACTTATATCCCTAAAACTGCCTATACTGTTGCTCTTCCCTCTCATTAATCTTTCGACGTTAGTTTTCCTCCCCCTCTTTACTACCTCATCCTTCGTTCTCTCCTTTCCGTCCTCGCTTCATTATCTCTTTTTTTTATTTTTATTTTTATACAAATTTTCAATAATTTACCTTTCGTCTGCACTGCCTTCTTTTTGTACTTTCTGTTATCTCCTTGACCTCTATTCCTTTCTATCTTTCTTCTCCCTTCTTTACCCACCTTATCGCCACCTTTCTTTCTTCTCCCTTCTTTACCTACCTTATCGCCACTTTCCCTCTCTCTCTTACTTCCTGTGCCGTCCGCCGGCGGCGCTTCTCCGCTACTCCTGCTCGCTTACCTCACTCTCCTTTCTACTGCTTATCTTTCCCGCGCCTACCTGTCTGCTTTCCCTCTATTCTCTCCTAACCTCTTTCTTTTTCTTGCCTTTCGTACTTTTATCTTTCCTACCTTGCTTTCTTCTTTCCTTCTGCTTTTCTTCCTTCGTTTTTCTCCCCTCTCTCTTTCTCTCCTCACCACTTCCTTTCCTCACTTTTTTTTTCTCCTTATCCCACTTTTCGCCACTTTTCTAACACTCACTCCTCGCAGAATCATAGTTTAAATAAAAAATAAAAAATAAAAAATGGGTTTTTGAGATATCGAGATTTTTCTCTGAAAAATTGAAAAAAAAATCTTTTTCAATAAAAAAAAAGGTAGAAAAAAATCCACCCACTATGAAACTTACAGCATTAACTCAGAATACATCGAAGTTTTCACACAAAATTAATAATAATAAATAAAAAATGGGTTTTTGAGATATTGAGATTTTTCTGTAAAAAAAATGACAAATTTCATAGAATATGACTTTAATATTGTTTTTTGTATTTTTTTCTGAAAAGCGCGTATAAAAACAAGAAGTTTGAAAAAAAACGTCTCGATTAACCAATGTTTGAAAAAGTTATGAACGTTTGAAAATGTGCGAAACGAAAAAAGACGTTTTTCCCCAAATTCATAACTTTTTTTCGGTGGTGTAAAAAAGTTTGAAAAAAATCACAAAAATGTTTTTAGTGGGGTAGTATAACATATAAAATTTTCAGCAAAATTAAAAACGGTCGGGTCCAAAAGTGGTCGACTTCACGTGGAATAGGTCATATATATACAGGGTGAATTCTGTAAGGGTTCTCAAACGGGATTTTGGTGCAGATGGGATCATTACAAACAAAAGTTGCAAATATACATTAGGGATATTTTTAATAGTTTACGAGATATGAATATTTAAAGTTGATCGAATCAGAGCGCGCCGACAAGCGCTGGAGCCGCCCACTCTCCGCCCTAGCCATAGATATAGCACAGTTTAGGGCGTTACATTTGGGATTGCAAAATTCAGAGCAGTCAATTATTATTATTTTATTATGCAGTCATTTTTATTTGTCGGGCATTGACTGCTCTGAATTTTGCCGAGCGCGCCAAATAAAAATGACTGCGTAATAAAATAATTATAATTGACTGCTCTGAATTTTGCGACCCCAAATGTAACGCCCTAAACTGTGCTATATCTACGGCTAAGGCGGAGAGTGGGCGGCTCCAACGCTTCTTGGCGCGTTCTGATTGAATAAACTTCAAATATTCATATCTCGTAAACTATTAAAAATATCCCTAATGTATATTTGCAACTTTTGTTTATAATGATCCCATCTGCACCAAAATCCCATTTGAGAAACCTTACGGAGTTCACCCTGTATATATACAGGGTGTCCCATTTTAATCTTACACCTGATTTTTCTCGGAAAATACTGCTCCGATCAAAAATTGTGTATAATGAAACTTTTAGGGTTCGAAGGGGGACGTTCAAAAAATTTTTTTTTTGTATCATAATTCAAAATGGCGGCTGTAAGATGGCCGACATATTTTTTTTAAATAGAAACCGGCCATTTCTTTGTTACTAAAAAATTTGTCGGATCAAAACTAACAACTTTTATAGGAACATTTTTTTGATAAAGTCCATAATTTTTGGAGTAGAACACCATTTTTGACTATTTTAGCGTTATCCAGGATGTACCACGAGGAGGTAAAGTCTTTAATATCCCAAGTGTAAGTGTGTGTGTGTGTGTGTGTGTGTGTGTGTTTGCGCGCGTGTGAGTGTGAGTGTGAGTGTGAGTGTGTGAAACACTCACAAGGATTAGGTCTCTGCGGCTCGTCACTTCCGCAGTATTTACCGACTCCAAAACCACCTCCTTATGAGTGTTCTCTGAACTCTTAAAGGTGTTCGAAGATTCCCCCATTCATGTTTAAGCATGCCCGAACTCTCCTCTCAAAACCATCGACTGTTCGCAAGAGAACAACTCTCGGGATTGCACGGCAGGCAGCTCAAATGATATGGGGTACCATGAAAATTTTCTCTGGAATGTGTCGCTGTTGAAATTTTTCTGTTAACTGGATACGGCAGGACAATACGAATTTTCATGGTACCCCATATCATTTGAGCGTTTCAAGTTCGCTTCGCTTCTGATCGAAATAAGAAAACGAAATCTCACGTTGAACGCCTACAATAGACGCGGATTTGTTAACCGTTTACTGACGGCAATTCAACAATGGCTGATTTCAGTCCCAACGAAATCGTTGATATGCTCCTTATTTTAGGGAGATGCCGGGGCAATTATTTACGAGCAGAAAATTTGTATCGACGCGAATATCCTGATCGTCGTCATCCATCGCGGCAGACAATCCGAACCCTCGAGAGGAGAGCGAGGGCAGGCCGAATAACCCGCCACCGCCAACGTCGCCAAAACGTGAACAATGATTTTGGTGGCCCGCATGAGGCTCGAAACATGGCTATTTTAGCGATGATAGCAATCGATCCTCATTTGAGTGTTCGAGTGATCTCGGAGCGACTGGGGTTTCCCGGATCCACAGTGCACCGAGTACTGAGAGGTGCAAGGCTCCACCCGTACAGGATACAATTCCACCAAGATACGCCTAATCCTGATCCGTTGCGAAGGATGGAGTTTTGTCGGTGGGCATTGAGACGAATCGAGCAATTCCCAGATTTTTTTAGGTTTGTTATGTTCAGTGATGAATCCACATTCAACAACCGAGGTCAGGTAAATCGATGGAACTTTCGGTATTGGACTGATCAGAATCCACGATGGGTGCGACAGATCGATCACCAGCATCGGTGGAGTTTGAATGTTTGGTGTGGAATCATTAACGGGCAATTAATAGGTCCTCACTTCTTCGAGGGAACTGTGACGGGAGCCCGTTATTTTGACTTTCTGCAAAATGAATTGCCGCTTTTGATGGAAGACATTGATTTGGTTACACGTCAACAGATGTGGTTTCAGCAAGACGGTGCACCCGCTCACTGGGCTCGTGTTGTTCGAAATCACCTGGACGCAACATTCAGTCAAAGGTGGATCGGACGAGATGGACCTGTCCATTGGCCTCCAAGATCACCTGATCTTACCTCTCCCGACTTTTTCTTGTGGGGTTATCTTAAAGACGCTGTCTACCGTCAAGCTCCAACCACACAAGAGGATATGAGGGTGCGGATAAGAGCTGCCTGCCGTGTAATCCCGAGAGTTGTTCTCTTGCGAACAGTCGATGGTTTTCAGAGGAGAGTTCGGGCATGCTTAAACATGTATGGGGGAATCTTCGAACACCTTTAAGAGTTCAGAGAACACTCATAAGGAGGTGGTTTTGAAGTCGAAAAATACTGCGGATGTGACGAGCCGCAGAGACCTAATCCTTGTGAGTGTTTCTCACACTCACACTCACACTCACACTCACACTCACACTCACACTTACACTCACACTCACACTCACAAGGAGGGTTTGGAGTCGGTAAATACTGCGGAAGTGACGAGTCGCAGAGACCTAATCCTTGTGAGTGTTTCACACACTCACTCACACTCACACTCACACTCACACGCGCGCAAACACACACATACACACACACACACACACACTTACACTTGGGATGTTAAAGACTTTACCTCCTCGTGGTACATCCTGGATAACGCTAAAATAGTAAAAAATGGTGTTCTACTCCAAAAATTATGGACTTTATCAAAAAAATGTTCCTATAAAAGTTGTTAGTTTTGATCCGACAAATTTTTTAGTAACAAAGAAATGGCCGGTTTCTATTTAAAAAAAATATGTCGGCCATCTTACAGCCGCCATTTTGAATTATGATACAAAAAAAAAATTTTTTTGAACGTCCCCCTTCGAACCCTAAAAGTTTCATTATACACAATTTTTGATCGGAGCAGTATTTTCCGAGAAAAATCAGGTGTAAGATTAAAATGGGACACCCTGTATATTGTGTCGAGGCGGTACCCTCCTCGCAACCGCGTCAGGGCGAAATATTCCGAAGAATATTAGAGAGAGACAAGAACAGCAGAGTCGCGGCGTCTCGCACCCGTGGTGTACTGAATTTGCGTCAGAAAACGGCCACTGCCGGCGAAAATTCGTTACCTTACAGAGACACGGGGTCGAGAAGTAAACAGTGCCGGCCGAGCGCGACGGACGACGCCCGAGAGCGAGAGAGAGAGGCAGCGCGATTGCCGTGAGAAGTTCTCCCTATCTCACCCCTCCCCCGAAATACTGCGAAAACGAGACGAAGGAACAAGAGTGACGAGCTGAGGACGACAGTTCGGTTTTGGCGACGGATGATGATAGGCGACGTAACGGAAAGGAACAGAGTATTGTAGGAGAATAGATAGCGGAAGAAGTAGAATAATAAAGTGAAGAAAGAATAGACGAGTGAGTGAGAATAGAGAGTGGATAGGAAAAGTAGAGTGTGAGAGTACGAGTGAGAGAGAGCGGAGTACGGCGAGTGAGAGAGCGAGAGAGAGGACGAGATTTCGAGACAACGGAGAACCGCTGTGCGACGAAAAACGGATCGCGGCGAGGAGAACAAGGTAGGCGCATACGAGTTTATGATTCTTCTCGGCCCATACGGTCCTGTTTTTTTGGTACCGTGCCACGCGGGCGCGCGGCGTTGTCTATCTCGTAACTCCCTCCCCCCTCCAGCGTTGGCTGTATTATTGTAATAAATTACCCTATTGTATAGACGGGCCAGGAAGAGAATAATAGAATAAAAATTGTTGAGTTTGTGTGAAGTACTCGCACATTGATTTCGTTTATGTTGTACACCGTGTCATATTATCGATGCTCGCCCTACGAACCCCCACGAATTTTCCCTGACCGCTAGCCGTGCGAAAGTACGCGGAGAGAGAGAAAGAACGTCCCCTTGGTATTACGGGGGTGATACAAGCACCTGGCGCCTAACCGGTGAAAGAGATAAAGAGAGAAAAATAATTATTTTGGGCGTCATCATAGAATGCTGACTGGCAGGTCTTTTCGTGTTTTAGCGAAATTTACAAGAAAATAACTCTTCACAATATATATGGGGCATTCTCCGTGTGTCGGCCTTCTTTCCTGCCCACTTCAATTTTTGAGATAATTTAACGAACCGGGGCTTAACATTTTCGTTGAAGTGTCTACTTTTTAATGCCATGAGTAGTAGGGTGCGCACTATGGCCACCCCCACTCCTATCCCCACTCCTATCCCCACTCCTTTTCCCCCACTCCGCGGCCTCCGAGTCCGTGGCTCGGTCGGTCGTGGGTGCGGGGGGAAGAGGTGCGCGGGGGGAGGAGAGGGGATGGGGCGAGTCGCCATAGGGCACACTACTTTATATATATATATTTTTTTATATTTTTTTATATAAATTTTTTCGGAGCATGTCGGTATGGTGGCGCGCTACTTACATTTCAACCATTTTTTTCTCGGAGCGTGTCGGTATGGTGGAGCGCTGCTTACATTGCCGCCATTTTTTATTTTTCAGAGCGCGTCGGTATGGTGACACGCTGCTTTTATTTTCGCTATTTTTTCTTTTATAATTAAAAAAATCCGATGCAAGCGCGGGACTCGAACTCGAGACCCTCGGATTGCCAGCCCGAGCCGCTGTCTCTGCGCCAAGGAACGTTATGATATTAAGCATATGTGGAAGACTCTTGTAGCGAGCGCGCGTGTGCACACCTTATTCTCTCTCTCTCTCTCTCTCTCTCTCGTACTTCCACAAATTTACAATAAATATTCAAAACCAAGAATATAGAGTGGGGATGGACCCTGTCGGTATATTACGCTTTTTCTTTTATAGTATATATAAATATTTTACCGCATGTGAGCACTATGGCGACACCCACTCCTGGACCCATTGCTACCCCTACTCTGCGGGTCGACCGCGGCCTCCAGAGTATTATATATATATACCTGTTTGTACACGATATATATATATTTTACCGTGTGTGAGCACTATGGCGACACCCACTCCTGGACCCATTGCTACCCCTACTCTGCGGGTCGAGCGCGGCCTGCAGAGTATTATATATATATACCTGTTTGTACACGATATGTATATATTTTACCGTGTGTGAGCACTATGGCGACACCCACTCCTGGACCCATTGCTACCCCTACTCTGCGGGTCGACCGCGGCCTGCAGAGTATTATATATATATATATATACCTGTTTGTACTCGATATATATATATATTTTACCGTGTGTGAGCACTATGGCGACACCCACTCCTGGACCCAAATTTTTCTAAATGAAGACAGGGTACCTCATACATATTTATAAACATCCACTCTTCCCTATGTCTTACCTTTACCACCGCTGACTCTCCCCCACCGTTATCCTTCTCTCGCTCCTTTTCAATATCCCGTACTTTTTCCCGGACGCCTGTTTCTCTCTCACTTTTACACACTCCTGTTTCTTTTACACTTTCGCGCACTCCTGTTTCTCTCACACTCTCGCGCACTCCTGTTTCTCTCTCACACTCTCGCGCACTCCTGTTTCTGTCACACTCTCGCGCACTCCTGTTTCTCTCACACTTTTCGCGCACTCCTGTTTCTCTCACATTCCACACTACATGCTATGAAACCCGTCATCTTCTTCTTCTTCTTCTTCATAAATATTTCCCCCCTCCAAATATTCTCGTGCCACATCCTGACCGTTCTCACCGAGTAAACGAACTGTTATATTTTCGCCATACACAGCACTGGCGGTCACTACACGTGGCGACAAATAAAAAAATATATCGTTTGCACGGTGAGCATAGTTTAAATTATTTAACTCAAAAATGCTGCAAACGATATTTAAAATAGGCGCCAGTTCAAAATGCGCGTGTAAATAAAAAATATTGACAAGCTCCACGAACTCTTCGCGAGCCTCGTCAATAAGCTCGACGTTGCAACACCCGTCCGAAGACGTTTGACGGATTACCCCCCTGTATGCAGACGCCCCCACGATCACCGCACAAAACATATTTTCGACGATATTATTTAATCTTACGCGTACACCATGGCCGCTTCTTATATAAAAAACGTCCATACATTGTAGGAGCTCCCGATACACTTGATCCATTATAGGTGTACGGACGTAGACTTCGTCAAAATCCTTAAATTCTATTACGGAACAAGCGAAGCGCGGCGGCATAGTCTGTATCTCCCACAGTGGATACATCTCAATATAAGTATATGAATACTGTTGATTGTTTCGCGTATGAATAAGAACTAAGTTCTATGGCGCTACAAGATCTTTCAGAGCATCGTGCAGCCACCCACCACTCTTTACCACTGAATCATATCAGGTGCTGTCACAGCTCTTTTGCACGTGCACACGGCTGTTTGGAAAACAATATTTGAGCAGAAGTACACATAATCGCAAGGAATGCACATCTGGGAGGTGTCACGTACCTATGACACATCTTTTTACACCCGATCTTTTACTGATAAATATATTCTATCTTTCTAGCCGAATTATAATTACTAATTGTAACCTCTCAAGTATATTGACTAATTTATGTACGAAATAGTTATCAATAACGTTCACATGCAGTAATTAATTTGAATTGCTGCGAAATAATGAGAGAGAAGCATAGGGTATCTGTAGTGTAAAAGAGAGAGGCTACGCGAGCTCGTAAAGATATAAACCCCCCTCATAAGAGAGAGAGCGAGAGAGAGAGCGCGTAAGCTCGCGAAGATCCGCAGTGCCCATACATTCTCTGTCTCTTTAAGCAGATGTATGTATGAGGGAGTACGAGCTGTAGTAAGGTCTCTAGAAAAATAGAGAGTATGCTACAGGCTGTTTCTTTTTATTTTTCTAACGAAGATTCGCGCAAAGAGGAGAGACCACTAGCAGCATATACACTCAGTTGTAAAGACATAGACCTCGCGGCATATACGGCATGTAATATATCCCTCTTACCGCTCACCACCACCTCGCCTATGCTTTGGATGTGAAGGCGCGTGCTCTCTAGCTCTTACAACAGCTGAGTGTGCAAGAAAGAAAGAACGATAGAGCTCTCTATAGGTAGACAGAGACCGTGCTACAGGCGGTTTCTTTTATTTTCTTTATACGAAATAATTATCAATTTACGTAAATATATATATTTGGTTATTTGCTTGTAACCTCTTCAATAGTAGTCCAAACTGAACCGAAATTTTTTCGTTTTTGAATGGTCTTCTCAAAAAAATTTTAATTTTTAATCTTTTACCGGTGGGGTTCAACCCCTCTTATCGCTCACCGCCACGTCGCCTATACTTTGAACCGGAGACTGCGCGCTTCCTGTCTCCTTAAACTGTTATATGTATGTAAGAGAGAAAGAACTATGGAGGGTCTCTCTATACGAAGACAGAGAGTATGCTACAGACTGTTTCTATTTTTTTGGGAGCATATATGTACGTTACTTGAATATACTTTTCTGTTTAGGAAAAATATATTTCTTATGATTTTTCTAAGAGGTGCTTTTACCATGAATGATCTTGACAGATTATGAAATTTTTCAGAATTAAGACCGAACACCCTAACCATATTTATAAGCATCCCGCGTTTTCCAAATCTGACTCGGTGTTGAAAGTTCTTAATCACTCTCATCGCTGCTAAAGTAATCAAAAACTGCGCTATGCGCGAGCAAGTTTTCTCGCATCTTTTGTAGATGTCTAGAAAAACCGATTCAGTCCAAGAGTGAGAAAGAGAGAAAGTTTTGCTTTTCCATCGTTCATCGAAAAATTATTTGCATCTAACACAATTTTTTATATCCAATATCAAAGGTTTTTATTTTATAGAGCTATATTTTTTTTAAAAACGATTCGTCCTTATCGAGTTAAAACACGTGTCAGATGTACTATGCGTTATGTGCGGTTTGAAACTTTGCTTAAACGCAAACATTTCAAAGCACACCATTTTTCTTTTGGGTTTGGTTTACTGTCGAAGATCTATACAAAGAGGAGAAACCGCTTACAGTATATGGAGCGTGATAGAGAGAGAGAGAGAGAGAGAGAGAGAGTGGTTTGAGTCGAGAGAAAGAGAGAGAGAGAGTGAGAGAGAACACTAACAGCATATACGGCTGAACACTGTTATACATAGCACCCCCTCTTGCCGTTTACCGCCACCGCGCCTATACTTTAAAACGCAGATTATGCACGCTGTATCTCTTTAAACTGCTATTCGTCAAATAGATAAAGAACTACATCAGCTCTCCCGGTAGACAGAGAGCGAGCTACGGACCGATTTTTTATCCTTTCGATGCTTTCAATTATACCCAGCAGAAAATTAAATTTTCCATAATTCGACGGACCACAGATCATAGCGCAAATTCTGTTAGACGGTAGAGCAATGTGTCGACAATTTTGACTATCTTTTTTATGAAAAAAATTCTTTTACTCACACGGACCGATAATGAATATTTCACAAATCGAATTTTAACGATTTTCTAGAACGAAACACCGCCGTCACATGTATTTATACTCTCTCCCCTCGCCATAGAGAGAGAGAGAGAGAGAGAGAGAGAGAGAGAAGGTTTTGCTTTTTACATCTTTCACCGAAAAATTATTTTCACCTAGCACAGATTTTAATATTCAATACCAAAAAAGTTTCTTACGTTAAATAGACACTAATAGTCTATTTAAAAAACGATTCGTCCTAATCGAGACAAAATTTTTATTTATAGAAAACTTTTCTTAAGCAACATAATTTCAAAACCTACCATTTTTTCTTCAGGGGCTACAAATTCGCGATGATTTATCGTTAGCTCTCTGATGAACGAGGACAAACATGCACAGAGTGAGAGAGAGAGTTTTTCTTTTTCATCTCTCGTCAAAGAATCATTTCACCTAAGACAATTATTAATAAGCGACATCAGTTTTTCTTTATTTCCAAAACTAATAATAATTTTATACACAAAGAATAAATATCCAATCAAGTGGTACTATATATTAGAATTTTAATCGTTAGCATCTTCTTCTTCTTCTTCTTCTTCCTCTTCTTCTTCTTCGACGTTTCAGCTATAGAAGACAGAGACATATGGCGTGAGAGAATATCGTATATACGTATCGTAACATAGGTACTTTATACATGATTTTCAGTACATACCGGTTTATCATTAAGCTTTAAATTCGAGCTTATTGGACCTCGTGCCGTAATAATGCATAATTAGATTTTTGTGTTGTTTGAGGCCTTGCACATTTGTTGAAATTGCTCGGTCGCTTCTTCGAAAGCCTTGACGAACCTCGTTGGTAGGTAGCACGTAAATTCATTATCCACGTCCACGGCAATATGCGCGCCCCATTTAGTTTGTACGATTTTGATACCGATTATATAGTAATCTTTTTTGGAGCTCCAACTCGGCTAGTCTTTTGACAGGGAGAAGCGTCTCCAGGCGGCCTACTTAGTTGATGCGTGATCGGTGGATCCTTTCGATGCTTTCAATTATACCCAGCAGAAAATTAAATTTTCCATAATTCGACGGACCACAGATCATAGCGCAAATTCTGTTAGACGGTAGAGCAATGTGTCGACAATTTTGACTATCTTTTTTATGAAAAAAATTCTTTTACTCACACGGACCGATAATGAATATTTCACAAATCGAATTTTAACGATTTTCTAGAACGAAACACCGCCGTCACATGTATTTATACTCTCTCCCCTCGCCATAGAGAGAGAGAGAGAGAGAAGGTTTTGCTTTTTACATCTTTCACCGAAAAATTATTTTCACCTAGCACAGATTTTAATATTCAATACCAAAAAAGTTTCTTACGTTAAATAGACACTAATAGTCTATTTAAAAAACGATTCGTCCTAATCGAGACAAAATTTTTATTTATAGAAAACTTTTCTTAAGCAAAATAATTTCAAAACCTACCATTTTTTCTTCAGGGGCTACAAATTCGCGATGATTTATCGTTAGCTCTCTGATGAACGAGGACAAACATGCACAGAGTGAGAGAGAGAGTTTTTCTTTTTCATCTCTCGTCAAAGAATCATTTCACCTAAGACAATTATTAATAAGCGACATCAGTTTTTCTTTATTTCCAAAACTATTAATAATTTTATACACAAAGAATAAATATCCAATCAAGTGGTACTATATATTAGAATTTTAATCGTTAGCATCTTCTTCTTCTTCTTCTTCTTCCTCTTCTTCTTCTTCGACGTTTCAGCTATAGAAGCCAGAGACATATGGCGTGAGAGAATATCGTATATACGTATCGTAACATAGGTACTTTATACATGATTTTTAGTACATACCGGTTTATCATTAAGCTTTAAATTCGAGCTTATTGGACCTCGTGCCGTAATAATGCATAATTAGATTTTTGTGTTGTTTGAGGCCTTGCACATTTGTTGAAATTGCTCGATCGCTTCTTCGAAAGCCTTGACGAACCTCGTTGGTAGGTAGCACGTAAATTCATTATCCACGTCCACGGCAATATGCGCGCCCCATTTAGTTTGTACGATTTTGATACCGATTATATAGTAATCTTTTTTGGAGCTCCAACTCGGCTAGTCTTTTGACAGGGAGAAGCGTCTCCAGGCGGCCTACTTAGTTGATGCGTGATCGGTGGTTTCGAAATGGCGGGCCACATCGACATCTTCACTAGCTGTCAAATGGATCGCGCCTTGTCCCTCGCGACTAACAACTGTCGCTGTAAAGTAGCGGATCTCAAGGAAATACCACGCATCCATGCTCAGGGGTGAATCATCGATGCACTCCCCCTCCACACCGTGTACCATACAAGCCACTACTAAGGCTGGTGGTGTTTTAAACGACGGCGTAATTTCATAAATTTGTGTCGCCTTCACAACTGTATCAAAGCCCTCGTCGATAACACACACCCCCGTTAACCCATTACACGACGTTTGTTGAACAACGGCACGACACACGCGGGAGCTCAGCCGAACAACACACTCTAACCCCACCTTAATATCGGAGGATGCCACTATCACACAGTGCTGCTCGTCGATATAATATTTTTCTAACGCAGCGCGCAGCTGCGTATACGCCTCTGTAATTAGAGGTGTACGAATGTACACCTCATCAAACCCGAAAGAACCGACCACCTCACACAGGAATGTGTCTGGTAAAACCGATGGGGTATAAATGTCCTTCATGTTCGCGGCTGCTCTGTAGAATGATAACTGGTTTCTAAAGGCAGCGAGAGATCATCATCACCCCTGCATTTTACACGCATATAACGCAGCGATGCAAGAGAAAAAGCAACGGTGATTGTCACGGCCTTATGTCTCAGCATTTTTGCAGAAGCATTTGACCCCTCGTTATGAGAAATAAACACGAGGGCTACAGCGCGTGTATATATTATGGCAAAACATTGTCTAGACATCTACAAAAGATGCGAGAAGACTCGCTGGCGCATAGCGCAGTTTTTGATTACTTTAGCAACGATGAGAGTGATTAAGAACTTTCAACACCGTGTTAGAAATAATTTTATTGTATTGGGAGAAGTGCGTGGGGAAACATCGCAAGAAGATCGAAGGAGAGCATTAATAATGGATATGCGCGATCGTAATATAATTGATGTTTTTTGTCAAAATATTATTTTTAAAATACGAATGTGTGCAGTGTTACCAGTTTTAATTAAACTGAAGGTTTTCAATGACGATGATGTCAACTTACCGAGTTGGAGAGTAAGTATATATAATATTCTCCTTTATTTCAAGATTTTCTTTGTTAAATATTATATTTGTTTTTCAGAGGAGGATACATTGTAAAGATATAGCGCAAGATATCGTACTAACGATAAAGACACGAGGACCGTACGCATACGAAAAATTTATACAGGCATTACGTCAAACAAGTCACAATGATGAAGCTGATCTTCTTGAATATGCAAGATTCATAGATGATATCAAATCAGTTAATATTATTGATACAATTGCTACCAGTCGCAAGTAATTAATTGGGTTATAAATACAATAAGTGCACAAAAAGTGTGGGACCATAAATCTGACCATATGTGTGAAATACTCTGTGTGACATTAAATCGTCAATAATTTCACCATCTGAATTTCAAAAGACTCCACACTACAATCGAATCGGTCATGAAGAGTTTACGGTAAAATATCACAACCATCGCAGAATACTTTCAGGGAGATCAAGAAGTAGAAATGGATTTCGATTTGTAAGCGTAGAAGAGCTCATTACATTATCCTTGTTGGCGCGTCTTTGCCGCGTCTGCGGGGAGGTAGAGATATGTAGAGAGTTTCTCTTAACATCAATATCATCAGCAGTACCGAAATTATCCATAAACAGTGTACGTCGTGTCGTTCCAACGAAACGTCGTAAAATATGCGCGGATGTACAACAACAACTAGGCAAAGTGTACCCCCTGGGTGTTAACAGACTTCGCTCACGGTTTGCTCATCAGAGAACTAATTATAAGACATCGTGATTATATAATTAAAAAAATAGCACTTTGTGTATACAATTGTTATTAGTTTTGGAAATAAAGAAAACCTGATGTCGCTTATTAATAATTGTCTTAGGTGAAATGATTCTTTGACGAGAGATGAAAAAGAAAAACTCTCTCTCTCACTCTGTGCATGTTTGTCCTCGTTCATCAGAGAGCTAACGATAAATCATCGCGAATTTGTAGCCCCTGAAGAAAAAATGGTAGGTTTTGAAATTATTTTGCTTAAGAAAAGTTTTCTATAAATAAAAATTTTGTCTCGATTAGGACGAATCGTTTTTTAAATAGACTATTAGTGTCTATTTAACGTAAGAAACTTTTTTGGTATTGAATATTAAAATCTGTGCTAGGTGAAAATAATTTTTCGGTGAAAGATGTAAAAAGCAAAACCTTCTCTCTCTCTCTCTCTCTCTCTCTATGGCGAGGGGAGAGAGTATAAATACATGTGACGGCGGTGTTTCGTTCTAGAAAATCGTTAAAATTCGATTTGTGAAATATTCATTATCGGTCCGTGTGAGTAAAAGAATTTTTTTCATAAAAAAGATAGTCAAAATTGTCGACACATTGCTCTACCGTCTAACAGAATTTGCGCTATGATCTGTGGTCCGTCGAATTATGGAAAATTTAATTTTCTGCTGGGTATAATTGAAAGCATCGAAAGGATAAAAAATCGGTCCGTAGCTCGCTCTCTGTCTACCGGGAGAGCTGATGTAGTTCTTTATCTATTTGACGAATAGCAGTTTAAAGAGATACAGCGTGCATAATCTGCGTTTTAAAGTATAGGCGCGGTGGCGGTAAACGGCAAGAGGGGGTGCTATGTATAACAGTGTTCAGCCGTATATGCTGTTAGTGTTCTCTCTCACTCTCTCTCTCTCTTTCTCTCGACTCAAACCACTCTCTCTCTCTCTCTCTCTCTCTCTCTCTATCACGCTCCATATACTGTAAGCGGTTTCTCCTCTTTGTATAGATCTTCGACAGTAAACCAAACCCAAAAGAAAAATGGTGTGCTTTGAAATGTTTGCGTTTAAGCAAAGTTTCAAACCGCACATAACGCATAGTACATCTGACACGTGTTTTAACTCGATAAGGACGAATCGTTTTTAAAAAAAATATAGCTCTATAAAATAAAAACCTTTGATATTGGATATAAAAAATTGTGTTAGATGCAAATAATTTTTCGATGAACGATGGAAAAGCAAAACTTTCTCTCTTTCTCACTCTTGGACTGAATCGGTTTTTCTAGACATCTACAAAAGATGCGAGAAAACTTGCTCGCGCATAGCGCAGTTTTTGATTACTTTAGCAGCGATGAGAGTGATTAAGAACTTTCAACACCGAGTCAGATTTGGAAAACGCGGGATGCTTATAAATATGGTTAGGGTGTTCTGTCTTAATTCTGAAAAATTTCATAATCTGTCAAGATCATTCATGGTAAAAGCACCTCTTAGAAAAATCATAAGAAATATATTTTTCCTAAACAGAAAAGTATATTCAAGTAACGTACATATATGCTCCCAAAAAAATAGAAACAGTCTGTAGCATACTCTCTGTCTTCGTATAGAGAGACCCTCCATAGTTCTTTCTCTCTTACATACATATAACAGTTTAAGGAGACAGGAAGCGCGCAGTCTCCGGTTCAAAGTATAGGCGACGTGACGGTGAGCGATAAGAGGGGTTGAACCCCACCGGTAAAAGATTAAAAATTAAAATTTTTTTGAGAAGACCATTCAAAAACGAAAAAATTTCGGTTCAGTTTGGACTACTATTGAAGAGGTTACAAGCAAGTAACCAAATATATATATTTACGTAAATTGATAATTATTTCGTATAAAGAAAATAAAAGAAACCGCCTGTAGCACGGTCTCTGTCTACCTATAGAGAGCTCTATCGTTCTTTCTTTCTTGCACACTCAGCTGTTGTAAGAGCTAGAGAGCACGCGCCTTCACATCCAAAGCATAGGCGAGGTGGTGGTGAGCGGTAAGAGGGATATATTACATGCCGTATATGCCGCGAGGTCTATGTCTTTACAACTGAGTGTATATGCTGCTAGTGGTCTCTCCTCTTTGCGCGAATCTTCGTTAGAAAAATAAAAAGAAACAGCCTGTAGCATACTCTCTATTTTTCTAGAGACCTTACTACAGCTCGTACTCCCTCATACATACATCTGCTTAAAGAGACAGAGAATGTATGGGCACTGCGGATCTTCGCGAGCTTACGCGCTCTCTCTCTCGCTCTCTCTCTTATGAGGGGGGTTTATATCTTTACGAGCTCGCGTAGCCTCTCTCTTTTACACTACAGATACCCTATACTTCTCTCTCATTATTTCGCAGCAATTCAAATTAATTACTGCATGTGAACGTTATTGATAACTATTTCGTACATAAATTAGTCAATATACTTGAGAGGTTACAATTAGTAATTATAATTCGGCTAGAAAGATAGAATATATTTATCAGTAAAAGATCGGGTGTAAAAAGATGTGTCATAGGTACGTGACACCTCCCAGATGTGCATTCCTTGCGATTATGTGTACTTCTGCTCAAATATTGTTTTCCAAACAGCCGTGTGCACGTGCAAAAGAGCTGTGACAGCACCTGATATGATTCAGTGGTAAAGAGTGGTGGGTGGCTGCACGATGCTCTGAAAGATCTTGTAGCGCCATAGAACTTAGTTCTTATTCATACGCGAAACAATCAACAGTATTCATATACTTATATTGAGATGTATCCACTGTGGGAGATACAGACTATGCCGCCGCGCTTCGCTTGTTCCGTAATAGAATTTAAGGATTTTGACGAAGTCTACGTCCGTACACCTATAATGGATCAAGTGTATCGGGAGCTCCTACAATGTATGAACGTTTTTTATATAAGAAGCGGCCATGGTGTACGCGTAAGATTAAATAATATCGTCGAAAATATGTTTTGTGCGGTGATCGTGGTGGCGTCTGCATACAGGGGGGTAATCCGTCAAACGTCTTCGGACGGGTGTTGCAACGTCGAGCTTATTGACGAGGCTCGCGAAGAGTTCGTGGAGCTTGTCAATATTTTTTATTTACACGCGCATTTTGAACTGGCGCCTATTTTAAATATCGTTTGCAGCATTTTTGAGTTAAATAATTTAAACTATGCTCACCGTGCAAACGATATATTTTTTTATTTGTCGCCACGTGTAGTGACCGCCAGTGCTGTGTATGGCGAAAATATAACAGTTCGTTTACTCGGTGAGAACGGTCAGGATGTGGCACGAGAATATTTGGAGGGGGGAAATATTTATGAAGAAGAAGAAGAAGAAGATGACGGGTTTCATAGCATGTAGTGTGGAATGTGAGAGAAACAGGAGTGCGCGAAAAGTGTGAGAGAAACAGGAGTGCGCGAGAGTGTGACAGAAACAGGAGTGCGCGAGAGTGTGAGAGAGAAACAGGAGTGCGCGAGAGTGTGAGAGAAACAGGAGTGCGCGAAAGTGTAAAAGAAACAGGAGTGTGTAAAAGTGAGAGAGAAACAGGCGTCCGGGAAAAAGTACGGGATATTGAAAAGGAGCGAGAGAAGGATAACGGTGGGGGAGAGTCAGCGGTGGTAAAGGTAAGACATAGGGAAGAGTGGATGTTTATAAATATGTATGAGGTACCCTGTCTTAATTTAGAAAAATTTGAAAATCGTATATCTAATATTTGAAAATTGCGTTCATAGGAAATTACTTCTTAGAAAAACCATAAGTAGTATATTTTTCCAGAGTATATAGCATATTCGAGTAATTTCTTAAATAAATTACACGCATTTATTTAATTGATATTATTAAATAAATATTCATTTAATAACTATAGCTATAAATAACATAAAAAATATTAAATAGACTAAATATACATAAATTAAATAGGTTTAAATATGAAGAAAATAAAAAGCAGCCTGTAGCAGGCGCTCTATCTTTCTAGAGAGGCTACTATAGCTCTTTCTCGCTCATACACACAGCTGATTAAAGAGACAGAGAACGCACGCCCATTGCTTTAAAGCGTAGGCGAGGTGGCGGTGAAAGGGAGAGGGGCACGCTACTGGTCGCGCGTGCTATTCACGGCGTCTCCTCTTTGTGCCGATGTTCGTTAGCTCGCTCGCTTTCTCTCTCTCTCGCACGTACTCTACGACAAAATATGTTTTGTGCGGTGATCGTGGTGGCGTCTGCATACAGGGGGGTAATCCGTCAAACGTCTTCGGACGGGTGTTGCAACGTCGAGCTTATTGACGAGGCTCGCGAAGAGTTCGTGGAGCTTGTCAATATTTTTTATTTACACGCGCATTTTGAACTGGCGCCTATTTTAAATATCGTTTGCAGCATTTTTGAGTTAAATAATTTAAACTATGCTCACCGTGCAAACGATATATTTTTTTATTTGTCGCCACGTGTAGTGACCGCCAGTGCTGTGTATGGCGAAAATATAACAGTTCGTTTACTCGGTGAGAACGGTCAGGATGTGGCACGAGAATATTTGGAGGGGGGAAATATTTATGAAGAAGAAGAAGAAGAAGATGACGGGTTTCATAGCATGTAGTGTGGAATGTGAGAGAAACAGGAGTGCGCGAAAAGTGTGAGAGAAACAGGAGTGCGCGAGAGTGTGACAGAAACAGGAGTGCGCGAGAGTGTGAGAGAGAAACAGGAGTGCGCGAGAGTGTGAGAGAAACAGGAGTGCGCGAAAGTGTAAAAGAAACAGGAGTGTGTAAAAGTGAGAGAGAAACAGGCGTCCGGGAAAAAGTACGGGATATTGAAAAGGAGCGAGAGAAGGATAACGGTGGGGGAGAGTCAGCGGTGGTAAAGGTAAGACATAGGGAAGAGTGGATGTTTATAAATATGTATGAGGTACCCTGTCTTCATTTAGAAAAATTTGGGTCCAGGAGTGGGTGTCGCCATAGTGCTCACACACGGTAAAATATATATATATATCGAGTACAAACAGGTATATATATATATATATAATACTCTGCAGGCCGCGGTCGACCCGCAGAGTAGGGGTAGCAATGGGTCCAGGAGTGGGTGTCGCCATAGTGCTCACACACGGTAAAATATATACATATCGTGTACAAACAGGTATATATATATAATACTCTGCAGGCCGCGCTCGACCCGCAGAGTAGGGGTAGCAATGGGTCCAGGAGTGGGTGTCGCCATAGTGCTCACACACGGTAAAATATATATATATCGTGTACAAACAGGTATATATATATAATACTCTGGAGGCCGCGGTCGACCCGCAGAGTAGGGGTAGCAATGGGTCCAGGAGTGGGTGTCGCCATAGTGCTCACATGCGGTAAAATATTTATACATACTATAAAAGAAAAAGCGTAATATACCGACAGGGTCCATCCCCACTCTATATTCTTGGTTTTGAATATTTATTGTAAATTTGTGGAAGTACGAGAGAGAGAGAGAGAGAGAGAGAGAATAAGGTGTGCACACGCGCGCTCGCTACAAGAGTCTTCCACATATGCTTAATATCATAACGTTCCTTGGCGCAGAGACAGCGGCTCGGGCTGGCAATCCGAGGGTCTCGAGTTCGAGTCCCGCGCTTGCATCGGATTTTTTTAATTATAAAAGAAAAAATAGCGAAAATAAAAGCAGCGTGTCACCATACCGACGCGCTCTGAAAAATAAAAAATGGCGGCAATGTAAGCAGCGCTCCACCATACCGACACGCTCCGAGAAAAAAATGGTTGAAATGTAAGTAGCGCTCCACCATACCGACATGCTCCGAAAAAATTTATATAAAAAAATAAAAAAAAATATATATATATAAAGTAGTGTGCCCTATGGCGACTCGCCCCATCCCCTCTCCTCCCCCCGCGCACCTCTTCCCCCCGCACCCACGACCGACCGAGCCACGGACTCGGAGGCCGCGGAGTGGGGGAAAAGGAGTGGGGATAGGAGTGGGGATAGGAGTGGGGGTGGCCATAGTGCGCACCCTACTACTGCCATGTGGCCTTTTGTGAAAATTCAAAATGGCGGACTTATGCAGCGCCTAGAATGAAGAAAGTCAAAAAAATGAATTGTGTATCTTCTAATAAAATGTAGAAATGTCACTTGATTCGGATGAAACTTGGTACTAAGGGATTTTCGAGGTCGCTGTTTCCAAATCTGAAGTCGAAATTTGAAAATTCAAGATGGTACTACCGGGTTTTCGAGGTCGCTGATTTCGAAACTGAAGTCAAAATTTAGAAATTCAAGATGACGGTTCCAATATGGCCGACCGAAAAGCAGAAATATCACAGTTTTTTTCACGTGAATCAAGTGACATTTCTTCTTTTCGGTCGGCTATATTCGATCAGCCATCATGAATTTCTAAATTTCGACTTCAGATTCGGAATCAGTGACCTTAAAACCCCGCTAGTACCGAGTTTTATCCGAATCAAGTGGCATTTCTGCATTTTGGTCGGCCATATTGGATCAGCTATTTCGAATTCCCAAATTTCGAATTCAGATTCGGAATCAGTGACCTCGAAACCCCCTTAGTACCGAGTTTCATTCGAATCAAGTGACATTTCTGCATTTCGGTCGGCCATATTGGATAGTTAAAAATGACTTTTTCTCAAAGATCGACCCCTTCGATTTTTATAATTTTTTTTTATAAAATAGTAGCGTTCTTTCTGAACAAAAAAGTATAGAATGTTCAAGATGCGCCGGACCTTAGTTTCGGAGATACAGTAGGATTTATCAGCGAGCGGGCGCTCCACTAAAATGTAGCCGGGAAGGTCCCCGCGCGACGCTGCGCGGAGCGGCCGCTCATTTGATAAATCGTTCCGTATCGCGAAAACTAAGGCCCGGCCCATCTTGGTCGTTCTATACTTTTTTGTTCATAAAGATCCCTACTATTTTATAAAGTTTTTTTAATAAAAATCGAAGGGGTCGATCTCTGGGAAAAAGTCGTTTTTAACATTAACCTTAAACATTTTTTATGAACTTATAAATTTTATTAAAAATAAAAAATATATTCTTAAAGTACGCAAAAAATGCTTTAAAAATCACTCCCAACTTTTTTAAATCGCTATATTTCTCGGGAAGATAAAAACCTGGGAATGTTGCCACGACGGCCAACATGGTACAAATTTGAGCCCCTATTGGTAGGCAACTATTTGAGCTAGAGCCTTAAAATTTTTGCTGAAGCTTCACTATCAATAGGACTATCGACCATAAAAATTTCAAGACGATTGGCCGACTTTCACTTTTCAGGGTGGATGACTTCATGTCATCGATGGCGAGGTGAAATTTACCGCCTCTTTATGGAGACAAATATTAGAGCCACAATTCGAATTTGAATTAGTTGACACCTTATTCGAGCCGAGACGCTACTGTCTCAGGGCTAGCGCAGCACCGCCGGTGTCTGAGAGGGCCGAAGGCTAGCGAGCGACGAGAGAGAAACACTCTACTATCGACCGGCGATCCATCAAGTCGGAAAGTATTTCTTCATCGCGAGATTTATTCACGCGTATTAGAGTCCAGAAAGTCAGCTCAAAATTTCCGCTATTGAAATTGAATCAAAGGGGAGTATTCGCAAAATAGTCAACGAGAGAGCGACCACCACACCGAATATTTTGAGACGGATGACATAGACCGTCCACACTCGCCTATCCCCGATTCTGTGCAGAAGACCCGACTTTGGGGAAAGTGAAAGCGAGGCGGTGGTCCTTAAATTTCCTTCCGTCGACAGTGAAATAAAATGTATTTATTTTACAATTCCAATCGTCTTGAGGGAAATTATTTATCTAACAAGGAAACTCTGTCAGGTGTATCTCGCCGATTTTGATGAAATTTGCCATGGTCATAGAACGGACAAAAATAGGCGTCACTTTTTTTTTACGTGCCACGATTGATTTTGAAGGGGTGAAACGCACCCTCGAAAATAGGGGTATTTTTCGTTTTTCGGCGATAACGTTTGAACAATAGGAGGTACGAAAAAATTTCAAATTGCAACAATATTTATTTTCTCGCGTACAATACACTGGATATGAGAATGGTGCAGATAACAACAAATTTCATATTGTTTATTGCAAATTTGCAATTTTTTCGTACGTATCTCAGAGAGTTCTTAACCGATTGGGATGCAAATTTGCATACGGGTAGAGCGTAACAAAATTAAGTTGGGGTGTTTTCTTGTTTTTCCGATATCTCATAATTAAGGGGTTAAAACTACCCTTCGATTTTGTACTCAACTGTATCGTATAATCAGCTGGCCTTTTGCCATTCCGGGTTAAATTCACGGTAATATAAATTCGTTTGAATACTCGAGTACATATTTGTAAATCCCACTCACCCCCCCCCCCCCCCCAATCATCGCCCTCCCAACCGTTCAAAGTTCTTACCGCGCGGCATGGATGAAAATTTGTAGAAATAAAATGGGTTAGACTCGAAGTTTAATCAATCAAAATAATCGATACAAATTTCCCTGTTTTGGCTTAACATTACCCTTAAGGGGGCAACTCAAAAACTTTATTCATTCGTGAACGGGCGGAGATAAAACAAAGTTTATAGGGACGAAACATTCTGCTCTTCGACTACTAGACGTTCGTGATAATAATGATGAATATAACAACAAATGGCATATTATTTATTGCAATAATTCGTGAATAATTGGATCAAAATCACTCTTTAATTGTTCGTTCATATCGGTACAGAAATAGGTAAGTCTTTCGCTATTACGGAATAATTTCCTGCTTCGGAAAGTAACTGGATTACTATAGTATTTTTACGAAAAAAGTCTGTTCGGCACATACTGCCTTTGAAGATTAAAATATAATCGGAACACTTTAATAACCATTTTAACAGTAAAATTTTTATGGATTATACGTATTACAATAATGATAGTCGTGATAAAAGTGTTTGAAACACAGAGATTTTTTACTGATAAGAGGTCGCAAACACAAAAGAAGTCCGGCTACACACGCAAAGTAAAAGACTTTATTTAGAGAGGAAAGAGAACCGATATCAGAATAACATACATGGTTCGAGGACGAATTCCGACTGACTACCGCCCGTGAGTCGTACTAAGGTCTTAACTTCTTAGGATCCAGATATAAACACTCTTAACGGGCATCATGCACACATACACACACTTCAGTTTGGTATAAGAATATTCGCGCCCAATCAACGGCGAGTTTTGACTATTTCTAACATTTACACCACGCACAAGTATGTGCATATTTAAAAAGGTTTATAAATCGTGGAAAAGAAAATTGGTTGTGTGTTTTCGACGTATCGAAAACACTATCTGCAGAGATGAAAAGATTAAAGATTAAAGATTCGTTGGATTTCGGATGTAACTCGTGAACGGAGTGACGCAAATATTGTTTGTGAACGACTGTAATCGCACTGCAATCATATTGTAAGGCCAATTACGGTGCAAAGATCAGTATATCGCGCGATAATATTGAGGTTGTTTTATCAGTTATTTATGGCAGGTCTAATGACAGCGTGTGTCGTCGTTGTGTCTCTCTTGTGTGCTGACATATTGGGTATCAAGTCATATAAATTCCGCAGCGATCGTTATTGCCTCAGATTTCGACGGAGAAGCCAGCCATAAACTTTCAGTAGCAAATACGTATAAAAATGTACATTAATCCGGTGAATATTATTCAACTGCTATCCATTGCGATAAGTGCTATGAATTTGCCTGAACCTCCAATCACCGAACGGGAGAAACAGTTCAGTAAGGATTTAGAAAACATGATAATAGAAGCGATGGATCAACGTATGGCAATAGAGTCCGAAATTGGTTTGGATTGGTTTGAAGCAGGAAATTATTCCGTAATAGCGAAAGACTTACCTATTTCTGTACCGATATGAACGAACAATTAAAGAATGATTTTGATCCAATTATTCACAAATTATTGCAATAAATAATATGCCATTTGTTGTTATATTCATCATTATTATCACGAACGTCTAGTAGTCGAAGAGCAGAACGTTTCGTCCCTGTAAACTTTTTTTTTATCTCCGCCCGTTCACGAATGAATAAAGTTTTTGAGTTGCCCCCTTGAGGGCAATGTTAAGCCAATACAGGGAAATTTGTATCGATTATTTTGATTGATTAAACTTCGAGTCTAACCCATTTTATTTCTACAAATTTTCATCCATGCCGCGCGGTAAGAACTTTGAACGGTTGGGAGGGGGATGATTGGGGGGGGGGTGAGTGGGATTTACAAATATGTACTCGAGTATTCAAACGAATTTATATTACCGTGAATTTAACCCGGAATGGCAAAAGGCCAGCTGATTATACGATACAGTTGAGTAAAAAATCGAAGGGTAGTTTTAACCCCTTAATTATGAGATATCGGAAAAACGAGAAAACAGCCCAACTTTATTTTGTTACGATCTACCCGTATGCAAATTTGCATCCCAATCGGTTAAGAACTCTCTGAGATACGTACGAAAAAATTGCAAATTTGCAATAAACAATATGAAATTTGTTGTTATCTGCACCATTCTCATATCCAGTGTATAGTACGCGAAAAAATAAATATTGTTGCAATTTGAAAATTTTTCGTATCTCCTATTGTTCAAACGTTATCGCCGAAAAACGAAAAATACCCCTATTTTCGAGGGTGCGTTTCACCCCTTCAAAATCAATCGTGGCACGTAAAAAAAAAGAGACGCCTATTTTTGTCCGTTCTATGACCATGCCAAATTTCATCAAAATCGGCGAGATACACCTGACAGAGTTTCCTTGTAAGTTCACCTCGTCTGGATTTCACTGCGACGTTCAACTGCCGCGTGGACCGATCGAGCGCGAGGCTCACGCGTGGACCGATCGAAACGGACAGTCGGGGCGTCGACCGATCGGAGACTCCTTGGCGTTGTTCGTGGCTTTGGTCTACGCTTGGCATTGGTCTCGGTGAGGAAGGAAATTCGCTCGTTGAACGAGACTGACAAAAAAAAATACTAAGTTCACCTCGTCTCGCGTTCTCTGCGACGTTCAACTGCCGCGTGGACCGATCGAGCGCGAGTCCCACGCGTGGACCGATCGGGACGGACAGTCGGGGCGTGGACCGATCGGACACTCCTTGGCGTTGTTCGTGTCTTTGGTCTACGCTTGGCATTGGTCTCGGTAAGGAAGGAAAGTCGGTCGTTGAACGAGATTGACGAAAAAAAAATCTAAGTTCACCTTATCTGGATTTCACTGCGACGTTCAACTGCCGCGTGGACCGATCGAGGGCGAGGCTCACGCGTGGACCCATCGAGACGGACAGTCGGAGCGTGGACCGATCGGACACTCCTTGGCGTTGTTCGTGGCTTTGGACTACGCTTGGCATTGTACTCGGTGAGGAAGGAAATTCGCTCGTTGAATGAGATTGGCGTAAACAAAATTCTAAGTTCACCTCATCTCGAGTTCTCTGCGACGTTCAACTGCCGCGTGGACCGATCGAGGGCGAGGCTCACGCGTGGACCGATCGAGACGGACAGTCGGGGCGTGGACCGATCGGACACTCCTTGGCGTTGTCCGTGGCTTTGGTCTACGCGTGGCATTGGTCTCGGTGAGGAAGGAAATTCGCTCGTTGAACGAGACCGTCGAAAAAAAAAAATTCTAAGTTCACCTCGTCGCGAGTTCGCTGGGACGTTCAACTGCCGCGTGGACCGATCGAGCGCGAGGCTCACGCGTGGACCGATCGAGACGGACAGTCGGAGCGTGGACCGATCGGACACTCCTTGGCGTTATTCGTGGCTTTGGACTACGCTTGGCATTGTACTCGGTGAGGAAGGAAATTCGCTCGTTGAATGAGATTGACGTAAAAAAAATTCTAAGTTCACCTCATCTCGAGTTCTCTGCGACGTTCAACTGCCGCGTGGACCGATCGAGGGCGAGGCTCACGCGTGGACCGATCGAGACGGACAGTCGGGGCGTGGACCGATCGGACACTCCTTGGCGTTGTCCGTGGCTTTGGTCTACGCGTGGCATTGGTCTCGGTGAGGAAGGAAATTCGCTCGTTGAACGAGACCGTCGAAAAAAAAAAATTCTAAGTTCACCTCGTCGCGAGTTCACTGGGACGTTCAACTGCCGCGTGGACCGATCGAGCGCGAGGCTCACGCGTGGACCGATCGAGACGGACAGTCGGGGCGTGGACCGATCGGACACTCCTTGGCGTTGTTCGTGGCTTTGGTCCATGCGTGGCATTGGTCTCGGTGAGGAAGGAAATTCGCTCGTTGAACGCGACTGATGAAAATAAATAAATATATGAATTCTAAGTTCACCTCGTCTCGCGTCCTCTGCGACGTTCAACTGCCGCGTGGACCGATCGAGCGCGAGGCTCACGCGTGGACCGATCGAGACGGACAGTCGGGGCGTGGCGCGAACGGACACGCCTTGGCTTTGTTCGTGGCTTTGGTCTACGCTTGGCATTGGTTTCGGTGAGGAAGGAAACTCGCTCGTTGAACGAGACTGACGAAAAAAAAAATTCTAAGTTCACCTCGTCTCGAGTTTTCTGCGACGTTCAACTGCCGCGTGAACCGATCGAGAGCGAGGCTCACGCGTGGACCGATCGAGACGGACAGTCGGGGCGTGGCCCCATCGGACACGCCTTGGCTTTGTGCGTGACTTTTGTCAACGCTTGGCATTGGTCTCGGTGAGGAAGGAAACTCGCTCGTTGACGGAGACTGACGAAAAAAAAAATTCTAAGTTCACCTCGTCTCGTGTTCTCTGCGACGGTCAACTTCCGCGTGGACCGATCGAGCGCGAGGCTCACGCGTGGACCGATCGAGACGGATAGTCGGGGCGTGGACCGATCGGTCACTCCTTGGCGTTGTTCATGGCTTTGGTCTACGCTTGGCATTGGTCTCGGGGAGAAGAAAATTCGCTCGTTGAACGAGACAGACGAAAAAAAAATTCTAAGTTCACCTCGTGTGGATTTCACTGCGACGTTCAACTGCCGCGTGGACCGATCGAGCGCGAGGCTCACGCGTGGACCGATCGGGACCGTCAGCTGGGGTGTGGACCGATCGGACACTCCTTGGCGTTGTTCGTGGCTTTGGTCTACGCTTGGCATTGGTCTTGGTGAGGAAGGAAATTCGCTCGTTGAACGAGATTGACGAAAAAAAAAAAAAAAATTCCAAGTTCACCTCGTCTCGGGTTCTCTGCGACGTTCAACTGCCGCGTGGACCGATCGAGCGCGAGTCACACGCGTGGACCGATCGGGACGGACAGTCGGGGCGTGGACCGATCGGACACTCCTTGGCGTTGTTCGTGGCTTTGGTCTACGCTTGGCATTGTACTTGGTGAGGAAGGAAATTCGCTCGTTGAATGAGATTGACGGAAAAAAAATTCTAAGTTCACCTCGTCTCGCGTTCTCTGCGACGTTCAACTGCCGCGTGGACCGATCGAGCGCGAGGCTCACGCGTGGACCGATCGAGACGGATAGTCGGGGCGTGGATCGATCGATAACTCCTTGGCGTTGTTCGTGGCTTTGGTCTACGCTTTGCATTGGTCTCGGTGAGGAAGGAAATTAGCTCGATGAACGCGACTGACAACAATATAAATAAATTCTAAGTTCACCTCGTCTCGCGTTCTCTGCGACGTTCAACTGCCGCGTGAACCGATCGAGCTCGAGTCCCACGCGTGGACCGATCGGGACGGACAGTCGGGGCGTGGTCCGATCGAACACACCTTGGCGTTGTTCGTGGCTTTGGTCTGCGCTTGGCATTGGTCTCGGTGAGGAAGGAAACTTGCTCGTTGAGGGAGACTGACGAAAAAAAAAAATCGAAGATCACTTCGTCTCGTGTTCTCTGCGACGTTCAACTGCCGCGTGGACCGATCGAGGGCGAGGAGCACGCGTGGACCGATCGAGACGTACAGTCGGGGCGTGGACCGATCGGACACTCCTTGACGTTGTTCGTGGCTTTGGTCTACGCTTGGCATTGGTCTCGGTGAGGAAGGAAAGTCGGTCGTTGAACGAGGTTGACGAAAACAAAAAAATTCTAAGTTCACCTTGTCTGGATTTCACTGCGACGTTCAACTGCCGCGTGGACCGATCGAGGGCGAGGCTCACGCGTGGACCGATCGAGACGGACAGTCGGGGCGTGGACCGATCGGACACTCCTTGGCGTTGTTCGTGGCTTTGGTCTCCGCTTCGCATTGGTCTCGGTGAGGAAGGAAATTAGCTCGATGAACGCGACTGACAAAAAAATAAATAAATTCTAAGTTCACCTCGTCTCGCGTTCTCTGCGACGTTCAACTGCCGCGTGGACCGATCGAGCGCGAGGCTCACGCGTGGACCGATCGAGACGGATAGTCGGGGCGTGGATCGATCGGTAACTCCTTAGCGTTGTTCGTGGCTTTGGTCTACGCTTGACATTGGTCTCGGTGAGGAAGGAAATTCGCTCGTTGAACGAGATTGACGAGAAAACAAAATTCTAAGTTCACCTCGTCTGGATTTCACTGCGACGTTCAACTGCAGAGTGAACCGACCGAGCGCGAGTCTCACGCGTGGACCGATCGAGACGGACAGTCGGGGTGTGGCCCGATCGGACACGCCTTGGCGTTGTTCGTGGCTTTGGTCTACGCTTCGCATTGGTCTCGGTGAGGAAGGAAATTAGCTCGATGAACGCGACTGACAAAAAAATAAATAAATTCTAAGTTCACCTCGTCTCGCGTTCTCTGCGACGTTCAACTGCCGCGTGGACCGATCGAGCGCGAGTCTCACGCGTGGACCGATCGGGACGGACAGTCGGGGCGTGGACCGATCGGACACTCCTTGGCGTTGTTCGTGGCTTTGGTCTCCGCTTCGCATTGGTCTCGGTGAGGAAGGAAATTAGCTCGATGAACGCGACTGACAAAAAAATAAATAAATTCTAAGTTCACCTCGTCTCGCGTTCTCTGCGACGTTCAACTGCCGCGTGGACCGATCGAGCGCGAGGCTCACGCGTGGACCGATCGAGACGGATAGTCGGGGCGTGGATCGATCGGTAACTCCTTAGCGTTGTTCGTGGCTTTGGTCTACGCTTGACATTGGTCTCGGTGAGGAAGGAAATTCGCTCGTTGAACGAGATTGACGAGAAAACAAAATTCTAAGTTCACCGCGTCTGGATTTCACTGCGACGTTCAACTGCAGAGTGAACCGACCGAGCGCGAGTCTCACGCGTGGACCGATCGAGACGGATAATCGGGGCGTGAACCGATCGGTCACTCCTTGGCGTTGTTCGCGTCTTTGGTCTACGCTTGGCATTGGTCTCGGTGAGGAAGGAAATTCGCTCGTTGAACGAGATAGACGAAAAAAAAATTCTAAGTTCACCTCGTCTCGAGTTCTCTGCGACGTTCAACTGCCGCGTGGACCGATCGAGCGCGAGTCCCACGCGTGGACCGATCGGGACGGACAGTCGGGGCGTGGACCGATCGGACAGTCCTTGGCATTGGTCGTGGCTTAGGTCTACGCTTGCATTGTTCTCGGTGAGGAAGGAAATTTGCTCATTGAACGAGATTGACGAAAAAAAAATTAATAAAATTAAAAAAAATAAATAAAATTAAAAAAAATAAAAAATTCTAAGTTCACCTCGTCTTGAGTTCTCTACGACGTTCAACTGCCGCGTGGACCGATCGAGCGCGAGGCTCACGCGTGGACCGATCGTGACGGACAGTCGGGGCGTGGCCCGATCGGACACGCCTTGGCGTTGTTCGTGGCTTTGGTCTACGCTTGGCATTGGTCTCGGTGAGGAAGGAAATTCGCTCGTTGAACGAGACTGTCAAAAAAAAATTCTAAGTTCACCTCGTCTCGTGTTCTCTGCGACGGTCAACTGCCGCGTGGACCGATCGAGCGCGAGGCTCACGCGTGGACCGATCGAGACGGACAGTCGGGGCGTGGACTGATCGGTCACTCCTTGGCGTTGTTCATGGCTTTGGTCTACGCTTGGCATTGGTCTCGGTGAGGAAGGAAATTCGCTCGTTGAACGAGATTGACGAAACAAAAAAAAAAAATCCTAGTTCACCTCGTCTCGCGCTCTCTGCGACGTTCAACTGCCGCGTGGACCGATCGAGCGCTAGTCCCATGCGTGAACTGATCGGGACGGACAGTCGGGGCGTGGACCGATCGGACACTCCTTGGCATTGGTGGTGGCTTTGGTCTACGCTTGGCATTGGTCTTGGTGAGGAAGGAAATTCGCTCGTTGAACGAGAGAGACGAAAAAAAAAATTCTAAGTTCACCTCGTCTCGAGTTCTCTGCGACGTTCAACTGCCGCGTGGACCGATCGAGGGCGAGGCTCGCGCGTGGACCGATCGAGACGGACAGTCGGGGGGTGGACCGATCGGACACTCCTTGGCGTTGTTCGTGGCTTTGGTCTACGCTTGGCATTGGTTTCGGTGAGGAAGGAAATTCGATCGTTGAACGAGATTGTCGAAAAAAAAATTCTAAGTACACCTCGTCTCGCGCTCTCTGCGACGTTCAACTGCCGCGTGGACCGATCGAGCGCGAGGCTCACGCGTGGACCAATCGGGACCGTTAGCTGGGGTGTGGACCGATCGGACACTCCTTGGCGTTGTTCGTGGCTTTGGTCTACGCTTGGCATTGGTCTTGGTGAGGAAGGAAATTCGCTCGTTGAACGAGATTGACGAAAAAAAAAAAAAAAAAATCCAAGTTCACCTCGTCTCGCGTTCTCTGCGACGTTCAACTGACGCGTGGACCGATCGAGCGCGAGTCCCACGCGTGGACCGATCGGGACGGACAGTCGGGGCGTGGACCGATCGGACACTCCTTGGCGTTGTTCGTGGCTTTGGTCTACGCTTGGCATTCGTCTCGATGAGGAAGAAAAGTCGGTCGTTGAACGAGATTGACGAAAACAAAAAAATTCTAAGTTCACCTTGTCTGGATTTCACTGCGACGTTCAACTGCCGCGTGGACCGATCGAGGGCGAGGCTCACACGTGGACCGATCGAGACGGACAGTCGGGGCGTGGACCGATCGGACACTCCTTGGCGTTGTTCGTGGCTTTGGTCTACGCTTGGCATTGGTCTCGGTGAGGAAGGAAAGTCGGTCGTTGAGGGAGACTGACGAAAAAAAAAATCGAAGTTCACGTCGTCTCGTGTTCTCTGCGACGTTCAACTGCCGCGTGGACCGATAGAGGGCGAGGGTCACGCTTGGACTGATCGGGACGGACAGTCGGAGCGTGAACCGATCGGACACACCTTGGCGTTGTTCGTGGCTTTGGTCTACGCTTGGCATTGGTCTCGGTGAGGAAGGAAAGTCGGTCGTTGAACGAGATTGTCGAAAAGAAAAAAATCTAAGTTCACCTCGTCTCGTGTTCTCTGCGACGTTCAACTACCGCGTGGACCGATCGAGCGCGAGGCACACGCGTGGACCGATCGAGACGGATAGTCAGGGCGTGGATCCATCGGTAACTCCTTGGCGTTGTTCGTGGCTTTGGTCTACGCTTGACATTGGTCTCGGTGAGGAAGGAAATTAGCTCGATGAACGCGACTGACAAAAAAAATAAATAAATTCTAAGTTCACCTCGTCTCGCGTTCTCTGCGACCTTCAACTGCCGCGTGAACCGATAAAGCTCGAGTCCCACGCGTGGTCTGATCGGGTCGGACAGTCGGGGCGTGGCCCGATCGAACACACGTTGACGTTGTTCGTGGCTTTGGTCTACGCTTGGCATTGGTCTCGGTGAGGAAGGAAACTCGCTCGTTGAGGGAGACTGACGAAAAAAAAATCGAAGTTCACTTCGTCTCGTGTTCTCTGCGACGTTCAACTGCCGCGTGGACCGATCGAGGGCGAGGATCACGCGTGGACCGATCGAGACGTACAGTCGGGGCGTGGACCAATCGGACACTCCTTGGCGTTGTTCGTGGCTTTGGTCTACGCTTGGCATTGGTCTCGGTGAGGAAGGAAAGTCGGTCGTTGAACGAGGTTGACGAAAACAAAAAAATTCCAAGTTCACCTTGTCTGGATTTCACTGCGACGTTCAACTGCCGCGTGGACCGATCGAGGGCGAGGCTCACGCGTGGACCGATCGAGACGGACAGTCGGGGCGTGGACCGATCGGACACTCCTTGGCGTTGTTCGTGGCTTTGGTCTACGCTTGGCATTGTACTCGGTGAGGAAGGAAATTCGCTCGTTGAATGAGATTGACGGAAAAAAAATTCTAAGTTCACCTCATCTTGAGTTCTCTGCGACGTTCAACTGCCGCGTGGACCGATCGAGGGCGAGGCTCACGCGTGGACCGATCGAGACGGATAGTCGGGGCGTGGATCGATCGGTAACTCCTTGGCGTTGTTCGTGGCTTTGGTCTACGCTTGACATTGGTCTCGGTGAGGAAGGAAATTCGCTCGTTGAACGAGATTGACGAGAAAAAAAAATTCTAAGTTCACCTCGTCTGGATTTCACTGCGACGTTCAACTGCAGAGTGAACCGACCGAGCGCGAGTCTCACGCGTGGATCAATCGAGACGGACAGTCGGGGTGTGGCCCGATCGGACACGCCTTGGCGTTGTTCGTGGCTTTGGTCTACGCTTCGCATTGGTCTCGGTGAGGAAGGAAATTAGCTCGATGAACGCGACTGACAAAAAAATAAATAAATTCTAAGTTCACCTCGTCTCGCGTTCTCTGCGACGTTCAACTGCCGCGTGGACCGATCGAGCGCGAGTCTCACGCGTGGACCGATCGAGACGGATAATCGGGGCGTGAACCGATCGGTCACTCCTTGGCGTTGTTCGCGTCTTTGGTCTACGCTTGGCATTGGTCTCGGTGAGGAAGGAAATTCGCTCGTTGAACGAGACTGACGAAAAAAAAAATTCTAAGTTCACCTCGTCTCAAGTTCTCTGCGGCGTTCAACTGCCGCGTGAACCGATCGAGACCGAGGCTCACGCGTGGACCGATCGAGACGGACAGTCGGGGCGTGGCCCCATCGGACACGCCTTGGCTCTGTGCGTGGCTTTTGTCAACGCTTGGCATTGGTCTCGGTGAGGAAGGAAACTCGCTCGTTTACGGAGACTGACGAAAAAAAAAATTCTAAGTTCACCTCGTCTCGTGTTCTCTGCGACGGTCAACTGCCGCGTGGACCGATCGAGCGCGAGGCTCACGCGTGGACCGATCGAGACAGATAGTCGGGGCGTGGACCGATCGGACACTCCTTGGCGTTGTTCGTGGCTTTGGTCTATGCGTGGCATTGGTCTCGGTGAGGAAGGAAATTCGCTCGTTGAACGCGACTGACAAAAATAAATAAATATATAAATTCTAAGTTCACCTCGTCTCGCGTTCTCTGCGACGTTCAACTGCCGCGTGGACCGATCGAGCGCGAGGCTCACGCGTGGACCGATCGAGACGGACAGTCGGGGCGTGGACCGATCGGTCACTCCTTGGCGTTGTTCATGGCTTTGGTCTACGCTCGGCATTGGTCTCGGTGAGAAGAAAATTCGATCGTTGAACGAGGTAGACGAAAAAAAAATTCTAAGCTCACCTCGTGTGGATTTCACTGCGACGTTCAACTGCCGCGTGAACCGATTGAGCGCGAGGCTCACGCGTGGACCGATCGAGACGGACAGTCGGGGCGTGGACCGATCGGACACTTCTTGGCGTTGTTCGTGGCTTTGGTCTACGCTTGGCATTCGTCTCGGTGAGCGAGGAAATTCGCTCGTTGAACGAGACTGTGGAAAAAAAAATTCTAAGTTCACCTCGTCGCGAATTCTCTGCGACGTTCAACTGCCGCGTGGACCGATCGAGGGCGAGGCTCACACGTGGACCGATCGAGACGGACAGTCGGGGCGTGGACCGACCGGACACTCCTTGGCGTTGTCCGTGGCTTTGGCCTACGCTTGGCATTGGTCTCGGTGAGGAAGGAAGTTCGGTCGTTGAACGAGACCGTCGAAAAAAAAATTCTAAGTTCACCTCGTCGCGAGTTCACTGCGACTTTCAACTGCCGCGTGAACCGATCGAGCTCGAGTCCCACGGGTGGACCGATCGGGACGGACAGTCGGGGCGTGGCCCGATCGAACACACCTTGGCGTTGTTCGTGGCTTTGGTCTACGCTTGGCATTGGTCTCGGTGAGGAAGGAATCTCGCTCGTTGAGGGAGACTGACGAAAAAAAAATCGAAGTTCACTTCGTCTCGTGTTCTCTGAGACGTTCAACTGCCGCGTGGACCGATCGAGGGCGAGGCTCACGCGTGGACCGATCGAGACGGACAGTCGGGGCGTGGACCGATCGGACACTCCTTGGCGTTGTTCATGGCTTTGGTCTACGCTTGGCATTGTTCTCGGTGAGAAGAAAATTCGATCGTTGAACGAGATAGACGAAAAAAAAATTCTAAGTTCACCTCGTGTGGATTTCACTGCGACGTTCAACTGCCGCGTGGACCGATTGAGCGCGAGGCTCACGCGTAGACCGATCAAGACGGACAGTCGGGGCGTGGACCGATCGGACACTCCTTGGCGTTGTTCGTGGCTTTGGTCTACGCTTGGCATTGGTCTCGGTGAGGAAGGAAAGTCGGTCGTTGAGGGAGACTGACGAAAAAAAAAATCGAAGTTCACTTCGCCTCGTGTTCTCTGCGACGTTCAACTGCCGCGTGGACCGATCGAGGGCGAGGGTCACGCTTGGACTGGTTGGGACGGACAGTCGGAGCGTGAACCGATCGGACACTCCTTGGCGTTGTTCGTGGCTTTGGTCTACGCTTGGCATTGGTCTCGGTGAGGAAGGAAAGTCGGTCGTTGAACGAGATTGTCGAAAAGAAAAAAATCTAAGTTCACCTCGTCTCGTGTTCTCTGCGACGTTCAACTACCGCGTGGACCGATCGAGCGCGAGGCTCACGCGTGGACCGATCGAGACGGACAGTCGGGGCGTGGACCGATCGGACACTTCTTGGCGTTGTTCGTGGCTTTGGTCTACGCTTGGCATTCGTCTCGGTGAGCGAGGAAATTCGCTCGTTGAACGAGACTGTGGAAAAACAAAATTCTAAGTTCACCTCGTCGCGAATTCTCTGCGACGTTCAACTGCCGCGTGGACCGATCGAGGGCGAGGCTCACACGTGGACCGATCGAGACGGACAGTCGGGGCGTGGACCGACCGGACACTCCTTGGCGTTGTCCGTGGCTTTGGCCTACGCTTGGCATTGGTCTCGGTGAGGAAGGAAGTTCGGTCGTTGAACGAGACCGTCGAAAAAAAAATTCTAAGTTCACCTCGTCGCGAGTTCACTGCGACGTTCAACTGCCGCGTGAACCGATCGAGCTCGAGTCCCACGGGTGGACCGATCGGGACGGACAGTCGGGGCGTGGCCCGATCGAACACACCTTGGCGTTGTTCGTGGCTTTGGTCTACGCTTGGCATTGGTCTCGGTGAGGAAGGAATCTCGCTCGTTGAGGGAGACTGACGAAAAAAAAATCGAAGTTCACTTCGTCTCGTGTTCTCTGAGACGTTCAACTGCCGCGTGGACCGATCGAGGGCGAGGCTCACGCGTGGACCGATCGAGACGGACAGTCGGGGCGTGGACCGATCGGACACTCCTTGGCGTTGTTCATGGCTTTGGTCTACGCTTGGCATTGTTCTCGGTGAGAAGAAAATTCGATCGTTGAACGAGATAGACGAAAAAAAAATTCTAAGTTCACCTCGTGTGGATTTCACTGCGACGTTCAACTGCCGCGTGGACCGATTGAGCGCGAGGCTCACGCGTAGACCGATCAAGACGGACAGTCGGGGCGTGGACCGATCGGACACTCCTTGGCGTTGTTCGTGGCTTTGGTCTACGCTTGGCATTGGTCTCGGTGAGGAAGGAAAGTCGGTCGTTGAGGGAGACTGACGAAAAAAAAAATCGAAGTTCACTTCGCCTCGTGTTCTCTGCGACGTTCAACTGCCGCGTGGACCGATCGAGGGCGAGGGTCACGCTTGGACTGGTCGGGACGGACAGTCGGAGCGTGAACCGATCGGACACTCCTTGGCGTTGTTCGTGGCTTTGGTCTACGCTTGACATTGGTCTCGGTGAGGAAGGAAATTAGCTCGATGAACGCGACTGACAAAAAAAATAAATAAATTCTAAGTTCACCTCGTCTCGCGTTCTCTGCGACCTTCAACTGCCGCGTGAACCGATAAAGCTCGAGTCCCACGCGTGGACCGATCGGGTCGGACAGTCGGGGCGTGGCCCGATCGAACACACGTTGGCGTTGTTCGTGGCTTTGGTCTACGCTTGGCATTGGTCTCGGTGAGGAAGGAAACTCGCTTGTTGAGGGAGACTGACGAAAAAAAAAATCGAAGTTCACTTCGTCTCGTGTTCTCTGCGACGTTCAACTGCCGCGTGGATCGATCGAGGGCGAGGATCACGCGTGGACCGATCGGGACGGACAGTCGGGGCGTGGACCGATCGGACACTCCTTGGCGTTGTTCGTGGCTTTGGTCTACGCTTGGCATTGTACTCGGTGAGGAAGGAAATTCGCTCGTTGAATGAGATTGACGGAAAAAAAAATTCTAAGTTCACCTCATCTCGAGTTCTCTGCGACGTTCAACTGCCGCGTGGACCGATCGAGGGCGAGGCTCACGCGTGGACCGATCGAGACGGACAGTCGGGGCGTGGACCGATCGGACACTCCTTGGCGTTGTCCGTGGCTTTGGCCTACGCTTGGCATTGGTCTCGGTGAGGAAGGAAATTCGCTCGTTGAACGAGACCGTCGAAAAAAAAAATTCTAAGTTCACCTCGTCGCGAGTTCACTGTGACGTTCAACCGCCGCGTGGACCGATCGAGTGCGAGGCTCACGCGTGGACCGATCGAGACGGACAGTCGGGGCGTGGACCGATCGGACACTCCTTGGCGTTGTTCGTGGCTTTGGTCTACGCTTGGCATTGGTGTCGGTGAGGAAGGAAAGTCGGTCGTTGACGGAGACTGACGAAAAAAAAAATCGAAGTTCACTTCGTCTCGTGTTCTCTGCGACGTTCAACTGCCGCGTGGACCGATCGAGGGCGAGGGTCACGCTTGGACTGATCGGGACGGACAGTCGGAGCGTGAACCGATCGGACACTCCTTGGCGTTGTTCGTGGCTTTGGTCTACGCTTGGCATTGGTCTCGGTGAGGAAGGAAAGTCGGTCGTTGAACGAGATTGTCGAAAAGAAAAAAATCTAAGTTCACCTCGTCTCGTGTTCTCTGCGACGTTCAACTACCGCGTGGACCGATCGAGCGCGAGGCTCACGCGTGGACCGATCGAGACGGATAGTCAGGGCGTGGATCCATCGGTAACTCCTTGGCGTTGTTCGTGACTTTGGTCTACGCTTGACATTGGTCTCGGTGAGGAAGGAAATTAGCTCGATGAACGCGACTGACAAAAAAAATAAATAAATTCTAAGTTCACCTCGTCTCGCGTTCTCTGCGACCTTCAACTGCCGCGTGAACCGATAAAGCTCGAGTCCCACGCGTGGACCGATCGGGTCGGACAGTCGGGGCGTGGCCCGATCGAACACACGTTGGCGTTGTTCGTGGCTTTGGTCTACACTTGGCATTGGTCTCGGTGAGGAAGGAAACTCGCTCGTTGAGGGAGACTAACGAAAAAAAAATCGAAGTTCACTTCGTCTCGTGTTCTCTGCGACGTTCAACTGCCGCGTGGATCGATCGAGGGCGAGGATCACGCGTGGACCGATCGGGACGGACAGTCGGGGCGTGGACCGATCGGACACTCCTTGGCGTTGTTCGTGGCTTTGGTCTACGCTTGGCATTGGTCTCGGTGAGGAAGAAAAGTCGGTCGTTGAACGAGGTTGACGAAAACAAAAAAATTCTAAGTTCACCTTGTCTGGATTTCACTGCGACGTTCAACTGCAGCGTGGACCGATCGAGGGCGAGGCTCACGCGTGGACCGATCGAGACGGACAGTCGGGGCGTGGACCGATCGGACACTCCTTGGCGTTGTTCGTGGCTTTGGTCTACGCTTGGCATTGTACTCGGTGAGGAAGGAAATTCGCTCGTTGAATGAGATTGACGGAAAACAAAATTCTAAGTTCACCTCATCTCGAGTTCTCTGCGACGTTCAACTGCCGCGTGGACCGATCGAGACGGACACTCGGGGCGTGGCGCGATCGGGTACGCCTTGGCTTTGTTCGTGGCTTTGGTCTGCGCTTGGCATTGGTTTCGGTGAGGAAGGAAATTCGCTCGTTGAACGAGACTGACGAAAAAAAAAATTCTAAGTTCACCTCGTCTCGAGTTCTCTGCGACGTTCAACTGCCGCGTGAACCGATCGAGAGCGAGGCTCACGCATGGACCGATCGAGACGGACAGTCGGGGCGTGGGCCCATCGGACACGCCTTGGCTTTGTGCGTGGCTTTTGTCAACGCTTGGCATTGGTCTCGGTGAGGAAGGAAACTCGCTCGTTGAAGGAGACTGACGAAAAAAAAAATTCTAAGTTCACCTCGACTCGTGTTCTCTGCGACGGTCAACTGCCGCGTGGACCGATCGAGGGCGAGGCTCGCGCGTGGACCGACCGAGACGGACAGTCGGGGCGTGGACCGATCGGACACTCCTTGGCGTTGTTCGTGGCTTTGGTCTACGCTTGGCATTGGTTTCGGTGAGGAAGGAAATTCGATCGTTGAACGAGATTGTCGAAAAAAAATTCTAAGTTCACCTCGTCTCGTGTTCTCTGCGACGTTCAACTACCGCGTGGACCGATCGAGCGCGAGGCTCACGCGTGGACCGATCGAGACGGATAGTCTGGGCGTGGATCCATCGGTAACTCCTTGGCGTTGTTCGTGGCTTTGGTCTACGCTTGGCATTGGTCTCGGTGAGGAAGGAAATTCGCTCGTTGAACGAGATAGACGAAAAAAAAAATTCTAGGTTCACCTCGTCTCGAGTTCTCTGCGACGTTCAACTGCCGCGTGGACCGATCGAGGGCGAGGCTCACGCGTGGACCGATCGAGACGGACAGTCGGGGCGTGGATCGATCGGACACTCCTTGGCGTTGTTCGTGGCTTTGGTCTACGCTTGGCATTGGTCTCGGTGAGGAAAGAAATTCGCTCGTTGAACGAGACTGACAAAAAATAATAATTTCTAAGTTCACCTCGTCTCGCGTTCTGTGCGACGTTCAACTGCCGCGTGGACCGATCGAGCGCGAGTCCCACGCGTGGACCGATCGGGACGGACAGTCGGGGCGTGGACCGATCGGACACTCCTTGGCGTTGTTCGTAGCTTTGGTCTACGCTAGGCATTAGTCTCGGTGAGGAAGGAAAGTCGGTCGTTGAACGAGGTTGACGAAAAAAAAAATTCTAAGTTCACCTTGTCTCGATTTCACTGCGACGTTCAACTGCCGCGTGGACCGATGGAGCGCGAGGCTCACGCGTGGACCGATCGAGACGGACAGTCGGGGCGTGGACCGATCGGACACTCCTTGGCGATGTTCATGGCTTTGGTCTACGCTTGACATTGGTCTCGGTGAGAAGAAAATTCGATCGTTGAACGAGATAGACGAAAAAAAAATTCTAAGTTCACCTCGTGTGGATTTCACTGCGACGTTCAACTGCCGCGTGGACCGATTGAGCGCGAGGCTCACGCGTGGACCGATCGAGACGGACAGTCGGGGCGTGGACCGATCGGAGACTCCTTGGCGTTGTTCGTGGCTTCGGTCTACGCTTGGCATTGGTCTCGGTGAGGAAGGAAATTCGCTCGTTGAACGAGATAGACGAAAAAAAAAATTCTAAGTTCACCTCGTCTCGAGTTCTCTGCGACGTTCAACTGCCGCGTGGACCGATCGAGCGCGAGGCTCAAGCGTGGACCGATTGAGACGGACAGTCGGGGCGTGGACCAATCGGACACACCTTGGCCTTGTTCATGGCTTTGGTCCACGCTTGGCATTGGTCTCGTTGATGAAGGAAATTCGCTCGTTGAACGAGACGGACGAACAAAAAATCTAAGTTCACCTCGTGTCCAGTTCTCTACGACGTTCACCTGCCGCGTGGATCGATCGAGCGCGAGGCTCACGCGTGGACCGATCGAGACGGTCAGTCGGGGCGTGGACCGATCGGACACTCCTTGGCGTTGTTCGTGGCTTTGGTCTACGCTTGGCATTGGTCTCGGTGAGGATGAAATTCGCTCGTTGAACGAGACTGACAAAAAAAAATAATTTCTAAGTTCACCTCGTCTCGCGTTCTGTGCGACGTTCAACTGCCGCGTGGACCGATCGAGCGCGAGTCCCACGCGTGGACCGATCGGGACGGACAGTCGGGGCGTGGACCGATCGGACACTCCTTGGCGTTGTTCGTAGCTTTGGTCTACGCTTGGCATTGGTCTCGGTGAGGAAGGAAAGTCGGTCGTTGAACGAGGTTGACGAAAAAAAAAATTCTAAGTTTACCTTGTCTCGATTTCACTGCGACGTTCAATTGCCGCGTGGACCGATGGAGCGCGAGGCTCACGCGTGGACCGATCGAGCCGGACAGTCGGGGCGTGGACCGATCGGACACTCCTTGGCGATGTTCATGGCTTTGGTCTACGCTTGGCATTGGTCTCGGTGAGAAGAAAATTCGATCGTTGAACGAGATAGACGAAAAAAAAATTCTAAGTTCACCTCGTGTGGATTTCACTGTGACGTTCAACTGCCGCGTGGACCGATTGAGCGCGAGGCTCACGCGTGGACCGATCGAGACGGACAGTCGGGGCGTGGACCGATCGGACACTCCTTGGCGTTGTTCGTGGCTTCGGTCTACGCTTGGCATTGGTCTCGCTGAGGAAGGAAATTCGCTCGTTGAACGAGATAGACGAAAAAAAAAATTCTAAGTTCACCTCGTCTCGAGTTCTCTGCGACGTTCAACTGCCGCGTGGACCGATCGAGCGCGAGGCTCAAGCGTGGACCGATTGAGACGGACAGTCGGGGCGTGGACCAATAGGACACACCTTGGCCTTGTTCATGGCTTTGGTCCACGCTTGGCATTGGTCTCGTTGATGAAGGAAATTCGCTCGTTGAACGAGACGGACGAACAAAAAATCTAAGTTCACCTCGTGTCCAGTTCTCTGCGACGTTCACCTGCCGCGTGGATCGATCGAGCGCGAGGCTCACGCGTGGACCGATCGAGAGCGAGGCTCACGCGTGGACCGATCGAGACGGACAGTCGGGGCGTGGCGCGATCGGACACGCCTTGGCTTTGTTCGTGGCTTTGGTCTACGCTTGGCATTGGTTTCGGTGAGGAAGGAAATTCGCTCGTTGAACGAGACTGACGAAAAAAAAAATTCTAAGTTCACCTCGTCTCAAGTTCTCTGCGGCGTTCAACTGCCGCGTGGACCGATCGAGGGCGAGGCTCACGCGTGGACCGATCGAGACGCACAGTCGGGGCGTGGACCGATCGGACACTCCTTGGCGTTGTCCGTGGCTTTGGTCTACGCTTGGCATTGGTCTCGGTAAGGAAGGAAATTCACTCGTTGAACGAGACCGTCGAAAAAAAAAAATTTTAAGTTCACCTCGTCGCGAGTTCACTGGGACGTTCAACTGCCGCGTGGACCGATTGAGCGCGAGGCTCACGCGTGGACCGATCGAGACGGACCGTCGGGGCGTGGACCGATCGGACACTCCTTGGCGTTGTTCGTGGCTTTGGTCTATGCGTGGCATTGGTCTCGGTGAGGAAGGAAATTTGCTCGTTGAACGCGACTGACAAAAATAAATAAATATATAAATTCTAAGTTCACCTCGTCTCGCGTTCTCTGCGACGTTCAACTGCCGCGTGGACCGATCGAGCGCGAGGCTCACGCGTGGACCGATCGAGACGGACAGTCGGGGCGTGGACCGATCGGTCACTCCTTGGCGTTGTTCATGGCTTTGGTCTACGCTTGGCATTGGTCTCGGTGAGAAGAAAATTCGATCGTTGAACGAGGTAGACGAAAACAAAATTCTAAGTTCACCTCGTGTGGATTTCACTGCGACGTTCAACTGCCGCGTGGACCGATTGAGCGCGAGGCTCATGCGTGGACCGATCGAGACGGAGAGTCGGGGCGTGGACCGATCGGACACTTCTTGGCGTTGTTCGTGGCTTTGGTCTACGCTTGGCATTCGTCTCGGTGAGCGAGGAAATTCGCTCGTTGAACGAGACTGTCGAAAAAAAAAATTCTAAGTTCACCTCGTCGCGAGTTCTCTGCGACGTTTAACTGCCGCGTGGACCGATCGAGGGCGAGGCTCACACGTGGACCGATCGAGACGGACAGTCGGGGCGTGGACCGATCGGACACTCCTTGGCGTTGTTCGTGGCTTCGGTCTACGCTTGGCATTGGTCTCGCTGAGGAAGGAAATTCGCTCGTTGAACGAGATAGACGAAAAAAAAAATTCTAAGTTCACCTCGTCTCGAGTTCTCTGCGACGTTCAACTGCCGCGTGGACCGATCGAGCGCGAGGCTCTAGCGTGGACCGATTGAGACGGACAGTCGGGGCGTGGACCAATAGGACACACCTTGGCCTTGTTCATGGCTTTGGTCCACGCTTGGCATTGGTCTCGTTGATGAAGGAAATTCGCTCGTTGAACGAGACGGACGAACAAAAAATCTAAGTTCACCTCGTGTCCAGTTCTCTGCGACGTTCACCTGCCGCGTGGATCGATCGAGCGCGAGGCTCACGCGTGGACCGATCGAGAGCGAGGCTCACGCGTGGACCGATCGAGACGGACAGTCGGGGCGTGGCGCGATCGGACACGCCTTGGCTTTGTTCGTGGCTTTGGTCTACGCTTGGCATTGGTTTCGGTGAGGAAGGAAATTCGCTCGTTGAACGAGACTGACGAAAAAAAAAATTCTAAGTTCACCTCGTCTCAAGTTCTCTGCGGCGTTCAACTGCCGCGTGAACCGATCGAGAGCGAGGCTCACGCGTGGACCGATCGAGACGGAGAGTCGGGGCGTGGACCGATCGGACACTTCTTGGCGTTGTTCGTGGCTTTGGTCTACGCTTGGCATTCGTCTCGGTGAGCGAGGAAATTCGCTCGTTGAACGAGACTGTCGAAAAAAAAAATTCTAAGTTCACCTCGTCGCGAGTTCTCTGCGACGTTTAACTGCCGCGTGGACCGATCGAGGGCGAGGCTCACACGTGGACCGATCGAGACGGACAGTCGGGGCGTAGACCGATCGGACACTCCTTGGCGTTGTCCGTGGCTTTGGCCTACGCTTGGCATTGGTCTCGGTGAGGAAGGAAGTTCGGTCGTTGAACGAGACCGTCGAAAAAAAAAATTCTAAGTTCACCTCGTCGCGAGTTCACTGCGACGTTCAACTGCCGCGTGAACCGATCGAGCTCGAGTCCCACGGGTGGACCGATCGGGACGGACAGTCGGGGCGTGGCCCGATCGAACACACCTTGGCGTTGTTCGTGGCTTTGGTCTACGCTTGGCATTGGTCTCGGTGAGGAAGGAATCTCGCTCGTTGAGGGAGACTGACGAAAAAAAAATCGAAGTTCACTTCGTCTCGTGTTCTCTGAGACGTTCAACTGCCGCGTGGACCGATCGAGGGCGAAGCTCACGCGTGGACCGATCGAGACGGACAGTCGGGGCGTGGACCGATCGGACACTCCTTGGCGTTGTTCATGGCTTTGGTCTACGCTTGGCATTGTTCTCGGTGAGAAGAAAATTCGATCGTTGAACGAGATAGACGAAAAAAAAATTCTAAGTTCACCTCGCGTGGATTTCACTGCGACGTTCAACTGCCGCGTGGACCGATTGAGCGCGAGGCTCACGCGTAGACCGATCAAGACGGACAGTGGGGGCGTGGACCGATCGGACACTCCTTGGCGTTGTTCGTGGCTTTGGTCTACGCTTGGCATTGGTCTCGGTGAGGAAGGAAAGTCGGTCGTTGAGGGAGACTGACGAAAAAAAAAATCGAAGTTCACTTCGTCTCGTGTTCTCTGCGACGTTCAACTGCCGCGTTGACCGATCGAGGGCGAGGGTCACGCTTGGACTGGTCGGGACGGACAGTCGGAGCGTGAACCGATCGGACACTCATTGGCGTTGTTCGTGGCTTTGGTCTACGCTTGGCATTGGTCTCGGTGAGGAAGGAAAGTCGGTCGTTGAACGAGATTGTCGAAAAGAAAAAAATCTAAGTTCACCTCGTCTCGTGTTCTCTGCGACGTTCAACTACCGCGTGGACCGATCGAGCGCGAGGCTCACGCGTGGACCGATCGAGACGGATAGTCAGGGCGTGGATCCATCGGTAACTCGTTGGCGTTGTTCGTGGCTTTGGTCTATGCTTGACATTGGTCTCGGTGAGGAAGGAAATTAGCTCGATGAACGCGACTGACAAAAAAAATAAATAAATTCTAAGTTCACCTCGTCTCGCGTTCTCTGCGACCTTCAACTGCCGCGTGAACCGATAAAGCTCGAGTCCCACGCGTGGACCGATCGGGTCGGACAGTCGGGGCGTGGCCCGATCGAACACACGTTGGCGTTGTTCGTGGCTTTGGTCTACGCTTGGCATTAGTCTCGGTGAGGAAGGAAACTCGCTCGTTGAGGGAGACTGACGAAAAAAAAATCGAAGTTCACCTCGTCTCGCGTTCTGTGCGACGTTCAACTGCCGCGTGGACCGATCGAGCGCGAGTCCCACGCGTGGACCGATCGGGACGGACAGTCGGGGCGTGGACCGATCGGACACTCCTTGGCGTTGTTCGTAGCTTTGGTCTACGCTTGGCATTGGTCTCGGTGAGGAAGGAAAGTCGGTCGTTGAACGAGGTTGACGAAAAAAAAAATTCTAAGTTTACCTTGTCTCGATTTCACTGCGACGTTCAACTGCCGCGTGGACCGATGGAGCGCGAGGCTCACGCGTGGACCGATCGAGCCGGACAGTCGGGGCGTGGACCGATCGGACACTCCTTGGCGATGTTCATGGCTTTGGTCTACGCTTGGCATTGGTCTCGGTGAGAAGAAAATTCGATCGTTGAACGAGATAGACGAAAAAAAAATTCTAAGTTCACCTCGTGTGGATTTCACTGTGACGTTCAACTGCCGCGTGGACCGATTGAGCGCGAGGCTCACGCGTGGACCGATCGAGACGGACAGTCGGGGCGTGGACCGATCGGAGACTCCTTGGCGTTGTTCGTGGCTTCGGTCTACGCTTGGCATTGGTCTCGGTGAGGAAGGAAATTCGCTCGTTGAACGAGATAGACGAAAAAAAATCTAAGTTCACCTCGTGTCCAGTTCTCTACGACGTTCACCTGCCGCGTGGATCGATCGAGCGCGAGGCTCACGCGTGGACCGATCGAGACGGTCAGTCGGGGCGTGGACCGATCGGACACTCCTTGGCGTTATTCGTGGCTTTGGTCTACGCTTGGCATTGGTCTCGGTGAGGATGAAATTCGCTCGTTGAACGAGACTGACAAAAAAAAATAATTTCTAAGTTCACCTCGTCTCGCGTTCTGTGCGACGTTCAACTGCCGCGTGGACCGATCGAGCGCGAGTCCCACGCGTGGACCGATCGGGACGGACAGTCGGGGCGTGGACCGATCGGACACTCCTTGGCGTTGTTCGTAGCTTTGGTCTACGCTTGGCATTGGTCTCGGTGAGGAAGGAAAGTCGGTCGTTGAACGAGGTTGACGAAAAAAAAAATTCTAAGTTCACCTTGTCTCGATTTCACTGCGACGTTCAACTGCCGCGTGGACCGATGGAGCGCGAGGCTCACGCGTGGACCGATCGAGACGGACAGTCGGGGCGTGGACCGATCGGACACTCCTTGGCGATGTTCATGGCTTTGGTCTCCGCTTGGCATTGGTCTCGGTGAGAAGAAAATTCGATCGTTGAACGAGATAGACGAAAAAAAAATTCTAAGTTCACCTCGTGTGGATTTCACTGCGACGTTCAACTGCCGCGTGGACCGATTGAGCGCGAGGCTCACGCGTGGACCGATCGAGACGGACAGTCGGGGCGTGGACCGATCGGAGACTCCTTGGCGTTGTTCGTGGCTTCGGTCTACGCTTGGCATTGGTCTCGGTGAGGAAGGAAATTCGCTCGTTGAACGAGATAGACGAAAAAAAAAATTCTAAGTTCACCTCGTCTCGAGTTCTCTGCGACGTTCAACTGCCGCGTGGACCGATCGAGCGCGAGGCTCAAGCGTGGACCGATTGAGACGGACAGTCGGGGCGTGGACCAATCGGACACACCTTGGCCTTGTTCATGGCTTTGGTCCACGCTTGGCATTGGTCTCGTTGATGAAGGAAATTCGCTCGTTGAACGAGACGGACGAACAAAAAATCTAAGTTCACCTCGTGTCCAGTTCTCTACGACGTTCACCTGCCGCGTGGATCGATCGAGCGCGAGGCTCACGCGTGGACCGATCGAGACGGTCAGTCGGGGCGTGGACCGATCGGACACTCCTTGGCGTTGTTCGTGGCTTTGGTCTACGCTTGGCATTGGTCTCGGTGAGGATGAAATTCGCTCGTTGAACGAGACTGACAAAAAAAAATAATTTCTAAGTTCACCTCGTCTCGCGTTCTGTGCGACGTTCAACTGCCGCGTGGACCGATCGAGCGCGAGTCCCACGCGTGGACCGATCGGGACGGACAGTCGGGGCGTGGACCGATCGGACACTCCTTGGCGTTGTTCGTAGCTTTGGTCTACGCTTGGCATTGGTCTCGGTGAGGAAGGAAAGTCGGTCGTTGAACGAGGTTGACGAAAAAAAAAATTCTAAGTTCACCTTGTCTCGATTTCACTGCGACGTTCAACTGCCGCGTGGACCGATGGAGCGCGAGGCTCACGCGTGGACCGATCGAGACGGACAGTCGGGGCGTGGACCGATCGGACACTCCTTGGCGATGTTCATGGCTTTGGTCTACGCTTGGCATTGGTCTCGGTGAGAAGAAAATTCGATCGTTGAACGAGATAGACGAAAACAAAATTCTAAGTTCACCTCGTGTGGATTTCACTGCGACCCTCAACTGCCGCGTGGACCGATTGAGCGCGAGGCTCACGCGTGGACGAATCGAGACGGACAGTCGGGGCGTGGACCGATCGGACACTCCTTGGCGTTGTTCGTGGCTTAGGTCTACGCTTGGCATTGTACTCGGTGAGGAAGGAAATTCGCTCGTTGAATGAGATTGACGGAAAAAAAATTCTAAGTTCACCTCATCTCGAGTTCTCTGCGACGTTCAACTGCCGCGTGGACCGATCGAGGGCGAGGCTCACGCGTGGACCGATCGAGACGCACAGTCGGGGCGTGGACCGATCGGACACTCCTTGGCGTTGTCCGTGGCTTTGGTCTACGCTTGGCATTGGTCTCGGTGAGGAAGGAAATTCACTCGTTGAACGAGACCGTCGAAAAAAAAAATTTTAAGTTCACCTCGTCGCGAGTTCACTGGGACGTTCAACTGCCGCGTGGACCGATTGAGCGCGAGGCTCACGCGTGGACCGATCGAGACGGACCGTCGGGGCGTGGACCGATCGGACACTCCTTGGCGTTGTTCGTGGCTTTGGTCTATGCGTGGCATTGGTCTCGGTGAGGAAGGAAATTCGCTCGTTGAACGCGACTGACAAAAATAAATAAATATATAAATTCTAAGTTCACCTCGTCTCGCGTTCTCTGCGACGTTCAACTGCCGCGTGGACCGATCGAGCGCGAGGCTCACGCGTGGACCGATCGAGACGGAGAGTCGGGGCGTGGACCGATCGGACACTTCTTGGCGTTGTTCGTGGCTTTGGTCTACGCTTGGCATTCGTCTCGGTGAGCGAGGAAATTCGCTCGTTGAACGAGACTGTCGAAAAAAAAAATTCTAAGTTCACCTCGTCGCGAGTTCTCTGCGACGTTTAACTGCCGCGTGGACCGATCGAGGGCGAGGCTCACACGTGGACCGATCGAGACGGACAGTCGGGGCGTGGACCGATCGGACACTCCTTGGCGTTGTCCGTGGCTTTGGCCTACGCTTGGCATTGGTCTCGGTGAGGAAGGAAGTTCGGTCGTTGAACGAGACCGTCGAAAAAAAAAATTCTAAGTTCACCTCGTCGCGAGTTCACTGCGACGTTTAACTGCCGCGTGAACCGATCGAGCTCGAGTCCCACGGGTGGACCGATCGGGACGGACAGTCGGGGCGTGGCCCGATCGAACACACCTTGGCGTTGTTCGTGGCTTTGGTCTACGCTTGGCATTGGTCTCGGTGAGGAAGGAATCTCGCTCGTTGAGGGAGACTGACGAAAAAAAAATCGAAGTTCACTTCGTCTCGTGTTCTCTGAGACGTTCAACTGCCGCGTGGACCGATCGAGGGCGAAGCTCACGCGTGGACCGATCGAGACGGACAGTCGGGGCGTGGACCGATCGGACACTCCTTGGCGTTGTTCATGGCTTTGGTCTACGCTTGGCATTGTTCTCGGTGAGAAGAAAATTCGATCGTTGAACGAGATAGACGAAACAAAAATTCTAAGTTCACCTCGCGTGGATTTCTCTGCGACGTTCAACTGCCGCGTGGACCGATTGAGCGCGAGGCTCACGCGTAGACCGATCAAGACGGACAGTGGGGGCGTGGACCGATCGGACACTCCTTGGCGTTGTTCGTGGCTTTGGTCTACGCTTGGCATTGGTCTCGGTGAGGAAGGAAAGTCGGTCGTTGAGGGAGACTGACGAAAAAAAAAATCGAAGTTCACTTCGTCTCGTGTTCTCTGCGACGTTCAACTGCCGCGTGGACCGATCGAGGGCGAGGGTCACGCTTGGACTGGTCGGGACGGACAGTCGGAGCGTGAACCGATCGGACACTCATTGGCGTTGTTCGTGGCTTTGGTCTACGCTTGGCATTGGTCTCGGTGAGGAAGGAAAGTCGGTCGTTGAACGAGATTGTCGAAAAGAAAAAAATCTAAGTTCACCTCGTCTCGTGTTCTCTGCGACGTTCAACTACCGCGTGGACCGATCGAGCGCGAGGCTCACGCGTGGACCGATCGAGACGGATAGTCAGGGCGTGGATCCATCGGTAACTCGTTGACCTTGTTCGTGGCTTTGGTCTATGCTTGACATTGGTCTCGGTGAGGAAGGAAATTAGCTCGATGAACGCGACTGACAAAAAAAATAAATAAATTCTAAGTTCACCTCGTCTCGCGTTCTCTGCGACCTTCAACTGCCGCGTGAACCGATAAAGCTCGAGTCCCACGCGTGGACCGATCGGGTCGGACAGACGGGGCGTGGCCCGATCGAACACACGTTGGCGTTGTTCGTGGCTTTGGTCTACGCTTGGCATTAGTCTCGGTGAGGAAGGAAACTCGCTCGTTGAGGGAGACTGACGAAAAAAAAATCGAAGTTCACTTCGTCTCGTGTTCTCTGCGACGTTCAACTGCCGCGTGGATCGATCGAGGGCGAGGATCACGCGTGGACCGATCGGGACGGACAGTCGGGGCGTGGACCGATCGGACACTCCTTGGCGTTGTTTGTGGCTTTGGTATACGCTTGGCATTGGTCTCGGTGAGGAAGAAAAGTCGGTCGTTGAACGAGGTTGACGAAAACAAAAAAGTTCTATGTTCACCTCATCTCGAGTTCTCTGCGACGTTCAACTGCCGCGTGGACCGATCGAGGGCGAGGCTCACGCGTGGACCGATCGAGACGGACAGTCGGGGCGTGGATCGATCGGACACTCCTTGGCGTTGTCCGTGGCTTTGGCCTACGCTTGGCATTGGTCTCGGTGAGGAAGGAAATTCGCACGTTGAACGAGAGCGTCGAAAAAAAAAATTCTAAGTTCACCTCGTCGCGAGATCACTGTGACGTTCAACCGCCGCGTGGACCGATCGAGTGCGAGGCTCACGCGTGGACCGATCGAGACGGACAGTCGGGGCGTGGACCGATCGGACACTCCTTGGCGTTGTTCGTGGCTTTGGTCTACGCTTGGCATTGGTCTCGGTGAGGAAGGAAAGTCGGTCGTTGAACGAGATTGTCGAAAAGAAAAAAATCTAAGTTCACCTCGTCTCGTGTTCTCTGCGACGTTCAACTACCGCGTGGACCGATCGAGCGCGAGGCTCACGCGTGGACCGATCGAGACGGATAGTCAGGGCGTGGATCCATCGGTAACTCCTTGGCGTTGTTCGTGACTTTGGTCTACGCTTGACATTGGTCTCGGTGAGGAAGGAAATTAGCTCGATGAACGCGACTGACAAAAAAAATAAATAAATTCTAAGTTCACCTCGTCTCGCGTTCTCTGCGACCTTCAACTGCCGCGTGAACCGATAAAGCTCGAGTCCCACGCGTGGACCGATCGGGTCGGACAGTCGGGGCGTGGCCCGATCGAACACACGTTGGCGTTGTTCGTGGCTTTGGTCTACACTTGGCATTGGTCTCGGTGAGGTAGGAAACTCGCTCGTTGAGGGAGACTGACGAAAAAAAAAATCGAAGTTCACTTCGTCTCGTGTTCTCTGCGACGTTCAACTGCCGCGTGGATCGATCGAGGGCGAGGATCACGCGTGGACCGATCGGGACGGACAGTCGGGGCGTGGACCGATCGGACACTCCTTGGCGTTGTTCGTGGCTTTGGTCTACGCTTGGCATTGGTCTCGGAGAGGAAGAAAAGTCGGTCGTTGAACGAGGTTGACGAAAACAAAAAAGTTCTATGTTCACCTCATCTCGAGTTCTCTGCGACGTTCAACTGCCGCGTGGACCGATCGAGGGCGAGGCTCACGCGTGGACCGATCGAGACGGACAGTCGGGGCGTGGATCGATCGGACACTCCTTGGCGTTGTCCGTGGCTTTGGCCTACGCTTGGCATTGGTCTCGGTGAGGAAGGAAATTCGCACGTTGAACGAGAGCGTCGAAAAAAAAAATTCTAAGTTCACCTCGTCGCGAGATCACTGTGACGTTCAACCGCCGCGTGGACCGATCGAGTGCGAGGCTCACGCGTGGACCGATCGAGACGGACAGTCGGGGCGTGGACCGATCGGACACTCCTTGGCGTTGTTCGTGGCTTTGGTCTACGCTTGGCATTGGTCTCGGTGAGGAAGGAAAGTCGGTCGTTGAACGAGATTGTCGAAAAGAAAAAAATCTAAGTTCACCTCGTCTCGTGTTCTCTGCGACGTTCAACTACCGCGTGGACCGATCGAGCGCGAGGCTCACGCGTGGACCGATCGAGACGGATAGTCAGGGCGTGGATCCATCGGTAACTCCTTGGCGTTGTTCGTGACTTTGGTCTACGCTTGACATTGGTCTCGGTGAGGAAGGAAATTAGCTCGATGAACGCGACTGACAAAAAAAATAAATAAATTCTAAGTTCACCTCGTCTCGCGTTCTCTGCGACCTTCAACTGCCGCGTGAACCGATAAAGCTCGAGTCCCACGCGTGGACCGATCGGGTCGGACAGTCGGGGCGTGGCCCGATCGAACACACGTTGGCGTTGTTCGTGGCTTTGGTCTACACTTGGCATTGGTCTCGGTGAGGTAGGAAACTCGCTCGTTGAGGGAGACTGACGAAAAAAAAAATCGAAGTTCACTTCGTCTCGTGTTCTCTGCGACGTTCAACTGCCGCGTGGATCGATCGAGGGCGAGGATCACGCGTGGACCGATCGGGACGGACAGTCGGGGCGTGGACCGATCGGACACTCCTTGGCGTTGTTCGTGGCTTTGGTCTACGCTTGGCATTGGTCTCGGAGAGGAAGAAAAGTCGGTCGTTGAACGAGGTTGACGAAAACAAAAAAATTCTAAGTTCACCTTGTCTGGATTTCACTGCGACGTTCAACTGCCGCGTGGACCGACCGAGGGCGAGGCTCACGCGTGGACCGATCGAGACGGACAGTCGGGGCGTGGACCGATCGGACACTCCTTGGCGTTGTTCGTGGTTTTGGTCTACGCTTGGCATTGTACTCGGTGAGGAAGGAAATTCGCTCGTTGAATGAGATTGACGGAAAAAAAATTCTAAGTTCACCTCATCTCGAGTTCTCTGCGACGTTCAACTGCCGCGTGGACCGATCGAGGGCGAGGCTCACGCGTGGACCGATCGAGACGGACAGTCGGGGCGTGGACCGATCGGACACTCCTTGGCGTTGTCCGTGGCTTTGGCCTACGCTTGGCATTGGTCTCGGTGAGGAAGGAAATTAGCTCGATGAACGCGACTGACAAAAAAAATAAATAAATTCTAAGTTCACCTCGTCTCGCGTTCTCTGCGACCTTCAACTGCCGCGTGAACCGATAAAGCTCGAGTCCCACGCGTGGACCGATCGGGTCGGACAGTCGGGGCGTGGCCCGATCGAACACACGTTGGCGTTGTTCGTGGCTTTGGTCTACACTTGGCATTGGTCTCGGTGAGGTAGGAAACTCGCTCGTTGAGGGAGACTGACGAAAAAAAAAATCGAAGTTCACTTCGTCTCGTGTTCTCTGCGACGTTCAACTGCCGCGTGGATCGATCGAGGGCGAGGATCACGCGTGGACCGATCGGGACGGACAGTCGGGGCGTGGACCGATCGGACACTCCTTGGCGTTGTTCGTGGCTTTGGTCTACGCTTGGCATTGGTCTCGGAGAGGAAGAAAAGTCGGTCGTTGAACGAGGTTGACGAAAACAAAAAAATTCTAAGTTCACCTTGTCTGGATTTCACTGCGACGTTCAACTGCCGCGTGGATCGATCGAGGGCGAGGATCACGCGTGGACCGATCGGGACGGACAGTCGGGGCGTGGACCGATCGGACACTCCTTGGCGTTGTTCATGGCTTTGGTCTACGCTTGGCATTGTTCTCGGTGAGAAGAAAATTCGATCGTTGAACGAGATAGACGAAACAAAAATTCTAAGTTCACCTCGTGTGGATTTCACTGCGACGTTCAACTGCCGCGTGGACCGATTGAGCGCGAGGCTCACGCGTAGACCGATCAAGACGGACAGTGGGGGCGTGGACCGATCGGACACTCCTTGGCGTTGTTCGTGGCTTTGGTCTACGCTTGGCATTGGTCTCGGTGAGGAAGGAAAGTCGGTCGTTGAGGGAGACTGACGAAAAAAAAAATCGAAGTTCACTTCGTCTCGTGTTCTCTGCGACGTTCAACTGCCGCGTGGACCGATTGAGGGCGAGGGTCACGCTTGGACTGGTCGGGACGGACAGTCGGAGCGTGAACCGATCGGACACTCATTGGCGTTGTTCGTGGCTTTGGTCTACGCTTGGCATTGGTCTCGGTGAGGAAGGAAAGTCGGTCGTTGAACGAGATTGTCGAAAAGAAAAATATCTAAGTTCACCTCGTCTCGTGTTCTCTGCGACGTTCAACTACCGCGTGGACCGATCGAGCGCGAGGCTCACGCGTGGACCGATCGAGACGGATAGTCAGGGCGTGGATCCATCGGTAACTCCTTGGCGTTGTTCGTGGCTTTGGTCTATGCTTGACATTGGTCTCGGTGAGGAAGGAAATTAGCTCGATGAACGCGACTGACAAAAAAAATAAATAAATTCTAAGTTCACCTCGTCTCGCGTTCTCTGCGACCTTCAACTGCCGCGTGAACCGATAAAGCTCGAGTCCCACGCGTGGACCGATCGGGTCGGACAGTCGGGGCGTGGCCCGATCGAACACACGTTGGCGTTGTTCGTGGCTTTGGTCTACGCTTGGCATTGGTCTCGGTGAGGAAGGAAACTCGCTCGTTGAGGGAGACTGACGAAAAAAAAAATCGAAGTTCACTTCGTCTCGTGTTCTCTGCGACGTTCAACTGCCGCGTGGATCGATCGAGGGCGAGGCTCACGCGTGGACCGATCGAGACGGACAGTCGGGGCGTGGACCGATCGGACACTCCTTGGCGTTGTCCGTGGCTTTGGCCTACGCTTGGCATTGGTCTCGGTGAGGAAGGAAATTCGCTCGTTGAACGAGAGCGTCGAAAAAAAAAATTCTAAGTTCACCTCGTCGCGAGATCACTGTGACGTTCAACCGCCGCGTGGACCGATCGAGTGCGAGGCTCACGCGTGGACCGATCGAGACGGACAGTCGGGGCGTGGACCGATCGGACACTCCTTGGCGTTGTTCGTGGCTTTGGTCTACGCTTGGCATTGGTCTCGGTGAGGAAGGAAAGTCGGTCGTTGAACGAGATTGTCGAAAAGAAAAAAATCTAAGTTCACCTCGTCTCGTGTTCTCTGCGACGTTCAACTACCGCGTGGACCGATCGAGCGCGAGGCTCACGCGTGGACCGATCGAGACGGATAGTCAGGGCGTGGATCCATCGGTAACTCTTTGGCGTTGTTCGTGACTTTGGTCTACGCTTGACATTGGTCTCGGTGAGGAAGGAAATTAGCTCGATGAACGCGACTGACAAAAAAAATAAATAAATTCTAAGTTCACCTCGTCTCGCGTTCTCTGCGACCTTCAACTGCCGCGTGAACCGATAAAGCTCGAGTCCCACGCGTGGACCGATCGGGTCGGACAGTCGGGGCGTGGCCCGATCGAACACACGTTGGCGTTGTTCGTGGCTTTGGTCTACACTTGGCATTGGTCTCGGTGAGGAAGGAAATTCGCTCGTTGAACGAGAGAGACGAAAAAAAAATTCTAAGTTCACCTCGTCTCGAGTTCTCTGCGACGTTCAACTGCCGCGTGGACCGATCGAGGGCGAGGCTCGCGCGTGGACCGACCGAGACGGATAGTCGGGGCGTGGATCCATCGGTAACTTTTTGGCGTTGTTCGTGGCTTTTGTCAACGCTTGGCATTGGTCTCGGTGAGGAAGGAAACTCGCTCGTTGAAGGAGACTGACGAAAAAAAATTCTAAGTTCACCTCGATTCGTGTTCTCTGCGACGGTCTACTGCCGCGTGGACCGATCGAGCGCGAGGCTCACGCGTGGACCGATCGAGACGGATAGTCGGGGCGTGGATCCATCGGTAACTCCTTGGCGTTGTTCGTGGCTTTGGTCTACGCTTGGCATTGGTCTCGGTGAGGAAAGAAATTCGCTCGTTGAACGAGACTGACAAAAAATAATAATTTCTAAGTTCACCTCGTCTCGCGTTCTGTGCGACGTTCAACTGCCGCGTGGACCGATCGAGCGCGAGTCCCACGCGTGGACCGATCGGGACGGACAGTCGGGGCGTGGACCGATCGGACACTCCTTGGCGTTGTTCGTAGCTTTGGTCTACGCTAGGCATTAGTCTCGGTGAGGAAGGAAAGTCGGTCGTTGAACGAGGTCGACGAAAAAAAAAAAATTCTAAGTTCACCTTGTCTCGATTTCACTGCGACGTTCAACTGCCGCGTGGACCGAAGGAGCGCGAGGCTCACGCGTGGACCGATCGAGACGGACAGTCGGGGCGTGGACCGATCGGAGACTCCTTGGCGTTGTTCGTGGCTTCGGTCTACGCTTGGCATTGGACTCGGTGAGGAAGGAAATTCGCTCGTTGAACGAGATAGACGAAAAAAAAAATTCTAAGTTCACCTCGTCTCGAGTTCTCTGCGACGTTCAACTGCCGCGTGGACCGATCGAGCGCGAGTCCCACGCGTGGACCGATCGGGACGGACAGTCGGGGCGTGGACCGATCGGACACTCCTTGGCGTTGTTCGTAGCTTTGGTCTACGCTTGGCATTGGTCTCGGTGAGGAAGGAAAGTCGGTCGTTGAACGAGGTTGACGAAAAAAAAAATTCTAAGTTCACCTTGTCTCGATTTCACTGCGACGTTCAACTGCCGCGTGGACCGATGGAGCGCGAGGCTCACGCGTGGACCGATCGAGACGGTCAGTCGGGGCGTGGACCGATCGGACACTCCTTGGCGATGTTCATGGCTTTGGTCTACGCTTGGCATTGGTCTCGGTGTGAAGAAAATTCGATCGTTGAACGAGATAGACGAAAAAAAAATTCTAAGTTCACCTCGTGTGGATTTCACTGCGACGTTCAACTGCCGCGTGGACCGATTGAGCGCGAGTCCCACGCGTGGACCGATCGGGACGGACAGTCGGGGCGTGGACCGATCGGACACTCCTTGGCGTTGTTCGTAGCTTTGGTCTACGCTTGGCATTGGTCTCGGTGAGGAAGGAAAGTCGGTCGTTGAACGAGGTTGACGAAAAAAAAATTCTAAGTTCACCTTGTCTCGATTTCACTGCGACGTTCAACTGCCGCGTGGACCGATGGAGCGCGAGGCTCACGCGTGGACCGATCGAGACGGACAGTCGGGGCGTGGACCGATCGGACACTCCTTGGCGATGTTCATGGCTTTGGTCTACGCTTGGCATTGGTCTCGGTGAGAAGAAAATACGATCGTTGAACGAGATAGACGAAAAAAAAATTCTAAGTTCACCTCGTGTGGATTTCACTGCGACGTTCAACTGCCGCGTGGACCGATTGAGCGCGAGGCTCACGCGTGGACCGATCGAGACGGACAGTCGGGGCGTGGACCGATCGGACACTCCTTGGCGTTGTTCGTGGCTTCGGTCTACGCTTGGCATTGGTCTCGCTGAGGAAGGAAATTCGCTCGTTGAACGAGATAGACGAAAAAAAAAATTCTAAGTTCACCTCGTCTCGAGTTCTCTGCGACGTTCAACTGCCGCGTGGACCGATCGAGCGCGAGGCTCAAGCGTGGACCGATTGAGACGGACAGTCGGGGCGTGGACCAATCGGACACACCTTGGCCTTGTTCATGGCTTTGGTCCACGCTTGGCATTGGTCTCGTTGATGAAGGAAATTCGCTCGTTGAACGAGACGGACGAACAAAAAATCTAAGTTCACCTCGTGTCCAGTTCTCTGCGACGTTCACCTGCCGCGTGGATCGATCGAGCGCGAGGCTCACGCGTGGACCGATCGAGAGCGAGGCTCACGCGTGGACCGATCGAAACGGACAGTCGGGGCGTGGCGCGATCGGACACGCCTTGGCTTTGTTCGTGGCTTTGGTCTACGCTTGGCATTGGTTTCGGTGAGGAAGGAAATTCGCTCGTTGAACGAGACTGACGAAAAAAAAAATTCTAAGTTCACCTCGTCTCAAGTTCTCTGCGGCGTTCAACTGCCGCGTGAACCGATCGAGAGCGAGGCTCACGCGTGGACCGATCGAGACGGACAGTCGGGGCGTGGCCCCATCGGACACGCCTTGGCTCTGTGCGTGGCTTTTGTCAACGCTTGGCATTGGTCTCGGTGAGAAGAAAATTCGATCGTTGAACGAGATAGACGAAAAAAAAATTCTAAGTTCACCTCTCGTGGATTTCACTGCGACGTTCAACTGCCGCGTGGACCGATTGAGCGCGAGGCTCACGCGTGGACCGATCGAGACGGACAGTCGGGGCGTGGACCGATCGGACACTCCTTGGCGTTGTTCGTGGCTTTGGTCTACGCTTGGCATTGTACTCGGTGAGGAAGGAAATTCGCTCGTTGAATGAGATTGACGGAAAAAAAAATTCTAAGTTCACCTCATCTCGAGTTCTCTGCGACGTGCAACCGCCGCGTGGACCGATCGAGGGCGAGGCTCACGCGTGGACCGATCGAGACGCACAGTCGGGGCGTGGACCGATCGGACACTTCTTGGCGTTGTCCGTGGCTTTGGTCTACGCTTCGCATTGGCCTCGGTGAGGAAGGAAATTCACTCGTTGAACGAGACCGTCGAGAAAAAAAAATTTTAAGTTCACCTCGTCGCTAGTTCACTGGGACGTTCAACTGCCGCGTGGATCGATCGAGGGCGAGGATCACGCGTGGACCGATCGAGACGGACAGTCGGGGCGTGGACCGATCGGACACTCATTGGCGTTGTTCGTGGCTTTGGTCTATGCGTGGCATTGGTCTCGGTGAGGAAGGAAATTCGCTCGTTGAACGCGACTGACAAAAATAAATAAATATATAAATTCTAAGTTCACCTCGTCTCGCGTTCTCTGCGACGTTCAACTACCGCGTGGACCTATCGAGCGCGAGGCTCACGCGTGGACCGATCGAGAGCGAGGCTCACGCGTGGACCGATCGAGACGGACAGTCGGGGCGTGGCGCGATCGGACACGCCTTGGCTTTGTTCGTGGCTTTGGTCTACGCTTGGCATTGGTTTCGGTGAGGAAGGAAATTCGCTCGTTGAACGAGACTGACGAAAAAAAAAATTCTAAGTTCACCTCGTCTCAAGTTCTCTGCGGCGTTCAACTGCCGCGTGAACCGATCGAGAGCGAGGCCCACGCGTGGACCGATCGAGACGGACAGTCGGGGCGTGGCCCCATCGGACACGCCTTGGCTCTGTGCGTGGCTTTTGTCAACGCTCGGCATTGGTCTCGGTGAGGAAGGAAACTCGCTCGTTTACGGAGACTGACGAAAAAAAAAAAATTCTAAGTGCACCTCGTCTCGTGTTCTCTGCGACGGTCAACTGCCGCGTGGACCGATCGAGCGCGAGGCTCCCGCGTGGACCGATCGAGACGGATAGTCGGGGCGTGGACCGATCGGTCACTCCTTGGCGTTGTTCATGGCTTTGGTCTACGCTTGGCATTGGTCTCGGTGAGAAGAAAATTCGATCGTTGAACGAGATAGACGAAAAAAAAATTCTAAGTTCACCTCGTGTGGATTTCACTGCGACGTTCAACTGCCGCGTGGACCGATTGAGCGCGAGGCTCACGCGTGGACCGATCGAGACGGACAGTCGGGGCGTGGACCGATCGGACACTCCTTGGCGTTGTTCGTGGCTTAGGTCTACGCTTGGCATTGTACTCGGTGAGGAAGGAAATTCGCTCGTTGAATGAGATTGACGAAAAAAAAATTCTAAGTTCACCTCGTGTGGATTTCACTGCGACGTTCAACTGCCGCGTGGACCGATCGAGGGCGAGGCTCACGCGTGGACCGATCGAGACGCACAGTCGGGGCGTGGACCGATCGGACACTCCTTGGCGTTGTCCGTGGCTTTGGTCTACGCTTGGCATTGGTCTCGGTGAGGAAGGAAATTCACTCGTTGAACGAGGTAGACGAAAAAAAAATTCTAAATTCACCTCGTGTGGATTTCACTGCGACGTTCAACTGCCGCGTGGACCGATTGAGCTCGAGGCTCACGCGTGGACCGATCGAGACGGACAGTCGGGGCGTGGACCGATCGGACACTTCTTGGCGTTGTTCGTGGCTTTGGTCTACGCTTGGCATTGGTCTCGGTGAGGAAGGAAAGTCGGTCGTTGAACGAGATTGTCGAAAAGAAAAAAATCTAAGTTCACCTCGTCTCGTGTTCTCTGCGACGTTCAACTACCGCGTGGACCGATCGAGCGCGAGGCTCACGCGTGGACCGATCGAGACGGATAGTCAGGGCGTGGATCCATCGGTAACTCCTTGGCGTTGTTCGTGACTTTGGTCTACGCTTGACATTGGTCTCGGTGAGGAAGGAAATTAGCTCGATGAACACGACTGACAAAAAAAATAAATAAATTCTAAGTTCACCTCGTCTCGCGTTCTCTGCGACCTTCAACTGCCGCGTGAACCGATAAAGCTCGAGTCCCACGCGTGGACCGATCGGGTCGGACAGTCGGGGCGTGGCCCGATCGAACACACGTTGGCGTTGTTCGTGGCTTTGGTCTACACTTGGCATTGGTCTCGGGGAGGAAGGAAATTCACTCGTTGAACGAGACCGTCGAAAAAAAAAAATTTTAAGTTCACCTCGTCGCGTGTTCTCTGCGACGTTCAACTGCCGCGTGGATCGATCGAGGGCGAGGATCACGCGTGGACCGATCGAGACGGACAGTCGGGGCGTGGAATGATCGGACACTCCTTGGCGTTGTTCGTGGCTTTGGTCTATGCGTGGCATTGGTCTCGGTGAGGAAGGAAATTCGCTCGTTGAACGCGACTGACAAAAATAAATAAATATATAAATTCTAAGTTCACCTCGTCTCGCGTTCTCTGCGACGTTCAACTGCCGCGTGGACCGATCGAGCGCGAGGCTCACGCGTGGACCGATCGAGAGCGAGGCTCACGCGTGGACCGATCGAGACGGACAGTCGGGGCGTGGCGCGATCGGACACGCCTTGGCTTTGTTCGTGGCTTTGGTCTACGCTTGGCATTGGTTTCGGTGAGGAAGGAAATTCGCTCGTTGAACGAGACTGACGAAAAAAAAAATTCTAAGTTCACCTCGTCTCAAGTTCTCTGCGGCGCTCAACTGCCGCGTGAACCGATCGAGAGCGAGGCTCACGCGTGGACCGATCGAGACGGACAGTCGGGGCGTGGCCCCATCGGACACGCCTTGGCTCTGTGCGTGGCTTTTGTCAACGCTTGGCATTGGTCTCGGTGAGGAAGGAAACTCGCTCGTTTACGGAGACTGACGAAAAAAAAAAAATTCTAAGTGCACCTCGTCTCGTGTTCTCTGCGACGGTCAACTGCCGCGTGGACCGATCGAGCGCGAGGCTCCCGCGTGGACCGATCGAGACGGATAGTCGGGGCGTGGACCGATCGGTCACTCCTTGGCGTTGTTCATGGCTTTGGTCTACGCTTGGCATTGGTCTCGGTGAGAAGAAAATTCGATCGTTGAACGAGATAGACGAAAAAAAAATTCTAAGTTCACCTCGTGTGGATTTCACTGCGACGTTCAACTGCCGCGTGGACCGATCGAGGGCGAGGCTCACGCGTGGACCGATCGAGACGCACAGTCGGGGCGTGGACCGATCGGACACTCCTTGGCGTTGTCCGTGGCTTTGGTCTACGCTTGGCATTGGTCTCGGTGAGGAAGGAAATTCACTCGTTGAACGAGGTAGACGAAAAAAAAATTCTAAATTCACCTCGTGTGGATTTCACTGCGACGTTCAACTGCCGCGTGGACCGATTGAGCGCGAGGCTCACGCGTGGACCGATCGAGACGGACAGTCGGGGCGTGGACCGATCGGACACTTCTTGGCGTTGTTCGTGGCTTTGGTCTACGCTTGGCATTCGTCTCGGTGAGCGAGGAAATTCGCTCGTTGAACGAGACTGTCGAAAAAAAAAATTCTAAGTTCACCTCGTCGCGAGTTCTCTGCGACGTTCAACTGCCGCGTGGACCGATCGAGGGCGAGGCTCACACGTGGACCGATCGAGACGGACAGTCGGGGCGTTGACCGATCGGACACTCCTTGGCGTTGTCCGTGGCTTTGGCCTACGCTTGGCATTGGTCTCGGTGAGGAAGGAAGTTCGGTCGTTGAACGAGACCGTCGAAAAAAAAAATTCTAAGTTCACCTCGTCGCGAGTTCACTGCGACGTTCAACTGCCGCGTGAACCGATCGAGCTCGAGTCCCACGGGTGGACCGATCGGGACGGACAGTCGGGGCGTGGCCCGATCGAACACACCTTGGCGTTGTTCGTGGCTTTGGTCTACGCTTGGCATTGGTCTCGGTGAGGAAGGAATCTCGCTCGTTGAGGGAGACTGACAAAAAAGAAATCGAAGTTCACTTCGTCTCGTGTTCTCTGAGACGTTCGACTGCCGCGTGGACCGATCGAGGGCGAAGCTCACGCGTGGACCGATCGAGACGGACAGTCGGGGCGTGGACCGATCGGACACTCCTTGGCGTTGTTCATGGCCTTGGTCTACGCTTGGCATTGTTCTCGGTGAGGAAGGAAAGTCGGTCGTTGAGGGAGACTGACGAAAAAAAAATCGAAGTTCACTTCGTTTCGTGTTCTCTGCGACGTTCAACTGCCGCGTGGACCGATCGAGCGCGAGGCTCACGCGTGGACCGATCGAGACGGATAGTCAGGGCGTGGATCCATCGGTAACTCCTTGGCGTTGTTCGTGGCTTTGGTCTATGCTTGACATTGGTCTCGGTGAGGAAGGAAATTAGCTCGATGAACGCAACTGACAAAAAAAATAAATAAATTCTAAGTTCACCTCGTCTCGCGTTCTCTGCGACCTTCAACTGCCGCGTGAACCGATAAAGCTCGAGTCCCACGCGTGGACCGATCGGGTCGGACAGTCGGGGCGTGGCCCGATCGAACACACGTTGGCGTTGTTCGTGGCTTTGGTCTACGCTTGGCATTAGTCTCGGTGAGGAAGGAAACTCGCTCGTTGAGGGAGACTGACGAAAAAAAAATCGAAGTTCACTTCGTCTCGTGTTCTCTGCGACGTTCAACTGCCGCGTGGATCGATCGAGGGCGAGGATCACGCGTGGACCGATCGGGACGGACAGTCGGGGCGTGGACCGATCGGACACTCCTTGGCGTTGTTCGTGGCTTTGGTCTACGCTTGGCATTGGTCTCGGTGAGGAAGAAAAGTCGGTCGTTGAACGAGGTTGACGAAAACAAAAAAGTTCTATGTTCACCTCATCTCGAGTTCTCTGCGACGTTCAACTGCCGCGTGGACCGATCGAGGGCGAGGCTCACGCGTGGACCGATCGAGACGGACAGTCGGGGCGTGGATCGATCGGACACTCCTTGGCGTTGTCCGTGGCTTTGGCCTACGCTTGGCATTGGTCTCGGTGAGGAAGGAAATTCGCTCGTTGAACGAGAGCGTCGAAAAGAAAAATTCTAAGTTCACCTCGTCGCGAGATCACTGTGACGTTCAACCGCCGCGTGGACCGATCGAGTGCGAGGCTCACGCGTGGACCGATCGAGACGGACAGTCGGGGCGTGGACCGATCGGACACTCCTTGGCGTTGTTCGTGGCTTTGGTCTACGCTTGGCATTGGTCTCGGTGAGGAAGGAAAGTCGGTCGTTGAACGAGATTGTCGAAAAGAAAAAAATCTAAGTTCACCTCGTCTCGTGTTCTCTGCGACGTTCAACTACCGCGTGGACCGATCGAGCGCGAGGCTCACGCGTGGACCGATCGAGACGGATAGTCAGGGCGTGGATCCATCGGTAACTCCTTGGCGTTGTTCGTGGCTTTGGTCTATGCTTGACATTGGTCTCGGTGAGGAAGGAAATTAGCTCGATGAACGCGACTGACAAAAAAAATAAATAAATTCTAAGTTCACCTCGTCTCGCGTTCTCTGCGACCTTCAACTGCCGCGTGAACCGATAAAGCTCGAGTCCCACGCGTGGACCGATCGGGTCGGACAGTCGGGGCGTGGCCCGATCGAACACACGTTGGCGTTGTTCGTGGCTTTGGTCTACGCTTGGCATTGGTCTCGGTGAGGAAGGAAACTCGCTCGTTGAGGGAGACTGACGAAAAAAAAAATCGAAGTTCACTTCGTCTCGTGTTCTCTGCGACGTTCAACTGCCGCGTGGATCGATCGAGGGCGAGGATCACGCGTGGACCGATCGGGACGGACAGTCGGGGCGTGGACCGATCGGACACTCCTTGGCGTTGTTCGTGGCTTTGGTCTACGCTTGGCATTGGTTTCGGTGAGGAAGGAAATTCGATCGTTGAACGAGATTGTCGAAAAAAAAATTCTAAGTTCACCTCGTCTCGTGTTCTCTGCGACGTTCAACTACCGCGTGGACCGATCGAGCGCGAGGCTCACGCGTGGACCGATCGAGACGGATAGTCTGGGCGTGGATCCATCGGTAACTCCTTGGCGTTGTTCGTGGCTTTGGTCTACGCTTGGCATTGGTCTCGGTGAGGAAGGAAATTCGCTCGTTGAACGAGATAGACGAAAAAAAAAATTCTAGGTTCACCTCGTCTCGAGTTCTCTGCGACGTTCAACTGCCGCGTGGACCGATCGAGGGCGAGGCTCACGCGTGGACCGATCGAGACGGACAGTCGGGGCGTGGATCGATCGGACACTCCTTGGCGTTGTTCGTGGCTTTGGTCTACGCTTGGCATTGGTCTCGGTGAGGAAAGAAATTCGCTCGTTGAACGAGACTGACAAAAAATAATAATTTCTAAGTTCACCTCGTCTCGCGTTCTGTGCGACGTTCAACTGCCGCGTGGACCGATCGAGCGCGAGTCCCACGCGTGGACCGATCGGGACGGACAGTCGGGGCGTGGACCGATCGGACACTCCTTGGCGTTGTTCGTAGCTTTGGTCTACGCTAGGCATTAGTCTCGGTGAGGAAGGAAAGTCGGTCGTTGAACGAGGTTGACGAAAAAAAAAATTCTAAGTTCACCTTGTCTCGATTTCACTGCGACGTTCAACTGCCGCGTGGACCGATGGAGCGCGAGGCTCACGCGTGGACCGATCGAGACGGACAGTCGGGGCGTGGACCGATCGGACACTCCTTGGCGATGTTCATGGCTTTGGTCTACGCTTGACATTGGTCTCGGTGAGAAGAAAATTCGATCGTTGAACGAGATAGACGAACAAAAAATTCTAAGTTCACCTCGTGTGGATTTCACTGCGACGTTCAACTGCCCCGTGGACCGATTGAGCGCGAGGCTCACGCGTGGACCGATCGAGACGGACAGTCGGGGCGTGGACCGATCGGAGACTCCTTGGCGTTGTTCGTGGCTTCGGTCTACGCTTGGCATTGGTCTCGGTGAGGAAGGAAATTCGCTCGTTGAACGAGATAGACGAAAAAAAAAATTCTAAGTTCACCTCGTCTCGAGTTCTCTGCGACGTTCAACTGCCGCGTGGACCGATCGAGCGCGAGGCTCAAGCGTGGACCGATTGAGACGGACAGTCGGGGCGTGGACCAATCGGACACACCTTGGCCTTGTTCATGGCTTTGGTCCACGCTTGGCATTGGTCTCGTTGATGAAGGAAATTCGCTCGTTGAACGAGACGGACGAACAAAAAATCTAAGTTCACCTCGTGTCCAGTTCTCTACGACGTTCACCTGCCGCGTGGATCGATCGAGCGCGAGGCTCACGCGTGGACCGATCGAGACGGTCAGTCGGGGCGTGGACCGATCGGACACTCCTTGGCGTTGATCGTAGCTTTGGTCTACGCTTGGCATTGGTCTCGGTGAGGAAGGAAAGTCGGTCGTTGAACGAGGTTGACGAAAAAAAAAATTCTAAGTTTACCTTGTCTCGATTTCACTGCGACGTTCAACTGCCGCGTGGACCGATGGAGCGCGAGGCTCACGCGTGGACCGATCGAGCCGGACAGTCGGGGCGTGGACCGATCGGACACTCCTTGGCGATGTTCATGGCTTTGGTCTACGCTTGGCATTGGTCTCGGTGAGAAGAAAATTCGATCGTTGAACGAGATAGACGAAAAAAAAATTCTAAGTTCACCTCGTGTGGATTTCACTGTGACGTTCAACTGCCGCGTGGACCGATTGAGCGCGAGGCTCACGCGTGGACCGATCGAGACGGACAGTCGGGGCGTGGACCGATCGGAGACTCCTTGGCGTTGTTCGTGGCTTGGGTCTACGCTTGGCATTGGTCTCGGTGAGGAAGGAAATTCGCTCGTTGAACGAGATAGACGAAAAAAAATCTAAGTTCACCTCGTGTCCAGTTCTCTACGACGTTCACCTGCCGCGTGGATCGATCGAGCGCGAGGCTCACGCGTGGACCGATCGTGACGGTCAGTCGGGGCGTGGACCGATCGGACACTCCTTGGCGTTATTCGTGGCTTTGGTCTACGCTTGGCATTGGTCTCGGTGAGGATGAAATTCGCTCGTTGAACGAGACTGACAAAAAAAAATAATTTCTAAGTTCACCTCGTCTCGCGTTCTGTGCGACGTTCAACTGCCGCGTGGACCGATCGAGCGCGAGTCCCACGCGTGGACCGATCGGGACGGACAGCCGGGGCGTGGACCGATCGGACACTCCTTGGCGTTGTTCGTAGCTTTGGTCTACGCTTGGCATTGGTCTCGGTGAGGAAGGAAAGTCGGTCGTTGAACGAGGTTGACGAAAAAAAAGTCTAAGTTCACCTTGTCTCGATTTCACTGCGACGTTCAACTGCCGCGTGGACCGATGGAGCGCGAGGCTCACGCGTGGACCGATCGAGACGGACAGTCGGGGTGTGGACCGATCGGACACTCCTTGGCGATGTTCATGGCTTTGGTCTCCGCTTGGCATTGGTCTCGGTGAGAAGAAAATTCGATCGTTGACCGAGATAGACGAAAAAAAAATTCTAAGTTCACCTCGTGTGGATTTCACTGCGACGTTCAACTGCCGCGTGGACCGATTGAGCGCGAGGCTCACGCGTGGACCGATCGAGACGGACAGTCGGGGCGTGGACCGATCGGAGACTCCTTGGCGTTGTTCGTGGCTTCGGTCTACGCTTGGCATTGGTCTCGGTGAGGAACGAAATTCGCTCGTTGAACGAGATAGACGAAAAAAAAAATTCTAAGTTCACCTCGTCTCGAGTTCTCTGCGACGTTCAACTGCCGCGTGGACCGATCGAGCGCGAGGCTCAAGCGTGGACCGATTGAGACGGACAGTCGGGGCGTGGACCAATCGGACACACCTTGGCCTTGTTCATGGCTTTGGTCCACGCTTGGCATTTGTCTCGTTGATGAAGGAAATTCGCTCGTTGAACGAGACGGACGAACAAAAAATCTAAGTTCACCTCGTGTCCAGTTCTCTACGACGTTCACCTGCCGCGTGGATCGATCGAGCGCGAGGCTCACGCGTGGACCGATCGAGAGCGAGGCTCACGCGTGGACCGATCGAGACGGACAGTCGGGGCGTGGCGCGATCGGACACGCCTTGGCTTTGTTCGTGGCTTTGGTCTACGCTTGGCATTGGTTTCGGTGAGGAAGGAAATTCGCTCGTTGAACGAGACTGACGAAAAAAAAAATTCTAAGTTCACCTCGTCTCAAGTTCTCTGCGGCGTTCAACTGCCGCGTGAACCGATCGAGAGCGAGGCTCACGCGTGGACCGATCGAGACGGAGAGTCGGGGCGTGGACCGATCGGACACTTCTTGGCGTTGTTCGTGGCTTTGGTCTACGCTTGGCATTCGTCTCGGTGAGCGAGGAAATTCGCTCGTTGAACGAGACTGTCGAAAAAAAAAATTCTAAGTTCACCTCGTCGCGAGTTCTCTGCGACGTTTAACTGCCGCGTGGACCGATCGAGGGCGAGGCTCACACGTGGACCGATCGAGACGGACAGTCGGGGCGTGGACCGATCGGACACTCCTTGGCGTTGTCCGTGGCTTTGGCCTACGCTTGGCATTGGTCTCGGTGAGGAAGGAAGTTCGGTCGTTGAACGAGACCGTCGAAAAAAAAAATTCTAAGTTCACCTCGTCGCGAGTTCACTGCGACGTTCAACTGCCGCGTGAACCGATCGAGCTCGAGTCCCACGGGTGGACCGATCGGGACGGACTGTCGGGGCGTGGCCCGATCGAACACACCTTGGCGTTGTTCGTGGCTTTGGTCTACGCTTGGCATTGGTCTCGGTGAGGAAGGAATCTCGCTCGTTGAGGGAGACTGACGAAAAAAAAATCGAAGTTCACTTCGTCTCGTGTTCTCTGAGACGTTCAACTGCCGCGTGGACCGATCGAGGGCGTAGCTCACGCGTGGACCGATCGAGACGGACAGTCGGGGCGTGGACCGATCGGACACTCCTTGGCGTTGTTCATGGCTTTGGTCTACGCTTGGCATTGTTCTCGGTGAGAAGAAAATTCGATCGTTGAACGAGATAGACGAAAAAAAAATTCTAAGTTCACCTCGCGTGGATTTCACTGCGACGTTCAACTGCCGCGTGGACCGATTGAGCGCGAGGCTCACGCGTAGACCGATCAAGACGGACAGTGGGGGCGTGGACCGATCGGACACTCCTTGGCGTTGTTCGTGGCTTTGGTCTACGCTTGGCATTGGTCTCGGTGAGGAAGGAAAGTCGGTCGTTGAGGGAGACTGACGAAAAAAAAATCGAAGTTCACATCGTCTCGTGTTCTCTGCGACGTTCAACTGCCGCGTGGACCGATCGAGGGCGAGGGTCACGCTTGGACTGGTCGGGACGGACAGTCGGAGCGTGAACCGATCGGACACTCATTGGCGTTGTTCGTGGCTTTGGTCTACGCTTGGCATTGGTCTCGGTGAGGAAGGAAAGTCGGTCGTTGAACGAGATTGTCGAAAAGAAAAAAATCTAAGTTCACCTCGTCTCGTGTTCTCTGCGACGTTCAACTACTGCGTGGACCGATCGAGCGCGAGGCTCACGCGTGGACCGATCGAGACGGATAGTCAGGGCGTGGATCCATCGGTAACTCGTTGGCGTTGTTCGTGGCTTTGGTCTATGCTTGACATTGGTCTCGGTGTGGAAGGAAATTAGCTCGATGAACGCGACTGACAAAAAAAATAAATAAATTCTAAGTTCACCTCGTCTCGCGTTCTCTGCGACCTTCAACTGCCGCGTGAACCGATAAAGCTCGAGTCCCACGCGTGGACCGATCGGGTCGGACAGTCGGGGCGTGGCCCGATCGAACACACGTTGGCGTTGTTCGTGGCTTTGGTCTACGCTTGGCATTAGTCTCGGTGAGGAAGGAAACTCGCTCGTTGAGGGAGACTGACGAAAAAAAAATCGAAGTTCACCTCGTCTCGCGTTCTGTGCGACGTTCAACTGCCGCGTGGACCGATCGAGCGCGAGTCCCACGCGTGGACCGATCGGGACGGACAGTCGGGGCGTGGACCGATCGGACACTCCTTGGCGTTGTTCGTAGCTTTGGTCTACGCTTGGCATTGGTCTCGGTGAGGAAGGAAAGTCGGTCGTTGAACGAGGTTGACGAAAAAAAAAATTCTAAGTTTACCTTGTCTCGATTTCACTGCGACGTTCAACTGCCGCGTGGACCGATGGAGCGCGAGGCTCACGCGTGGACCGATCGAGCCGGACAGTCGGGGCGTGGACCGATCGGACACTCCTTGGCGATGTTCATGGCTTTGGTCTACGCTTGGCATTGGTCTCGGTGAGAAGAAAATTCGATCGTTGAACGAGATAGACGAAAAAAAAATTCTAAGTTCACCTCGTGTGGATTTCACTGTGACGTTCAACTGCCGCGTGGACCGATTGAGCGCGAGGCTCACGCGTGGACCGATCGAGACGGACAGTCGGGGCGTGGACCGATCGGAGACTCCTTGGCGTTGTTCGTGGCTTCGGTCTACGCTTGGCATTGGTCTCGGTGAGGAAGGAAATTCGCTCGTTGAACGAGATAGACGAAAAAAAATCTAAGTTCACCTCGTGTCCAGTTCTCTACGACGTTCACCTGCCGCGTGGATCGATCGAGCGCGAGGCTCACGCGTGGACCGATCGAGACGGTCAGTCGGGGCGTGGACCGATCGGACACTCCTTGGCGTTATTCGTGGCTTTGGTCTACGCTTGGCATTGGTCTCGGTGAGGATGAAATTCGCTCGTTGAACGAGACTGACAAAAAAAAATAATTTCTAAGTTCACCTCGTCTCGCGTTCTGTGCGACGTTCAACTGCCGCGTGGACCGATCGAGCGCGAGTCCCACGCGTGGACCGATCGGGACGGACAGTCGGGGCGTGGACCGATCGGACACTCCTTGGCGTTGTCCGTGGCTTTGGCCTACGCTTGGCATTGGTCTCGGTGAGGAAGGAAGTTCGGTCGTTGAACGAGACCGTCGAAAAAAAAAATTCTAAGTTCACCTCGTCGCGAGTTCACTGCGACGTTCAACTGCCGCGTGAACCGATCGAGCTCGAGTCCCACGGGTGGACCGATCGGGACGGACAGTCGGGGCGTGGCCCGATCGAACACACCTTGGCGTTGTTCGTGGCTTTGGTCTACGCTTGGCATTGGTCTCGGTGAGGAAGGAATCTCGCTCGTTGAGGGAGACTGACGAAAAAAAAATCGAAGTTCACTTCGTCTCGTGTTCTCTGAGACGTTCAACTGCCGCGTGGACCGATCGAGGGCGAAGCTCACGCGTGGACCGATCGAGACGCACAGTCGGGGCGTGGACCGATCGGACACTCCTTGGCGTTGTTCATGGCTTTGGTCTACGCTTGGCATTGATCTCGGTGAGAAGAAAATTCGATCGTTGAACGAGATAGACGAAAAAAAAATTCTAAGTTCACCTCGCGTGGATTTCACTGCGACGTTCAACTGCCGCGTGGACCGATTGAGCGCGAGGCTCACGCGTAGACCGATCAAGACGGACAGTGGGGGCGTGGACCGATCGGACACTCCTTGGCGTTGTTCGTGGCTTTGGTCTACGCTTGGCATTGGTCTCGGTGTGGAAGGAAAGTCGGTCGTTGAGGGAGACTGACGAAAAAAAAAATCGAAGTTCACTTCGTCTCGTGTTCTCTGCGACGTTCAACTGCCGCGTGGACCGATCGAGGGCGAGGGTCACGCTTGGACTGGTCGGGACGGACAGTCGGAGCGTGAACCGATCGGACACTCATTGGCGTTGTTCGTGGCTTTGGTCTACGCTTGGCATTGGTCTCGGTGAGGAAGGAAAGTCGGTCGTTGAACGAGATTGTCGAAAAGAAAAAAATCTAAGTTCACCTCGTCTCGTGTTCTCTGCGACGTTCAACTACCGCGTGGACCGATCGAGCGCGAGGCTCACGCGTGGACCGATCGAGACGGATAGTCAGGGCGTGGATCCATCGGTAACTCGTTGGCGTTGTTCGTGGCTTTGGTCTATGCTTGACATTGGTCTCGGTGAGGAAGGAAATTAGCTCGATGAACGCGACTGACAAAAAAAATAAATAAATTCTAAGTTCACCTCGTCTCGCGTTCTCTGCGACCTTCAACTGCCGCGTGAACCGATAAAGCTCGAGTCCCACGCGTGGACCGATCGGGTCGGACAGTCGGGGCGTGGCCCGATCGAACACACGTTGGCGTTGTTCGTGGCTTTGGTCTACGCTTGGCATTAGTCTCGGTGAGGAAGGAAACTCGCTCGTTGAGGGAGACTGACGAAAAAAAAATCGAAGTTCACCTCGTCTCGCGTTCTGTGCGACGTTCAACTGCCGCGTGGACCGATCGAGCGCGAGTCCCACGCGTGGACCGATCGGGACGGACAGTCGGGGCGTGGACCGATCGGACACTCCTTGGCGTTGTTCGTAGCTTTGGTCTACGCTTGGCATTGGTCTCGGTGAGGAAGGAAAGTCGGTCGTTGAACGAGGTTGACGAAAAAAAAAATTCTAAGTTTACCTTGTCTCGATTTCACTGCGACGTTCAACTGCCGCGTGGACCGATGGAGCGCGAGGCTCACGCGTGGACCGATCGAGCCGGACAGTCGGGGCGTGGACCGATCGGACACTCCTTGGCGATGTTCATGGCTTTGGTCTACGCTTGGCATTGGTCTCGGTGAGAAGAAAATTCGATCGTTGAACGAGATAGACGAAAAAAAAATTGTAAGTTCACCTCGTGTGGATTTCACTGTGACGTTCAACTGCCGCGTGGACCGATTGAGCGCGAGGCTCACGCGTGGACCGATCGAGACGGACAGTCGGGGCGTGGACCGATCGGAGACTCCTTGGCGTTGTTCGTGGCTTCGGTCTACGCTTGGCATTGGTCTCGGTGAGGAAGGAAATTCGCTCGTTGAACGAGATAGACGAAAAAAAATCTAAGTTCACCTCGTGTCCAGTTCTCTACGACGTTCACCTGCCGCGTGGATCGATCGAGCGCGAGGCTCACGCGTGGACCGATCGAGACGGTCAGTCGGGGCGTGGACCGATCGGACACTCCTTGGCGTTATTCGTGGCTTTGGTCTACGCTTGGCATTGGTCTCGGTGAGGATGAAATTCGCTCGTTGAACGAGACTGACAAAAAAAAATAATTTCTAAGTTCACCTCGTCTCGCGTTCTGTGCGACGTTCAACTGCCGCGTGGACCGATCGAGCGCGAGTCCCACGCGTGGACCGATCGGGACGGACAGTCGGGGCGTGGACCGATCGGACACTCCTTGGCGTTGTTCGTAGCTTTGGTCTACGCTTGGCATTGGTCTCGGTGAGGAAGGAAAGTCGGTCGTTGAACGAGGTTGACGAAAAAAAAAATTCTAAGTTCACCTTGTCTCGATTTCACTGCGACGTTCAACTGCCGCGTGGACCGATGGAGCGCGAGGCTCACGCGTGGACCGATCGAGACGGACAGTCGGGGCGTGGACCGATCGGACACTCCTTGGCGATGTTCATGGCTTTGGTCTCCGCTTGGCATTGGTCTCGGTGAGAAGAAAATTCGATCGTTGAACGAGATAGACGAAAAAAAAATTCTAAGTTCACCTCGTGTGGATTTCACTGCGACGTTCAACTGCCGCGTGGACCGATTGAGCGCGAGGCTCACGCGTGGACCGATCGAGACGGACAGTCGGGGCGTGGACCGATCGGAGACTCCTTGGCGTTGTTCGTGGCTTCGGTCTACGCTTGGCATTGGTCTCGGTGAGGAAGGAAATTCGCTCGTTGAACGAGATAGACGAAAAAAAAAATTCTAAGTTCACCTCGTCTCGAGTTCTCTGCGACGTTCAACTGCCGCGTGGACCGATCGAGCGCGAGGCTCAAGCGTGGACCGATTGAGACGGACAGTCGGGGCGTGGACCAATCGGACACACCTTGGCCTTGTTCATGGCTTTGGTCCACGCTTGGCATTGGTCTCGTTGATGAAGGAAATTCGCTCGTTGAACGAGACGGACGAACAAAAAATCTAAGTTCACCTCGTGTCCAGTTCTCTACGACGTTCACCTGCCGCGTGGATCGATCGAGCGCGAGGCTCACGCGTGGACCGATCGAGACGGTCAGTCGGGGCGTGGACCGATCGGACACTCCTTGGCGTTGTTCGTGGCTTTGGTCTACGCTTGGCATTGGTCTCGGTGAGGATGAAATTCGCTCGTTGAACGAGACTGACAAAAAAAAATAATTTCTAAGTTCACCTCGTCTCGCGTTCTGTGCGACGTTCAACTGCCGCGTGGACCGATCGAGCGCGAGTCCCACGCGTGGACCGATCGGGACGGACAGTCGGGGCGTGGACCGATCGGACACTCCTTGGCGTTGTTCGTAGCTTTGGTCTACGCTTGGCATTGGTCTCGGTGAGGAAGGAAAGTCGGTCGTTGAACGAGGTTGACGAAAAAAAAAATTCTAAGTTCACCTTGTCTCGATTTCACTGCGACGTTCAACTGCCGCGTGGACCGATGGAGCGCGAGGCTCACGCGTGGACCGATCGAGACGGACAGTCGGGGCGTGGACCGATCGGACACTCCTTGGCGATGTTCATGGCTTTGGTCTACGCTTGGCATTGGTCTCGGTGAGAAGAAAATTCGATCGTTGAACGAGATAGCCGAACAAAAAATTCTAAGTTCACCTCGTGTGGATTTCACTGCGACGTTCAACTGCCGCGTGGACCGATTGAGCGCGAGGCTCACGCGTGGACCGATCGAGACGGACAGTCGGGGCGTGGACCGATCGGACACTCCTTGGCGTTGTTCGTGGCTTCGGTCTACGCTTGGCATTGGTCTCGCTGAGGAAGGAAATTCGCTCGTTGAACGAGATAGACGAAAAAAAAAATTCTAAGTTCACCTCGTCTCGAGTTCTCTGCGACGTTCAACTGCCGCGTGGACCGATCGAGCGCGAGGCTCAAGCGTGGACCGATTGAGACGGACAGTCGGGGCGTGGACCAATAGGACACACCTTGGCCTTGTTCATGGCTTTGGTCCACGCTTGGCATTGGTCTCGTTGATGAAGGAAATTCGCTCGTTGAACGAGACGGACGAACAAAAAATCTAAGTTCACCTCGTGTCCAGTTCTCTGCGACGTTCACCTGCCGCGTGGATCGATCGAGCGCGAGGCTCACGCGTGGACCGATCGAGAGCGAGGCTCACGCGTGGACCGATCGAGACGGACAGTCGGGGCGTGGCGCGATCGGACACGCCTTGGCTTTGTTCGTGGCTTTGGTCTACGCATGGCATTGGTTTCGGTGAGGAAGGAAATTCGCTCGTTGAACGAGACTGACGAAAAAAAAAATTCTAAGTTCACCTCGTCTCAAGTTCTCTGCGGCGTTCAACTGCCGCGTGAACCGATCGAGAGCGAGGCTCACGCGTGGACCGATCGAGACGGACAGTCGCGGCGTGGCCCCATCGGACACGCCTTGGCTCTGTGCGTGGCTTTTGTCAACGCTTGGCATTGGTCTCGGTGAGGAAGGAAACTCGCTCGTTTACGGAGACTGACGAAAAAAAAAAATTCTAAGTGCACCTCGTCTCGTGTTCTCTGCGACGGTCAACTGCCGCGTGGACCGATCGAGCGCGAGGCTCACGCGTGGACCGATCGAGACGGATAGTCGGGGCGTGGACCGATCGGTCACTCCTTGGCGTTGTTCATGGCTTTGGTCTACGCTTGGCATTGGTCTCGGTGAGAAGAAAATTCGATCGTTGAACGAGATAGACGAAAACAAAATTCTAAGTTCACCTCGTGTGGATTTCACTGCGACCCTCAACTGCCGCGTGGACCGATCGAGCGCGAGGCTCACGCGTGGACCGATCGAGACGGACAGTCGGGGCGTGGACCGATCGGTCACTCCTTGGCGTTGTTCATGGCTTTGGTCTACGCTTGGCATTGGTCTCGGTGAGAAGAAAATTCGATCGTTGAACGAGGTAGACGAAAACAAAATTCTAAGTTCACCTCATGTGGATTTCACTGCAACGTTCAACTGCCGCGTGGACCGATTGAGCGCGAGGCTCACGCGTGGACCGATCGAGACGGAGAGTCGGGGCGTGGACCGATCGGACACTTCTTGGCGGTGTTCGTGGCTTTGGTCTACGCTTGGCATTCGTCTCGGTGAGCGAGGAAATTCGCTCGTTGAACGAGACTGTCGAAAAAAAAAATTCTAAGTTCACCTCGTCGCGAGTTCTCTGCGACGTTTAACTGCCGCGTGGACCGATCGAGGGCGAGGCTCACACGTGGACCGATCGAGACGGACAGTCGGGGCGTGGACCGATCGGACACTCCTTGGCGTTGTCCGTGGCTTTGGCCTACGCTTGGCATTGGTTTCGGTGAGGAAGGAAGTTCGGTCGTTGAACGAGACCGTCGAAAAAAAAAATTCTAAGTTCACCTCGTCGCGAGTTCACTGCGACGTTCAACTGCCGCGTGAACCGATCGAGCTCGAGTCCCACGGGTGGACCGATCGGGACGGACAGTCGGGGCGTGGCCCGATCGAACACACCTTGGCGTTGTTCGTGGCTTTGGTCTACGCTTGGCATTGGTCTCGGTGAGGAAGGAATCTCGCTCGTTGAGGGAGACTGACGAAAAAAAAATCGAAGTTCACTTCGTCTCGTGTTCTCTGAGACGTTCAACTGCCGCGTGGACCGATCGAGGGCGAAGCTCACGCGTGGACCGATCGAGACGGACAGTCGGGGCGTGGACCGATCGGACACTCCTTGGCGTTTTCATGGCTTTGGTCTACGCTTGGCATTGTTCTCGGTGAGAAGAAAATTCGATCGTTGAACGAGATAGACGAAAAAAAAATTCTAAGTTCACCTCGCGTGGATTTCACTGCGACGTTCAACTGCCGCGTGGACCGATTGAGCGCGAGGCTCACGCGTAGACCGATCAAGACGGACAGTGGGGGCGTGGACCGATCGGACACTCCTTGGCGTTGTTCGTGGCTTTGGTCTACGCTTGGCATTGGTCTCGGTGAGGAAGGAAAGTCGGTCGTTGAGGGAGACTGACGAAAAAAAAAATCGAAGTTCACTTCGTCTCGTGTTCTCTGCGACGTTCAACTGCCGCGTGGACCGATCGAGGGCGAGGGTCACGCTTGGACTGGTCGGGACGGACAGTCGGAGCGTGAACCGATCGGACACTCATTGGCGTTGTTCGTGGCTTTGGTCTACGCTTGGCATTGGTCTCGGTGAGGAAGGAAAGTCGGTCGTTGAACGAGATTGTCGAAAAGAAAAAAATCTAAGTTCACCTCGTCTCGTGTTCTCTGCGACGTTCAACTACCGCGTGGACCGATCGAGCGCGAGGCTCACGCGTGGACCGATCGAGACGGATAGTCAGGGCGTGGATCCATCGGTAACTCGTTGGCGTTGTTCGTGGCTTTGGTCTATGCTTGACATTGGTCTCGGTGAGGAAGGAAATTAGCTCGATGAACGCGACTGACAAAAAAAATAAATAAATTCTAAGTTCACCTCGTCTCGCGTTCTCTGCGACCTTCAACTGCCGCGTGAACCGATAAAGCTCGAGTCCCACGCGTGGACCGATCGGGTCGGACAGACGGGGCGTGGCCCGATCGAACACACGTTGGCGTTGTTCGTGGCTTTGGTCTACGCTTGGCATTAGTCTCGGTGAGGAAGGAAACTCGCTCGTTGAGGGAGACTGACGAAAAAAAAATCGAAGTTCACTTCGTCTCGTGTTCTCTGCGACGTTCAACTGCCGCGTGGATCGATCGAGGGCGAGGATCACACGTGGACCGATCGGGACGGACAGTCGGGGCGTGGACCGATCGGACACTCCTTAGCGTTGTTTGTGGCTTTGGTCTACGCTTGGCATTGGTCTCGGTGAGGAAGAAAAGTCGGTCGTTGAACGAGGTTGACGAAAACAAAAAAGTTCTATGTTCACCTCATCTCGAGTTCTCTGCGACGTTCAACTGCCGCGTGGACCGATCGAGGGCGAGGGTCACGCTTGGACTGGTCGGGACGGACAGTCGGAGCGTGAACCGATCGGACACTCATTGGCGTTGTTCGTGGCTTTGGTCTACGCTTGGCATTGGTCTCGGTGAGGAAGGAAAGTCGGTCGTTGAACGAGATTGTCGAAAAGAAAAAAATCTAAGTTCACCTCGTCTCGTGTTCTCTGCGACGTTCAACTACCGCGTGGACCGATCGAGCGCGAGGCTCACGCGTGGACCGATCGAGACGGATAGTCAGGGCGTGGATCCATCGGTAACTCCTTGGCGTTGTTCGTGGCTTTGGTCTATGCTTGACATTGGTCTCGGTGAGGAAGGAAATTAGCTCGATGAACGCGACTGACAAAAAAAATAAATAAATTCTAAGTTCACCTCGTCTCGCGTTCTCTGCGACCTTCAACTGCCGCGTGAACCGATAAAGCTCGAGTCCCACGCGTGGACCGATCGGGTCGGACAGTCGGGGCGTGGCCCGATCGAACACACGTTGGCGTTGTTCGTGGCTTTGGTCTACGCTTGGCATTGGTCTCGGTGAGGAAGGAAACTCGCTCGTTGAGGGAGACTGACGAAAAAAAAAATCGAAGTTCACTTCGTCTCGTGTTCTCTGCGACGTTCAACTGCCGCGTGGATCGATCGAGGGCGAGGCTCACGCGTGGACCGATCGAGACGGACAGTCGGGGCGTGGACCGATCGGACACTCCTTGGCGTTGTCCGTGGCTTTGGCCTACGCTTGGCATTGGTCTCGGTGAGGAAGGAAATTCGCTCGTTGAACGAGAGCGTCGAAAAAAAAAATTCTAAGTTCACCTCGTCGCGAGATCACTGTGACGTTCAACCGCCGCGTGGACCGATCGAGTGCGAGGCTCACGCGTGGACCGATCGAGACGGACAGTCGGGGCGTGGACCGATCGGACACTCCTTGGCGTTGTTCGTGGCTTTGGTCTACGCTTGGCATTGGTCTCGGTCAGGAAGGAAAGTCGGTCGTTGAACGAGATTGTCGAAAAGAAAAAAATCTAAGTTCACCTCGTCTCGTGTTCTCTGCGACGTTCAACTACCGCGTGGACCGATCGAGCGCGAGGCTCACGCGTGGACCGATCGAGACGGATAGTCAGGGCGTGGATCCATCGGTAACTCTTTGGCGTTGTTCGTGACTTTGGTCTACGCTTGACATTGGTCTCGGTGAGGAAGGAAATTAGCTCGATGAACGCGACTGACAAAAAAAATAAATAAATTCTAAGTTCACCTCGTCTCGCGTTCTCTGCGACCTTCAACTGCCGCGTGAACCGATAAAGCTCGAGTCCCACGCGTGGACCGATCGGGTCGGACAGTCGGGGCGTGGCCCGATCGAACACACGTTGGCGTTGTTCGTGGCTTTGGTCTACACTTGGCATTGGTCTCGGTGAGGAAGGAAATTCGCTCGTTGAACGAGAGAGACGAAAAAAAAATTCTAAGTTCACCTCGTCTCGAGTTCTCTGCGACGTTCAACTGCCGCGTGGACCGATCGAGGGCGAGGCTCGCGCGTGGACCGACCGAGACGGAGAGTCGGGGCGTGGACCGATCGGACACTCCTTGGCGTTGTTCGTGGCTTTGGTCTACGCTTGGCATTGGTTTCGGTGAGGAAGGAAATTCGATCGTTGAACGAGATTGTCGAAAAAAAAATTCTAAGTTCACCTCGTCTCGTGTTCTCTGCGACGTTCAACTACCGCGTGGACCGATCGAGCGCGAGGCTCACGCGTGGACCGATCGAGACGGATAGTCGGGGCGTGGATCCATCGGTAACTTTTTGGCGTTGTTCGTGGCTTTGGTCTACGCTTGGCATTGGTCTCGGTGAGGAAGGAAATTCGCTCGTTGAACGAGATAGACGAAAAAAAAAATTCTAGGTTCACCTCGTCTCGAGTTCTCAGCGACGTTCAACTGCCGCGTGGACCGATCGAGGGCGAGGCTCACGCGTGGACCGATCGAGACGGACAGTCGGGGCGTGGATCGATCGGACACTCCTTGGCGTTGTTCGTGGCTTTGGTCTACGCTTGGCATTGGTTTCGTTGAGGAAGGAAACTCGCTCGTTGAGGGAGACTGACGAAAAAAAATCGAAGTTCACTTCGTCTCGTGTTCTCTGCGACGTTCAACTGCCGCGTGGACCGATCGAGGGCGAGGATCACGCGTGGACCGATCGAGACGTACAGTCGGGGCGTGGACCGATCGGACACTCCTTGGCGTTGTTCGTGGCTTTTGTCAACGCTTGGCATTGGTCTCGGTGAGGAAGGAAACTGGCTCGTTGAAGGAGACTGACGAAAAAAAAATTCTAAGTTCACCTCGATTCGTGTTCTCTGCGACGGTCTACTGCCGCGTGGACCGATCGAGCGCGAGGCTCACGCGTGGACCGATCGAGACGGATAGTCGGGGCGTGGATCCATCGGTAACTCCTTGGCGTTGTTCGTGGCTTTGGTCTACGCTTGGCATTGGTCTCGGTGAGGAAAGAAATTCGCTCGTTGAACGAGACTGACAAAAAATAATAATTTCTAAGTTCACCTCGTCTCGCGTTCTGTGCGACGTTCAACTGCCGCGTGGACCGATCGAGCGCGAGTCCCACGCGTGGACCGATCGGGACGGACAGTCGGGGCGTGGACCGATCGGACACTCCTTGGCGTTGTTCGTAGCTTTGGTCTACGCTAGGCATTAGTCTCGGTGAGGAAGGAAAGTCGGTCGTTGAACGAGGTCGACGAAAAAAAAAAAATTATAAGTTCACCTTGTCTCGATTTCACTGCGACGTTCAACTGCCGCGTGGACCGATGGAGCGCGAGGCTCACGCGTGGACCGATCGAGACGGACAGTCGGGGCGTGGACCGATCGGACACTCCTTGGCGATGTTCATGGCTTTGGTCTACGCTTGGCATTGGTCTCGGTGAGAAGAAAATTCGATCGTTGAACGAGATAGACGAAAAAAAATTCTAAGTTCACCTCGTGTGGATTTCACTGCGACGTTCAACTGCCGCGTGGACCGATTGAGCGCGAGGCTCACGCGTGGACCGATCGAGACGGACAGTCGGGGCGTGGACCGATCGGAGACTCCTTGGCGTTGTTCGTGGCTTCGGTCTACGCTTGGCATTGGACTCGGTGAGGAAGGAAATTCGCTCGTTGAACGAGATAGACGAAAAAAAAAATTCTAAGTTCACCTCGTCTCGAGTTCTCTGCGACGTTCAACTGCCGCGTGGACCGATCGAGCGCGAGGCTCAAGCGTGGACCGATTGAGACGGACAGTCGGGGCGTGGACCAATCGGACACACCTTGGCCTTGTTCATGGCTTTGGTCCACGCTTGGCATTGGTCTCGTTGATGAAGGAAATTCGCTCGTTGAACGAGACGGACGAACAAAAAATCTAAGTTCACCTCGTGTCCAGTTCTCTACGACGTTCACCTGCCGCGTGGATCGATCGAGCGCGAGGCTCACGCGTGGACCGATCGAGACGGTCAGTCGGGGCGTGGACCGATCGGACACTCCTTGGCGTTGTTCGTGGCTTTGGTCTACGCTTGGCATTGGTCTCGGTGAGGATGAAATTCGCTCGTTGAACGAGACTGACAAAAAAAAATAATTTCTAAGTTCACCTTGTCTCGATTTCACTGCGACGTTCAACTGCCGCGTGGACCGATGGAGCGCGAGGCTCACGCGTGGACCGATCGAGACGGACAGTCGGGGCGTGGACCGATCGGACACTCCTTGGCGATGTTCATGGCTTTGGTCTACGCTTGGCATTGGTCTCGGTGAGAAGAAAATTCGATCGTTGAACGAGATAGACGAAAAAAAAATTCTAAGTTCACCTCGTGTGGATTTCACTGCGACGTTCAACTGCCGCGTGGACCGATTGAGCGCGAGGCTCACGCGTGGACCGATCGAGACGGACAGTCGGGGCGTGGACCGATCGGACACTCCTTGGCGTTGTTCGTGGCTTCGGTCTACGCTTGGCATAGGTCTCGCTGAGGAAGGAAATTCGCTCGTTGAACGAGATAGACGAAAAAAAAAATTCTAAGTTCACCTCGTCTCGAGTTCTCTGCGACGTTCAACTGCCGCGTGGACCGATCGAGCGCGAGGCTCAAGCGTGGACCGATTGAGACGGACAGTCGGGGCGTGGACCAATAGGACACACCTTGGCCTTGTTCATGGCTTTGGTCCACGCTTGGCATTGGTCTCGTTGATGAAGGAAATTCGCTCGTTGAACGAGACGGACGAACAAAAAATCTAAGTTCACCTCGTGTCCAGTTCTCTGCGACGTTCACCTGCCGCGTGGATCGATCGAGCGCGAGGCTCTTGCGTGGACCGATCGAGAGCGAGGCTCACGCGTGGACCGATCGAGACGGACAGTCGGGGCGTGGCGCGATCGGCCACGCCTTGGCTTTGTTCGTGGCTTTGGTCTACGCTTGGCATTGGTTTCGGTGAGGAAGGAAATTCGCTCGTTGAACGAGACTGACGAAAAAAAAAATTCTAAGTTCACCTCGTCTCAAGTTCTCTGCGGCGTTCAACTGCCGCGTGAACCGATCGAGAGCGAGGCTCACGCGTGGACCGATCGAGACGGACAGTCGGGGCGTGGCCCCATCGGACACGCCTTGGCTCTGTGCGTGGCTTTTGTCAACGCTTGGCATTGGTCTCGGTGAGGAAGGAAACTCGCTCGTTTACGGAGACTGACGAAAAAAAAAAAATTCTAAGTGCACCTCGTCTCGTGTTCTCTGCGACGGTCAACTGCCGCGTGAACCGATCGAGCGCGAGGCTCACGCGTGGACCGATCGAGACGGATAGTCGGGGCGTGGACCGATCGGTCACTCCTTGGCGTTGTTCATGGCTTTGGTCTACGCTTGGCATTGGTCTCGGTGAGAAGAAAATTCGATCGTTGAACGAGATAGACGAAAACAAAATTCTAAGTTCACCTCGTGTGGATTTCACTGCGACGTTCAACTGCCGCGTGGACCGATTGAGCGCGAGGCTCACGCGTGGACCGATCGAGACGGACAGTCGGGGCGTGGACCGATCGGACACTCCTTGGCGTTGTTCGTGGCTTAGGTCTACGCTTGGAATTGTACTCGGTGAGGAAGGAAATTCGCTCGTTGAATGAGATTGACGGAAAAAAAATTCTAAGTTCACCTCATCTCGAGTTCTCTGCGACGTTCAACTGCCGCGTGGGCCGATCGAGGGCGAGGCTCACGCGTGGACCGATCGAGACGCACAGTCGGGGCGTGGACCGATCGGACACTCCTTGGCGTTGTCCGTGGCTTTGGTCTACGCTTGGCATTGGTCTCGGTAAGGAAGGAAATTCACTCGTTGAACGAGACCGTCGAAAAAAAAAAATTTTAAGTTCACCTCGTCGCGAGTTCACTGGGACGTTCAACTGCCGCGTGGACCGATTGAGCGCGAGGCTCACGCGTGGACCGATCGAGACGGACCGTCGGGGCGTGGACCGATCGGACACTCCTTGGCGTTGTTCGTGGCTTTGGTCTATGCGTGGCATTGGTCTCGGTGAGGAAGGAAATTTGCTCGTTGAACGCGACTGACAAAAATAAATAAATATATAAATTCTAAGTTCACCTCGTCTCGCGTTCTCTGCGACGTTCAACTGCCGCGTGGACCGATTGAGCGCGAGGCTCACGCGTGGACCGATCGAGACGGAGAGTCGGGGCGTGGACCGATCGGACACTTCTTGGCGTTGTTCGTGGCTTTGGTCTACGCTTGGCATTCGTCTCGGTGAGCGAGGAAATTCGCTCGTTGAACGAGACTGTCGAAAAAAAAAATTCTAAGTTCACCTCGTCGCGAGTTCTCTGCGACGTTTAACTGCCGCGTGGACCGATCGAGGGCGAGGCTCACACGTGGACCGATCGAGACGGACAGTCGGGGCGTGGACCGATCGGACACTCCTTGGCGTTGTTCGTGGCTTCGGTCTACGCTTGGCATTGGTCTCGCTGAGGAAGGAAATTCGCTCGTTGAACGAGATAGACGAAAAAAAAAATTCTAAGTTCACCTCGTCTCGAGTTCTCTGCGACGTTCAACTGCCGCGTGGACCGATCGAGCGCGAGGCTCAAGCGTGGACCGATTGAGACGGACAGTCGGGGCGTGGACCAATAGGACACACCTTGGCCTTGTTCATGGCTTTGGTCCACGCTTGGCATTGGTCTCGTTGATGAAGGAAATTCGCTCGTTGAACGAGACGGACGAACAAAAAATCTAAGTTCACCTCGTGTCCAGTTCTCTGCGACGTTCACCTGCCGCGTGGATCGATCGAGCGCGAGGCTCACGCGTGGACCGATCGAGAGCGAGGCTCACGCGTGGACCGATCGAGACGGACAGTCGGGGCGTGGCGCGATCGGACACGCCTTGGCTTTGTTCGTGGCTTTGGTCTACGCTTGGCATTGGTTTCGGTGAGGAAGGAAATTCGCTCGTTGAACGAGACTGACGAAAAAAAAAATTCTAAGTTCACCTCGTCTCAAGTTCTCTGCGGCGTTCAACTGCCGCGTGAACCGATCGAGAGCGAGGCTCACGCGTGGACCGATCGAGACGGAGAGTCGGGGCGTGGACCGATCGGACACTTCTTGGCGTTGTTCGTGGCTTTGGTCTACGCTTGGCATTCGTCTCGGTGAGCGAGGAAATTCGCTCGTTGAACGAGACTGTCGAAAAAAAAAATTCTAAGTTCACCTCGTCGCGAGTTCTCTGCGACGTTTAACTGCCGCGTGGACCGATCGAGGGCGAGGCTCACACGTGGACCGATCGAGACGGACAGTCGGGGCGTGGACCGATCGGACACTCCTTGGCGTTGTCCGTGGCTTTGGCCTACGCTTGGCATTGGTCTCGGTGAGGAAGGAAGTTCGGTCGTTGAACGAGACCGTCGAAAAAAAAAATTCTAAGTTCACCTCGTCGCGAGTTCACTGCGACGTTCAACTGCCGCGTGAACCGATCGAGCTCGAGTCCCACGGGTGGACCGATCGGGACGGACAGTCGGGGCGTGGCCCGATCGAACACACCTTGGCGTTGTTCGTGGCTTTGGTCTACGCTTGGCATTGGTCTCGGTGAGGAAGGAATCTCGCTCGTTGAGGGAGACTGACGAAAAAAAAATCGAAGTTCACTTCGTCTCGTGTTCTCTGAGACGTTCAACTGCCGCGTGGACCGATCGAGGGCGAAGCTCACGCGTGGACCGATCGAGACGGACAGTCGGGGCGTGGACCGATCGGACACTCCTTGGCGTTGTTCATGGCTTTGGTCTACGCTTGGCATTGTTCTCGGTGAGAAGAAAATTCGATCGTTGAACGAGATAGACGAAAAAAAAATTCTAAGTTCACCTCGCGTGGATTTCACTGCGACGTTCAACTGCCGCGTGGACCGATTGAGCGCGAGGCTCACGCGTAGACCGATCAAGACGGACAGTGGGGGCGTGGACCGATCGGACACTCCTTGGCGTTGTTCGTGGCTTTGGTCTACGCTTGGCATTGGTCTCGGTGAGGAAGGAAAGTCGGTCGTTGAGGGAGACTGACGAAAAAAAAATCGAAGTTCACATCGTCTCGTGTTCTCTGCGACGTTCAACTGCCGCGTGGACCGATCGAGGGCGAGGGTCACGCTTGGACTGGTCGGGACGGACAGTCGGAGCGTGAACCGATCGGACACTCATTGGCGTTGTTCGTGGCTTTGGTCTACGCTTGGCATTGGTCTCGGTGAGGAAGGAAAGTCGGTCGTTGAACGAGATTGTCGAAAAGAAAAAAATCTAAGTTCACCTCGTCTCGTGTTCTCTGCGACGTTCAACTACCGCGTGGACCGATCGAGCGCGAGGCTCACGCGTGGACCGATCGAGACGGATAGTCAGGGCGTGGATCCATCGGTAACTCGTTGGCGTTGTTCGTGGCTGTGGTCTATGCTTGACATTGGTCTCGGTGAGGAAGGAAATTAGCTCGATGAACGCGACTGACAAAAAAAATAAATAAATTCTAAGTTCACCTCGTCTCGCGTTCTCTGCGACCTTCAACTGCCGCGTGAACCGATAAAGCTCGAGTCCCACGCGTGGACCGATCGGGTCGGACAGTCGGGGCGTGGCCCGATCGAACACACGTTGGCGTTGTTCGTGGCTTTGGTCTACGCTTGGCATTAGTCTCGGTGAGGAAGGAAACTCGCTCGTTGAGGGAGACTGACGAAAAAAAAATCGAAGTTCACCTCGTCTCGCGTTCTGTGCGACGTTCAACTGCCGCGTGGACCGATCGAGCGCGAGTCCCACGCGTGGACCGATCGGGACGGACAGTCGGGGCGTGGACCGATCGGACACTCCTTGGCGTTGTTCGTAGCTTTGGTCTACGCTTGGCATTGGTCTCGGTGAGGAAGGAAAGTCGGTCGTTGAACGAGGTTGACGAAAAAAAAAATTCTAAGTTCACCTTGTCTCGATTTCACTGCGACGTTCAACTGCCGCGTGGACCGATGGAGCGCGAGGCTCACGCGTGGACCGATCGAGACGGACAGTCGGGGCGTGGACCGATCGGACACTCCTTGGCGATGTTCATGGCTTTGGTCTCCGCTTGGCATTGGTCTCGGTGAGAAGAAAATTCGATCGTTGAACGAGATAGACGAAAAAAAAATTCTAAGTTCACCTCGTGTGGATTTCACTGCGACGTTCAACTGCCGCGTGGACCGATTGAGCGCGAGGCTCACGCGTGGACCGATCGAGACGGACAGTCGGGGCGTGGACCGATCGGAGACTCCTTGGCGTTGTTCGTGGCTTCGGTCTACGCTTGGCATTGGTCTCGGTGAGGAAGGAAATTCGCTCGTTGAACGAGATAGACGAAAAAAAAAATTCTAAGTTCACCTCGTCTCGAGTTCTCTGCGACGTTCAACTGCCGCGTGGACCGATCGAGCGCGAGGCTCAAGCGTGGGCCGATTGAGACGGACAGTCGGGGCGTGGACCAATCGGACACACCTTGGCCTTGTTCATGGCTTTGGTCCACGCTTGGCATTGGTCTCGTTGATGAAGGAAATTCGCTCGTTGAACGAGACGGACGAACAAAAAATCTAAGTTCACCTCGTGTCCAGTTCTCTACGACGTTCACCTGCCGCGTGGATCGATCGAGCGCGAGGCTCACGCGTGGACCGATCGAGACGGTCAGTCGGGGCGTGGACCGATCGGACACTCCTTGGCGTTGTTCGTGGCTTTGGTCTACGCTTGGCATTGGTCTCGGTGAGGATGAAATTCGCTCGTTGAACGAGACTGACAAAAAAAAATAATTTCTAAGTTCACCTCGTCTCGCGTTCTGTGCGACGTTCAACTGCCGCGTGGACCGATCGAGCGCGAGTCCCACGCGTGGACCGATCGGGACGGACAGTCGGGGCGTGGACCGATCGGACACTCCTTGGCGTTGTTCGTAGCTTTGGTCTACGCTTGGCATTGGTCTCGGTGAGGAAGGAAAGTCGGTCGTTGAACGAGGTTGACGAAAAAAAAAATTCTAAGTTCACCTTGTCTCGATTTCACTGCGACGTTCAACTGCCGCGTGGACCGATGGAGCGCGAGGCTCACGCGTGGACCGATCGAGACGGACAGTCGGGGCGTGGCGCGATCGGACACGCCTTGGCTTTGTTCGTGGCTTTGGTCTACGCTTGGCATTGGTTTCGGTGAGGAAGGAAATTCGCTCGTTGAACGAGACTGACGAAAAAAAAATTCTAAGTTCACCTCGTCTCAAGTTCTCTGCGGCGTTCAACTGCCGCGTGAACCGATCGAGAGCGAGGCTCACGCGTGGACCGATCGAGACGGACAGTCGGGGCGTGGCCCCATCGGACACGCCTGGGCTCTGTGCGTGGCTTTTGTCAACGGTTGGCATTGGTCTCGGTGAGGAAGGAAACTCGCTCGTTTACGGAGACTGACGAAAAAAAAAAATTCTAAGTGCACCTCGTCTCGTGTTCTCTGCGACGGTCAACTGCCGCGTGGACCGATCGAGGGCGAGGGTCACGCTTGGACTGGTCGGGACGGACAGTCGGAGCGTGAACCGATCGGACACTCATTGGCGTTGTTCGTGGCTTTGGTCTACGCTTGGCATTGGTCTCGGTGAGGAAGGAAAGTCGGTCGTTGAACGAGATTGTCGAAAAGAAAAAAATCTAAGTTCGGCTCGTCTCGTGTTCTCTGCGACGTTCAACTACCGCGTGGACCGATCGAGCGCGAGGCTCACGCGTGGACCGATCGAGACGGATAGTCAGGGCGTGGATCCATCGGTAACTCGTTGGCGTTGTTCGTGGCTTTGGTCTATGCTTGACATTGGTCTCGGTGAGGAAGGAAATTAGCTCGATGAACGCGACTGACAAAAAAAATAAATAAATTCTAAGTTCACCTCGTCTCGCGTTCTCTGCGACCTTCAACTGCCGCGTGAACCGATAAAGCTCGAGTCCCACGCGTGGACCGATCGGGTCGGACAGACGGGGCGTGGCCCGATCGAACACACGTTGGCGTTGTTCGTGGCTTTGGTCTACGCTTGGCATTAGTCTCGGTGAGGAAGGAAACTCGCTCGTTGAGGGAGACTGACGAAAAAAAAATCGAAGTTCACTTCGTCTCGTGTTCTCTGCGACGTTCAACTGCCGCGTGGATCGATCGAGGGCGAGGATCACGCGTGGACCGATCGGGACGGACAGTCGGGGCGTGGACCGATCGGACACTCCTTAGCGTTGTTTGTGGCTTTGGTCTACGCTTGGCATTGGTCTCGGTGAGGAAGAAAAGTCGGTCGTTGAACGAGGTTGACGAAAACAAAAAAGTTCTATGTTCACCTCATCTCGAGTTCTCTGCGACGTTCAACTGCCGCGTGGACCGATCGAGGGCGAGGCTCACGCGTGGACCGATCGAGACGGACAGTCGGGGCGTGGATCGATCGGACACTCCTTGGCGTTGTCCGTGGCTTTGGCCTACGCTTGGCATTGGTCTCGGTGAGGAAGGAAATTCGCTCGTTGAACGAGAGCGTCGAAAAAAAAAATTCTAAGTTCACCTCGTCGCGAGATCACTGTGACGTTCAACCGCCGCGTGGACCGATCGAGTGCGAGGCTCACGCGTGGACCGATCGAGACGGACAGTCGGGGCGTGGACCGATCGGACACTCCTTGGTGTTGTTCGTGGCTTTGGTCTACGCTTGGCATTGGTCTCGGTGAGGAAGGAAAGTCGGTCGTTGAACGAGATTGTCGAAAAGAAAAAAATCTAAGTTCACCTCGTCTCGTGTTCTCTGCGACGTTCAACTACCGCGTGGACCGATCGAGCGCGAGGCTCACGCGTGGACCGATCGAGACGGATAGTCAGGGCGTGGATCCATCGGTAACTCCTTGGCGTTGTTCGTGACTTTGGTCTACGCTTGACATTGGTCTCGGTGAGGAAGGAAATTCGCTCGTTGAATGAGATTGACGGAAAAAAAATTCTAAGTTCACCTCATCTCGAGTTCTCTGCGACGTTCAACTGCCGCGTGGACCGATCGAGGGCGAGGCTCACGCGTGGACCGATCGAGACGGACAGTCGGGGCGTGGACCGATCGGACACTCCTTGGCGTTGTCCGTGGCTTTGGCCTACGCTTGGCATTGGTCTCGGTGAGGAAGGAAATTAGCTCGATGAACGCGACTGACAAAAAAAATAAATAAATTCTAAGTTCACCTCGTCTCGCGTTCTCTGCGACCTTCAACTGCCGCGTGAACCGATAAAGCTCGAGTCCCACGCGTGGACCGATCGGGTCGGACAGTCGGGGCGTGGCCCGATCGAACACACGTTGGCGTTGTTCGTGGCTTTGGTCTACGCTTGGCATTGGTCGCGGTGAGGAAGGAAACTCGCTTGTTGAGGGAGACTGACGAAAAAAAAAATCGAAGTTCACTTCGTCTCGTGTTCTCTGCGACGTTCAACTGCCGCGTGGATCGATCGAGGGCGAGGATCACGCGTGGACCGATCGGGACGGACAGTCGGGGCGTGGACCGATCGGACACTCCTTGGCGTTGTTCATGGCTTTGGTCTACGCTTGGCATTGGTCTCGGTGAGGAAGGAAAGTCGGTCGTTGAGGGAGACTGACGAAAAAAAAAATCGAAGTTCACTTCGTCTCGTGTTCTCTGCGACGTTCAACTGCCGCGTGGACCGATCGAGGGCGAGGGTCACGCTTGGACTGGTCGGGACGGACAGTCGGAGCGTGAACCGATCGGACACTCATTGGCGTTGTTCGTGGCTTTGGTCTACGCTTGGCATTGGTCTCGGTGAGGAAGGAAAGTCGGTCGTTGAACGAGATTGTCGAAAAGAAAAAAATCTAAGTTCACCTCGTCTCGTGTTCTCTGCGACGTTCAACTACCGCGTGGACCGATCGAGCGCGAGGCTCACGCGTGGACCGATCGAGACGGATAGTCAGGGCGTGGATCCATCGGTAACTCCTTGGCGTTGTTCGTGGCTTTGGTCTATGCTTGACATTGGTCTCGGTGAGGAAGGAAATTAGCTCGATGAACGCGACTGACAAAAAAAATAAATAAATTCTAAGTTCACCTCGTCTCGCGTTCTCTGCGACCTTCAACTGCCGCGTGAACCGATAAAGCTCGAGTCCCACGCGTGGACCGATCGGGTCGGACAGTCGGGGCGTGGCCCGATCGAACACACGTTGGCGTTGTTCGTGGCTTTGGTCTACGCTTGGCATTGGTCTCGGTGAGGAAGGAAACTCGCTCGTTGAGGGAGACTGACGAAAAAAAAATCGAAGTTCACTTCGTCTCGTGTTCTCTGCGACGTTCAACTGCCGCGTGGATCGATCGAGGGCGAGGCTCACGCGTGGACCGATCGAGACGGACAGTCGGGGCGTGGACCGATCGGACACTCCTTGGCGTTGTCCGTGGCTTTGGCCTACGCTTGGCATTGGTCTCGGTGAGGAAGGAAATTCGCTCGTTGAACGAGAGCGTCGAAAAAAAAAATTCTTAGTTCACCTCGTCGCGAGATCACTGTGACGTTCAACCGCCGCGTGGACCGATCGAGTGCGAGGCTCACGCGTGGACCGATCGAGACGGACAGTCGGGGCGTGGACCGATCGGACACTCCTTGGCGTTGTTCGTGGCTTTGGTCTACGCTTGGCATTGGTCTCGGTCAGGAAGGAAAGTCGGTCGTTGAACGAGATTGTCGAAAAGAAAAAAATCTAAGTTCACCTCGTCTCGAGTTCTCTGCGACGTTCAACTGCCGCGTGGACCGATCGAGGGCGAGGCTCGCGCGTGGACCGACCGAGACGGAGAGTCGGGGCGTGGACCGATCGGACACTCCTTGGCGTTGTTCGTGGCTTTGGTCTACGCTTGGCATTGGTTTCGGTGAGGAAGGAAATTCGATCGTTGAACGAGATTGTCGAAAAAAAAATTCTAAGTTCACCTCGTCTCGTGTTCTCTGCGACGTTCAACTACCGCGTGGACCGATCGAGCGCGAGGCTCACGCGTGGACCGATCGAGACGGATAGTCGGGGCGTGGATCCATCGGTAACTTTTTGGCGTTGTTCGTGGCTTTGGTCTACGCTTGGCATTGGTCTCGGTGAGGAAGGAAATTCGCTCGTTGAACGAGATAGACGAAAAAAAAAATTCTAGGTTCACCTCGTCTCGAGTTCTCAGCGACGTTCAACTGCCGCGTGGACCGATCGAGGGCGAGGCTCACGCGTGGACCGATCGAGACGGACAGTCGGGGCGTGGATCGATCGGACACTCCTTGGCGTTGTTCGTGGCTTTGGTCTACGCTTGGCATTGGTTTCGTTGAGGAAGGAAACTCGCTCGTTGAGGGAGACTGACGAAAAAAAATCGAAGTTCACTTCGTCTCGTGTTCTCTGCGACGTTCAACTGCCGCGTGGACCGATCGAGGGCGAGGATCACGCGTGGACCGATCGAGACGTACAGTCGGGGCGTGGACCGATCGGACACTCCTTGGCGTTGTTCGTGGCTTTTGTCAACGCTTGGCATTGGTCTCGGTGAGGAAGGAAACTGGCTCGTTGAAGGAGACTGACGAAAAAAAAATTCTAAGTTCACCTCGATTCGTGTTCTCTGCGACGGTCTACTGCCGCGTGGACCGATCGAGCGCGAGGCTCACGCGTGGACCGATCGAGACGGATAGTCGGGGCGTGGATCCATCGGTAACTCCTTGGCGTTGTTCGTGGCTTTGGTCTACGCTTGGCATTGGTCTCGGTGAGGAAAGAAATTCGCTCGTTGAACGAGACTGACAAAAAATAATAATTTCTAAGTTCACCTCGTCTCGCGTTCTGTGCGACGTTCAACTGCCGCGTGGACCGATCGAGCGCGAGTCCCACGCGTGGACCGATCGGGACGGACAGTCGGGGCGTGGACCGATCGGACACTCCTTGGCGTTGTTCGTAGCTTTGGTCTACGCTAGGCATTAGTCTCGGTGAGGAAGGAAAGTCGGTCGTTGAACGAGGTCGACGAAAAAAAAAAAATTCTAAGTTCACCTTGTCTCGATTTCACTGCGACGTTCAACTGCCGCGTGGACCGATGGAGCGCGAGGCTCACGCGTGGACCGATCGAGACGGACAGTCGGGGCGTGGACCGATCGGACACTCCTTGGCGATGTTCATGGCTTTGGTCTACGCTTGGCATTGGTCTCGGTGAGAAGAAAATTCGATCGTTGAACGAGATAGACGAAAAAAAATTCTAAGTTCACCTCGTGTGGATTTCACTGCGACGTTCAACTGCCGCGTGGACCGATTGAGCGCGAGGCTCACGCGTGGACCGATCGAGACGGACAGTCGGGGCGTGGACCGATCGGAGACTCCTTGGCGTTGTTCGTGGCTTCGGTCTACGCTTGGCATTGGACTCGGTGAGGAAGGAAATTCGCTCGTTGAACGAGATAGACGAAAAAAAAAATTCTAAGTTCACCTCGTCTCGAGTTCTCTGCGACGTTCAACTGCCGCGTGGACCGATCGAGCGCGAGGCTCAAGCGTGGACCGATTGAGACGGACAGTCGGGGCGTGGACCAATCGGACACACCTTGGCCTTGTTCATGGCTTTGGTCCACGCTTGGCATTGGTCTCGTTGATGAAGGAAATTCGCTCGTTGAACGAGACGGACGAACAAAAAATCTAAGTTCACCTCGTGTCCAGTTCTCTACGACGTTCACCTGCCGCGTGGATCGATCGAGCGCGAGGCTCACGCGTGGACCGATCGAGACGGTCAGTCGGGGCGTGGACCGATCGGACACTCCTTGGCGTTGTTCGTGGCTTTGGTCTACGCTTGGCATTGGTCTCGGTGAGGATGAAATTCGCTCGTTGAACGAGACTGACAAAAAAAAATAATTTCTAAGTTCACCTTGTCTCGATTTCACTGCGACGTTCAACTGCCGCGTGGACCGATGGAGCGCGAGGCTCACGCGTGGACCGATCGAGACGGACAGTCGGGGCGTGGACCGATCGGACACTCCTTGGCGATGTTCATGGCTTTGGTCTACGCTTGGCATTGGTCTCGGTGAGAAGAAAATTCGATCGTTGAACGAGATAGACGAAAAAAAAATTCTAAGTTCACCTCGTGTGGATTTCACTGCGACGTTCAACTGCCGCGTGGACCGATTGAGCGCGAGGCTCACGCGTGGACCGATCGAGACGGACAGTCGGGGCGTGGACCGATCGGACACTCCTTGGCGTTGTTCGTGGCTTCGGTCTACGCTTGGCATAGGTCTCGCTGAGGAAGGAAATTCGCTCGTTGAACGAGATAGACGAAAAAAAAAATTCTAAGTTCACCTCGTCTCGAGTTCTCTGCGACGTTCAACTGCCGCGTGGACCGATCGAGCGCGAGGCTCAAGCGTGGACCGATTGAGACGGACAGTCGGGGCGTGGACCAATAGGACACACCTTGGCCTTGTTCATGGCTTTGGTCCACGCTTGGCATTGGTCTCGTTGATGAAGGAAATTCGCTCGTTGAACGAGACGGACGAACAAAAAATCTAAGTTCACCTCGTGTCCAGTTCTCTGCGACGTTCACCTGCCGCGTGGATCGATCGAGCGCGAGGCTCTTGCGTGGACCGATCGAGAGCGAGGCTCACGCGTGGACCGATCGAGACGGACAGTCGGGGCGTGGCGCGATCGGCCACGCCTTGGCTTTGTTCGTGGCTTTGGTCTACGCTTGGCATTGGTTTCGGTGAGGAAGGAAATTCGCTCGTTGAACGAGACTGACGAAAAAAAAAATTCTAAGTTCACCTCGTCTCAAGTTCTCTGCGGCGTTCAACTGCCGCGTGAACCGATCGAGAGCGAGGCTCACGCGTGGACCGATCGAGACGGACAGTCGGGGCGTGGCCCCATCGGACACGCCTTGGCTCTGTGCGTGGCTTTTGTCAACGCTTGGCATTGGTCTCGGTGAGGAAGGAAACTCGCTCGTTTACGGAGACTGACGAAAAAAAAAAAATTCTAAGTGCACCTCGTCTCGTGTTCTCTGCGACGGTCAACTGCCGCGTGAACCGATCGAGCGCGAGGCTCACGCGTGGACCGATCGAGACGGATAGTCGGGGCGTGGACCGATCGGTCACTCCTTGGCGTTGTTCATGGCTTTGGTCTACGCTTGGCATTGGTCTCGGTGAGAAGAAAATTCGATCGTTGAACGAGATAGACGAAAACAAAATTCTAAGTTCACCTCGTGTGGATTTCACTGCGACGTTCAACTGCCGCGTGGACCGATTGAGCGCGAGGCTCACGCGTGGACCGATCGAGACGGACAGTCGGGGCGTGGACCGATCGGACACTCCTTGGCGTTGTTCGTGGCTTAGGTCTACGCTTGGAATTGTACTCGGTGAGGAAGGAAATTCGCTCGTTGAATGAGATTGACGGAAAAAAAATTCTAAGTTCACCTCATCTCGAGTTCTCTGCGACGTTCAACTGCCGCGTGGGCCGATCGAGGGCGAGGCTCACGCGTGGACCGATCGAGACGCACAGTCGGGGCGTGGACCGATCGGACACTCCTTGGCGTTGTCCGTGGCTTTGGTCTACGCTTGGCATTGGTCTCGGTAAGGAAGGAAATTCACTCGTTGAACGAGACCGTCGAAAAAAAAAAATTTTAAGTTCACCTCGTCGCGAGTTCACTGGGACGTTCAACTGCCGCGTGGACCGATTGAGCGCGAGGCTCACGCGTGGACCGATCGAGACGGACCGTCGGGGCGTGGACCGATCGGACACTCCTTGGCGTTGTTCGTGGCTTTGGTCTATGCGTGGCATTGGTCTCGGTGAGGAAGGAAATTTGCTCGTTGAACGCGACTGACAAAAATAAATAAATATATAAATTCTAAGTTCACCTCGTCTCGCGTTCTCTGCGACGTTCAACTGCCGCGTGGACCGATTGAGCGCGAGGCTCACGCGTGGACCGATCGAGACGGAGAGTCGGGGCGTGGACCGATCGGACACTTCTTGGCGTTGTTCGTGGCTTTGGTCTACGCTTGGCATTCGTCTCGGTGAGCGAGGAAATTCGCTCGTTGAACGAGACTGTCGAAAAAAAAAATTCTAAGTTCACCTCGTCGCGAGTTCTCTGCGACGTTTAACTGCCGCGTGGACCGATCGAGGGCGAGGCTCACACGTGGACCGATCGAGACGGACAGTCGGGGCGTGGACCGATCGGACACTCCTTGGCGTTGTTCGTGGCTTCGGTCTACGCTTGGCATTGGTCTCGCTGAGGAAGGAAATTCGCTCGTTGAACGAGATAGACGAAAAAAAAAATTCTAAGTTCACCTCGTCTCGAGTTCTCTGCGACGTTCAACTGCCGCGTGGACCGATCGAGCGCGAGGCTCAAGCGTGGACCGATTGAGACGGACAGTCGGGGCGTGGACCAATAGGACACACCTTGGCCTTGTTCATGGCTTTGGTCCACGCTTGGCATTGGTCTCGTTGATGAAGGAAATTCGCTCGTTGAACGAGACGGACGAACAAAAAATCTAAGTTCACCTCGTGTCCAGTTCTCTGCGACGTTCACCTGCCGCGTGGATCGATCGAGCGCGAGGCTCACGCGTGGACCGATCGAGAGCGAGGCTCACGCGTGGACCGATCGAGACGGACAGTCGGGGCGTGGCGCGATTGGACACGCCTTGGCTTTGTTCGTGGCTTTGGTCTACGCTTGGCATTGGTTTCGGTGAGGAAGGAAATTCGCTCGTTGAACGAGACTGACGAAAAAAAAAATTCTAAGTTCACCTCGTCTCAAGTTCTCTGCGGCGTTCAACTGCCGCGTGAACCGATCGAGAGCGAGGCTCACGCGTGGACCGATCGAGACGGAGAGTCGGGGCGTGGACCGATCGGACACTTCTTGGCGTTGTTCGTGGCTTTGGTCTACGCTTGGCATTCGTCTCGGTGAGCGAGGAAATTCGCTCGTTGAACGAGACTGTCGAAAAAAAAAATTCTAAGTTCACCTCGTCGCGAGTTCTCTGCGACGTTTAACTGCCGCGTGGACCGATCGAGGGCGAGGCTCACACGTGGACCGATCGAGACGGACAGTCGGGGCGTGGACCGATCGGACACTCCTTGGCGTTGTCCGTGGCTTTGGCCTACGCTTGGCATTGGTCTCGGTGAGGAAGGAAGTTCGGTCGTTGAACGAGACCGTCGAAAAAAAAAATTCTAAGTTCACCTCGTCGCGAGTTCACTGCGACGTTCAACTGCCGCGTGAACCGATCGAGCTCGAGTCCCACGGGTGGACCGATCGGGACGGACAGTCGGGGCGTGGCCCGATCGAACACACCTTGGCGTTGTTCGTGGCTTTGGTCTACGCTTGGCATTGGTCTCGGTGAGGAAGGAATCTCGCTCGTTGAGGGAGACTGACGAAAAAAAAATCGAAGTTCACTTCGTCTCGTGTTCTCTGAGACGTTCAACTGCCGCGTGGACCGATCGAGGGCGAAGCTCGCGCGTGGACCGATCGAGACGGACAGTCGGGGCGTGGACCGATCGGACACTCCTTGGCGTTGTTCATGGCTTTGGTCTACGCTTGGCATTGTTCTCGGTGAGAAGAAAATTCGATCGTTGAACGAGATAGACGAAAAAAAAATTCTAAGTTCACCTCGCGTGGATTTCACTGCGACGTTCAACTGCCGCGTGGACCGATTGAGCGCGAGGCTCACGCGTAGACCGATCAAGACGGACAGTGGGGGCGTGGACCGATCGGACACTCCTTGGCGTTGTTCGTGGCTTTGGTCTACGCTTGGCATTGGTCTCGGTGAGGAAGGAAAGTCGGTCGTTGAGGGTGACTGTCGAAAAAAAAATCGAAGTTCACATCGTCTCGTGTTCTCTGCGACGTTCAACTGCCGCGTGGACCGATCGAGGGCGAGGGTCACGCTTGGACTGGTCGGGACGGACAGTCGGAGCGTGAACCGATCGGACACTCATTGGCGTTGTTCGTGGCTTTGGTCTACGCTTGGCATTGGTCTCGGTGAGGAAGGAAAGTCGGTCGTTGAACGAGATTGTCGAAAAGAAAAAAATCTAAGTTCACCTCGTCTCGTGTTCTCTGCGACGTTCAACTACCGCGTGGACCGATCGAGCGCGAGGCTCACGCGTGGACCGATCGAGACGGATAGTCAGGGCGTGGATCCATCGGTAACTCGTTGGCGTTGTTCGTGGCTGTGGTCTATGCTTGACATTGGTCTCGGTGAGGAAGGAAATTAGCTCGATGAACGCGACTGACAAAAAAAATAAATAAATTCTAAGTTCACCTCGTCTCGCGTTCTCTGCGACCTTCAACTGCCGCGTGAACCGATAAAGCTCGAGTCCCACGCGTGGACCGATCGGGTCGGACAGTCGGGGCGTGGCCCGATCGAACACACGTTGGCGTTGTTCGTGGCTTTGGTCTACGCTTGGCATTAGTCTCGGTGAGGAAGGAAACTCGCTCGTTGAGGGAGACTGACGAAAAAAAAATCGAAGTTCACCTCGTCTCGCGTTCTGTGCGACGTTCAACTGCCGCGTGGACCGATCGAGCGCGAGTCCCACGCGTGGACCGATCGGGACGGACAGTCGGGGCGTGGACCGATCGGACACTCCTTGGCGTTGTTCGTAGCTTTGGTCTACGCTTGGCATTGGTCTCGGTGAGGAAGGAAAGTCGGTCGTTGAACGAGGTTGACGAAAAAAAAAATTCTAAGTTTACCTTGTCTCGATTTCACTGCGACGTTCAACTGCCGCGTGGACCGATGGAGCGCGAGGCTCACGCGTGGACCGATCGAGCCGGACAGTCGGGGCGTGGACCGATCGGACACTCCTTGGCGATGTTCATGGCTTTGGTCTACGCTTGGCATTGGTGTCGGTGAGAAGAAAATTCGATCGTTGAACGAGATAGACGAAAAAAAAATTCTAAGTTCACCTCGTGTGGATTTCACTGTGACGTTCAACTGCCGCGTGGACCGATTGAGCGCGAGGCTCACGCGTGGACCGATCGAGACGGACAGTCGGGGCGTGGACCGATCGGAGACTCCTTGGCGTTGTTCGTGGCTTCGGTCTACGCTTGGCATTGGTCTCGGTGAGGAAGGAAATTCGCTCGTTGAACGAGATAGACGAAAAAAAATCTAAGTTCACCTCGTGTCCAGTTCTCTACGACGTTCACCTGCCGCGTGGATCGATCGAGCGCGAGGCTCACGCGTGGACCGATCGAGACGGTCAGTCGGGGCGTGGACCGATCGGACACTCCTTGGCGTTATTCGTGGCTTTGGTCTACGCTTGGCATTGGTCTCGGTGAGGATGAAATTCGCTCGTTGAACGAGACTGACAAAAAAAAATAATTTCTAAGTTCACCTCGTCTCGCGTTCTGTGCGACGTTCAACTGCCGCGTGGACCGATCGAGCGCGAGTCCCACGCGTGGACCGATCGGGACGGACAGTCGGGGCGTGGACCGATCGGACACTCCTTGGCGTTGTCCGTGGCTTTGGCCTACGCTTGGCATTGGTCTCGGTGAGGAAGGAAGTTCGGTCGTTGAACGAGACCGTCGAAAAAAAAAATTCTAAGTTCACCTCGTCGCGAGTTCACTGCGACGTTCAACTGCCGCGTGAACCGCTCGAGCTCGAGTCCCACGGGTGGACCGATCGGGACGGACAGTCGGGGCGTGGCCCGATCGAACACACCTTGGCGTTGTTCGTGGCTTTGGTCTACGCTTGGCATTGGTCTCGGTGAGGAAGGAATCTCGCTCGTTGAGGGAGACTGACGAAAAAAAAATCGAAGTTCACTTCGTCTCGTGTTCTCTGAGACGTTCAACTGCCGCGTGGACCGATCGAGGGCGAAGCTCACGCGTGGACCGATCGAGACGCACAGTCGGGGCGTGGACCGATCGGACACTCCTTGGCGTTGTTCATGGCTTTGGTCTACGCTTGGCATTGATCTCGGTGAGAAGAAAATTCGATCGTTGAACGAGATAGACGAAAAAAAAATTCTAAGTTCACCTCGCGTGGATTTCACTGCGACGTTCAACTGCCGCGTGGACCGATTGAGCGCGAGGCTCACGCGTAGACCGATCAAGACGGACAGTGGGGGCGTGGACCGATCGGACACTCCTTGGCGTTGTTCGTGGCTTTGGTCTACGCTTGGCATTGGTCTCGGTGTGGAAGGAAAGTCGGTCGTTGAGGGAGACTGACGAAAAAAAAAATCGAAGTTCACTTCGTCTCGTGTTCTCTGCGACGTTCAACTGCCGCGTGGACCGATCGAGGGCGAGGGTCACGCTTGGACTGGTCGGGACGGACAGTCGGAGCGTGAACCGATCGGACACTCATTGGCGTTGTTCGTGGCTTTGGTCTACGCTTGGCATTGGTCTCGGTGAGGAAGGAAAGTCGGTCGTTGAACGAGATTGTCGAAAAGAAAAAAATCTAAGTTCACCTCGTCTCGTGTTCTCTGCGACGTTCAACTACCGCGTGGACCGATCGAGCGCGAGGCTCACGCGTGGACCGATCGAGACGGATAGTCAGGGCGTGGATCCATCGGTAACTCGTTGGCGTTGTTCGTGGCTTTGGTCTATGCTTGACATTGGTCTCGGTGAGGAAGGAAATTAGCTCGATGAACGCGACTGACAAAAAAAATAAATAAATTCTAAGTTCACCTCGTCTCGCGTTCTCTGCGACCTTCAACTGCCGCGTGAACCGATAAAGCTCGAGTCCCACGCGTGGACCGATCGGGTCGGACAGTCGGGGCGTGGCCCGATCGAACACACGTTGGCGTTGTTCGTGGCTTTGGTCTACGCTTGGCATTAGTCTCGGTGAGGAAGGAAACTCGCTCGTTGAGGGAGACTGACGAAAAAAAAATCGAAGTTCACCTCGTCTCGCGTTCTGTGCGACGTTCAACTGCCGCGTGGACCGATCGAGCGCGAGTCCCACGCGTGGACCGATCGGGACGGACAGTCGGGGCGTGGACCGATCGGACACTCCTTGGCGTTGTTCGTAGCTTTGGTCTACGCTTGGCATTGGTCTCGGTGAGGAAGGAAAGTCGGTCGTTGAACGAGGTTGACGAAAAAAAAAATTCTAAGTTTACCTTGTCTCGATTTCACTGCGACGTTCAACTGCCGCGTGGACCGATGGAGCGCGAGGCTCACGCGTGGACCGATCGAGCCGGACAGTCGGGGCGTGGACCGATCGGACACTCCTTGGCGATGTTCATGGCTTTGGTCTACGCTTGGCATTGGTCTCGGTGAGAAGAAAATTCGATCGTTGAACGAGATAGACGAAAAAAAAATTCTAAGTTCACCTCGTGTGGATTTCACTGTGACGTTCAACTGCCGCGTGGACCGATTGAGCGCGAGGCTCACGCGTGGACCGATCGAGACGGACAGTCGGGGCGTGGACCGATCGGAGACTCCTTGGCGTTGTTCGTGGCTTCGGTCTACGCTTGGCATTGGTCTCGGTGAGGAAGGAAATTCGCTCGTTGAACGAGATAGACGAAAAAAAATAATTTCTAAGTTCACCTCGTCTCGCGTTCTGTGCGACGTTCAACTGCCGCGTGGACCGATCGAGCGCGAGTCCCACGCGTGGACCGATCGGGACGGACAGTCGGGGCGTGGACCGATCGGACACTCCTTGGCGTTGTTCGTAGCTTTGGTCTACGCTTGGCATTGGTCTCGGTGAGGAAGGAAAGTCGGTCGTTGAACGAGGTTGACGAAAAAAAAAATTCTAAGTTCACCTTGTCTCGATTTCACTGCGACGTTCAACTGCCGCGTGGACCGATGGAGCGCGAGGCTCACGCGTGGACCGATCGAGACGGACAGTCGGGGCGTGGACCGATCGGACACTCCTTGGCGATGTTCATGGCTTTGGTCTCCGCTTGGCATTGGTCTCGGTGAGAAGAAAATTCGATCGTTGAACGAGATAGACGAAAAAAAAATTCTAAGTTCACCTCGTGTGGATTTCACTGCGACGTTCAACTGCCGCGTGGACCGATTGAGCGCGAGGCTCACGCGTGGACCGATCGAGACGGACAGTCGGGGCGTGGACCGATCGGAGACTCCTTGGCGTTGTTCGTGGCTTCGGTCTACGCTTGGCATTGGTCTCGGTGAGGAAGGAAATTCGCTCGTTGAACGAGATAGACGAAAAAAAAAATTCTAAGTTCACCTCGTCTCGAGTTCTCTGCGACGTTCAACTGCCGCGTGGACCGATCGAGCGCGAGGCTCAAGCGTGGGCCGATTGAGACGGACAGTCGGGGCGTGGACCAATCGGACACACCTTGGCCTTGTTCATGGCTTTGGTCCACGCTTGGCATTGGTCTCGTTGATGAAGGAAATTCGCTCGTTGAACGAGACGGACGAACAAAAAATCTAAGTTCACCTCGTGTCCAGTTCTCTACGACGTTCACCTGCCGCGTGGATCGATCGAGCGCGAGGCTCACGCGTGGACCGATCGAGACGGTCAGTCGGGGCGTGGACCGATCGGGCACTCCTTGGCGTTGTTCGTGGCTTTGGTCTACGCTTGGCATTGGTCTCGGTGAGGATGAAATTCGCTCGTTGAACGAGACTGACAAAAAAAAATAATTTCTAAGTTCACCTCGTCTCGCGTTCTGTGCGACGTTCAACTGCCGCGTGGACCGATCGAGCGCGAGTCCCACGCGTGGACCGATCGGGACGGACAGTCGGGGCGTGGACCGATCGGACACTCCTTGGCGTTGTTCGTAGCTTTGGTCTACGCTTGGCATTGGTCTCGGTGAGGAAGGAAAGTCGGTCGTTGAACGAGGTTGACGAAAAAAAAAATTCTAAGTTCACCTTGTCTCGATTTCACTGCGACGTTCAACTGCCGCGTGGACCGATGGAGCGCGAGGCTCACGCGTGGACCGATCGAGACGGACAGTCGGGGCGTGGACCGATCGGACACTCCTTGGCGATGTTCATGGCTTTGGTCTACGCTTGGCATTGGTCTCGGTGAGAAGAAAATTCGATCGTTGAACGAGATAGACGAACAAAAAATTCTAAGTTCACCTCGTGTGGATTTCACTGCGACGTTCAACTGCCGCGTGGACCGATTGAGCGCGAGGCTCACGCGTGGACCGATCGAGACGGACAGTCGGGGCGTGGACCGATCGGACACTCCTTGGCGTTGTTCGTGGCTTCGGTCTACGCTTGGCATTGGTCTCGCTGAGGAAGGAAATTCGCTCGTTGAACGAGATAGACGAAAAAAAAAATTCTAAGTTCACCTCGTCTCGAGTTCTCTGCGACGTTCAACTGCCGCGTGGACCGATCGAGCGCGAGGCTCAAGCGTGGACCGATTGAGACGGACAGTCGGGGCGTGGACCAATAGGACACACCTTGGCCTTGTTCATGGCTTTGGTCCACGCTTGGCATTGGTCTCGTTGATGAAGGAAATTCGCTCGTTGAACGAGACGGACGAACAAAAAATCTAAGTTCACCTCGTGTCCAGTTCTCTGCGACGTTCACCTGCCGCGTGGATCGATCGAGCGCGAGGCTCACGCGTGGACCGATCGAGAGCGAGGCTCACGCGTGGACCGATCGAGACGGACAGTCGGGGCGTGGCGCGATCGGACACGCCTTGGCTTTGTTCGTGGCTTTGGTCTACGCTTGGCATTGGTTTCGGTGAGGAAGGAAATTCGCTCGTTGAACGAGACTGACGAAAAAAAAATTCTAAGTTCACCTCGTCTCAAGTTCTCTGCGGCGTTCAACTGCCGCGTGAACCGATCGAGAGCGAGGCTCACGCGTGGACCGATCGAGACGGACAGTCGGGGCGTGGCCCCATCGGACACGCCTGGGCTCTGTGCGTGGCTTTTGTCAACGGTTGGCATTGGTCTCGGTGAGGAAGGAAACTCGCTCGTTTACGGAGACTGACGAAAAAAAAAATTCTAAGTGCACCTCGTCTCGTGTTCTCTGCGACGGTCAACTGCCGCGTGGACCGATCGAGGGCGAGGGTCACGCTTGGACTGGTCGGGACGGACAGTCGGAGCGTGAACCGATCGGACACTCATTGGCGTTGTTCGTGGCTTTGGTCTACGCTTGGCATTGGTCTCGGTGAGGAAGGAAAGTCGGTCGTTGAACGAGATTGTCGAAAAGAAAAAAATCTAAGTTCGGCTCGTCTCGTGTTCTCTGCGACGTTCAACTACCGCGTGGACCGATCGAGCGCGAGGCTCACGCGTGGACCGATCGAGACGGATAGTCAGGGCGTGGATCCATCGGTAACTCGTTGGCGTTGTTCGTGGCTTTGGTCTATGCTTGACATTGGTCTCGGTGAGGAAGGAAATTAGCTCGATGAACGCGACTGACAAAAAAAATAAATAAATTCTAAGTTCACCTCGTCTCGCGTTCTCTGCGACCTTCAACTGCCGCGTGAACCGATAAAGCTCGAGTCCCACGCGTGGACCGATCGGGTCGGACAGACGGGGCGTGGCCCGATCGAACACACGTTGGCGTTGTTCGTGGCTTTGGTCTACGCTTGGCATTAGTCTCGGTGAGGAAGGAAACTCGCTCGTTGAGGGAGACTGACGAAAAAAAAATCGAAGTTCACTTCGTCTCGTGTTCTCTGCGACGTTCAACTGCCGCGTGGATCGATCGAGGGCGAGGATCACGCGTGGACCGATCGGGACGGACAGTCGGGGCGTGGACCGATCGGACACTCCTTAGCGTTGTTTGTGGCTTTGGTCTACGCTTGGCATTGGTCTCGGTGAGGAAGAAAAGTCGGTCGTTGAACGAGGTTGACGAAAACAAAAAAGTTCTATGTTCACCTCATCTCGAGTTCTCTGCGACGTTCAACTGCCGCGTGGACCGATCGAGGGCGAGGCTCACGCGTGGACCGATCGAGACGGACAGTCGGGGCGTGGATCGATCGGACACTCCTTGGCGTTGTCCGTGGCTTTGGCCTACGCTTGGCATTGGTCTCGGTGAGGAAGGAAATTCGCTCGTTGAACGAGAGCGTCGAAAAAAAAAATTCTAAGTTCACCTCGTCGCGAGATCACTGTGACGTTCAACCGCCGCGTGGACCGATCGAGTGCGAGGCTCACGCGTGGACCGATCGAGACGGACAGTCGGGGCGTGGACCGATCGGACACTCCTTGGTGTTGTTCGTGGCTTTGGTCTACGCTTGGCATTGGTCTCGGTGAGGAAGGAAAGTCGGTCGTTGAACGAGATTGTCGAAAAGAAAAAAATCTAAGTTCACCTCGTCTCGTGTTCTCTGCGACGTTCAACTACCGCGTGGACCGATCGAGCGCGAGGCTCACGCGTGGACCGATCGAGACGGATAGTCAGGGCGTGGATCCATCGGTAACTCCTTGGCGTTGTTCGTGACTTTGGTCTACGCTTGACATTGGTCTCGGTGAGGAAGGAAATTCGCTCGTTGAATGAGATTGACGGAAAAAAAATTCTAAGTTCACCTCATCTCGAGTTCTCTGCGACGTTCAACTGCCGCGTGGACCGATCGAGGGCGAGGCTCACGCGTGGACCGATCGAGACGGACAGTCGGGGCGTGGACCGATCGGACACTCCTTGGCGTTGTCCGTGGCTTTGGCCTACGCTTGGCATTGGTCTCGGTGAGGAAGGAAATTAGCTCGATGAACGCGACTGACAAAAAAAATAAATAAATTCTAAGTTCACCTCGTCTCGCGTTCTCTGCGACCTTCAACTGCCGCGTGAACCGATAAAGCTCGAGTCCCACGCGTGGACCGATCGGGTCGGACAGTCGGGGCGTGGCCCGATCGAACACACGTTGGCGTTGTTCGTGGCTTTGGTCTACGCTTGGCATTGGTCGCGGTGAGGAAGGAAACTCGCTTGTTGAGGGAGACTGACGAAAAAAAAAATCGAAGTTCACTTCGTCTCGTGTTCTCTGCGACGTTCAACTGCCGCGTGGATCGATCGAGGGCGAGGATCACGCGTGGACCGATCGGGACGGACAGTCGGGGCGTGGACCGATCGGACACTCCTTGGCGTTGTTCATGGCTTTGGTCTACGCTTGGCATTGGTCTCGGTGAGGAAGGAAAGTCGGTCGTTGAGGGAGACTGACGAAAAAAAAAATCGAAGTTCACTTCGTCTCGTGTTCTCTGCGACGTTCAACTGCCGCGTGGACCGATCGAGGGCGAGGGTCACGCTTGGACTGGTCGGGACGGACAGTCGGAGCGTGAACCGATCGGACACTCATTGGCGTTGTTCGTGGCTTTGGTCTACGCTTGGCATTGGTCTCGGTGAGGAAGGAAAGTCGGTCGTTGAACGAGATTGTCGAAAAGAAAAAAATCTAAGTTCACCTCGTCTCGTGTTCTCTGCGACGTTCAACTACCGCGTGGACCGATCGAGCGCGAGGCTCACGCGTGGACCGATCGAGACGGATAGTCAGGGCGTGGATCCATCGGTAACTCCTTGGCGTTGTTCGTGGCTTTGGTCTATGCTTGACATTGGTCTCGGTGAGGAAGGAAATTAGCTCGATGAACGCGACTGACAAAAAAAATAAATAAATTCTAAGTTCACCTCGTCTCGCGTTCTCTGCGACCTTCAACTGCCGCGTGAACCGATAAAGCTCGAGTCCCACGCGTGGACCGATCGGGTCGGACAGTCGGGGCGTGGCCCGATCGAACACACGTTGGCGTTGTTCGTGGCTTTGGTCTACGCTTGGCATTGGTCTCGGTGAGGAAGGAAACTCGCTCGTTGAGGGAGACTGACGAAAAAAAAATCGAAGTTCACTTCGTCTCGTGTTCTCTGCGACGTTCAACTGCCGCGTGGATCGATCGAGGGCGAGGCTCACGCGTGGACCGATCGAGACGGACAGTCGGGGCGTGGACCGATCGGACACTCCTTGGCGTTGTCCGTGGCTTTGGCCTACGCTTGGCATTGGTCTCGGTGAGGAAGGAAATTCGCTCGTTGAACGAGAGCGTCGAAAAAAAAAATTCTAAGTTCACCTCGTCGCGAGATCACTGTGACGTTCAACCGCCGCGTGGACCGATCGAGTGCGAGGCTCACGCGTGGACCGATCGAGACGGACAGTCGGGGCGTGGACCGATCGGACACTCCTTGGCGTTGTTCGTGGCTTTGGTCTACGCTTGGCATTGGTCTCGGTCAGGAAGGAAAGTCGGTCGTTGAACGAGATTGTCGAAAAGAAAAAAATCTAAGTTCACCTCGTCTCGTGTTCTCTGCGACGTTCAACTACCGCGTGGACCGATCGAGCGCGAGGCTCACGCGTGGACCGATCGAGACGGATAGTCAGGGCGTGGATCCATCGGTAACTCTTTGGCGTTGTTCGTGACTTTGGTCTACGCTTGACATTGGTCTCGGTGAGGAAGGAAATTAGCTCGATGAACGCGACTGACAAAAAAAATAAATAAATTCTAAGTTCACCTCGTCTCGCGTTCTCTGCGACCTTCAACTGCCGCGTGAACCGATAAAGCTCGAGTCCCACGCGTGGACCGATCGGGTCGGACAGTCGGGGCGTGGCCCGATCGAACACACGTTGGCGTTGTTCGTGGCTTTGGTCTACACTTGGCATTGGTCTCGGTGAGGAAGGAAATTCGCTCGTTGAACGAGAGAGACGAAAAAAAAATTCTAAGTTCACCTCGTCTCGAGTTCTCTGCGACGTTCAACTGCCGCGTGGACCGATCGAGGGCGAGGCTCGCGCGTGGACCGACCGAGACGGAGAGTCGGGGCGTGGACCGATCGGACACTCCTTGGCGTTGTTCGTGGCTTTGGTCTACGCTTGGCATTGGTTTCGGTGAGGAAGGAAATTCGATCGTTGAACGAGATTGTCGAAAAAAAAATTCTAAGTTCACCTCGTCTCGTGTTCTCTGCGACGTTCAACTACCGCGTGGACCGATCGAGCGCGAGGCTCACGCGTGGACCGATCGAGACGGATAGTCGGGGCGTGGATCCATCGGTAACTTTTTGGCGTTGTTCGTGGCTTTGGTCTACGCTTGGCATTGGTCTCGGTGAGGAAGGAAATTCGCTCGTTGAACGAGATAGACGAAAAAAAAAATTCTAGGTTCACCTCGTCTCGAGTTCTCAGCGACGTTCAACTGCCGCGTGGACCGATCGAGGGCGAGGCTCACGCGTGGACCGATCGAGACGGACAGTCGGGGCGTGGATCGATCGGACACTCCTTGGCGTTGTTCGTGGCTTTGGTCTACGCTTGGCATTGGTTTCGTTGAGGAAGGAAACTCGCTCGTTGAGGGAGACTGACGAAAAAAAATCGAAGTTCACTTCGTCTCGTGTTCTCTGCGACGTTCAACTGCCGCGTGGACCGATCGAGGGCGAGGATCACGCGTGGACCGATCGAGACGTACAGTCGGGGCGTGGACCGATCGGACACTCCTTGGCGTTGTTCGTGGCTTTTGTCAACGCTTGGCATTGGTCTCGGTGAGGAAGGAAACTGGCTCGTTGAAGGAGACTGACGAAAAAAAAATTCTAAGTTCACCTCGATTCGTGTTCTCTGCGACGGTCTACTGCCGCGTGGACCGATCGAGCGCGAGGCTCACGCGTGGACCGATCGAGACGGATAGTCGGGGCGTGGATCCATCGGTAACTCCTTGGCGTTGTTCGTGGCTTTGGTCTACGCTTGGCATTGGTCTCGGTGAGGAAAGAAATTCGCTCGTTGAACGAGACTGACAAAAAATAATAATTTCTAAGTTCACCTCGTCTCGCGTTCTGTGCGACGTTCAACTGCCGCGTGGACCGATCGAGCGCGAGTCCCACGCGTGGACCGATCGGGACGGACAGTCGGGGCGTGGACCGATCGGACACTCCTTGGCGTTGTTCGTAGCTTTGGTCTACGCTAGGCATTAGTCTCGGTGAGGAAGGAAAGTCGGTCGTTGAACGAGGTCGACGAAAAAAAAAAAATTCTAAGTTCACCTTGTCTCGATTTCACTGCGACGTTCAACTGCCGCGTGGACCGATGGAGCGCGAGGCTCACGCGTGGACCGATCGAGACGGACAGTCGGGGCGTGGACCGATCGGACACTCCTTGGCGATGTTCATGGATTTGGTCTACGCTTGGCATTGGTCTCGGTGAGAAGAAAATTCGATCGTTGAACGAGATAGACGAAAAAAAATTCTAAGTTCACCTCGTGTGGATTTCACTGCGACGTTCAACTGCCGCGTGGACCGATTGAGCGCGAGGCTCACGCGTGGACCGATCGAGACGGACAGTCGGGGCGTGGACCGATCGGAGACTCCTTGGCGTTGTTCGTGGCTTCGGTCTACGCTTGGCATTGGACTCGGTGAGGAAGGAAATTCGCTCGTTGAACGAGATAGACGAAAAAAAAAATTCTAAGTTCACCTCGTCTCGAGTTCTCTGCGACGTTCAACTGCCGCGTGGACCGATCGAGCGCGAGGCTCAAGCGTGGACCGATTGAGACGGACAGTCGGGGCGTGGACCAATCGGACACACCTTGGCCTTGTTCATGGCTTTGGTCCACGCTTGGCATTGGTCTCGTTGATGAAGGAAATTCGCTCGTTGAACGAGACGGACGAACAAAAAATCTAAGTTCACCTCGTGTCCAGTTCTCTACGACGTTCACCTGCCGCGTGGATCGATCGAGCGCGAGGCTCACGCGTGGACCGATCGAGACGGTCAGTCGGGGCGTGGACCGATCGGACACTCCTTGGCGTTGTTCGTGGCTTTGGTCTACGCTTGGCATTGGTCTCGGTGAGGATGAAATTCGCTCGTTGAACGAGACTGACAAAAAATAATAATTTCTAAGTTCACCTTGTCTCGATTTCACTGCGACGTTCAACTGCCGCGTGGACCGATGGAGCGCGAGGCTCACGCGTGGACCGATCGAGACGGACAGTCGGGGCGTGGACCGATCGGACACTCCTTGGCGATGTTCATGGCTTTGGTCTACGCTTGGCATTGGTCTCGGTGAGAAGAAAATTCGATCGTTGAACGAGATAGACGAAAAAAAAATTCTAAGTTCACCTCGTGTGGATTTCACTGCGACGTTCAACTGCCGCGTGGACCGATTGAGCGCGAGGCTCACGCGTGGACCGATCGAGACGGACAGTCGGGGCGTGGACCGATCGGACACTCCTTGGCGTTGTTCGTGGCTTCGGTCTACGCTTGGCATTGGTCTCGCTGAGGAAGGAAATTCGCTCGTTGAACGAGATAGACGAAAAAAAAAATTCTAAGTTCACCTCGTCTCGAGTTCTCTGCGACGTTCAACTGCCGCGTGGACCGATCGAGCGCGAGGCTCAAGCGTGGACCGATTGAGACGGACAGTCGGGGCGTGGACCAATAGGACACACCTTGGCCTTGTTCATGGCTTTGGTCCACGCTTGGCATTGGTCTCGTTGATGAAGGAAATTCGCTCGTTGAACGAGACGGACGAACAAAAAATCTAAGTTCACCTCGTGTCCAGTTCTCTGCGACGTTCACCTGCCGCGTGGATCGATCGAGCGCGAGGCTCTTGCGTGGACCGATCGAGAGCGAGGCTCACGCGTGGACCGATCGAGACGGACAGTCGGGGCGTGGCGCGATCGGCCACGCCTTGGCTTTGTTCGTGGCTTTGGTCTACGCTTGGCATTGGTTTCGGTGAGGAAGGAAATTCGCTCGTTGAACGAGACTGACGAAAAAAAAAATTCTAAGTTCACCTCGTCTCAAGTTCTCTGCGGCGTTCAACTGCCGCGTGAACCGATCGAGAGCGAGGCTCACGCGTGGACCGATCGAGACGGACAGTCGGGGCGTGGCCCCATCGGACACGCCTTGGCTCTGTGCGTGGCTTTTGTCAACGCTTGGCATTGGTCTCGGTGAGGAAGGAAACTCGCTCGTTTACGGAGACTGACGAAAAAAAAAAAATTCTAAGTGCACCTCGTCTCGTGTTCTCTGCGACGGTCAACTGCCGCGTGAACCGATCGAGCGCGAGGCTCACGCGTGGACCGATCGAGACGGATAGTCGGGGCGTGGACCGATCGGTCACTCCTTGGCGTTGTTCATGGCTTTGGTCTACGCTTGGCATTGGTCTCGGTGAGAAGAAAATTCGATCGTTGAACGAGATAGACGAAAACAAAATTCTAAGTTCACCTCGTGTGGATTTCACTGCGACGTTCAACTGCCGCGTGGACCGATTGAGCGCGAGGCTCACGCGTGGACCGATCGAGACGGACAGTCGGGGCGTGGACCGATCGGACACTCCTTGGCGTTGTTCGTGGCTTAGGTCTACGCTTGGAATTGTACTCGGTGAGGAAGGAAATTCGCTCGTTGAATGAGATTGACGGAAAAAAAATTCTAAGTTCACCTCATCTCGAGTTCTCTGCGACGTTCAACTGCCGCGTGGGCCGATCGAGGGCGAGGCTCACGCGTGGACCGATCGAGACGCACAGTCGGGGCGTGGACCGATCGGACACTCCTTGGCGTTGTCCGTGGCTTTGGTCTACGCTTGGCATTGGTCTCGGTAAGGAAGGAAATTCACTCGTTGAACGAGACCGTCGAAAAAAAAAAATTTTAAGTTCACCTCGTCGCGAGTTCACTGGGACGTTCAACTGCCGCGTGGACCGATTGAGCGCGAGGCTCACGCGTGGACCGATCGAGACGGACCGTCGGGGCGTGGACCGATCGGACACTCCTTGGCGTTGTTCGTGGCTTTGGTCTATGCGTGGCATTGGTCTCGGTGAGGAAGGAAATTTGCTCGTTGAACGCGACTGACAAAAATAAATAAATATATAAATTCTAAGTTCACCTCGTCTCGCGTTCTCTGCGACGTTCAACTGCCGCGTGGACCGATTGAGCGCGAGGCTCACGCGTGGACCGATCGAGACGGAGAGTCGGGGCGTGGACCGATCGGACACTTCTTGGCGTTGTTCGTGGCTTTGGTCTACGCTTGGCATTCGTCTCGGTGAGCGAGGAAATTCGCTCGTTGAACGAGACTGTCGAAAAAAAAAATTCTAAGTTCACCTCGTCGCGAGTTCTCTGCGACGTTTAACTGCCGCGTGGACCGATCGAGGGCGAGGCTCACACGTGGACCGATCGAGACGGACAGTCGGGGCGTGGACCGATCGGACACTCCTTGGCGTTGTTCGTGGCTTCGGTCTACGCTTGGCATTGGTCTCGCTGAGGAAGGAAATTCGCTCGTTGAACGAGATAGACGAAAAAAAAAATTCTAAGTTCACCTCGTCTCGAGTTCTCTGCGACGTTCAACTGCCGCGTGGACCGATCGAGCGCGAGGCTCAAGCGTGGACCGATTGAGACGGACAGTCGGGGCGTGGACCAATAGGACACACCTTGGCCTTGTTCATGGCTTTGGTCCACGCTTGGCATTGGTCTCGTTGATGAAGGAAATTCGCTCGTTGAACGAGACGGACGAACAAAAAATCTAAGTTCACCTCGTGTCCAGTTCTCTGCGACGTTCACCTGCCGCGTGGATCGATCGAGCGCGAGGCTCACGCGTGGACCGATCGAGAGCGAGGCTCACGCGTGGACCGATCGAGACGGACAGTCGGGGCGTTGCGCGATCGGACACGCCTTGGCTTTGTTCGTGGCTTTGGTCTACGCTTGGCATTGGTTTCGGTGAGGAAGGAAATTCGCTCGTTGAACGAGACTGACGAAAAAAAAAATTCTAAGTTCACCTCGTCTCAAGTTCTCTGCGGCGTTCAACTGCCGCGTGAACCGATCGAGAGCGAGGCTCACGCGTGGACCGATCGAGACGGAGAGTCGGGGCGTGGACCGATCGGACACTTCTTGGCGTTGTTCGTGGCTTTGGTCTACGCTTGGCATTCGTCTCGGTGAGCGAGGAAATTCGCTCGTTGAACGAGACTGTCGAAAAAAAAAATTCTAAGTTCACCTCGTCGCGAGTTCTCTGCGACGTTTAACTGCCGCGTGGACCGATCGAGGGCGAGGCTCACACGTGGACCGATCGAGACGGACAGTCGGGGCGTGGACCGATCGGACACTCCTTGGCGTTGTCCGTGGCTTTGGCCTACGCTTGGCATTGGTCTCGGTGAGGAAGGAAGTTCGGTCGTTGAACGAGACCGTCGAAAAAAAAAATTCTAAGTTCACCTCGTCGCGAGTTCACTGCGACGTTCAACTGCCGCGTGAACCGATCGAGCTCGAGTCCCACGGGTGGACCGATTGGGACGGACAGTCGGGGCGTGGCCCGATCGAACACACCTTGGCGTTGTTCGTGGCTTTGGTCTACGCTTGGCATTGGTCTCGGTGAGGAAGGAATCTCGCTCGTTGAGGGAGACTGACGAAAAAAAAATCGAAGTTCACTTCGTCTCGTGTTCTCTGAGACGTTCAACTGCCGCGTGGACCGATCGAGGGCGAAGCTCACGCGTGGACCGATCGAGACGGACAGTCGGGGCGTGGACCGATCGGACACTCCTTGGCGTTGTTCATGGCTTTGGTCTACGCTTGGCATTGTTCTCGGTGAGAAGAAAATTCGATCGTTGAACGAGATAGACGAAAAAAAAATTCTAAGTTCACCTCGCGTGGATTTCACTGCGACGTTCAACTGCCGCGTGGACCGATTGAGCGCGAGGCTCACGCGTAGACCGATCAAGACGGACAGTGGGGGCGTGGACCGATCGGACACTCCTTGGCGTTGTTCGTGGCTTTGGTCTACGCTTGGCATTGGTCTCGGTGAGGAAGGAAAGTCGGTCGTTGAGGGAGACTGACGAAAAAAAAATCGAAGTTCACATCGTCTCGTGTTCTCTGCGACGTTCACCTGCCGCGTGGACCGATCGAGGGCGAGGGTCACGCTTGGACTGGTCGGGACGGACAGTCGGAGCGTGAACCGATCGGACACTCATTGGCGTTGTTCGTGGCTTTGGTCTACGCTTGGCATTGGTCTCGGTGAGGAAGGAAAGTCGGTCGTTGAACGAGATTGTCGAAAAGAAAAAAATCTAAGTTCACCTCGTCTCGTGTTCTCTGCGACGTTCAACTACCGCGTGGACCGATCGAGCGCGAGGCTCACGCGTGGACCGATCGAGACGGATAGTCAGGGCGTGGATCCATCGGTAACTCGTTGGCGTTGTTCGTGGCTTTGGTCTATGCTTGACATTGGTCTCGGTGAGGAAGGAAATTAGCTCGATGAACGCGACTGACAAAAAAAATAAATAAATTCTAAGTTCACCTCGTCTCGCGTTCTCTGCGACCTTCAACTGCCGCGTGAACCGATAAAGCTCGAGTCCCACGCGTGGACCGATCGGGTCGGACAGTCGGGGCGTGGCCCGATCGAACACACGTTGGCGTTGTTCGTGGCTTTGGTCTACGCTTGGCATTAGTCTCGGTGAGGAAGGAAACTCGCTCGTTGAGGGAGACTGACGAAAAAAAAATCGAAGTTCACCTCGTCTCGCGTTCTGTGCGACGTTCAACTGCCGCGTGGACCGATCGAGCGCGAGTCCCACGCGTGGACCGATCGGGACGGACAGTCGGGGCGTGGACCGATCGGACACTCCTTGGCGTTGTTCGTAGCTTTGGTCTACGCTTGGCATTGGTCTCGGTGAGGAAGGAAAGTCGGTCGTTGAACGAGGTTGACGAAAAAAAAAATTCTAAGTTTACCTTGTCTCGATTTCACTGCGACGTTCAACTGCCGCGTGGACCGATGGAGCGCGAGGCTCACGCGTGGACCGATCGAGCCGGACAGTCGGGGCGTGGACCGATCGGACACTCCTTGGCGATGTTCATGGCTTTGGTCTACGCTTGGCATTGGTCTCGGTGAGAAGAAAATTCGATCGTTGAACGAGATAGACGAAAAAAAAATTCTAAGTTCACCTCGTGTGGATTTCACTGTGACGTTCAACTGCCGCGTGGACCGATTGAGCGCGAGGCTCACGCGTGGACCGATCGAGACGGACAGTCGGGGCGTGGACCGATCGGAGACTCCTTGGCGTTGTTCGTGGCTTCGGTCTACGCTTGGCATTGGTCTCGGTGAGGAACGAAATTCGCTCGTTGAACGAGATAGACGAAAAAAAATCTAAGTTCACCTCGTGTCCAGTTCTCTACGACGTTCACCTGCCGCGTGGATCGATCGAGCGCGAGGCTCACGCGTGGACCGATCGAGACGGTCAGTCGGGGCGTGGACCGATCGGACACTCCTTGGCGTTATTCGTGGCTTTGGTCTACGCTTGGCATTGGTCTCGGTGAGGATGAAATTCGCTCGTTGAACGAGACTGACAAAAAAAAATAATTTCTAAGTTCACCTCGTCTCGCGTTCTGTGCGACGTTCAACTGCCGCGTGGACCGATCGAGCGCGAGTCCCACGCGTGGACCGATCGGGACGGACAGTCGGGGCGTGGACCGATCGGACACTCCTTGGCGTTGTCCGTGGCTTTGGCCTACGCTTGGCATTGGTCTCGGTGAGGAAGGAAGTTCGGTCGTTGAACGAGACCGTCGAAAAAAAAAATTCTAAGTTCACCTCGTCGCGAGTTCACTGCGACGTTCAACTGCCGCGTGAACCGATCGAGCTCGAGTCCCACGGGTGGACCGATCGGGACGGACAGTCGGGGCGTGGCCCGATCGAACACACCTTGGCGTTGTTCGTGGCTTTGGTCTACGCTTGGCATTGGTCTCGGTGAGGAAGGAATCTCGCTCGTTGAGGGAGACTGACGAAAAAAAAATCGAAGTTCACTTCGTCTCGTGTTCTCTGAGACGTTCAACTGCCGCGTGGACCGATCGAGGGCGAAGCTCACGCGTGGACCGATCGAGACGCACAGTCGGGGCGTGGACCGATCGGACACTCCTTGGCGTTGTTCATGGCTTTGGTCTACGCTTGGCATTGATCTCGGTGAGAAGAAAATTCGATCGTTGAACGAGATAGACGAAAAAAAAATTCTAAGTTCACCTCGCGTGGATTTCACTGCGACGTTCAACTGCGGCGTGGACCGATTGAGCGCGAGGCTCACGCGTAGACCGATCAAGACGGACAGTGGGGGCGTGGACCGATCGGACACTCCTTGGCGTTGTTCGTGGCTTTGGTCTACGCTTGGCATTGGTCTCGGTGTGGAAGGAAAGTCGGTCGTTGAGGGAGACTGACGAAAAAAAAAATCGAAGTTCACTTCGTCTCGTGTTCTCTGCGACGTTCAACTGCCGCGTGGACCGATCGAGGGCGAGGGTCACGCTTGGACTGGTCGGGACGGACAGTCGGAGCGTGAACCGATCGGACACTCATTGGCGTTGTTCGTGGCTTTGGTCTACGCTTGGCATTGGTCTCGGTGAGGAAGGAAAGTCGGTCGTTGAACGAGATTGTCGAAAAGAAAAAAATCTAAGTTCACCTCGTCTCGTGTTCTCTGCGACGTTCAACTACCGCGTGGACCGATCGAGCGCGAGGCTCACGCGTGGACCGATCGAGACGGATAGTCAGGGCGTGGATCCATCGGTAACTCGTTGGCGTTGTTCGTGGCTTTGGTCTATGCTTGACATTGGTCTCGGTGAGGAAGGAAATTAGCTCGATGAACGCGACTGACAAAAAAAATAAATAAATTCTAAGTTCACCTCGTCTCGCGTTCTCTGCGACCTTCAACTGCCGCGTGAACCGATAAAGCTCGAGTCCCACGCGTGGACCGATCGGGTCGGACAGTCGGGGCGTGGCCCGATCGAACACACGTTGGCGTTGTTCGTGGCTTTGGTCTACGCTTGGCATTAGTCTCGGTGAGGAAGGAAACTCGCTCGTTGAGGGAGACTGACGAAAAAAAAATCGAAGTTCACCTCGTCTCGCGTTCTGTGCGACGTTCAACTGCCGCGTGGACCGATCGAGCGCGAGTCCCACGCGTGGACCGATCGGGACGGACAGTCGGGGCGTGGACCGATCGGACACTCCTTGGCGTTGTTCGTAGCTTTGGTCTACGCTTGGCATTGGTCTCGGTGAGGAAGGAAAGTCGGTCGTTGAACGAGGTTGACGAAAAAAAAAATTCTAAGTTTACCTTGTCTCGATTTCACTGCGACGTTCAACTGCCGCGTGGACCGATGGAGCGCGAGGCTCACGCGTGGACCGATCGAGCCGGACAGTCGGGGCGTGGACCGATCGGACACTCCTTGGCGATGTTCATGGCTTTGGTCTACGCTTGGCATTGGTCTCGGTGAGAAGAAAATTCGATCGTTGAACGAGATAGACGAAAAAAAAATTCTAAGTTCACCTCGTGTGGATTTCACTGTGACGTTCAACTGCCGCGTGGACCGATTGAGCGCGAGGCTCACGCGTGGACCGATCGAGACGGACAGTCGGGGCGTGGACCGATCGGAGACTCCTTGGCGTTGTTCGTGGCTTCGGTCTACGCTTGGCATTGGTCTCGGTGAGGAAGGAAATTCGCTCGTTGAACGAGATAGACGAAAAAAAATCTAAGTTCACCTCGTGTCCAGTTCTCTACGACGTTCACCTGCCGCGTGGATCGATCGAGCGCGAGGCTCACGCGTGGACCGATCGAGACGGTCAGTCGGGGCGTGGACCGATCGGACACTCCTTGGCGTTATTCGTGGCTTTGGTCTACGCTTGGCATTGGTCTCGGTGAGGATGAAATTCGCTCGTTGAACGAGACTGACAAAAAAAAATAATTTCTAAGTTCACCTCGTCTCGCGTTCTGTGCGACGTTCAACTGCCGCGTGGACCGATCGAGCGCGAGTCCCACGCGTGGACCGATCGGGACGGACAGTCGGGGCGTGGACCGATCGGACACTCCTTGGCGTTGTTCGTAGCTTTGGTCTACGCTTGGCATTGGTCTCGGTGAGGAAGGAAAGTCGGTCGTTGAACGAGGTTGACGAAAAAAAAAATTCTAAGTTCACCTTGTCTCGATTTCACTGCGACGTTCAACTGCCGCGTGGACCGATGGAGCGCGAGGCTCACGCGTGGACCGATCGAGACGGACAGTCGGGGCGTGGACCGATCGGACACTCCTTGGCGATGTTCATGGCTTTGGTCTCCGCTTGGCATTGGTCTCGGTGAGAAGAAAATTCGATCGTTGAACGAGATAGACGAAAAAAAAATTCTAAGTTCACCTCGTGTGGATTTCACTGCGACGTTCAACTGCCGCGTGGACCGATTGAGCGCGAGGCTCACGCGTGGACCGATCGAGACGGACAGTCGGGGCGTGGACCGATCGGAGACTCCTTGGCGTTGTTCGTGGCTTCGGTCTACGCTTGGCATTGGTCTCGGTGAGGAAGGAAATTCGCTCGTTGAACGAGATAGACGAAAAAAAAAATTCTAAGTTCACCTCGTCTCGAGTTCTCTGCGACGTTCAACTGCCGCGTGGACCGATCGAGCGCGAGGCTCAAGCGTGGGCCGATTGAGACGGACAGTCGGGGCGTGGACCAATCGGACACACCTTGGCCTTGTTCATGGCTTTGGTCCACGCTTGGCATTGGTCTCGTTGATGAAGGAAATTCGCTCGTTGAACGAGACGGACGAACAAAAAATCTAAGTTCACCTCGTGTCCAGTTCTCTACGACGTTCACCTGCCGCGTGGATCGATCGAGCGCGAGGCTCACGCGTGGACCGATCGAGACGGTCAGTCGGGGCGTGGACCGATCGGACACTCCTTGGCGTTGTTCGTGGCTTTGGTCTACGCTTGGCATTGGTCTCGGTGAGGATGAAATTCGCTCGTTGAACGAGACTGACAAAAAAAAATAATTTCTAAGTTCACCTCGTCTCGCGTTCTGTGCGACGTTCAACTGCCGCGTGGACCGATCGAGCGCGAGTCCCACGCGTGGACCGATCGGGACGGACAGTCGGGGCGTGGACCGATCGGACACTCCTTGGCGTTGTTCGTAGCTTTGGTCTACGCTTGGCATTGGTCTCGGTGAGGAAGGAAAGTCGGTCGTTGAACGAGGTTGACGAAAAAAAAAATTCTAAGTTCACCTTGTCTCGATTTCACTGCGACGTTCAACTGCCGCGTGGACCGATGGAGCGCGAGGCTCACGCGTGGACCGATCGAGACGGACAGTCGGGGCGTGGACCGATCGGACACTCCTTGGCGATGTTCATGGCTTTGGTCTACGCTTGGCATTGGTCTCGGTGAGAAGAAAATTCGATCGTTGAACGAGATAGACGAACAAAAAATTCTAAGTTCACCTCGTGTGGATTTTACTGCGACGTTCAACTGCCGCGTGGACCGATTGAGCGCGAGGCTCACGCGTGGACCGATCGAGACGGACAGTCGGGGCGTGGACCGATCGGACACTCCTTGGCGTTGTTCGTGGCTTCGGTCTACGCTTGGCATTGGTCTCGCTGAGGAAGGAAATTCGCTCGTTGAACGAGATAGACGAAAAAAAAAATTCTAAGTTCACCTCGTCTCGAGTTCTCTGCGACGTTCAACTGCCGCGTGGACCGATCGAGCGCGAGGCTCAAGCGTGGACCGATTGAGACGGACAGTCGGGGCGTGGACCAATAGGACACACCTTAGCCTTGTTCATGGCTTTGGTCCACGCTTGGCATTGGTCTCGTTGATGAAGGAAATTCGCTCGTTGAACGAGACGGACGAACAAAAAATCTAAGTTCACCTCGTGTCCAGTTCTCTGCGACGTTCACCTGCCGCGTGGATCGATCGAGCGCGAGGCTCACGCGTGGACCGATCGAGAGCGAGGCTCACGCGTGGACCGATCGAGACGGACAGTCGGGGCGTGGCGCGATCGGACACGCCTTGGCTTTGTTCGTGGCTTTGGTCTACGCTTGGCATTGGTTTCGGTGAGGAAGGAAATTCGCTCGTTGAACGAGACTGACGAAAAAAAAAATTCTAAGTTCACCTCGTCTCAAGTTCTCTGCGGCGTTCAACTGCCGCGTGAACCGATCGAGAGCGAGGCTCACGCGTGGACCGATCGAGACGGACAGTCGGGGCGTGGCCCCATCGGACACGCCTTGGCTCTGTGCGTGGCTTTTGTCAACGCTTGGCATTGGTCTCGGTGAGGAAGGAAACTCGCTCGTTTACGGAGACTGACGAAAAAAAAAAATTCTAAGTGCACCTCGTCTCGTGTTCTCTGCGACGGTCAACTGCCGCGTGGACCGATCGAGCGCGAGGCTCACGCGTGGACCGATCGAGACGGATAGTCGGGGCGTGGACCGATCGGTCACTCCTTGGCGTTGTTCATGGCTTTGGTCTACGCTTGGCATTGGTCTCGGTGAGAAGAAAATTCGATCGTTGAACGAGATAGACGAAAACAAAATTCTAAGTTCACCTCGTGTGGATTTCACTGCGACCCTCAACTGCCGCGTGGACCGATCGAGCGCGAGGCTCACGCGTGGACCGATCGAGACGGACAGTCGGGGCGTGGACCGATCGGTCACTCCTTGGCGTTGTTCATGGCTTTGGTCTACGCTTGGCATTGGTCTCGGTGAGAAGAAAATTCGATCGTTGAACGAGGTAGACGAAAACAAAATTCTAAGTTCACCTCATGTGGATTTCACTGCAACGTTCAACTGCCGCGTGGACCGATTGAGCGCGAGGCTCACGCGTGGACCGATCGAGACGGAGAGTCGGGGCGTGGACCGATCGGACACTTCTTGGCGGTGTTCGTGGCTTTGGTCTACGCTTGGCATTCGTCTCGGTGAGCGAGGAAATTCGCTCGTTGAACGAGACTGTCGAAAAAAAAAATTCTAAGTTCACCTCGTCGCGAGTTCTCTGCGACGTTTAACTGCCGCGTGGACCGACCGAGGGCGAGGCTCACACGTGGACCGATCGAGACGGACAGTCGGGGCGTGGACCGATCGGACACTCCTTGGCGTTGTCCGTGGCTTTGGCCTACGCTTGGCATTGGTCTCGGTGAGGAAGGAAGTTCGGTCGTTGAACGAGACCGTCGAAAAAAAAAATTCTAAGTTCACCTCGTCGCGAGTTCACTGCGACGTTCAACTGCCGCGTGAACCGATCGAGCTCGAGTCCCACGGGTGGACCGATCGGGACGGACAGTCGGGGCGTGGCCCGATCGAACACACCTTGGCGTTGTTCGTGGCTTTGGTCTACGCTTGGCATTGGTCTCGGTGAGGAAGGAATCTCGCTCGTTGAGGGAGACTGACGAAAAAAAAATCGAAGTTCACTTCGTCTCGTGTTCTCTGAGACGTTCAACTGCCGCGTGGACCGATCGAGGGCGAAGCTCACGCGTGGACCGATCGAGACGGACAGTCGGGGCGTGGACCGATCGGACACTCCTTGGCGTTTTCATGGCTTTGGTCTACGCTTGGCATTGTTCTCGGTGAGAAGAAAATTCGATCGTTGAACGAGATAGACGAAAAAAAAATTCTAAGTTCACCTCGCGTGGATTTCACTGCGACGTTCAACTGCCGCGTGGACCGATTGAGCGCGAGGCTCACGCGTAGACCGATCAAGACGGACAGTGGGGGCGTGGACCGATCGGACACTCCTTGGCGTTGTTCGTGGCTTTGGTCTACGCTTGGCATTGGTCTCGGTGAGGAAGGAAAGTCGGTCGTTGAGGGAGACTGACGAAAAAAAAAATCGAAGTTCACTTCGTCTCGTGTTCTCTGCGACGTTCAACTGCCGCGTGGACCGATCGAGGGCGAGGGTCACGCTTGGACTGGTCGGGACGGACAGTCGGAGCGTGAACCGATCGGACACTCATTGGCGTTGTTCGTGGCTTTGGTCTACGCTTGGCATTGGTCTCGGTGAGGAAGGAAATTCGCTCGTTGAACGAGAGCGTCGAAAAAAAAAATTCTAAGTTCACCTCGTCGCGAGATCACTGTGACGTTCAACCGCCGCGTGGACCGATCGAGTGCGAGGCTCACGCGTGGACCGATCGAGACGGACAGTCGGGGCGTGGACCGATCGGACACTCCTTGGCGTTGTTCGTGGCTTTGGTCTACGCTTGGCATTGGTCTCGGTGAGGAAGGAAAGTCGGTCGTTGAACGAGATTGTCGAAAAGAAAAAAATCTAAGTTCACCTCGTCTCGTGTTCTCTGCGACGTTCAACTACCGCGTGGACCGATCGAGCGCGAGGCTCACGCGTGGACCGATCGAGACGGATAGTCAGGGCGTGGATCCATCGGTAACTCCTTGGCGTTGTTCGTGACTTTGGTCTACGCTTGACATTGGTCTCGGTGAGGAAGGAAATTAGCTCGATGAACGCGACTGACAAAAAAAATAAATAAATTCTAAGTTCACCTCGTCTCGCGTTCTCTGCGACCTTCAACTGCCGCGTGAACCGATAAAGCTCGAGTCCCACGCGTGGACCGATCGGGTCGGACAGTCGGGGCGTGGCCCGATCGAACACACGTTGGCGTTGTTCGTGGCTTTGGTCTACACTTGGCATTGGTCTCGGTGAGGTAGGAAACTCGCTCGTTGAGGGAGACTGACGAAAAAAAAAATCGAAGTTCACTTCGTCTCGTGTTCTCTGCGACGTTCAACTGCCGCGTGGATCGATCGAGGGCGAGGATCACGCGTGGACCGATCGGGACGGACAGTCGGGGCGTGGACCGATCGGACACTCCTTGGCGTTGTTCGTGGCTTTGGTCTACGCTTGGCATTGGTCTCGGAGAGGAAGAAAAGTCGGTCGTTGAACGAGGTTGACGAAAACAAAAAAATTCTAAGTTCACCTTGTCTGGATTTCACTGCGACGTTCAACTGCCGCGTGGACCGACCGAGGGCGAGGCTCACGCGTGGACCGATCGAGACGGACAGTCGGGGCGTGGACCGATCGGACACTCCTTGGCGTTGTTCGTGGCTTTGGTCTACGCTTGGCATTGTACTCGGTGAGGAAGGAAATTCGCTCGTTGAATGAGATTGACGGAAAAAAAATTCTAAGTTCACCTCATCTCGAGTTCTCTGCGACGTTCAACTGCCGCGTGGACCGATCGAGGGCGAGGCTCACGCGTGGACCGATCGAGACGGACAGTCGGGGCGTGGACCGATCGGACACTCCTTGGCGTTGTCCGTGGCTTTGGCCTACGCTTGGCATTGGTCTCGGTGAGGAAGGAAATTAGCTCGATGAACGCGACTGACAAAAAAAATAAATAAATTCTAAGTTCACCTCGTCTCGCGTTCTCTGCGACCTTCAACTGCCGCGTGAACCGATAAAGCTCGAGTCCCACGCGTGGACCGATCGGGTCGGACAGTCGGGGCGTGGCCCGATCGAACACACGTTGGCGTTGTTCGTGGCTTTGGTCTACGCTTGGCATTGGTCGCGGTGAGGAAGGAAACTCGCTTGTTGAGGGAGACTGACGAAAAAAAAAATCGAAGTTCACTTCGTCTCGTGTTCTCTGCGACGTTCAACTGCCGCGTGGATCGATCGAGGGCGAGGATCACGCGTGGACCGATCGGGACGGACAGTCGGGGCGTGGACCGATCGGACACTCCTTGGCGTTGTTCATGGCTTTGGTCTACGCTTGGCATTGTTCTCGGTGAGAAGAAAATTCGATCGTTGAACGAGATAGACGAAACAAAAATTCTAAGTTCACCTCGTGTGGATTTCACTGCGACGTTCAACTGCCGCGTGGACCGATTGAGCGCGAGGCTCACGCGTAGACCGATCAAGACGGACAGTGGGGGCGTGGACCGATCGGACACTCCTTGGCGTTGTTCGTGGCTTTGGTCTACGCTTGGCATTGGTCTCGGTGAGGAAGGAAAGTCGGTCGTTGAGGGAGACTGACGAAAAAAAAAATCGAAGTTCACTTCGTCTCGTGTTCTCTGCGACGTTCAACTGCCGCGTGGACCGATCGAGGGCGAGGGTCACGCTTGGACTGGTCGGGACGGACAGTCGGAGCGTGAACCGATCGGACACTCATTGGCGTTGTTCGTGGCTTTGGTCTACGCTTGGCATTGGTCTCGGTGAGGAAGGAAAGTCGGTCGTTGAACGAGATTTTCGAAAAGAAAAAAATCTAAGTTCACCTCGTCTCGTGTTCTCTGCGACGTTCAACTACCGCGTGGACCGATCGAGCGCGAGGCTCACGCGTGGACCGATCGAGACGGATAGTCAGGGCGTGGATCCATCGGTAACTCCTTGGCGTTGTTCGTGGCTTTGGTCTATGCTTGACATTGGTCTCGGTGAGGAAGGAAATTAGCTCGATGAACGCGACTGACAAAAAAAATAAATAAATTCTAAGTTCACCTCGTCTCGCGTTCTCTGCGACCTTCAACTGCCGCGTGAACCGATAAAGCTCGAGTCCCACGCGTGGACCGATCGGGTCGGACAGTCGGGGCGTGGCCCGATCGAACACACGTTGGCGTTGTTCGTGGCTTTGGTCTACGCTTGGCATTGGTCTCGGTGAGGAAGGAAACTCGCTCGTTGAGGGAGACTGACGAAAAAAAAATCGAAGTTCACTTCGTCTCGTGTTCTCTGCGACGTTCAACTGCCGCGTGGATCGATCGAGGGCGAGGCTCACGCGTGGACCGATCGAGACGGACAGTCGGGGCGTGGACCGATCGGACACTCCTTGGCGTTGTCCGTGGCTTTGGCCTACGCTTGGCATTGGTCTCGGTGAGGAAGGAAATTCGCTCGTTGAACGAGAGCGTCGAAAAAAAAAATTCTAAGTTCACCTCGTCGCGAGATCACTGTGACGTTCAACCGCCGCGTGGACCGATCGAGTGCGAGGCTCACGCGTGGACCGATCGAGACGGACAGTCGGGGCGTGGACCGATCGGACACTCCTTGGCGTTGTTCGTGGCTTTGGTCTACGCTTGGCATTGGTCTCGGTCAGGAAGGAAAGTCGGTCGTTGAACGAGATTGTCGAAAAGCAAAAAATCTAAGTTCACCTCGTCTCGTGTTCTCTGCGACGTTCAACTACCGCGTGGACCGATCGAGCGCGAGGCTCACGCGTGGACCGATCGAGACGGATAGTCAGGGCGTGGATCCATCGGTAACTCTTTGGCGTTGTTCGTGACTTTGGTCTACGCTTGACATTGGTCTCGGTGAGGAAGGAAATTAGCTCGATGAACGCGACTGACAAAAAAAATAAATAAATTCTAAGTTCACCTCGTCTCGCGTACTCTGCGACCTTCAACTGCCGCGTGAACCGATAAAGCTCGAGTCCCACGCGTGGACCGATCGGGTCGGACAGTCGGGGCGTGGCCCGATCGAACACACGTTGGCGTTGTTCGTGGCTTTGGTCTACACTTGGCATTGGTCTCGGTGAGGAAGGAAATTCGCTCGTTGAACGAGAGAGACGAAAAAAAAATTCTAAGTTCACCTCGTCTCGAGTTCTCTGCGACGTTCAACTGCCGCGTGGATCGATCGAGGGCGAGGATCACGCGTGGACCGATCGGGACGGACAGTCGGGGCGTGGACCGATCGGACACTCCTTGGCGTTGTTCGTGGCTTTGGTCTACGCTTGGCATTGGTCTCGGAGAGGAAGAAAAGTCGGTCGTTGAACGAGGTTGACGAAAACAAAAAAATTCTAAGTTCACCTTGTCTGGATTTCACTGCGACGTTCAACTGCCGCGTGGACCGACCGAGGGCGAGGCTCACGCGTGGACCGATCGAGACGGACAGTCGGGGCGTGGACCGATCGGACACTCCTTGGCGTTGTTCGTGGCTTTGGTCTACGCTTGGCATTGTACTCGGTGAGGAAGGAAATTCGCTCGTTGAATGAGATTGACGGAAAAAAAATTCTAAGTTCACCTCATCTCGAGTTCTCTGCGACGTTCAACTGCCGCGTGGACCGATCGAGGGCGAGGCTCACGCGTGGACCGATCGAGACGGACAGTCGGGGCGTGGACCGATCGGACACTCCTTGGCGTTGTCCGTGGCTTTGGCCTACGCTTGGCATTGGTCTCGGTGAGGAAGGAAATTAGCTCGATGAACGCGACTGACAAAAAAAATAAATAAATTCTAAGTTCACCTCGTCTCGCGTTCTCTGCGACCTTCAACTGCCGCGTGAACCGATAAAGCTCGAGTCCCACGCGTGGACCGATCGGGTCGGACAGTCGGGGCGTGGCCCGATCGAACACACGTTGGCGTTGTTCGTGGCTTTGGTCTACGCTTGGCATTGGTCGCGGTGAGGAAGGAAACTCGCTTGTTGAGGGAGACTGACGAAAAAAAAAATCGAAGTTCACTTCGTCTCGTGTTCTCTGCGACGTTCAACTGCCGCGTGGATCGATCGAGGGCGAGGATCACGCGTGGACCGATCGGGACGGACAGTCGGGGCGTGGACCGATCGGACACTCCTTGGCGTTGTTCATGGCTTTGGTCTACGCTTGGCATTGTTCTCGGTGAGAAGAAAATTCGATCGTTGAACGAGATAGACGAAACAAAAATTCTAAGTTCACCTCGTGTGGATTTCACTGCGACGTTCAACTGCCGCGTGGACCGATTGAGCGCGAGGCTCACGCGTAGACCGATCAAGACGGACAGTGGGGGCGTGGACCGATCGGACACTCCTTGGCGTTGTTCGTGGCTTTGGTCTACGCTTGGCATTGGTCTCGGTGAGGAAGGAAAGTCGGTCGTTGAGGGAGACTGACGAAAAAAAAAATCGAAGTTCACTTCGTCTCGTGTTCTCTGCGACGTTCAACTGCCGCGTGGACCGATCGAGGGCGAGGGTCACGCTTGGACTGGTCGGGACGGACAGTCGGAGCGTGAACCGATCGGACACTCATTGGCGTTGTTCGTGGCTTTGGTCTACGCTTGGCATTGGTCTCGGTGAGGAAGGAAAGTCGGTCGTTGAACGAGATTGTCGAAAAGAAAAAAATCTAAGTTCACCTCGTCTCGTGTTCTCTGCGACGTTCAACTACCGCGTGGACCGATCGAGCGCGAGGCTCACGCGTGGACCGATCGAGACGGATAGTCAGGGCGTGGATCCATCGGTAACTCCTTGGCGTTGTTCGTGGCTTTGGTCTATGCTTGACATTGGTCTCGGTGAGGAAGGAAATTAGCTCGATGAACGCGACTGACAAAAAAAATAAATAAATTCTAAGTTCACCTCGTCTCGCGTTCTCTGCGACCTTCAACTGCCGCGTGAACCGATAAAGCTCGAGTCCCACGCGTGGACCGATCGGGTCGGACAGTCGGGGCGTGGCCCGATCGAACACACGTTGGCGTTGTTCGTGGCTTTGGTCTACGCTTGGCATTGGTCTCGGTGAGGAAGGAAACTCGCTCGTTGAGGGAGACTGACGAAAAAAAAATCGAAGTTCACTTCGTCTCGTGTTCTCTGCGACGTTCAACTGCCGCGTGGATCGATCGAGGGCGAGGCTCACGCGTGGACCGATCGAGACGGACAGTCGGGGCGTGGACCGATCGGACACTCCTTGGCGTTGTCCGTGGCTTTGGCCTACGCTTGGCATTGGTCTCGGTGAGGAAGGAAATTCGCTCGTTGAACGAGAGCGTCGAAAAAAAAAATTCTAAGTTCACCTCGTCGCGAGATCACTGTGACGTTCAACCGCCGCGTGGACCGATCGAGTGCGAGGCTCACGCGTGGACCGATCGAGACGGACAGTCGGGGCGTGGACCGATCGGACACTCCTTGGCGTTGTTCGTGGCTTTGGTCTACGCTTGGCATTGGTCTCGGTCAGGAAGGAAAGTCGGTCGTTGAACGAGATTGTCGAAAAGCAAAAAATCTAAGTTCACCTCGTCTCGTGTTCTCTGCGACGTTCAACTACCGCGTGGACCGATCGAGCGCGAGGCTCACGCGTGGACCGATCGAGACGGATAGTCAGGGCGTGGATCCATCGGTAACTCTTTGGCGTTGTTCGTGACTTTGGTCTACGCTTGACATTGGTCTCGGTGAGGAAGGAAATTAGCTCGATGAACGCGACTGACAAAAAAAATAAATAAATTCTAAGTTCACCTCGTCTCGCGTACTCTGCGACCTTCAACTGCCGCGTGAACCGATAAAGCTCGAGTCCCACGCGTGGACCGATCGGGTCGGACAGTCGGGGCGTGGCCCGATCGAACACACGTTGGCGTTGTTCGTGGCTTTGGTCTACACTTGGCATTGGTCTCGGTGAGGAAGGAAATTCGCTCGTTGAACGAGAGAGACGAAAAAAAAATTCTAAGTTCACCTCGTCTCGAGTTCTCTGCGACGTTCAACTGCCGCGTGGACCGATCGAGGGCGAGGCTCGCGCGTGGACCGACCGAGACGGAGAGTCGGGGCGTGGACCGATCGGACACTCCTTGGCGTTGTTCGTGGCTTTGGTCTACGCTTGGCATTGGTTTCGGTGAGGAAGGAAATTCGATCGTTGAACGAGATTGTCGAAAAAAAAATTCTAAGTTCACCTCGTCTCGTGTTCTCTGCGACGTTCAACTACCGCGTGGACCGATCGAGCGCGAGGCTCACGCGTGGACCGATCGAGACGCATAGTCGGGGCGTGGATCCATCGGTAACTTTTTGGCGTTGTTCGTGGCTTTGGTCTACGCTTGGCATTGGTCTCGGTGAGGAAGGAAATTCGCTCGTTGAACGAGATAGACGAAAAAAAAAATTCTAGGTTCACCTCGTCTCGAGTTCTCAGCGACGTTCAACTGCCGCGTGGACCGATCGAGGGCGAGGCTCACGCGTGGACCGATCGAGACGGACAGTCGGGGCGTGGATCGATCGGACACTCCTTGGCGTTGTTCGTGGCTTTGGTCTACGCTTGGCATTGGTTTCGTTGAGGAAGGAAACTCGCTCGTTGAGGGAGACTGACGAAAAAAAATCGAAGTTCACTTCGTCTCGTGTTCTCTGCGACGTTCAACTGCCGCGTGGACCGATCGAGGGCGAGGATCACGCGTGGACCGATCGAGACGTACAGTCGGGGCGTGGACCGATCGGACACTCCTTGGCGTTGTTCGTGGCTTTTGTCAACGCTTGGCATTGGTCTCGGTGAGGAAGGAAACTCGCTCGTTGAAGGAGACTGACGAAAAAAAAATTCTAAGTTGACCTCGATTCGTGTTCTCTGCGACGGTCTACTGCCGCGTGGACCGATCGAGCGCGAGGCTCACGCGTGGACCGATCGAGACGGATAGTCGGGGCGTGGATCCATCGGTAACTCCTTGGCGTTGTTCGTGGCTTTGGTCTACGCTTGGCATTGGTCTCGGTGAGGAAAGAAATTCGCTCGTTGAACGAGACTGACAAAAAATAATAATTTCTAAGTTCACCTCGTCTCGCGTTCTGTGCGACGTTCAACTGCCGCGTGGACCGATCGAGCGCGAGTCCCACGCGTGGACCGATCGGGACGGACAGTCGGGGCGTGGACCGATCGGACACTCCTTGGCGTTGTTCGTAGCTTTGGTCTACGCTAGGCATTAGTCTCGGTGAGGAAGGAAAGTCGGTCGTTGAACGAGGTTGACGAAAAAAAAAAATTCTAAGTTCACCTTGTCTCGATTTCACTGCGACGTTCAACTGCCGCGTGGACCGATGGAGCGCGAGGCTCACGCGTGGACCGATCGAGACGGACAGTCGGGGCGTGGACCGATCGGACACTCCTTGGCGATGTTCATGGCTTTGGTCTACGCTTGGCATTGGTCTCGGTGAGAAGAAAATTCGATCGTTGAACGAGATAGACGAAAAAAAATTCTAAGTTCACCTCGTGTGGATTTCACTGCGACGTTCAACTGCCGCGTGGACCGATTGAGCGCGAGGGTCACGCGTGGACCGATCGAGACGGACAGTCGGGGCGTGGACCGATCGGAGACTCCTTGGCGTTGTTCGTGGCTTCGGTCTACGCTTGGCATTGGACTCGGTGAGGAAGGAAATTCGCTCGTTGAACGAGATAGACGAAAAAAAAAATTCTAAGTTCACCTCGTCTCGAGTTCTCTGCGACGTTCAACTGCCGCGTGGACCGATCGAGCGCGAGGCTCAAGCGTGGACCGATTGAGACGGACAGTCGGGGCGTGGACCAATCGGACACACCTTGGCCTTGTTCATGGCTTTGGTCCACGCTTGGCATTGGTCTCGTTGATGAAGGAAATTCGCTCGTTGAACGAGACGGACGAACAAAAAATCTAAGTTCACCTCGTGTCCAGTTCTCTACGACGTTCACCTGCCGCGTGGATCGATCGAGCGCGAGGCTCACGCGTGGACCGATCGAGACGGTCAGTCGGGGCGTGGACCGATCGGACACTCCTTGGCGTTGTTCGTGGCTTTGGTCTACGCTTGGCATTGGTCTCGGTGAGGATGAAATTCGCTCGTTGAACGAGACTGACAAAAAATAATAATTTCTAAGTTCACCTCGTCTCGCGTTCTGTGCGACGTTCAACTGCCCCGTGGACCGATCGAGCGCGAGTCCCACGCGTGGACCGATCGGGACGGACAGTCGGGGCGTGGACCGATCGGACACTCCTTGGCGTTGTTCGTAGCTTTGGTCTACGCTTGGCATTGGTCTCGGTGAGGAAGGAAAGTCGGTCGTTGAACGAGGTTGACGAAAAAAAAAATTCTAAGTTCACCTTGTCTCGATTTCACTGCGACGTTCAACTGCCGCGTGGACCGATGGAGCGCGAGGCTCACGCGTGGACCGATCGAGACGGACAGTCGGGGCGTGGACCGATCGGACACTCCTTGGCGATGTTCATGGCTTTGGTCTACGCTTGGCATTGGTCTCGGTGAGGAAGGAAAGTCGGTCGTTGAACGAGGTTGACGAAAAAAAAAATTCTAAGTTCACCTTGTCTCGATTTCACTGCGACGTTCAACTGCCGCGTGGACCGATGGAGCGCGAGGCTCACGCGTGGACCGATCGAGACGGACAGTCGGGGCGTGGACCGATCGGACACTCCTTGGCGATGTTCATGGCTTTGGTCTACGCTTGGCATTGGTCTCGGTGAGAAGAAAATTCGATCGTTGAACGAGATAGACGAAAAAAAAATTCTAAGTTCACCTCGTGTGGATTTCACTGCGACGTTCAACTGCCGCGTGGATCGATCGAGCGCGAGGCTCACGCGTGGACCGATCGAGAGCGAGGCTCACGCGTGGACCGATCGAGACGGACAGTCGGGGCGTGGCGCGATCGGACACGCCTTGGCTTTGTTCGTGGCTTTGGTCTACGCTTGGCATTGGTTTCGGTGAGGAAGGAAATTCGCTCGTTGAACGAGACTGACGAAAAAAAAAATTCTAAGTTCACCTCGTCTCAAGTTCTCTGCGGCGTTCAACTGCCGCGTGAACCGATCGAGAGCGAGGCTCACGCGTGGACCGATCGAGACGGACAGTCGGGGCGTGGCCCCATCGGACACGCCTTGGCTCTGTGCGTGGCTTTTGTCAACGCTTGGCATTGGTCTCGGTGAGGAAGGAAACTCGCTCGTTTACGGAGACTGACGAAAAAAAAAATTCTAAGTTCACCTCGTCTCGTGTTCTCTGCGACGGTCAACTGCCGCGTGGACCGATCGAGCGTGAGGCTCACGCGTGGACCGATCGAGACGGATAGTCGGGGCGTGGACCGATCGGTCACTCCTTGGCGTTGTTCATGGCTTTGGTCTACGCTTGGCATTGGTCTCGGTGAGAAGAAAATTCGATCGTTGAACGAGATAGACGAAAAAAAAATTCTAAGTTCACCTCTCGTGGATTTCACTGCGACGTTCAACTGCCGCGTGGACCGAGTGAGCGCGAGGCTCACGCGTGGACCGATCGAGACGGACAGTCGGGGCGTGGACCGATCGGACACTCCTTGGCGTTGTTCGTGGCTTTGGTCTACGCTTGGCATTGGTCTCGGTGAGGAAGGAATCTCGCTCGTTGAGGGAGACTGACGAAAAAAAAATCGAAGTTCACTTCGTCTCGTGTTCTCTGAGACGTTCAACTGCCGCGTGGACCGATCGAGGGCGAAGCTCACGCGTGGACCGATCGAGACGGACAGTCGGGGCGTGGACCGATCGGACACTCCTTGGCGTTGTTCATGGCTTTGGTCTACGCTTGGCATTGTTCTCGGTGAGAAGAAAATTCGATCGTTGAACGAGATAGACGAAAAAAAAATTCTAAGTTCACCTCGCGTGGATTTCACTGCGACGTTCAACTGCCGCGTGGACCGATTGAGCGCGAGGCTCACGCGTAGACCGATCAAGACGGACAGTGGGGGCGTGGACCGATCGGACACTCCTTGGCGTTGTTCGTGGCTTTGGTCTACGCTTGGCATTGGTCTCGGTGAGGAAGGAAAGTCGGTCGTTGAGGGAGACTGACGAAAAAAAAAATCGAAGTTCACTTCGTCTCGTGTTCTCTGCGACGTTCAACTGCCGCGTGGACCGATCGAGAGCGAGGGTCACGCTTGGACTGGTCGGGACGGACAGTCGGAGCGTGAACCGATCGGACACTCATTGGCGTTGTTCGTGGCTTTGGTCTACGCTTGGCATTGGTCTCGGTGAGGAAGGAAAGTCGGTCGTTGAACGAGATTGTCGAAAAGAAAAAAATCTAAGTTCACCTCGTCTCGTGTTCTCTGCGACGTTCAACTACCGCGTGGACCGATCGAGCGCGAGGCTCACGCGTGGACCGATCGAGACGGATAGTCAGGGCGTGGATCCATCGGTAACTCGTTGGCGTTGTTCGTGGCTTTGGTCTATGCTTGACATTGGTCTCGGTGAGGAAGGAAATTAGCTCGATGAACGCGACTGACAAAAAAAATAAATAAATTCTAAGTTCACCTCGTCTCGCGTTCTCTGCGACCTTCAACTGCCGCGTGAACCGATAAAGCTCGAGTCCCACGCGTGGACCGATCGGGTCGGACAGACGGGGCGTGGCCCGATCGAACACACGTTGGCGTTGTTCGTGGCTTTGGTCTACGCTTGGCATTAGTCTCGGTGAGGAAGGAAACTCGCTCGTTGAGGGAGACTGACGAAAAAAAAATCGAAGTTCACTTCGTCTCGTGTTCTCTGCGACGTTCAACTGCCGCGTGGATCGATCGAGGGCGAGGATCACGCGTGGACCGATCGGGACGGACAGTCGGGGCGTGGACCGATCGGACACTCCTTAGCGTTGTTTGTGGCTTTGGTCTACGCTTGGCATTGGTCTCGGTGAGGAAGAAAAGTCGGTCGTTGAACGAGGTTGACGAAAACAAAAAAGTTCTATGTTCACCTCATCTCGAGTTCTCTGCGACGTTCAACTGCCGCGTGGACCGATCGAGGGCGAGGCTCACGCGTGGACCGATCGAGACGGACAGTCGGGGCGTGGATCGATCGGACACTCCTTGGCGTTGTCCGTGGCTTTGGCCTACGCTTGGCATTGGTCTCGGTGAGGAAGGAAATTCGCTCGTTGAACGAGAGCGTCGAAAAAAAAAATTCTAAGTTCACCTCGTCGCGAGATCACTGTGACGTTCAACCGCCGCGTGGACCGATCGAGTGCGAGGCTCACGCGTGGACCGATCGAGACGGACAGTCGGGGCGTGGACCGATCGGACACTCCTTGGCGTTGTTCGTGGCTTTGGTCTACGCTTGGCATTGGTCTCGGTGAGGAAGGAAAGTCGGTCGTTGAACGAGATTGTCGAAAAGAAAAAAATCTAAGTTCACCTCGTCTCGTGTTCTCTGCGACGTTCAACTACCGCGTGGACCGATCGAGCGCGAGGCTCACGCGTGGACCGATCGAGACGGATAGTCAGGGCGTGGATCCATCGGTAACTCCTTGGCGTTGTTCGTGACTTTGGTCTACGCTTGACATTGGTCTCGGTGAGGAAGGAAATTAGCTCGATGAACGCGACTGAGAAAAAAATTAAATAAATTCTAAGTTCACCTCGTCTCGCGTTCTCTGCGACCTTCAACTGCCGCGTGAACCGATAAAGCTCGAGTCCCACGCGTGGACCGATCGGGTCGGACAGTCGGGGCGTGGCCCGATCGAACACACGTTGGCGTTGTTCGTGGCTTTGGTCTACACTTGGCATTGGTCTCGGTGAGGTAGGAAACTCGCTCGTTGAGGGAGACTGACGAAAAAAAAAATCGAAGTTCACTTCGTCTCGTGTTCTCTGCGACGTTCAACTGCCGCGTGGATCGATCGAGGGCGAGGATCACGCGTGGACCGATCGGGACGGACAGTCGGGGCGTGGACCGATCGGACACTCCTTGGCGTTGTTCGTGGCTTTGGTCTACGCTTGGCATTGGTCTCGGAGAGGAAGAAAAGTCGGTCGTTGAACGAGGTTGACGAAAACAAAAAAATTCTAAGTTCACCTTGTCTGGATTTCACTGCGACGTTCAACTGCCGCGTGGACCGACCGAGGGCGAGGCTCACGCGTGGACCGATCGAGACGGACAGTCGGGGCGTGGACCGATCGGACACTCCTTGGCGTTGTTCGTGGCTTTGGTCTACGCTTGGCATTGTACTCGGTGAGGAAGGAAATTCGCTCGTTGAATGAGATTGACGGAAAAAAAATTCTAAGTTCACCTCATCTCGAGTTCTCTGCGACGTTCAACTGCCGCGTGGACCGATCGAGGGCGAGGCTCACGCGTGGACCGATCGAGACGGACAGTCGGGGCGTGGACCGATCGGACACTCCTTGGCGTTGTCCGTGGCTTTGGCCTACGCTTGGCATTGGTCTCGGTGAGGAAGGAAATTAGCTCGATGAACGCGACTGACAAAAAAAATAAATAAATTCTAAGTTCACCTCGTCTCGCGTTCTCTGCGACCTTCAACTGCCGCGTGAACCGATAAAGCTCGAGTCCCACGCGTGGACCGATCGGGTCGGACAGTCGGGGCGTGGCCCGATCGAACACACGTTGGCGTTGTTCGTGGCTTTGGTCTACGCTTGGCATTGGTCGCGGTGAGGAAGGAAACTCGCTTGTTGAGGGAGACTGACGAAAAAAAAAATCGAAGTTCACTTCGTCTCGTGTTCTCTGCGACGTTCAACTGCCGCGTGGATCGATCGAGGGCGAGGATCACGCGTGGACCGATCGGGACGGACAGTCGGGGCGTGGACCGATCGGACACTCCTTGGCGTTGTTCATGGCTTTGGTCTACGCTTGGCATTGTTCTCGGTGAGAAGAAAATTCGATCGTTGAACGAGATAGACGAAACAAAAATTCTAAGTTCACCTCGTGTGGATTTCACTGCGACGTTCAACTGCCGCGTGGACCGATTGAGCGCGAGGCTCACGCGTAGACCGATCAAGACGGACAGTGGGGGCGTGGACCGATCGGACACTCCTTGGCGTTGTTCGTGGCTTTGGTCTACGCTTGGCATTGGTCTCGGTGAGGAAGGAAAGTCGGTCGTTGAGGGAGACTGACGAAAAAAAAAATCGAAGTTCACTTCGTCTCGTGTTCTCTGCGACGTTCAACTGCCGCGTGGACCGATCGAGGGCGAGGGTCACGCTTGGACTGGTCGGGACGGACAGTCGGAGCGTGAACCGATCGGACACTCATTGGCGTTGTTCGTGGCTCTGGTCTACGCTTGGCATTGGTCTCGGTGAGGAAGGAAAGTCGGTCGTTGAACGAGATTGTCGAAAAGAAAAAAATCTAAGTTCACCTCGTCTCGTGTTCTCTGCGACGTTCAACTACCGCGTTGACCGATCGAGCGCGAGGCTCACGCGTGGACCGATCGAGACGGATAGTCAGGGCGTGGATCCATCGGTAACTCCTTGGCGTTGTTCGTGGCTTTGGTCTATGCTTGACATTGGTCTCGGTGAGGAAGGAAATTAGCTCGATGAACGCGACTGACAAAAAAAATAAATAAATTCTAAGTTCACCTCGTCTCGCGTTCTCTGCGACCTTCAACTGCCGCGTGAACCGATAAAGCTCGAGTCCCACGCGTGGACCGATCGGGTCGGACAGTCGGGGCGTGGCCCGATCGAACACACGTTGGCGTTGTTCGTGGCTTTGGTCTACGCTTGGCATTGGTCTCGGTGAGGAAGGAAACTCGCTCGTTGAGGGAGACTGACGAAAAAAAAAATCGAAGTTCACTTCGTCTCGTGTTCTCTGCGACGTTCAACTGCCGCGTGGATCGATCGAGGGCGAGGCTCACGCGTGGACCGATCGAGACGGACAGTCGGGGCGTGGACCGATCGGACACTCCTTGCCGTTGTCCGTGGCTTTGGCCTACGCTTGGCATTGGTCTCGGTGAGGAAGGAAATTCGCTCGTTGAACGAGAGCGTCGAAAAAAAAAATTCTAAGTTCACCTCGTCGCGAGATCACTGTGACGTTCAACCGCCGCGTGGACCGATCGAGTGCGAGGCTCACGCGTGGACCGATCGAGACGGACAGTCGGGGCGTGGACCGATCGGACACTCCTTGGCGTTGTTCGTGGCTTTGGTCTACGCTTGGCATTGGTCTCGGTGAGGAAGGAAAGTCGGTCGTTGAACGAGATTGTCGAAAAGAAAAAAATCTAAGTTCACCTCGTCTCGTGTTCTCTGCGACGTTCAACTACCGCGTGGACCGATCGAGCGCGAGGCTCACGCGTGGACCGATCGAGACGGATAGTCAGGGCGTGGATCCATCGGTAACTCTTTGGCGTTGTTCGTGACTTTGGTCTACGCTTGACATTGGTCTCGGTGAGGAAGGAAATTAGCTCGATGAACGCGACTGACAAAAAAAATAAATAAATTCTAAGTTCACCTCGTCTCGCGTTCTCTGCGACCTTCAACTGCCGCGTGAACCGATAAAGCTCGAGTCCCACGCGTGGACCGATCGGGTCGGGCAGTCGGGGCGTGGCCCGATCGAACACACGTTGGCGTTGTTCGTGGCTTTGGTCTACACTTGGCATTGGACTCGGTGAGGAAGGAAATTCGCTCGTTGAACGAGAGAGACGAAAAAAAAATTCTAAGTTCACCTCGTCTCGAGTTCTCTGCGACGTTCAACTGCCGCGTGGACCGATCGAGGGCGAGGCTCGCGCGTGGACCGACCGAGACGGAGAGTCGGGGCGTGGACCGATCGGACACTCCTTGGCGTTGTTCGTGGCTTTGGTCTACGCTTGGCATTGGTTTCGGTGAGGAAGGAAATTCGATCGTTGAACGAGATTGTCGAAAACAAAATTCTAAGTTCACCTCGTCTCGTGTTCTCTGCGACGTTCAACTACCGCGTGGACCGATCGAGCGCGAGGCTCACGCGTGGACCGATCGAGACGGATAGTCGGGGCGTGGATCCATCGGTAACTTTTTGGCGTTGTTCGTGGCTTTGGTCTACGCTTGGCATTGGTCTCGGTGAGGAAGGAAATTCGCTCGTTGAACGAGATAGACGAAAAAAAAAATTCTAGGTTCACCTCGTCTCGAGTTCTCAGCGACGTTCAACTGCCGCGTGGACCGATCGAGGGCGAGGCTCACGCGTGGACCGATCGAGACGGACAGTCGGGGCGTGGATCGATCGGACACTCCTTGGCGTTGTTCGTGGCTTTGGTCTACGCTTGGCATTGGTTTCGTTGAGGAAGGAAACTCGCTCGTTGAGGGAGACTGACGAAAAAAAATCGAAGTTCACTTCGTCTCGTGTTCTCTGCGACGTTCAACTGCCGCGTGGACCGATCGAGGGCGAGGATCACGCGTGGACCGATCGAGACGTACAGTCGGGGCGTGGACCGATCGGACACTCCTTGGCGTTGTTCGTGGCTTTTGTCAACGCTTGGCATTGGTCTCGGTGAGGAAGGAAACTCGCTCGTTGAAGGAGACTGACGAAAAAAAAATTCTAAGTTCACCTCGATTCGTGTTCTCTGCGACGGTCTACTGCCGCGTGGACCGATCGAGCGCGAGGCTCACGCGTGGACCGATCGAGACGGATAGTCGGGGCGTGGATCCATCGGTAACTCCTTGGCGTTGTTCGTGGCTTTGGTCTACGCTTGGCATTGGTCTCGGTGAGGAAAGAAATTCGCTCGTTGAACGAGACTGACAAAAAATAATAATTTCTAAGTTCACCTCGTCTCGCGTTCTGTGCGACGTTCAACTGCCGCGTGGACCGATCGAGCGCGAGTCCCACGCGTGGACCGATCGGGACGGACAGTCGGGGCGTGGACCGATCGGACACTCCTTGGCGTTGTTCGTAGCTTTGGTCTACGCTAGGCATTAGTCTCGGTGAGGAAGGAAAGTCGGTCGTTGAACGAGGTCGACGAAAAAAAAAAAATTCTAAGTTCACCTTGTCTCGATTTCACTGCGACGTTCAACTGCCGCGTGGACCGATGGAGCGCGAGGCTCACGCGTGGACCGATCGAGACGGACAGTCGGGGCGTGGACCGATCGGAGACTCCTTGGCGTTGTTCGTGGCTTCGGTCTACGCTTGGCATTGGACTCGGTGAGGAAGGAAATTCGCTCGTTGAACGAGATAGACGAAAAAAATAATTCTAAGTTCACCTCGTCTCGAGTTCTCTGCGACGTTCAACTGCCGCGTGGACCGATCGAGCGCGAGGCTCAAGCGTGGACCGATTGAGACGGACAGTCGGGGCGTGGACCAATCGGACACACCTTGGCCTTGTTCATGGCTTTGGTCCACGCTTGGCATTGGTCTCGTTGATGAAGGAAATTCGCTCGTTGAACGAGACGGACGAACAAAAAATCTAAGTTCACCTCGTGTCCAGTTCTCTACGACGTTCACCTGCCGCGTGGATCGATCGAGCGCGAGGCTCACGCGTGGACCGATCGAGACGGTCAGTCGGGCCGTGGACCGATCGGACACTCCTTGGCGTTGTTCGTGGCTTTGGTCTACGCTTGGCATTGGTCTCGGTGAGGATGAAATTCGCTCGTTGAACGAGACTGACAAAAAATAATAATTTCTAAGTTCACCTCGTCTCGCGTTCTGTGCGACGTTCAACTGCCGCGTGGACCGATCGAGGGCGAGGCTCGCGCGTGGACCGACCGAGACGGAGAGTCGGGGCGTGGACCGATCGGACACTCCTTGGCGTTGTTCGTGGCTTTGGTCTACGCTTGGCATTGGTTTCGGTGAGGAAGGAAATTCGATCGTTGAACGAGATTGTCGAAAAAAAAATTCTAAGTTCACCTCGTCTCGTGTTCTCTGCGACGTTCAACTACCGCGTGGACCGATGGAGCGCGAGGCTCACGCGTGGACCGATCGAGACGCATAGTCGGGGCGTGGATCCATCGGTAACTTTTTGGCGTTGTTCGTGGCTTTGGTCTACGCTTGGCATTGGTCTCGGTGAGGAAGGAAATTCGCTCGTTGAACGAGATAGACGAAAAAAAAAATTCTAGGTTCACCTCGTCTCGAGTTCTCAGCGACGTTCAACTGCCGCGTGGACCGATCGAGGGCGAGGCTCACGCGTGGACCGATCGAGACGGACAGTCGGGGCGTGGATCGATCGGACACTCCTTGGCGTTGTTCGTGGCTTTGGTCTACGCTTGGCATTGGTTTCGTTGAGGAAGGAAACTCGCTCGTTGAGGGAGACTGACGAAAAAAAATCGAAGTTCACTTCGTCTCGTGTTCTCTGCGACGTTCAACTGCCGCGTGGACCGATCGAGGGCGAGGATCACGCGTGGACCGATCGAGACGTACAGTCGGGGCGTGGACCGATCGGACACTCCTTGGCGTTGTTCGTGGCTTTTGTCAACGCTTGGCATTGGTCTCGGTGAGGAAGGAAACTCGCTCATTGAAGGAGACTGACGAAAAAAAAATTCTAAGTTCACCTCGATTCGTGTTCTCTGCGACGGTCTACTGCCGCGTGGACCGATCGAGCGCGAGGCTCACGCGTGGACCGATCGAGACGGATAGTCGGGGCGTGGATCCATCGGTAACTCCTTGGCGTTGTTCGTGGCTTTGGTCTACGCTTGGCATTGGTCTCGGTGAGGAAGGAAATTCGCTCGTTGAACGAGATAGACGAAAAAAAAAATTCTAGGTTCACCTCGTCTCGAGTTCTCAGCGACGTTCAACTGCCGCGTGGACCGATCGAGGGCGAGGCTCACGCGTGGACCGATCGAGACGGACAGTCGGGGCGTGGATCGATCGGACACTCCTTGGCGTTGTTCGTGGCTTTGGTCTACGCTTGGCATTGGTTTCGTTGAGGAAGGAAACTCGCTCGTTGAGGGAGACTGACGAAAAAAAATCGAAGTTCACTTCGTCTCGTGTTCTCTGCGACGTTCAACTGCCGCGTGGACCGATCGAGCGCGAGTCCCACGCGTGGACCGATCGGGACGGACAGTCGGGGCGTGGACCGATCGGACACTCCTTGGCGTTGTTCGTAGCTTTGGTCTACGCTAGGCATTAGTCTCGGTGAGGAAGGAAAGTCGGTCGTTGAACGAGGTTGACGAAAAAAAAAAATTCTAAGTTCACCTTGTCTCGATTTCACTGCGACGTTCAACTGCCGCGTGGACCGATGGAGCGCGAGGCTCACGCGTGGACCGATCGAGACGGACAGTCGGGGCGTGGACCGATCGGACACTCCTTGGCGATGTTCATGGCTTTGGTCTACGCTTGGCATTGGTCTCGGTGAGAAGAAAATTCGATCGTTGAACGAGATAGACGAAAAAAAATTCTAAGTTCACCTCGTGTGGATTTCACTGCGACGTTCAACTGCCGCGTGGACCGATTGAGCGCGAGGCTCACGCGTGGACCGATCGAGACGGACAGTCGGGGCGTGGACCGATCGGAGACTCCTTGGCGTTCTTCGTGGCTTCGGTCTACGCTTGGCATTGGACTCGGTGAGGAAGGAAATTCGCTCGTTGAACGAGATAGACGAAAAAAAAAATTCCAAGTTCACCTCGTCTCGAGTTCTCTGCGACGTTCAACTGCCGCGTGGACCGATCGAGCGCGAGGCTCAAGCGTGGACCGATTGAGACGGACAGTCGGGGCGTGGACCAATCGGACACACCTTGGCCTTGTTCATGGCTTTGGTCCACGCTTGGCATTGGTCTCGTTGATGAAGGAAATTCGCTCGTTGAACGAGACGGACGAACAAAAAATCTAAGTTCACCTCGTGTCCAGTTCTCTACGACGTTCACCTGCCGCGTGGATCGATCGAGCGCCAGGCTCACGCGTGGACCGATCGAGACGGTCAGTCGGGGCGTGGACCGATCGGACACTCCTTGGCGTTGTTCGTGGCTTTGGTCTACGCTTGGCATTGGTCTCGGTGAGGATGAAATTCGCTCGTTGAACGAGACTGACAAAAAATAATAATTTCTAAGTTCACCTCGTCTCGCGTTCTGTTCGACGTTCAACTGCCGCGTGGACCGATCGAGGGCGAGTCCCACGCGTGGACCGATCGGGACGGACAGTCGGGGCGTGGACCGATCGGACACTCCTTTGCGTTGTTCGTAGCTTTGGTCTACGCTTGGCATTGGTCTCGGTGAGGAAGGAAAGTCGGTCGTTGAACGAGGTTGACGAAAAAAAAAATTCTAAGTTCACCTTGTCTCGATTTCACTGCGACGTTCAACTGCCGCGTGGACCGATGGAGCGCGAGGCTCACGCGTGGACCGATCGAGACGGACAGTCGGGGCGTGGACCGATCGGACACTCCTTGGCGATGTTCATGGCTTTGGTCTACGCTTGGCATTGGTCTCGGTGAGAAGAAAATTCGATCGTTGAACGAGATAGACGAAAAAAAAATTCTAAGTTCACCTCGTGTGGATTTCACTGCGACGTTCAACTGCCGCGTGGACCGATTGAGCGCGAGTCCCACGCGTGGACCGATCGGGACGGACAGTCGGGGCGTGGACCGATCGGACACTCCTTGGCGTTGTTCGTAGCTTTGGTCTACGCTTGGCATTGGTCTCGGTGAGGAAGGAAAGTCGGTCGTTGAACGAGGTTGACGAAAAAAAAAATTCTAAGTTCACCTCGTCTCAAGTTCTCTGCGGCGTTCAACTGCCGCGTGAACCGATCGAGAGCGAGGCTCACGCGTGGACCGATCGAGACGGACAGTCGGGGCGTGGCCCCATCGGACACGCCTTGGCTCTGTGCGTGGCTTTTGTCAACGCTTGGCATTGGTCTCGGTGAGGAAGGAAACTCGCTCGTTTACGGAGACTGACGAAAAAAAAAATTCTAAGTTCACCTCGTCTCGTGTTCTCTGCGACGGTCAACTGCCGCGTGGACCGATCGAGCGTGAGGCTCACGCGTGGACCGATCGAGACGGATAGTCGGGGCGTGGACCGATCGGTCACTCCTTGGCGTTGTTCATGGCTTTGGTCTACGCTTGGCATTGGTCTCGGTGAGAAGAAAATTCGATCGTTGAACGAGATAGACGAAAAAAAAATTCTAAGTTCACCTCTCGTGGATTTCACTGCGACGTTCAACTGCCGCGTGGACCGAGTGAGCGCGAGGCTCACGCTTGGACCGATCGAGACGGACAGTCGGGGCGTGGACCGATCGGACACTCCTTGGCGTTGTTCGTGGCTTTGGTCTACGCTTGGCATTGTACTCGGTGAGGAAGGAAATTCGCTCGTTGAATGAGATTGACGGAAAAAAAAATTCTAAGTTCACCTCGTCGCGAGTTCACTGGGACGTTCAACTGCCGCGTGGATCGATCGAGGGCGAGGATCACGCGTGGACCCATCGAGACGGACAGTCGGGGCGTGGACCGATCGGACACTCCTTGGCGTTGTTCGTGGCTTTGGTCTATGCGTGGCATTGGTCTCGGTGAGGAAGGAAATTCGCTCGTTGAATGAGATTGACGGAAAAAAAAATTCTAAGTTCACCTCGTCTCGCGTTCTCTGCGACGTTCAACTGCCGCGTGGACCGATCGAGCGCGAGGCTCACGCGTGGACCGATCGAGAGCGAGGCTCACGCGTGGACCGATCGAGACGGACAGTCGGGGCGTGGCGCGATCGGACACGCCTTGGCTTTGTTCGTGGCTTTGGTCTACGCTTGGCATTGGTTTCGGTGAGGAAGGAAATTCGCTCGTTGAACGAGACTGACGAAAAAAAAAATTCTAAGTTCACCTCGTCTCAAGTTCTCTGCGGCGTTCAACTGCCGCGTGAACCGATCGAGAGCGAGGCTCACGCGTGGACCGATCGAGACGGACAGTCGGGGCGTGGCCCCATCGGACACGCCTTGGCTCTGTGCGTGGCTTTTGTCAACGCTTGGCATTGGTCTCGGTGAGGAAGGAAACTCGCTCGTTTACGGAGACTGACGAAAAAAAAAAAATTCTAAGTGCACCTCGTCTCGTGTTCTCTGCGACGGTCAACTGCCGCGTGGACCGATCGAGCGCGAGGCTCCCGCGTGGACCGATCGAGACGGATAGTCGGGGCGTGGACCGATCGGACACTCCTTGGCGTTGTTCGTGGCTTAGGTCTACGCTTGGCATTGTACTCGGTGAGGAAGGAAATTCGCTCGTTGAATGAGATTGACGAAAAAAAAATTCTAAGTTCACCTCGTGTGGATTTCACTGCGACGTTCAACTGCCGCGTGGACCGATCGAGGGCGAGGCTCACGCGTGGACCGATCGAGACGCACAGTCGGGGCGTGGACCGATCGGACACTCCTTGGCGTTGTCCGTGGCCTTGGTCTACGCTTGGCATTGGTCTCGGTGAGGAAGGAAATTCACTCGTTGAACGAGGTAGACGAAAAAAAAATTCTAAATTCACCTCGTGTGGATTTCACTGCGACGTTCAACTGCCGCGTGGACCGATTGAGCGCGAGGCTCACGCGTGGACCGATCGAGACGGACAGTCGGGGCGTGGACCGATCGGACACTTCTTGGCGTTGTTCGTGGCTTTGGTCTACGCTTGGCATTCGTCTCGGTGAGCGAGGAAATTCGCTCGTTGAACGAGACTGTCGAAAAAAAAAATTCTAAGTTCACCTCGTCGCGAGTTCTCTGCGACGTTCAACTGCCGCGTGGACCGATCGAGGGCGAGGCTCACACGTGGACCGATCGAGACGGACAGTCGGGGCGTGGACCGATCGGACACTCCTTGGCGTTGTCCGTGGCTTTGGCCTACGCTTGGCATTGGTCTCGGTGAGGAAGGAAGTTCGGTCGTTGAACGAGACCGTCGAAAAAAAAAATTCTAAGTTCACCTCGTCGCGAGTTCACTGCGACGTTCAACTGCCGCGTGAACCGATCGAGCTCGAGTCCCACAGGTGGCCCGATCGGGACGGACAGTCGGGGCGTGGCCCGATCGAACACACCTTGGCGTTGTTCGTGGCTTTGGCCTACGCTTGGCATTGGTCTCGGTGAGGAAGGAATCTCGCTCGTTGAGGGAGACTGACGAAAAAAAAATCGAAGTTCACTTCGTCTCGTGTTCTCTGAGACGTTCGACTGCCGCGTGGACCGATCGAGGGCGAAGCTCACGCGTGGACCGATCGAGACGGATAGTCGGGGCGTGGACCGATCGGACACTCCTTGGCGTTGTTCATGGCCTTGGTCTACGCTTGGCATTGTTCTCGGTGAGGAAGCAAAGTCGGTCGTTGAGGGAGACAGACGAAAAAAAAAATCGAAGTTCACTTCGTCTCGTGTTCTCTGCGACGTTCAACTGCCGCGTGGACCGATCGAGGGCGAGGGTCACGCGTGGACCGATCGGGACGGACAGTCGGGGCGTGGACCGATCGGACACTCCTTGGCGTTGTTCGTGGCTTTGGTCTACGCTTGGCATTGGTCTCGGTGAGGTAGGAAACTCGCTCGTTGAGGGAGACTGACGAAAAAAAAAATCGAAGTTCACTTCGTCTCGTGTTCTCTGCGACGTTCAACTGCCGCGTGGATCGATCGAGGGCGAGGATCACGCGTGGACCGATCGGGACGGACAGTCGGGGCGTGGACCGATCGGACACTCCTTGGCGTTGTTCGTGGCTTTGGTCTACGCTTGGCATTGGTCTCGGTGAGGATGAAATTCGCTCGTTGAACGAGACCGACAAAAAATAATAATTTCTAAGTTCACCTCGTCTCGCGTTCTGTGCGACGTTCAACTGCCGCGTGGACCGATCGAGCGCGAGTCCCACGCGTGGACCGATCGGGACGGACAGTCGGGGCGTGGACCGATCGGACACTCCTTGGCGTTGTTCGTAGCTTTGGTCTACGCTTGGCATTGGTCTCGGTGAGGAAGGAAAGTCGGTCGTTGAACGAGGTTGACGAAAAAAAAAATTCTAAGTTCACCTTGTCTCGATTTCACTGCGACGTTCAACTGCCGCGTGGACCGATGGAGCGCGAGGCTCACGCGTGGACCGATCGAGACGGACAGTCGGGGCGTGGACCGATCGGACACTCCTTGGCGATGTTCATGGCTTTGGTCTACGCTTGGCATTGGTCTCGGTGAGAAGAAAATTCGATCGTTGAACGAGATAGACGAAAAAAAAATTCTAAGTTCACCTCGTGTGGATTTCACTGCGACGTTCAACTGCCGCGTGGACCGATTGAGCGCGAGTCCCACGCGTGGACCGATCGGGACGGACAGTCGGGGCGTGGACCGATCGGACACTCCTTGGCGTTGTTCGTAGCTTTGGTCTACGCTTGGCATTGGTCTCGGTGAGGAAGGAAAGTCGGTCGTTGAACGAGGTTGACGAAAAAAAAAATTCTAAGTTCACCTTGTCTCGATTTCACTGCGACGTTCAACTGCCGCGTGGACCGATGGAGCGCGAGGCTCACGCGTGGACCGATCGAGACGGACAGTCGGGGCGTGGACCGATCGGACACTCCTTGGCGATGTTCATGGCTTTGGTCTACGCTTGGCATTGGTCTCGGTGAGAAGAAAATTCGATCGTTGAACGAGATAGACGAAAAAAAAATTCTAAGTTCACCTCGTGTGGATTTCACTGCGACGTTCAACTGCCGCGTGGATCGATCGAGCGCGAGGCTCACGCGTGGACCGATCGAGAGCGAGGCTCACGCGTGGACCGATCGAGACGGACAGTCGGGGCGTGGCGCGATCGGACACGCCTTGGCTTTGTTCGTGGCTTTGGTCTACGCTTGGCATTGGTTTCGGTGAGGAAGGAAATTCGCTCGTTGAACGAGACTGACGAAAAAAAAAATTCTAAGTTCACCTCGTCTCAAGTTCTCTGCGGCGTTCAACTGCCGCATGAACCGATCGAGAGCGAGGCTCACGCGTGGACCGATCGAGACGGACAGTCGGGGCGTGGCCCCATCGGACACGCCTTGGCTCTGTGCGTGGCTTTTGTCAACGCTTGGCATTGGTCTCGGTGAGGAAGGAAACTCGCTCGTTTACGGAGACTGACGAAAAAAAAAATTCTAAGTTCACCTCGTCTCGTGTTCTCTGCGACGGTCAACTGCCGCGTGGACCGATCGAGCGTGAGGCTCACGCGTGGACCGATCGAGACGGATAGTCGGGGCGTGGACCGATCGGTCACTCCTTGGCGTTGTTCATGGCTTTGGTCTACGCTTGGCATTGGTCTCGGTGAGAAGAAAATTCGATCGTTGAACGAGATAGACGAAAAAAAAATTCTAAGTTCACCTCTCGTGGATTTCACTGCGACGTTCAACTGCCGCGTGGACCGATTGAGCGCGAGGCTCACGCGTGGACCGATCGAGACGGACAGTCGGGGCGTGGACCGATCGGACACTCCTTGGCGTTGTTCGTGGCTTTGGTCTACGCTTGGCATTGTACTCGGTGAGGAAGGAAATTCGCTCGTTGAATGAGATTGACGGAAAAAAAAATTCTAAGTTCACCTCATCTCGAGTTCTCTGCGACGTGCAACCGCCGCGTGGACCGATCGAGGGCGAGGCTCACGCGTGGACCGATCGAGACGCACAGTCGGGGCGTGGACCGATCGGACACTTCTTGGCGTTGTCCGTGGCTTTGGTCTACGCTTCGTATTGGCCTCGGTGAGGAAGGAAATTCACTCGTTGAACGAGACCGTCGAAAAAAAAAATTTTTAAGTTCACCTCGTCGCGAGTTCACTGGGACGTTCAACTGCCGCGTGGATCGATCGAGGGCGAGGATCACGCGTGGACCGATCGAGACGGACAGTCGGGGCGTGGACCGATCGGACACTCCTTGGCGTTGTTCGTGGCTTTGGTCTATGCGTGGCATTGGTCTCGGTGAGGAAGGAAATTCGCTCGTTGAACGCGACTGACAAAAATAAATAAATATATAAATTCTAAGTTCACCTCGTCTCGCGTTCTCTGCGACGTTCAACTGCCGCGTGGACCGATCGAGCGCGAGGCTCACGCGTGGACCGATCGAGAGCGAGGCTCACGCGTGGACCGATCGAGACGGACAGTCGGGGCGTGGCGCGATCGGACACGCCTTGGCTTTGTTCGTGGCTTTGGTCTACGCTTGGCATTGGTTTCGGTGAGGAAGGAAATTCGCTCGTTGAACGAGACTGACGAAAAAAAAAATTCTAAGTTCACCTCGTCTCAAGTTCTCTGCGGCGTTCAACTGCCGCGTGAACCGATCGAGAGCGAGGCTCACGCGTGGACCGATCGAGACGGACAGTCGGGGCGTGGCCCCATCGGACACGCCTTGGCTCTGTGCGTGGCTTTTGTCAACGCTTGGCATTGGTCTCGGTGAGGAAGGAAACTCGCTCGTTTACGGAGACTGACGAAAAAAAAAAATTCTAAGTGCACCTCGTCTCGTGTTCTCTGCGACGGTCAACTGCCGCGTGGACCGATCGAGCGCGAGGCTCCCGCGTGGACCGATCGAGACGGATAGTCGGGGCGTGGACCGATCGGTCACTCCTTGGCGTTGTTCATGGCTTTGGTCTACGCTTGGCATTGGTCTCGGTGAGAAGAAAATTCGATCGTTGAACGAGATAGACGAAAAAAAAATTCTAAGTTCACCTCGTGTGGATTTCACTGCGACGTTCAACTGCCGCGTGGACCGATTGAGCGCGAGGCTCACGCGTGGACCGATCGAGACGGACAGTCGGGGCGTGGACCGATCGGACACTCCTTGGCGTTGTTCGTGGCTTAGGTCTACGCTTGGCATTGTACTCGGTGAGGAAGGAAATTCGCTCGTTGAATGAGATTGACGAAAAAAAAATTCTAAGTTCACCTCGTGTGGATTTCACTGCGACGTTCAACTGCCGCGTGGACCGATCGAGGGCGAGGCTCACGCGTGGACCGATCGAGACGCACAGTCGGGGCGTGGACCGATCGGACACTCCTTGGCGTTGTCCGTGGATTTGGTCTACGCTTGGCATTGGTCTCGGTGAGGAAGGAAATTCACTCGTTGAACGAGGTAGACGAAAAAAAATTCTAAATTCACCTCGTGTGGATTTCACTGCGACGTTCAACTGCCGCGTGGACCGATTGAGCTCGAGTCCCACGCGTGGACCCATCGGGTCGGACAGTCGGGGCGTGGCCCGATCGAACACACGTTGGCGTTGTTCGTGGCTTTGGTCTACACTTGGCATTGGTCTCGGGGAGGAAGGAAATTCACTCGTTGAACGAGACCGTCGAAAAAAAAAAATTTTAAGTTCACCTCGTCGCGTGTTCTCTGCGACGTTCAACTGCCGCGTGGATCGATCGAGGGCGAGGATCACGCGTGGACCGATCGAGACGGACAGTCGGGGCGTGGACCGATCGGACACTCCTTGGCGTTGTTCGTGGCTTTGGTCTATGCGTGGCATTGGTCTCGGTGAGGAAGGAAATTCGCTCGTTGAACGCGACTGACAAAAATAAATAAATATATAAATTCTAAGTTCACCTCGTCTCGCGTTCTCTGCGACGTTCAACTGCCGCGTGGACCGATCGAGCGCGAGGCTCACGCGTGGACCGATCGAGAGCGAGGCTCACGCGTGGACCGATCGAGACGGACAGTCGGGGCGTGGCGCGATCGGACACGCCTTGGCTTTGTTCGTGGCTTTGGTCTACGCTTGGCATTGGTTTCGGTGAGGAAGGAAATTCGCTCGTTGAACGAGACTGACGAAAAAAAAAATTCTAAGTTCACCTCGTCTCAAGTTCTCTGCGGCGTTCAACTGCCGCGTGAACCGATCGAGAGCGAGGCTCACGCGTGGACCGATCGAGACGGACAGTCGGGGCGTGGACCGATCGGACACTCCTTGGCGTTGTCCGTGGCCTTGGTCTACGCTTGGCATTGGTCTCGGTGAGGAAGGAAATTCACTCGTTGAACGAGGTAGACGAAAAAAAAATTCTAAATTCACCTCGTGTGGATTTCACTGCGACGTTCAACTGCCGCGTGGACCGATTGAGCGCGAGGCTCACGCGTGGACCGATCGAGACGGACAGTCGGGGCGTGGACCGATCGGACACTTCTTGGCGTTGTTCGTGGCTTTGGTCTACGCTTGGCATTGTTCTCGGTGAGGAAGCAAAGTCGGTCGTTGAGGGAGACTGACGAAAAAAAAAATCGAAGTTCACTTCGTCTCGTGTTCTCTGCGACGTTCAACTGCCGCGTGGACCGATCGAGGGCGAGGGTCACGCTTGGACTGGTCGGGACGGACAGTCGGAGCGTGAACCGATCGGACACTCCTTGGCGTTGTTCGTGGCTTTGGTCTACGCTTGGCATTGGTCTCGGTGAGGAAGGAAAGTCGGTCGTTGAACGAGATTGTCGAAAAGAAAAAAATCTAAGTTCACCTCGTCTCGTGTTCTCTGCGACGTTCAACTACCGCGTGGACCGATCGAGCGCGAGGCTCACGCGTGGACCGATCGAGACGGATAGTCAGGGCGTGGATCCATCGGTAACTCCTTGGCGTTGTTCGTGGCTTTGGTCTATGCTTGACATTGGTCTCGGTGAGGAAGGAAATTAGCTCGATGAACGCAACTGACAAAAAAAATAAATAAATTCTAAGTTCACCTCGTCTCGCGTTCTCTGCGACCTTCAACTGCCGCGTGAACCGATAAAGCTCGAGTCCCACGCGTGGACCGATCGGGTCGGACAGTCGGGGCGTGGCCCGATCGAACACACGTTGGCGTTGTTCGTGGCTTTGGTCTACGCTTGGCATTGGACTCGGTGAGGAAGGAAACTCGCTCGTTGAGGGAGACTGACGAAAAAAAAATCGAAGTTCACTTCGTCTCGTGTTCTCTGCGACGTTCAACTGCCGCGTGGATCGATCGAGGGCGAGGATCACGCGTGGACCGATCGGGACGGACAGTCGGGGCGTGGACCGATCGGACACTCCTTGGCGTTGTTCGTGGCTTTGGTCTACGCTTGGCATTGGTCTCGGAGAGGAAGAAAAGTCGGGCGTTGAACGAGGTTGACGAAAACAAAAAAATTCTAAGTTCACCTTGTCTGGATTTCACTGCGACGTTCAACTGCCGCGTGGACCGACCGAGGGCGAGGCTCACGCGTGGACCGATCGAGACGGACAGTTGGGGCGTGGACCGATCGGACACTCCTTGGCGTTGTTCGTGGCTTTGGTCTACGCTTGGCATTGTACTCGGTGAGGAAGGAAATTCGCTCGTTGAATGAGATTGACGGAAAAAAAATTCTACGTTCACCTCATCTCGAGTTCTCTGCGACGTTCAACTGCCGCGTGGACCGATCGAGGGCGAGGCTCACGCGTGGACCGATCGAGACGGACAGTCGGGGCGTGGACCGATCGGACACTCCTTGGCGTTGTCCGTGGCTTTGGCCTACGCTTGGCATTGGTCTCGGTGAGGAAGGAAATTAGCTCGATGAACGCGACTGACAAAAAAAAAAAATAAATTCTAAGTTCACCTCGTCTCGCGTTCTCTGCGACCTTCAACTGCCGCGTGAACCGATAAAGCTCGAGTCCCACGCGTGGACCGATCGGGTCGGACAGTCGGGGCGTGGCCCGATCGAACACACGTTGGCGTTGTTCGTGGCTTTGGTCTACGCTTGGCATTGGTCGCGGTGAGGAAGGAAACTCGCTTGTTGAGGGAGACTGACGAAAAAAAAAATCGAAGTTCACTTCGTCTCGTGTTCTCTGCGACGTTCAACTGCCGCGTGGATCGATCGAGGGCGAGGATCACGCGTGGACCGATCGGGACGGACAGTCGGGGCGTGGACCGATCGGACACTCCTTGGCGTTGTTCGTGGCTTTGGTCTACGCTTGGCATTGTACTCGGTGAGGAAGGAAATTCGCTCGTTGAATGAGATTGACGGAAAAAAAAATTCTAAGTTCACCTCATCTCGAGTTCTCTGCGACGTTCAACTGCCGCGTGGACCGATCGAGGGCGAGGCTCACGCGTGGACCGATCGAGACGGACAGTCGGGGCGTGGACCGATCGGACACTCCTTGGCGTTGTTCGTGGCTTTGGTCTACGCTTGGCATTGGTCTCGGTGAGGAAGGAAAGTCGGTCGTTGAACGAGATTGGCGAGAACAAAAATTCTAAGTTCACCTCGTCTGGATTTCACTGCGACGTTCAACTGCAGAGTGAACCGACCGAGGGCGAGTCTCACGCGTGGACCGATCGAGACGGACAGTCGGGGTGTGGCCCGATCGGACACGCCTTGGCGTTGTTCGTGGCTTTGGTCTACGCTTCGCATTGGTCTCGGTGAGGAAGGAAATTCGCTCGTTGAATGAGATTGACGGAAAAAAAATTCTAAGTTCACCTCATCTCGAGTTCTCTGCGACGTTCAACTGCCGCGTGAACCGATCGAGAGCGAGGCTCACGCGTGGACCGATCGAGACGGACAGTCGGGGCGTGGCCCCATCGGACACGCCTTGGCTCTGTGCGTGGCTTTTGTCAACGCTTGGCATTGGTCTCGGTGAGGAAGGAAACTCGCTCGTTGACGGAGACTGACGAAAAAAAAAAATTCTAAGTTCACCTCGTCTCGTGTTCTCTGCGACGGTCAACTGCCGCGTGGACCGATCGAGCGCGAGGCTCACGCGTGGACCGATCGAGACGGATAGTCGGGGCGTGGACCGATCGGTCACTCCTTGGCGTTGTTCATGGCTTTGGTCTACGCTTGGCATTGGTCTCGGTGAGAAGAAAATTCGATCGTTGAACGAGATAGACGAAAAAAAAATTCTAAGTTCACCTCGTGTGGATTTCACTGCGATGTTCAACTGCCGCGTGGACCGATTGAGCGCGAGGCTCCCGCGTGGACCGATCGAGACGGATAGTCGGGGCGTGGACCGATCGGTCACTCCTTGGCGTTGTTCGTGGCTTAGGTCTACGCTTGGCATTGTACTCGGTGAGGAAGGAAATTCGCTCGTTGAATGAGATTGACGAAAAAAAAATTCTAAGTTCACCTCGTGTGGATTTCACTGCGACGTTCAACTGCCGCGTGGACCGATCGAGGGCGAGGCTCACGCGTGGACCGATCGAGACGCACAGTCGGGGCGTGGACCGATCGGACACTCCTTGGCGTTGTCCGTGGCTTTGGTCTACGCTTGGCATTGGTCTCGGTGAGGAAGGAAATTCACTCGATGAACGAGGTAGACGAAAAAAAAATTCTAAATTCACCTCGTGTGGATTTCACTGCGACGTTCAACTGCCGCGTGGACCGATTGAGCTCGAGGCTCACGCGTGGACCGATCGAGACGGACAGTCGGGGCGTGGACCGATCGGACACTTCTTGGCGTTGTTCGTGGCTTTGGTCTACGCTTGGCATTGGTCTCGGTGAGGAAGGAAAGTCGGTCGTTGAACGAGATTGTCGAAAAGAAAAAAATCTAAGTTCACCTCGTCTCGTGTTCTCTGCGACGTTCAACTACCGCGTGGACCGATCGAGCGCGAGGCTCACGCGTGGACCGATCGAGACGGATAGTCAGGGCGTGGATCCATCGGTAACTCCTTGGCGTTGTTCGTGACTTTGGTCTACGCTTGACATTGGTCTCGGTGAGGAAGGAAATTAGCTCGATGAACGCGACTGACAAAAAAAATAAATAAATTCTAAGTTCACCTCGTCTCGCGTTCTCTGCGACCTTCAACTGCCGCGTGAACCGATAAAGCTCGAGTCCCACGCGTGGACCGATCGGGTCGGACAGTCGGGGCGTGGCCCGATCGAACACACGTTGGCGTTGTTCGTGGCTTTGGTCTACACTTGGCATTGGTCTCGGGGAGGAAGGAAATTCACTCGTTGAACGAGACCGTCGAAAAAAAAAAATTTTAAGTTCACCTCGTCGCGTGTTCTCTGCGACGTTCAACTGCCGCGTGGATCGATCGAGGGCGAGGATCACGCGTGGACCGATCGAGACGGACAGTCGGGGCGTGGACCGATCGGACACTCCTTGGCGTTGTTCGTGGCTTTGGTCTATGCGTGGCATTGGTCTCGGTGAGGAAGGAAATTCGCTCGTTGAACGCGACTGACAAAAATAAATAAATATATAAATTCTAAGTTCACCTCGTCTCGCGTTCTCTGCGACGTTCAACTGCCGCGTGGACCGATCGAGCGCGAGGCTCACGCGTGGACAGATCGAGAGCGAGGCTCACGCGTGGACCGATCGAGACGGACAGTCGGGGCGTGGCGCGATCGGACACGCCTTGGCTTTGTTCGTGGCTTTGGTCTACGCTTGGCATTGGTTTCGGTGAGGAAGGAAATTCGCTCGTTGAACGAGACTGACGAAAAAAAAAATTCTAAGTTCACCTCGTCTCAAGTTCTCTGCGGCGTTCAACTGCCGCGTGAACCGATCGAGAGCGAGGCTCACGCGTGGACCGATCGAGACGGACAGTCGGGGCGTGGCCCCATCGGACACGCCTTGGCTCTGTGCGTGGCTTTTGTCAACGCTTGGCATTGGTCTCGGTGAGGAAGGAAACTCGCTCGTTTACGGAGACTGACGAAAAAAAAAAAATTCTAAGTGCACCTCGTCTCGTGTTCTCTGCGACGGTCAACTGCCGCGTGGACCGATCGAGCGCGAGGCTCCCGCGTGGACCGATCGAGACGGATAGTCGGGGCGTGGACCGATCGGTCACTCCTTGGCGTTGTTCATGGCTTTGGCCTACGCTTGGCATTGGTCTCGGTGAGGAAGGAAGTTCGGTCGTTGAACGAGACCGTCGAAAAAAAAATTCTAAGTTCACCTCGTCGCGAGTTCACTGCGACGTTCAACTGCCGCGTGGACCGATTGAGCGCGAGGCTCACGCGTGGACCGATCGAGACGGACAGTCGGGGCGTGGACCGATCGGACACTCCTTGGCGTTGTTCGTGGCTTAGGTCTACGCTTGGCATTGTACTCGGTGAGGAAGGAAATTCGCTCGTTGAATGAGATTGACGAAAAAAAAATTCTAAGTTCACCTCGTGTGGATTTCACTGCGACGTTCAACTGCCGCGTGGACCGATCGAGGGCGAGGCTCACGCGTGGACCGATCGAGACGCACAGTCGGGGCGTGGACCGATCGGACACTCCTTGGCGTTGTCCGTGGCCTTGGTCTACGCTTGGCATTGGTCTCGGTGAGGAAGGAAATTCACTCGTTGAACGAGGTCGACGAAAAAAAAATTCTAAATTCACCTCGTGTGGATTTCACTGCGACGTTCAACTGCCGCGTGGACCGATTGAGCGCGAGGCTCACGCGTGGACCGATCGAGACGGACAGTCGGGGCGTGGACCGATCGGACACTTCTTGGCGTTGTTCGTGGCTTTAGTCTACGCTTGGCATTCGTCTCGGTGAGGAAGGAAATTCGCTCGTTGAACGAGATTGGCGAGAACAAAAATTCTAAGTTCACCTCGTCTGGATTTCACTGCGACGTTCAACTGCAGAGTGAACCGACCGAGGGCGAGTCTCACGCGTGGACCGATCCAGACGGACAGTCGGGGTGTGGCCCGATCGGACACGCCTTGGCGTTGTTCGTGGCTTTGGTCTACGCTTCGCATTGGTCTCGGTGAGGAAGGAAATTCGCTCGTTGAATGAGATTGACGGAAAAAAAAATTCTAAGTTCACCTCATCTCGAGTTCTCTGCGACGTTCAACTGCCGCGTGAACCGATCGAGAGCGAGGCTCAGGCGTGGACCGATCGAGACGGACAGTCGGGGCGTGGCCCCATCGGACACGCCTTGGCTCTGTGCGTGGCTTTTGTCAACGCTTGGCATTGGTCTCGGTGAGGAAGGAAACTCGCTCGTTGACGGAGACTGACGAAAAAAAAAAATTCTAAGTTCACCTCGTCTCGTGTTCTCTGCGACGGTCAACTGCCGCGTGGACCGATCGAGCGCGAGGCTCACGCGTGGACCGATCGAGACGGATAGTCGGGGCGTGGACCGATCGGTCACTCCTTGGCGTTGTTCATGGCTTTGGTCTACGCTTGGCATTGGTCTCGGTGAGAAGAAAATTCGATCGTTGAACGAGATAGACGAAAAAAAAATTCTAAGTTCACCTCGTGTGGATTTCACTGCGATGTTCAACTGCCGCGTGGACCGATTGAGCGCGAGGCTCCCGCGTGGACCGATCGAGACGGATAGTCGGGGCGTGGACCGATCGGTCACTCCTTGGCGTTGTTCGTGGCTTAGGTCTACGCTTGGCATTGTACTCGGTGAGGAAGGAAATTCGCTCGTTGAATGAGATTGACGAACAAAAAATTCTAAGTTCACCTCGTGTGGATTTCACTGCGACGTTCAACTGCCGCGTGGACCGATCGAGGGCGAGGCTCACGCGTGGACCGATCGAGACGCACAGTCGGGGCGTGGACCGATCGGACACTCCTTGGCGTTGTCCGTGGCTTTGGTCTACGCTTGGCATTGGTCTCGGTGAGGAAGGAAATTCACTCGTTGAACGAGGTAGACGAAAAAAAAATTCTAAATTCACCTCGTGTGGATTTCACTGCGACGTTCAACTGCCGCGTGGACCGATTGAGCTCGAGGCTCACGCGTGGACCGATCGAGACGGACAGTCGGGGCGTGGACCGATCGGACACTTCTTGGCGTTGTTCGTGGCTTTGGTCTACGCTTGGCATTGGTCTCGGTGAGGAAGGAAAGTCGGTCGTTGAACGAGATTGTCGAAAAGAAAAAAATCTAAGTTCACCTCGTCTCGTGTTCTCTGCGACGTTCAACTACCGCGTGGACCGATCGAGCGCGAGGCTCACGCGTGGACCGATCGAGACGGATAGTCAGGGCGTGGATCCATCGGTAACTCCTTGGCGTTGTTCGTGACTTTGGTCTACGCTTGACATTGGTCTCGGTGAGGAAGGAAATTAGCTCGATGAACGCGACTGACAAAAAAAATAAATAAATTCTAAGTTCACCTCGTCTCGCGTTCTCTGCGACCTTCAACTGCCGCGTGAACCGATAAAGCTCGAGTCCCACGCGTGGACCGATCGGGTCGGACATTCGGGGCGTGGCCCGATCGAACACACGTTGGCGTTGTTCGTGGCTTTGGTCTACACTTGGCATTGGTCTCGGGGAGGAAGGAAATTCACTCGTTGAACGAGACCGTCGAAAAAAAAAAATTTTAAGTTCACCTCGTCGCGTGTTCTCTGCGACGTTCAACTGCCGCGTGGATCGATCGAGGGCGAGGATCACGCGTGGACCGATCGAGACGGACAGTCGGGGCGTGGACCGATCGGGCACTCCTTGGCGTTGTTCGTGGCTTTGGTCTATGCGTGGCATTGGTCTCGGTGAGGAAGGAAATTCGCTCGTTGAACGCGACTGACAAAAATAAATAAATATATAAATTCTAAGTTCACCTCGTCTCGCGTTCTCTGCGACGTTCAACTGCCGCGTGGACCGATCGAGCGCGAGGCTCACGCGTGGACCGATCGAGAGCGAGGCTCACGCGTGGACCGATCGAGACGGACAGTCGGGGCGTGGACCGATCGGACACTCCTTGGCGTTGTCCGTGGCCTTGGTCTACGCTTGGCATTGGTCTCGGTGAGGAAGGAAATTCACTCGTGGAACGAGGTAGACGAAAAAAAAATTCTAAATTCACCTCGTGTGGATTTCACTGCGACGTTCAACTGCCGCGTGGACCGATTGAGCGCGAGGCTCACGCGTGGACCGATCGAGACGGACAGTCGGGGCGTGGACCGATCGGACACTTCTTGGCGTTGTTCGTGGCTTTGGTCTACGCTTGGCATTCGTCTCGGTGAGCGAGGAAATTCGCTCGTTGAACGAGACTGTCGAAAAAAAAATTCTAAGTTCACCTCGTCGCGAGTTCTCTGCGACGTTCAACTGCCGCGTGGACCGATCGAGGGCGAGGCTCACACGTGGACCGATCGAGACGGACAGTCGGGGCGTGGACCGATCGGACACTCCTTGGCGTTGTCCGTGGCCTTGGTCTACGCTTGGCATTGTTCTCGGTGAGGAAGCAAAGTCGGTCGTTGAGGGAGACTGACGAAAAAAAAAATCGAAGTTCACTTCGTCTCGTGTTCTCTGCGACGTTCAACTGCCGCGTGGACCGATCGAGGGCGAGGGTCACGCTTGGACTGGTCGGGACGGACAGTCGGAGCGTGAACCGATCGGACACTCATTGGCGTTGTTCGTGGCTTTGGTCTACGCTTGGCATTGGTCTCGGTGAGGAAGGAAAGTCGGTCGTTGAACGAGATTGTCGAAAAGAAAAAAATCTAAGTTCACCTCGTCTCGTGTTCTCTGCGACGTTCAACTACCGCGTGGACCGATCGAGCGCGAGGCTCACGCGTGGACCGATCGAGACGGATAGTCAGGGCGTGGATCCATCGGTAACTCCTTGGCGTTGTTCGTGGCTTTGGTCTATGCTTGACATTGGTCTCGGTGAGGAAGGAAATTAGCTCGATGAACGCAACTGACAAAAAAAATAAATAAATTCTAAGTTCACCTCGTCTCGCGTTCTCTGCGACCTTCAACTGCCGCGTGAACCGATAAAGCTCGAGTCCCACGCGTGGACCGATCGGGTCGGACAGTCGGGGCGTGGCCCGATCGAACACACGTTGGCGTTGTTCGTGGCTTTGGTCTACGCTTGGCATTGGTCTCGGTGAGGAAGGAAACTCGCTCGTTGAGGGAGACTGACGAAAAAAAAAATCGAAGTTCACTTCGTCTCGTGTTCTCTGCGACGTTCAACTGCCGCGTGGATCGATCGAGGGCGAGGATCACGCGTGGACCGATCGGGACGGACAGTCGGGGCGTGGACCGATCGGACACTCCTTGGCGTTGTTCGTGGCTTTGGTCTACGCTTGGCATTGGTCTCGGAGAGGAAGAAAAGTCGGGCGTTGAACGAGGTTGACGAAAACAAAAAAATTCTAAGTTCACCTTGTCTGGATTTCACTGCGACGTTCAACTGCCGCGTGGACCGACCGAGGGCGAGGCTCACGCGTGGACCGATCGAGACGGACAGTCGGGGCGTGGACCGATCGGACACTCCTTGGCGTTGTTCGTGGCTTTGGTCTACGCTTGGCATTGTACTCGGTGAGGAAGGAAATTCGCTCGTTGAATGAGATTGACGGAAAAAAAATTCTACGTTCACCTCATCTCGAGTTCTCTGCGACGTTCAACTGCCGCGTGGACCGATCGAGGGCGAGGCTCACGCGTGGACCGATCGAGACGGACAGTCGGGGCGTGGACCGATCGGACACTCCTTGGCGTTGTCCGTGGCTTTGGCCTACGCTTGGCATTGGTCTCGGTGAGGAAGGAAATTAGCTCGATGAACGCGACTGACAAAAAAAATAAATAAATTCTAAGTTCACCTCGTCTCGCGTTCTCTGCGACCTTCAACTGCCGCGTGAACCGATAAAGCTCGAGTCCCACGCGTGGACCGATCGGGTCGGACAGTCGGGGCGTGGCCCGATCGAACACACGTTGGCGTTGTTCGTGGCTTTGGTCTACGCTTGGCATTGGTCGCGGTGAGGAAGGAAACTCGCTTGTTGAGGGAGACTGACGAAAAAAAAAATCGAAGTTCACTTCGTCTCGTGTTCTCTGCGACGTTCAACTGCCGCGTGGATCGATCGAGGGCGAGGATCACGCGTGGACCGATCGGGACGGACAGTCGGGGCGTGGACCGATCGGACACTCCTTGGCGTTGTTCGTGGCTTTGGTCTACGCTTGGCATTGTACTCGGTGAGGAAGGAAATTCGCTCGTTGAATGAGATTGACGGAAAAAAAAATTCTAAGTTCACCTCATCTCGAGTTCTCTGCGACGTTCAACTGCCGCGTGGACCGATCGAGGGCGAGGCTCACGCGTGGACCGATCGAGACGGACAGTCGGGGCGTGGACCGATCGGACACTCCTTGGCGTTGTTCGTGGCTTTGGTCTACGCTTGGCATTGGTCTCGGTGAGGAAGGAAAGTCGGTCGTTGAACGAGATTGGCGAGAACAAAAATTCTAAGTTCACCTCGTCTGGATTTCACTGCGACGTTCAACTGCAGAGTGAACCGACCGAGGGCGAGTCTCACGCGTGGACCGATCGAGACGGACAGTCGGGGTGTGGCCCGATCGGACACGCCTTGGCGTTGTTCGTGGCTTTGGTCTACGCTTCGCATTGGTCTCGGTGAGGAAGGAAATTCGCTCGTTGAATGAGATTGACGGAAAAAAAAATTCTAAGTTCACCTCATCTCGAGTTCTCTGCGACGTTCAACTGCCGCGTGAACCGATCGAGAGCGAGGCTCACGCGTGGACCGATCGAGACGGACAGTCGGGGCGTGGCCCCATCGGACACGCCTTGGCTCTGTGCGTGGCTTTTGTCAACGCTTGGCATTGGTCTCGGTGAGGAAGGAAACTCGCTCGTTGACGGAGACTGACGAAAAAAAAAAATTCTAAGTTCACCTCGTCTCGTGTTCTCTGCGACGGTCAACTGCCGCGTGGACCGATCGAGGGCGAGGCTCACGCGTGGACCGATCGAGACGCACAGTCGGGGCGTGGACCGATCGGACACTCCTTGGCGTTGTCCGTGGCTTTGGTCTATGCTTGGCATTGGTCTCGGTGAGGAAGGAAATTCACTCGATGAACGAGGTAGACGAAAAAAAAATTCTAAATTCACCTCGTGTGGATTTCACTGCGACGTTCAACTGCCGCGTGGACCGATTGAGCTCGAGGCTCACGCGTGGACCGATCGAGACGGACAGTCGGGGCGTGGACCGATCGGACACTTCTTGGCGTTGTTCGTGGCTTTGGTCTATGCTTGGCATTGGTCTCGGTGAGGAAGGAAAGTCGGTCGTTGAACGAGATTGTCGAAAAGAAAAAAATCTAAGTTCACCTCGTCTCGTGTTCTCTGCGACGTTCAACTACCGCGTGGACCGATCGAGCGCGAGGCTCACGCGTGGACCGATCGAGACGGATAGTCAGGGCGTGGATCCATCGGTAACTCCTTGGCGTTGTTCGTGACTTTGGTCTACGCTTGACATTGGTCTCGGTGAGGAAGGAAATTCGCTCGTTGAATGAGATTGACGGAAAAAAAATTCTACGTTCACCTCATCTCGAGTTCTCTGCGACGTTCAACTGCCGCGTGGACCGATCGAGGGCGAGGCTCACGCGTGGACCGATCGAGACGGACAGTCGGGGCGTGGACCGATCGGACACTCCTTGGCGTTGTCCGTGGCTTTGGCCTACGCTTGGCATTGGTCTCGGTGAGGAAGGAAATTAGCTCGATGAACGCGACTGACAAAAAAAATAAATAAATTCTAAGTTCACCTCGTCTCGCGTTCTCTGCGACCTTCAACTGCCGCGTGAACCGATAAAGCTCGAGTCCCACGCGTGGACCGATCGGGTCGGACAGTCGGGGCGTGGCCCGATCGAACACACGTTGGCGTTGTTCGTGGCTTTGGTCTACGCTTGGCATTGGTCGCGGTGAGGAAGGAAACTCGCTTGTTGAGGGAGACTGACGAAAAAAAAAATCGAAGTTCACTTCGTCTCGTGTTCTCTGCGACGTTCAACTGCCGCGTGGATCGATCGAGGGCGAGGATCACGCGTGGACCGATCGGGACGGACAGTCGGGGCGTGGACCGATCGGACACTCCTTGGCGTTGTTCGTGGCTTTGGTCTACGCTTGGCATTGTACTCGGTGAGGAAGGAAATTCGCTCGTTGAATGAGATTGACGGAAAAAAAAATTCTAAGTTCACCTCATCTCGAGTTCTCTGCGACGTTCAACTGCCGCGTGGACCGATCGAGGGCGAGGCTCACGCGTGGACCGATCGAGACGGACAGTCGGGGCGTGGACCGATCGGACACTCCTTGGCGTTGTTCGTGGCTTTGGTCTACGCTTGGCATTGGTCTCGGTGAGGAAGGAAAGTCGGTCGTTGAACGAGATTGGCGAGAACAAAAATTCTAAGTTCACCTCGTCTGGATTTCACTGCGACGTTCAACTGCAGAGTGAACCGACCGAGGGCGAGTCTCACGCGTGGACCGATCGAGACGGACAGTCGGGGTGTGGCCCGATCGGACACGCCTTGGCGTTGTTCGTGGCTTTGGTCTACGCTTCGCATTGGTCTCGGTGAGGAAGGAAATTCGCTCGTTGAATGAGATTGACGGAAAAAAAAATTCTAAGTTCACCTCATCTCGAGTTCTCTGCGACGTTCAACTGCCGCGTGAACCGATCGAGAGCGAGGCTCACGCGTGGACCGATCGAGACGGACAGTCGGGGCGTGGCCCCATCGGACACGCCTTGGCTCTGTGCGTGGCTTTTGTCAACGCTTGGCATTGGTCTCGGTGAGGAAGGAAACTCGCTCGTTGACGGAGACTGACGAAAAAAAAAAATTCTAAGTTCACCTCGTCTCGTGTTCTCTGCGACGGTCAACTGCCGCGTGGACCGATCGAGGGCGAGGCTCACGCGTGGACCGATCGAGACGCACAGTCGGGGCGTGGACCGATCGGACACTCCTTGGCGTTGTCCGTGGCTTTGGTCTATGCTTGGCATTGGTCTCGGTGAGGAAGGAAATTCACTCGATGAACGAGGTAGACGAAAAAAAAATTCTAAATTCACCTCGTGTGGATTTCACTGCGACGTTCAACTGCCGCGTGGACCGATTGAGCTCGAGGCTCACGCGTGGACCGATCGAGACGGACAGTCGGGGCGTGGACCGATCGGACACTTCTTGGCGTTGTTCGTGGCTTTGGTCTATGCTTGGCATTGGTCTCGGTGAGGAAGGAAAGTCGGTCGTTGAACGAGATTGTCGAAAAGAAAAAAATCTAAGTTCACCTCGTCTCGTGTTCTCTGCGACGTTCAACTACCGCGTGGACCGATCGAGCGCGAGGCTCACGCGTGGACCGATCGAGACGGATAGTCAGGGCGTGGATCCATCGGTAACTCCTTGGCGTTGTTCGTGACTTTGGTCTACGCTTGACATTGGTCTCGGTGAGGAAGGAAATTAGCTCGATGAACGCGACTGACAAAAAAAATAAATAAATTCTAAGTTCACCTCGTCTCGCGTTCTCTGCGACCTTCAACTGCCGCGTGAACCGATAAAGCTCGAGTCCCACGCGTGGACCGATCGGGTCGGACAGTCGGGGCGTGGCCCGATCGAACACACGTTGGCGTTGTTCGTGGCTTTGGTCTACACTTGGCATTGGTCTCGGGGAGGAAGGAAATTCACTCGTTGAACGAGACCGTCGAAAAAAAAAAATTTTAAGTTCACCTCGTCGCGTGTTCTCTGCGACGTTCAACTGCCGCGTGGATCGATCGAGGGCGAGGATCACGCGTGGACCGATCGAGACGGACAGTCGGGGCGTGGACCGATCGGACACTCCTTGGCGTTGTTCGTGGCTTTGGTCTATGCGTGGCATTGGTCTCGGTGAGGAAGGAAATTCGCTCGTTGAACGCGACTGACAAAAATAAATAAATATATAAATTCTAAGTTCACCTCGTCTCGCGTTCTCTGCGACGTTCAACTGCCGCGTGGACCGATCGAGCGCGAGGCTCACGCGTGGACCGATCGAGAGCGAGGCTCACGCGTGGACCGATCGAGACGGACAGTCGGGGCGTGGCGCGATCGGACACGCCTTGGCTTTGTTCGTGGCTTTGGTCTACGCTTGGCATTGGTTTCGGTGAGGAAGGAAATTCGCTCGTTGAACGAGACTGACGAAAAAAAAAATTCTAAGTTCACCTCGTCTCAAGTTCTCTGCGGCGTTCAACTGCCGCGTGAACCGATCGAGAGCGAGGCTCACGCGTGGACCGATCGAGACGGACAGTCGGGGCGTGGCCCCATCGGACACGCCTTGGCTCTGTGCGTGGCTTTTGTCAACGCTTGGCATTGGTCTCGGTGAGGAAGGAAACTCGCTCGTTTACGGAGACTGACGAAAAAAAAAATTCTAAGTTCACCTCGTCTCGTGTTCTCTGCGACGGTCAACTGCCGCGTGGACCGATCGAGCGTGAGGCTCACGCGTGGACCGATCGAGACGGATAGTCGGGGCGTGGACCGATCGGTCACTCCTTGGCGTTGTTCATGGCTTTGGTCTACGCTTGGCATTGGTCTCGGTGAGAAGAAAATTCGATCGTTGAACGAGATAGACGAAAAAAAAATTCTAAGTTCACCTCTCGTGGATTTCACTGCGACGTTCAACTGCCGCGTGGACCGAGTGAGCGCGAGGCTCACGCGTGGACCGATCGAGACGGACAGTCGGGGCGTGGACCGATCGGACACTCCTTGGCGTTGTTCGTGGCTTTGGTCTACGCTTGGCATTGGTCTCGGTGAGGAAGGAATCTCGCTCGTTGAGGGAGACTGACGAAAAAAAAATCGAAGTTCACTTCGTCTCGTGTTCTCTGAGACGTTCAACTGCCGCGTGGACCGATCGAGGGCGAAGCTCACGCGTGGACCGATCGAGACGGACAGTCGGGGCGTGGACCGATCGGACACTCCTTGGCGTTGTTCATGGCTTTGGTCTACGCTTGGCATTGTTCTCGGTGAGAAGAAAATTCGATCGTTGAACGAGATAGACGAAAAAAAAATTCTAAGTTCACCTCGCGTGGATTTCACTGCGACGTTCAACTGCCGCGTGGACCGATTGAGCGCGAGGCTCACGCGTAGACCGATCAAGACGGACAGTGGGGGCGTGGACCGATCGGACACTCCTTGGCGTTGTTCGTGGCTTTGGTCTACGCTTGGCATTGGTCTCGGTGAGGAAGGAAAGTCGGTCGTTGAGGGAGACTGACGAAAAAGAAAATCGAAGTTCACTTCGTCTCGTGTTCTCTGCGACGTTCAACTGCCGCGTGGACCGATCGAGGGCGAGGGTCACGCTTGGACTGGTCGGGACGGACAGTCGGAGCGTGAACCGATCGGACACTCATTGGCGTTGTTCGTGGCTTTGGTCTACGCTTGGCATTGGTCTCGGTGAGGAAGGAAAGTCGGTCGTTGAACGAGATTGTCGAAAAGAAAAAAATCTAAGTTCACCTCGTCTCGTGTTCTCTGCGACGTTCAACTACCGCGTGGACCGATCGAGCGCGAGGCTCACGCGTGGACCGATCGAGACGGATAGTCAGGGCGTGGATCCATCGGTAACTCGTTGGCGTTGTTCGTGGCTTTGGTCTATGCTTGACATTGGTCTCGGTGAGGAAGGAAATTAGCTCGATGAACGCGACTGACAAAAAAAATAAATAAATTCTAAGTTCACCTCGTCTCGCGTTCTCTGCGACCTTCAACTGCCGCGTGAACCGATAAAGCTCGAGTCCCACGCGTGGACCGATCGGGTCGGACAGACGGGGCGTGGCCCGATCGAACACACGTTGGCGTTGTTCGTGGCTTTGGTCTACGCTTGGCATTAGTCTCGGTGAGGAAGGAAACTCGCTCGTTGAGGGAGACTGACGAAAAAAAAATCGAAGTTCACTTCGTCTCGTGTTCTCTGCGACGTTCAACTGCCGCGTGGATCGATCGAGGGCGAGGATCACGCGTGGACCGATCGGGACGGACAGTCGGGGCGTGGACCGATCGGACACTCCTTAGCGTTGTTTGTGGCTTTGGTCTACGCTTGGCATTGGTCTCGGTGATGAAGAAAAGTCGGTCGTTGAACGAGGTTGACGAAAACAAAAAAGTTCAATGTTCACCTCATCTCGAGTTCTCTGCGACGTTCAACTGCCGCGTGGACCGATCGAGGGCGAGGCTCACGCGTGGACCGATCGAGACGGACAGTCGGGGCGTGGATCGATCGGACACTCCTTGGCGTTGTCCGTGGCTTTGGCCTACGCTTGGCATTGGTCTCGGTGAGGAAGGAAATTCGCTCGTTGAACGAGAGCGTCGAAAAAAAAAATTCTAAGTTCACCTCGTCGCGAGATCACTGTGACGTTCAACCGCCGCGTGGACCGATCGAGTGCGAGGCTCACGCGTGGACCGATCGAGACGGACAGTCGGGGCGTGGACCGATCGGACACTCCTTGGCGTTGTTCGTGGCTTTGGTCTACGCTTGGCATTGGTCTCGGTGAGGAAGGAAAGTCGGTCGTTGAACGAGATTGTCGAAAAGAAAAAAATCTAAGTTCACCTCGTCTCGTGTTCTCTGCGACGTTCAACTACCGCGTGGACCGATCGAGCGCGAGGCTCACGCGTGGACCGATCGAGACGGATAGTCAGGGCGTGGATCCATCGGTAACTCCTTGGCGTTGTTCGTGACTTTGGTCTACGCTTGACATTGGTCTCGGTGAGGAAGGAAATTAGCTCGATGAACGCGACTGACAAAAAAAATAAATAAATTCTAAGTTCACCTCGTCTCGCGTTCTCTGCGACCTTCAACTGCCGCGTGAACCGATAAAGCTCGAGTCCCACGCGTGGACCGATCGGGTCGGACAGTCGGGGCGTGGCCCGATCGAACACACGTTGGCGTTGTTCGTGGCTTTGGTCTACACTTGGCATTGGTCTCGGTGAGGTAGGAAACTCGCTCGTTGAGGGAGACTGACGAAAAAAAAAATCGAAGTTCACTTCGTCTCGTGTTCTCTGCGACGTTCAACTGCCGCGTGGATCGATCGAGGGCGAGGATCACGCGTGGACCGATCGGGACGGACAGTCGGGGCGTGGACCGATCGGACACTCCTTGGCGTTGTTCGTGGCTTTGGTCTACGCTTGGCATTGGTCTCGGAGAGGAAGAAAAGTCGGTCGTTGAACGAGGTTGACGAAAACAAAAAAATTCTAAGTTCACCTTGTCTGGATTTCACTGCGACGTTCAACTGCCGCGTGGACCGACCGAGGGCGAGGCTCACGCGTGGACCGATCGAGACGGACAGTCGGGGCGTGGACCGATCGGACACTCCTTGGCGTTGTTCGTGGCTTTGGTCTACGCTTGGCATTGTACTCGGTGAGGAAGGAAATTCGCTCGTTGAATGAGATTGACGGAAAAAAAATTCTAAGTTCACCTCATCTCGAGTTCTCTGCGACGTTCAACTGCCGCGTGGACCGATCGAGGGCGAGGCTCACGCGTGGACCGATCGAGACGGACAGTCGGGGCGTGGACCGATCGGACACTCCTTGGCGTTGTCCGTGGCTTTGGCCTACGCTTGGCATTGGTCTCGGTGAGGAAGGAAATTAGCTCGATGAACGCGACTGACAAAAAAAATAAATAAATTCTAAGTTCACCTCGTCTCGCGTTCTCTGCGACCTTCAACTGCCGCGTGAACCGATAAAGCTCGAGTCCCACGCGTGGACCGATCGGGTCGGACAGTCGGGGCGTGGCCCGATCGAACACACGTTGGCGTTGTTCGTGGCTTTGGTCTACGCTTGGCATTGGTCGCGGTGAGGAAGGAAACTCGCTTGTTGAGGGAGACTGACGAAAAAAAAAATCGAAGTTCACTTCGTCTCGTGTTCTCTGCGACGTTCAACTGCCGCGTGGATCGATCGAGGGCGAGGATCACGCGTGGACCGATCGGGACGGACAGTCGGGGCGTGGACCGATCGGACACTCCTTGGCGTTGTTCATGGCTTTGGTCTACGCTTGGCATTGTTCTCGGTGAGAAGAAAATTCGATCGTTGAACGAGATAGACGAAACAAAAATTCTAAGTTCACCTCGTGTGGATTTCACTGCGACGTTCAACTGCCGCGTGGACCGATTGAGCGCGAGGCTCACGCGTAGACCGATCAAGACGGACAGTGGGGGCGTGGACCGATCGGACACTCCTTGGCGTTGTTCGTGGCTTTGGTCTACGCTTGGCATTGGTCTCGGTGAGGAAGGAAAGTCGGTCGTTGAGGGAGACTGACGAAAAAAAAAATCGAAGTTCACTTCGTCTCGTGTTCTCTGCGACGTTCAACTGCCGCGTGGACCGATCGAGGGCGAGGGTCACGCTTGGACTGGTCGGGACGGACAGTCGGAGCGTGAACCGATCGGACACTCATTGGCGTTGTTCGTGGCTTTGGTCTACGCTTGGCATTGGTCTCGGTGAGGAAGGAAAGTCGGTCGTTGAACGAGATTGTCGAAAAGAAAAAAATCTAAGTTCACCTCGTCTCGTGTTCTCTGCGACGTTCAACTACCGCGTTGACCGATCGAGCGCGAGGCTCACGCGTGGACCGATCGAGACGGATAGTCAGGGCGTGGATCCATCGGTAACTCCTTGGCGTTGTTCGTGGCTTTGGTCTATGCTTGACATTGGTCTCGGTGAGGAAGGAAATTAGCTCGATGAACGCGACTGACAAAAAAAATAAATAAATTCTAAGTTCACCTCGTCTCGCGTTCTCTGCGACCTTCAACTGCCGCGTGAACCGATAAAGCTCGAGTCCCACGCGTGGACCGATCGGGTCGGACAGTCGGGGCGTGGCCCGATCGAACACACGTTGGCGTTGTTCGTGGCTTTGGTCTACGCTTGGCATTGGTCTCGGTGAGGAAGGAAACTCGCTCGTTGAGGGAGACTGACGAAAAAAAAAATCGAAGTTCACTTCGTCTCGTGTTCTCTGCGACGTTCAACTGCCGCGTGGATCGATCGAGGGCGAGGCTCACGCGTGGACCGATCGAGACGGACAGTCGGGGCGTGGACCGATCGGACACTCCTTGGCGTTGTCCGTGGCTTTGGCCTACGCTTGGCATTGGTCTCGGTGAGGAAGGAAATTCGCTCGTTGAACGAGAGCGTCGAAAAAAAAAATTCTAAGTTCACCTCGTCGCGAGATCACTGTGACGTTCAACCGCCGCGTGGACCGATCGAGTGCGAGGCTCACGCGTGGACCGATCGAGACGGACAGTCGGGGCGTGGACCGATCGGACACGCCTTGGCGTTGTTCGTGGCTTTGGTCTACGCTTGGCATTGGTCTCGGTGAGGAAGGAAAGTCGGTCGTTGAACGAGATTGTCGAAAAGAAAAAAATCTAAGTTCACCTCGTCTCGTGTTCTCTGCTACGTTCAACTACCGCGTGGACCGATCGAGCGCGAGGCTCACGCGTGGACCGATCGAGACGGATAGTCAGGGCGTGGATCCATCGGTAACTCTTTGGCGTTGTTCGTGACTTTGGTCTACGCTTGACATTGGTCTCGGTGAGGAAGGAAATTAGCTCGATGAACGCGACTGACAAAAAAAATAAATAAATTCTAAGTTCACCTCGTCTCGCGTTCTCTGCGACCTTCAACTGCCGCGTGAACCGATAAAGCTCGAGTCCCACGCGTGGACCGATCGGGTCGGACAGTCGGGGCGTGGCCCGATCGAACACACGTTGGCGTTGTTCGTGGCTTTGGTCTACACTTGGCATTGGTCTCGGTGAGGAAGGAAATTCGCTCGATGAACGAGAGAGACGAAAAAAAAATTCTAAGTTCACCTCGTCTCGAGTTCTCTGCGACGTTCAACTGCCGCGTGGACCGATCGAGGGCGAGGCTCGCGCGTGGACCGACCGAGACGGAGAGTCGGGGCGTGGACCGATCGGACACTCCTTGGCGTTGTTCGTGGCTTTGGTCTACGCTTGGCATTGGTTTCGGTGAGGAAGGAAATTCGATCGTTGAACGAGATTGTCGAAAACAAAATTCTAAGTTCACCTCGTCTCGTGTTCTCTGCGACGTTCAACTACCGCGTGGACCGATCGAGCGCGAGGCTCACGCGTGGACCGATCGAGACGGATAGTCGGGGCGTGGATCCATCGGTAACTTTTTGGCGTTGTTCGTGGCTTTGGTCTACGCTTGGCATTGGTCTCGGTGAGGAAGGAAATTCGCTCGTTGAACGAGATAGACGAAAAAAAAAATTCTAGGTTCACCTCGTCTCGAGTTCTCAGCGACGTTCAACTGCCGCGTGGACCGATCGAGGGCGAGGCTCACGCGTGGACCGATCGAGACGTACAGTCGGGGCGTGGACCGATCGGACACTCCTTGGCGTTGTTCGTGGCTTTGGTCTACGCTTGGCATTGGTTTCGTTGAGGAAGGAAACTCGCTCGTTGAGGGAGACTGACGAAAAAAAATCGAAGTTCACTTCGTCTCGTGTTCTCTGCGACGTTCAACTGCCGCGTGGACCGATCGAGGGCGAGGATCACGCGTGGACCGATCGAGACGTACAGTCGGGGCGTGGACCGATCGGACACTCCTTGGCGTTGTTCGTGGCTTTTGTCAACGCTTGGCATTGGTCTCGGTGAGGAAGGAAACTCGCTCGTTGAAGGAGACTGACGAAAAAAAAATTCTAAGTTCACCTCGATTCGTGTTCTCTGCGACGGTCTACTGCCGCGTGGACCGATCGAGCGCGAGGCTCACGCGTGGACCGATCGAGACGGATAGTCGGGGCGTGGATCCATCGGTAACTCCTTGGCGTTGTTCGTGGCTTTGGTCTACGCTTGGCATTGGTCTCGGTGAGGAAAGAAATTCACTCGTTGAACGAGACTGACAAAAAATAATAATTTCTAAGTTCACCTCGTCTCGCGTTCTGTGCGACGTTCAACTGCCGCGTGGACCGATCGAGCGCGAGTCCCACGCGTGGACCGATCGGGACGGACAGTCGGGGCGTGGACCGATCGGACACTCCTTGGTGTTGTTCGTAGCTTTGGTCTACGCTAGGCATTAGTCTCGGTGAGGAAGGAAAGTCGGTCGTTGAACGAGGTCGACGAAAAAAAAAAAATTCTAAGTTCACCTTGTCTCGATTTCACTGCGACGTTCAACTGCCGCGTGGACCGATGGAGCGCGAGGCTCACGCGTGGACCGATCGAGACGGACAGTCGGGGCGTGGACCGATCGGACACTCCTTGGCGATGTTCATGGCTTTGGTCTACGCTTGGCATTGGTCTCGGTGAGAAGAAAATTCGATCGTTGAACGAGATAGACGAAAAAAAATTCTAAGTTCACCTCGTGTGGATTTCACTGCGACGTTCAACTGCCGCGTGGACCGATTGAGCGCGAGGCTCACGCGTGGACCGATCGAGACGGACAGTCGGGGCGTGGACCGATCGGAGACTCCTTGGCGTTGTTCGTGGCTTCGGTCTACGCTTGGCATTGGACTCGGTGAGGAAGGAAATTCGCTCGTTGAACGAGATAGACGAAAAAAATAATTCTAAGTTCACCTCGTCTCGAGTTCTCTGCGACGTTCAACTGCCGCGTGGACCGATCGAGCGCGAGGCTCAAGCGTGGACCGATTGAGACGGACAGTCGGGGCGTGGACCAATCGGACACACCTTGGCCTTGTTCATGGCTTTGGTCCACGCTTGGCATTGGTCTCGTTGATGAAGGAAATTCGCTCGTTGAACGAGACGGACGAACAAAAAATCTAAGTTCACCTCGTGTCCAGTTCTCTACGACGTTCACCTGCCGCGTGGATCGATCGAGCGCGAGGCTCACGCGTGGACCGATCGAGACGGTCAGTCGGGGCGTGGACCGATCGGACACTCCTTGGCGTTGTTCGTGGCTTTGGTCTACGCTTGGCATTGGTCTCGGTGAGGATGAAATTCGCTCGTTGAACGAGACTGACAAAAAATAATAATTTCTAAGTTCACCTCGTCTCGCGTTCTGTGCGACGTTCAACTGCCGCGTGGACCGATCGAGGGCGAGGCTCGCGCGTGGACCGACCGAGACGGAGAGTCGGGGCGTGGACCGATCGGACACTCCTTGGCGTTGTTCGTGGCTTTGGTCTACGCTTGGCATTGGTTTCGGTGAGGAAGGAAATTCGATCGTTGAACGAGATTGTCGAAAAAAAAATTCTAAGTTCACCTCGTCTCGTGTTCTCTGCGACGTTCAACTACCGCGTGGACCGATGGAGCGCGAGGCTCACGCGTGGACCGATCGAGACGCATAGTCGGGGCGTGGATCCATCGGACACTCCTTGGCGTTGTTCGTGGCTTTGGTCTACGCTTGGCATTGGTTTCGGTGAGGAAGGAAATTCGATCGTTGAACGAGATTGTCGAAAAAAAAATTCTAAGTTCACCTCGTCTCGTGTTCTCTGCGACGTTCAACTGCCGCGTGGACCGATCGAGGGCGAGGATCACGCGTGGACCGATCGAGACGTACAGTCGGGGCGTGGACCGATCGGACACTCCTTGGCGTTGTTCGTGGCTTTTGTCAACGCTTGGCATTGGTCTCGGTGAGGAAGGAAACTCGCTCGTTGAAGGAGACTGACGAAAAAAAAATTCTAAGTTCACCTCGATTCGTGTTCTCTGCGACGGTCTACTGCCGCGTGGACCGATCGAGCGCGAGGCTCACGCGTGGACCGATCGAGACGGATAGTCGGGGCGTGGATCCATCGGTAACTCCTTGGCGTTGTTCGTGGCTTTGGTCTACGCTTGGCATTGGTCTCGGTGGGGAAAGAAATTCGCTCGTTGAACGAGACTGACAAAAAATAATAATTTCTAAGTTCACCTCGTCTCGCGTTCTGTGCGACGTTCAACTGCCGCGTGGACCGATCGAGCGCGAGTCCCACGCGTGGACCGATCGGGACGGACAGTCGGGGCGTGGACCGATCGGACACTCCTTGGCGTTGTTCGTAGCTTTGGTCTACGCTAGGCATTAGTCTCGGTGAGGAAGGAAAGTCGGTCGTTGAACGAGGTTGACGAAAAAAAAAAATTCTAAGTTCACCTTGTCTCGATTTCACTGCGACGTTCAACTGCCGCGTGGACCGATGGAGCGCGAGGCTCACGCGTGGACCGATCGAGACGGACAGTCGGGGCGTGGACCGATCGGACACTCCTTGGCGATGTTCATGGCTTTGGTCTACGCTTGGCATTGGTCTCGGTGAGAAGAAAATTCGATCGTTGAACGAGATAGACGAAAAAAAATTCTAAGTTCACCTCGTGTGGATTTCACTGCGACGTTCAACTGCCGCGTGGACCGATTGAGCGCGAGGCTCACGCGTGGACCGATCGAGACGGACAGTCGGGGCGTGGACCGATCGGAGACTCCTTGGCGTTGTTCGTGGCTTCGGTCTACGCTTGGCATTGGACTCGGTGAGGAAGGAAATTCGCTCGTTGAACGAGATAGACGAAAAAAAAAATTCTAAGTTCACCTCGTCTCGAGTTCTCTGCGACGTTCAACTGCCGCGTGGACCGATCGAGCGCGAGGCTCAAGCGTGGACCGATTGAGACGGACAGTCGGGGCGTGGACCAATCGGACACACCTTGGCCTTGTTCATGGCTTTGGTCCACGCTTGGCATTGGTCTCGTTGATGAAGGAAATTCGCTCGTTGAACGAGACGGACGAACAAAAAATCTAAGTTCACCTCGTGTCCAGTTCTCTACGACGTTCACCTGCCGCGTGGATCGATCGAGCGCCAGGCTCACGCGTGGACCGATCGAGACGGTCAGTCGGGGCGTGGACCGATCGGACACTCCTTGGCGTTGTTCGTGGCTTTGGTCTACGCTTGGCATTGGTCTCGGTGAGGATGAAATTCGCTCGTTGAACGAGACTGACAAAAAATAATAATTTCTATGTTCACCTCGTCTCGCGTTCTGTGCGACGTTCAACTGCCGCGTGGACCGATCGAGCGCGAGTCCCACGCGTGGACCGATCGGGACGGACAGTCGGGGCGTGGACCGATCGGACACTCCTTGGCGTTGTTCGTAGCTTTGGTCTACGCTTGGCATTGGTCTCGGTGAGGAAGGAAAGTCGGTCGTTGAACGAGGTTGACGAAAAAAAAAATTCTAAGTTCACCTTGTCTCGATTTCACTGCGACGTTCAACTGCCGCGTGGACCGATGGAGCGCGAGGCTCACGCGTGGACCGATCGAGACGGACAGTCGGGGCATGGACCGATCGGACACTCCTTGGCGATGTTCATGGCTTTGGTCTACGCTTGGCATTGGTCTCGGTGAGAAGAAAATTCGATCGTTGAACGAGATAGACGAAAAAAAAATTCTAAGTTCACCTCGTGTGGATTTCACTGCGACGTTCAACTGTCGCGTGGACCGATTGAGCGCGAGTCCCACGCGTGGACCGATCGGGACGGACAGTCGGGGCGTGGACCGATCGGACACTCCTTGGCGTTGTTCGTAGCTTTGGTCTACGCTTGGCATTGGTCTCGGTGAGGAAGGAAAGTCGGTCGTTGAACGAGGTTGACGAAAAAAAAAATTCTAAGTTCACCTTGTCTCGATTTCACTGCGACGTTCAACTGCCGCGTGGACCGATGGAGCGCGAGGCTCACGCGTGGACCGATCGAGACGGACAGTCGGGGCGTGGACCGATCGGACACTCCTTGGCGATGTTCATGGCTTTGGTCTACGCTTGGCATTGGTCTCGGTGAGAAGAAAATTCGATCGTTGAACGAGATAGACGAAAAAAAAATTCTAAGTTCACCTCCTGTGGATTTCACTGCGACGTTCAACTGCCGCGTGGATCGATCGAGCGCGAGGCTCACGCGTGGACCGATCGAGAGCGAGGCTCACGCGTGGACCGATCGAGACGGACAGTCGGGGCGTGGCGCGATCGGACACGCCTTGGCTTTGTTCGTGGCTTTGGTCTACGCTTGGCATTGGTTTCGGTGAGGAAGGAAATTCGCTCGTTGAACGAGACTGACGAAAAAAAAAATTCTAAGTTCACCTCGTCTCAAGTTCTCTGCGGCGTTCAACTGCCGCGTGAACCGATCGAGAGCGAGGCTCACGCGTGGATCGATCGAGACGGACAGTCGGGGCGTGGCCCCATCGGACACGCCTTGGCTCTGTGCGTGGCTTTTGTCAACGCTTGGCATTGGTCTCGGTGAGGAAGGAAACTCGCTCGTTTACGGAGACTGACGAAAAAAAAAATTCTAAGTTCACCTCGTCTCGTGTTCTCTGCGACGGTCAACTGCCGCGTGGACCGATCGAGCGTGAGGCTCACGCGTGGACCGATCGAGACGGATAGTCGGGGCGTGGACCGATCGGTCACTCCTTGGCGTTGTTCATGGCTTTGGTCTACGCTTGGCATTGGTCTCGGTGAGAAGAAAATTCGATCGTTGAACGAGATAGACGAAAAAAAAATTCTAAGTTCACCTCTCGTGGATTTCACTGCGACGTTCAACTGCCGCGTGGACCGAGTGAGCGCGAGGCTCACGCGTGGACCGATCGAGACGGACAGTCGGGGCGTGGACCGATCGGACACTCCTTGGCGTTGTTCGTGGCTTTGGTCTACGCTTGGCATTGTACTCGGTGAGGAAGGAAATTCGCTCGTTGAATGAGATTGACGGAAAAAAAAAATCTAAGTTCACCTCGTCGCGAGTTCACTGGGACGTTCAACTGCCGCGTGGATCGATCGAGGGCGAGGATCACGCGTGGACCGATCGAGACGGACAGTCGGGGCGTGGACCGATCGGACACTCCTTGGCGTTGTTCGTGGCTTTGGTCTATGCGTGGCATTGGTCTCGGTGAGGAAGGAAATTCGCTCGTTGAACGCGACTGACAAAAATAAATAAATATATAAATTCTAAGTTCACCTCGTCTCGCGTTCTCTGCGACGTTCAACTGCCGCGTGGACCGATCGAGCGCGAGGCTCACGCGTGGACCGATCGAGAGCGAGGCTCACGCGTGGACCGATCGAGACGGACAGTCGGGGCGTGGCGCGATCGGACACGCCTTGGCTTTGTTCGTGGCTTTGGTCTACGCTTGGCATTGGTTTCGGTGAGGAAGGAAATTCGCTCGTTGAACGAGACTGACGAAAAACAAAATTCTAAGTTCACCTCGTCTCAAGTTCTCTGCGGCGTTCAACTGCCGCGTGAACCGATCGAGAGCGAGGCTCACGCGTGGACCGATCGAGACGGACAGTCGGGGCGTGGCCCCATCGGACACGCCTTGGCTCTGTGCGTGGCTTTTGTCAACGCTTGGCATTGGTCTCGGTGAGGAAGGAAACTCGCTCGTTTACGGAGACTGACGAAAAAAAAAAAATTCTAAGTGCACCTCGTCTCGTGTTCTCTGCGACGGTCAACTGCCGCGTGGACCGATCGAGCGCGAGGCTCCCGCGTGGACCGATCGAGACGGATAGTCGGGGCGTGGACCGATCGGTCACTCCTTGGCGTTGTTCATGGCTTTGGTCTACGCTTGGCATTGGTCTCGGTGAGAAGAAAATTCGATCGTTGAACGAGATAGACGAAAAAAAAATTCTAAGTTCACCTCTCGTGGATTTCACTGCGACGTTCAACTGCCGCGTGGACCGAGTGAGCGCGAGGCTCACGCGTGGACCGATCGAGACGGACAGTCGGGGCGTGGACCGATCGGACACTCCTTGGCGTTGTTCGTGGCTTTGGTCTACGCTTGGCATTGTACTCGGTGAGGAAGGAAATTCGCTCGTTGAATGAGATTGACGGAAAAAAAAAATCTAAGTTCACCTCGTCGCGAGTTCACTGGGACGTTCAACTGCCGCGTGGATCGATCGAGGGCGAGGATCACGCGTGGACCGATCGAGACGGACAGTCGGGGCGTGGACCGATCGGACACTCCTTGGCGTTGTTCGTGGCTTTGGTCTATGCGTGGCATTGGTCTCGGTGAGGAAGGAAATTCGCTCGTTGAACGCGACTGACAAAAATAAATAAATATATAAATTCTAAGTTCACCTCGTCTCGCGTTCTCTGCGACGTTCAACTGCCGCGTGGACCGATCGAGCGCGAGGCTCACGCGTGGACCGATCGAGAGCGAGGCTCACGCGTGGACCGATCGAGACGGACAGTCGGGGCGTGGCGCGATCGGACACGCCTTGGCTTTGTTCGTGGCTTTGGTCTACGCTTGGCATTGGTTTCGGTGAGGAAGGAAATTCGCTCGTTGAACGAGACTGACGAAAAAAAAAATTCTAAGTTCACCTCGTCTCAAGTTCTCTGCGGCGTTCAACTGCCGCGTGAACCGATCGAGAGCGAGGCTCACGCGTGGACCGATCGAGACGGACAGTCGGGGCGTGGCCCCATCGGACACGCCTTGGCTCTGTGCGTGGCTTTTGTCAACGCTTGGCATTGGTCTCGGTGAGGAAGGAAACTCGCTCGTTTACGGAGACTGACGAAAAAAAAAAAATTCTAAGTGCACCTCGTCTCGTGTTCTCTGCGACGGTCAACTGCCGCGTGGACCGATCGAGCGCGAGGCTCCCGCGTGGACCGATCGAGACGGATAGTCGGGGCGTGGACCGATCGGACACTCCTTGGCGTTGTTCGTGGCTTAGGTCTACGCTTGGCATTGTACTCGGTGAGGAAGGAAATTCGCTCGTTGAATGAGATTGACGAAAAAAAAATTCTAAGTTCACCTCGTGTGGATTTCACTGCGACGTTCAACTGCCGCGTGGACCGATCGAGGGCGAGGCTCACGCGTGGACCGATCGAGACGCGCAGTCGGGGCGTGGACCGATCGGACACTCCTTGGCGTTGTCCGTGGCCTTGGTCTACGCTTGGCATTGGTCTCGGTGAGGAAGGAAATTCACTCGTTGAACGAGGTAGACGAAAAAAAAATTCTAAATTCACCTCGTGTGGATTTCACTGCGACGTTCAACTGCCGCGTGGACCGATTGAGCGCGAGGCTCACGCGTGGACCGATCGAGACGGACAGTCGGGGCGTGGACCGATCGGACACTTCTTGGCGTTGTTCGTGGCTTTGGTCTACGCTTGGCATTCGTCTCGGTGAGCGAGGAAATTCGCTCGTTGAACGAGACTGTCGAAAAAAAAAATTCTAAGTTCACCTCGTCGCGAGTTCTCTGCGACGTTCAACTGCCGCGTGGACCGATCGAGGGCGAGGCTCACACGTGGACCGATCGAGACGGACAGTCGGGGCGTGGACCGATCGGACACTCCTTGGCGTTGTCCGTGGCTTTGGCCTACGCTTGGCATTGGTCTCGGTGAGGAAGGAAGTTCGGTCGTTGAACGAGACCGTCGAAAAAAAAAATTCTAAGTTCACCTCGTCGCGAGTTCACTGCGACGTTCAACTGCCGCGTGAACCGATCGAGCTCGAGTCCCACAGGTGGACCGATCGGGACGGACAGTCGGGGCGTGGCCCGATCGAACACACCTTGGCGTTGTTCGTGGCTTTGGCCTACGCTTGGCATTGGTCTCGGTGAGGAAGGAATCTCGCTCGTTGAGGGAGACTGACGAAAAAAAAATCGAAGTTCACTTCGTCTCGTGTTCTCTGAGACGTTCGACTGCCGCGTGGACCGATCGAGGGCGAAGCTCACGCGTGGACCGATCGAGACGGACAGTCGGGGCGTGGACCGATCGGACACTCCTTGGCGTTGTTCATGGCCTTGGTCTACGCTTGGCATTGTTCTCGGTGAGGAAGCAAAGTCGGTCGTTGAGGGAGACTGACGAAAAAAAAAATCGAAGTTCACTTCGTCTCGTGTTCTCTGCGACGTTCAACTGCCGCGTGGACCGATCGAGGGCGAGGGTCACGCGTGGACCGATCGAGACGGACAGTCGGGGCGTGGACCGATCGGACACTCCTTGGCGTTGTTCGTGGCTTTGGTCTACGCTTGGCATTGGTCTCGGTGAGGAAGGAAAGTCGGTCGTTGAACGAGATTGTCGAAAAGAAAAAAATCTAAGTTCACCTCGTCTCGTGTTCTCTGCGACGTTCAACTACCGCGTGGACCGATCGAGCGCGAGGCTCACGCGTGGACCGATCGAGACGGATAGTCAGGGCGTGGATCCATCGGTAACTCCTTGGCGTTGTTCGTGACTTTGGTCTACGCTTGACATTGGTCTCGGTGAGGAAGGAAATTAGCTCGATGAACGCGACTGACAAAAAAAATAAATAAATTCTAAGTTCACCTCGTCTCGCGTTCTCTGCGACCTTCAACTGCCGCGTGAACTGATAAAGCTCGAGTCCCACGCGTGGACCGATCGGGTCGGACAGTCGGGGCGTGGCCCGATCGAACACACGTTGGCGTTGTTCGTGGCTTTGGTCTACACTTGGCATTGGTCTCGGTGAGGTAGGAAACTCGCTCGTTGAGGGAGACTGACGAAAAAAAAAATCGAAGTTCACTTCGTCTCGTGTTCTCTGCGACGTTCAACTGCCGCGTGGATCGATCGAGGGCGAGGATCACGCGTGGACCGATCGGGACGGACAGTCGGGGCGTGGACCGATCGGACACTCCTTGGCGTTGTTCGTGGCTTTGGTCTACGCTTGGCATTGGTCTCGGTGAGGATGAAATTCGCTCGTTGAACGAGACCGACAAAAAATAATAATTTCTAAGTTCACCTCGTCTCGCGTTCTGTGCGACGTTCAACTGCCGCGTGGACCGATCGAGCGCGAGTCCCACGCGTGGACCGATCGGGACGGACAGTCGGGGCGTGGACCGATCGGACACTCCTTGGCGTTGTTCGTAGCTTTGGTCTACGCTTGGCATTGGTCTCGGTGAGGAAGGAAAGTCGGTCGTTGAACGAGGTTGACGAAAAAAAAAATTCTAAGTTCACCTTGTCTCGATTTCACTGCGACGTTCAACTGCCGCGTGGACCGATGGAGCGCGAGGCTCACGCGTGGACCGATCGAGACGGACAGTCGGGGCGTGGACCGATCGGACACTCCTTGGCGATGTTCATGGCTTTGGTCTACGCTTGGCATTGGTCTCGGTGAGAAGAAAATTCGATCGTTGAACGAGATAGACGAAAAAAAAATTCTAAGTTCACCTCGTGTGGATTTCACTGCGACGTTCAACTGCCGCGTGGACCGATTGAGCGCGAGTCCCACGCGTGGACCGATCGGGACGGACAGTCGGGGCGTGGACCGATCGGACACTCCTTGGCGTTGTTCGTAGCTTTGGTCTACGCTTGGCATTGGTCTCGGTGAGGAAGGAAAGTCGGTCGTTGAACGAGGTTGACGAAAAAAAAAATTCTAAGTTCACCTTGTCTCGATTTCACTGCGACGTTCAACTGCCGCGTGGACCGATGGAGCGCGAGGCTCACGCGTGGACCGATCGAGACGGACAGTCGGGGCGTGGACCGATCGGACACTCCTTGGCGATGTTCATGGCTTTGGTCTACGCTTGGCATTGGTCTCGGTGAGAAGAAAATTCGATCGTTGAACGAGATAGACGAAAAAAAAATTCTAAGTTCACCTCGTGTGGATTTCACTGCGACGTTCAACTGCCGCGTGGATCGATCGAGCGCGAGGCTCACGCGTGGACCGATCGAGAGCGAGGCTCACGCGTGGACCGATCGAGACGGACAGTCGGGGCGTGGCGCGATCGGACACGCCTTGGCTTTGTTCGTGGCTTTGGTCTACGCTTGGCATTGGTTTCGGTGAGGAAGGAAATTCGCTCGTTGAACGAGACTGACGAAAAAAAAAATTCTAAGTTCACCTCGTCTCAAGTTCTCTGCGGCGTTCAACTGCCGCGTGAACCGATCGAGAGCGAGGCTCACGCGTGGACCGATCGAGACGGACAGTCGGGGCGTGGCCCCATCGGACACGCCTTGGCTCTGTGCGTGGCTTTTGTCAACGCTTGGCATTGGTCTCGGTGAGGAAGGAAACTCGCTCGTTTACGGAGACTGACGAAAAAAAAAAATTCTAAGTGCACCTCGTCTCGTGTTCTCTGCGACGGTCAACTGCCGCGTGGACCGATCGAGCGCGAGGCTCCCGCGTGGACCGATCGAGACGGATAGTCGGGGCGTGGACCGATCGGTCACTCCTTGGCGTTGTTCATGGCTTTGGTCTACGCTTGGCATTGGTCTCGGTGAGAAGAAAATTCGATCGTTGAACGAGATAGACGAAAAAAAAATTCTAAGTTCACCTCGTGTGGATTTCACTGCGACGTTCAACTGCCGCGTGGACCGATTGAGCGCGAGGCTCACGCGTGGACCGATCGAGACGGACAGTCGGGGCGTGGACCGATCGGACACTCCTTGGCGTTGTTCGTGGCTTAGGTCTACGCTTGGCATTGTACTCGGTGAGGAAGGAAATTCGCTCGTTGAATGAGATTGACGAAAAAAAAATTCTAAGTTCACCTCGTGTGGATTTCACTGCGACGTTCAACTGCCGCGTGGACCGATCGAGGGCGAGGCTCACGCGTGGACCGATCGAGACGCACAGTCGGGGCGTGGACCGATCGGACACTCCTTGGCGTTGTCCGTGGATTTGGTCTACGCTTGGCATTGGTCTCGGTGAGAAAGGAAATTCACTCGTTGAACGAGGTAGACGAAAAAAAATTCTAAATTCACCTCGTGTGGATTTCACTGCGACGTTCAACTGCCGCGTGGACCGATTGAGCTCGAGTCCCACGCGTGGACCCATCGGGTCGGACAGTCGGGGCGTGGCCCGATCGAACACACGTTGGCGTTGTTCGTGGCTTTGGTCTACACTTGGCATTGGTCTCGGGGAGGAAGGAAATTCACTCGTTGAACGAGACCGTCGAAAAAAAAAAATTTTAAGTTCACCTCGTCGCGTGTTCTCTGCGACGTTCAACTGCCGCGTGGATCGATCGAGGGCGAGGATCACGCGTGGACCGATCGAGACGGACAGTCGGGGCGTGGACCGATCGGACACTCCTTGGCGTTGTTCGTGGCTTTGGTCTATGCGTGGCATTGGTCTCGGTGAGGAAGGAAATTCGCTCGTTGAACGCGACTGACAAAAATAAATAAATATATAAATTCTAAGTTCACCTCGTCTCGCGTTCTCTGCGACGTTCAACTGCCGCGTGGACCGATCGAGCGCGAGGCTCACGCGTGGACCGATCGAGAGCGAGGCTCACGCGTGGACCGATCGAGACGGACAGTCGGGGCGTGGCGCGATCGGACACGCCTTGGCTTTGTTCGTGGCTTTGGTCTACGCTTGGCATTGGTTTCGGTGAGGAAGGAAATTCGCTCGTTGAACGAGACTGACGAAAAAAAAAATTCTAAGTTCACCTCGTCTCAAGTTCTCTGCGGCGTTCAACTGCCGCGTGAACCGATCGAGAGCGAGGCTCACGCGTGGACCGATCGAGACGGACAGTCGGGGCGTGGACCGATCGGACACTCCTTGGCGTTGTCCGTGGCCTTGGTCTACGCTTGGCATTGGTCTCGGTGAGGAAGGAAATTCACTCGTTGAACGAGGTAGACGAAAAAAAAATTCTAAATTCACCTCGTGTGGATTTCACTGCGACGTTCAACTGCCGCGTGGACCGATTGAGCGCGAGGCTCACGCGTGGACCGATCGAGACGGACAGTCGGGGCGTGGACCGATCGGACACTTCTTGGCGTTGTTCGTGGCTTTGGTCTACGCTTGGCATTCGTCTCGGTGAGCAAGGAAATTCGCTCGTTGAACGAGACTGTCGAAAAAAAAATTCTAAGTTCACCTCGTCGCGAGTTCTCTGCGACGTTCAACTGCCGCGTGGACCGATCGAGGGCGAGGCTCACACGTGGACCGATCGAGACGGACAGTCGGGGCGTGGACCGATCGGACACTCCTTGGCGTTGTCCGTGGCCTTGGTCTACGCTTGGCATTGTTCTCGGTGAGGAAGCAAAGTCGGTCGTTGAGGGAGACTGACGAAAAAAAAAATCGAAGTTCACTTCGTCTCGTGTTCTCTGCGACGTTCAACTGCCGCGTGGACCGATCGAGGGCGAGGGTCACGCTTGGACTGGTCGGGACGGACAGTCGGAGCGTGAACCGATCGGACACTCCTTGGCGTTGTTCGTGGCATTGGTCTACGCTTGGCATTGGTCTCGGTGAGGAAGGAAAGTCGGTCGTTGAACGAGATTGTCGAAAAGAAAAAAATCTAAGTTCACCTCGTCTCGTGTTCTCTGCGACGTTCAACTACCGCGTGGACCGATCGAGCGCGAGGCTCACGCGTGGACCGATCGAGACGGATAGTCAGGGCGTGGATCCATCGGTAACTCCTTGGCGTTGTTCGTGGCTTTGGTCTATGCTTGACATTGGTCTCGGTGAGGAAGGAAATTAGCTCGATGAACGCAACTGACAAAAAAAATAAATAAATTCTAAGTTCACCTCGTCTCGCGTTCTCTGCGACCTTCAACTGCCGCGTGAACCGATAAAGCTCGAGTCCCACGCGTGGACCGATCGGGTCGGACAGTCGGGGCGTGGCCCGATCGAACACACGTTGGCGTTGTTCGTGGCTTTGGTCTACGCTTGGCATTGGTCTCGGTGAGGAAGGAAACTCGCTCGTTGAGGGAGACTGACGAAAAAAAAAATCGAAGTTCACTTCGTCTCGTGTTCTCTGCGACGTTCAACTGCCGCGTGGATCGATCGAGGGCGAGGATCACGCGTGGACCGATCGGGACGGACAGTCGGGGCGTGGACCGATCGGACACTCCTTGGCGTTGTTCGTGGCTTTGGTCTACGCTTGGCATTGGTCTCGGAGAGGAAGAAAAGTCGGGCGTTGAACGAGGTTGACGAAAACAAAAAAATTCTAAGTTCACCTTGTCTGGATTTCACTGCGACGTTCAACTGCCGCGTGGACCGACCGAGGGCGAGGCTCACGCGTGGACCGATCGAGACGGACAGTCGGGGCGTGGACCGATCGGACACTCCTTGGCGTTGTTCGTGGCTTTGGTCTACGCTTGGCATTGTACTCGGTGAGGAAGGAAATTCGCTCGTTGAATGAGATTGACGGAAAAAAAATTCTACGTTCACCTCATCTCGAGTTCTCTGCGACGTTCAACTGCCGCGTGGACCGATCGAGGGCGAGGCTCACGCGTGGACCGATCGAGACGGACAGTCGGGGCGTGGACCGATCGGACACTCCTTGGCGTTGTCCGTGGCTTTGGCCTACGCTTGGCATTGGTCTCGGTGAGGAAGGAAATTAGCTCGATGAACGCGACTGACAAAAAAAATAAATAAATTCTAAGTTCACCTCGTCTCGCGTTCTCTGCGACCTTCAACTGCCGCGTGAACCGATAAAGCTCGAGTCCCACGCGTGGACCGATCGGGTCGGACAGTCGGGGCGTGGCCCGATCGAACACACGTTGGCGTTGTTCGTGGCTTTGGTCTACGCTTGGCATTGGTCGCGGTGAGGAAGGAAACTCGCTTGTTGAGGGAGACTGACGAAAAAAAAAATCGAAGTTCACTTCGTCTCGTGTTCTCTGCGACGTTCAACTGCCGCGTGGATCGATCGAGGGCGAGGATCACGCGTGGACCGATCGGGACGGACAGTCGGGGCGTGGACCGATCGGACACTCCTTGGCGTTGTTCGTGGCTTTGGTCTACGCTTGGCATTGTACTCGGTGAGGAAGGAAATTCGCTCGTTGAATGAGATTGACGGAAAAAAAAATTCTAAGTTCACCTCATCTCGAGTTCTCTGCGACGTTCAACTGCCGCGTGAACCGATCGAGAGCGAGGCTCACGCGTGGACCGATCGAGACGGACAGTCGGGGCGTGGCCCCATCGGACACGCCTTGGCTCTGTGCGTGGCTTTTGTCAACGCTTGGCATTGGTCTCGGTGAGGAAGGAAACTCGCTCGTTGACGGAGACTGACGAAAAAAAAAAATTCTAAGTTCACCTCGTCTCGTGTTCTCTGCGACGGTCAACTGCCGCGTGGACCGATCGAGCGCGAGGCTCACGCGTGGACCGATCGAGACGGATAGTCGGGGCGTGGACCGATCGGTCACTCCTTGGCGTTGTTCATGGCTTTGGTCTACGCTTGGCATTGGTCTCGGTGAGAAGAAAATTCGATCGTTGAACGAGATAGACGAAAAAAAAATTCTAAGTTCACCTCGTGTGGATTTCACTGCGATGTTCAACTGCCGCGTGGACCGATTGAGCGCGAGGCTCCCGCGTGGACCGATCGAGACGGATAGTCGGGGCGTGGACCGATCGGTCACTCCTTGGCGTTGTTCGTGGCTTAGGTCTACGCTTGGCATTGTACTCGGTGAGGAAGGAAATTCGCTCGTTGAATGAGATTGACGAAAAAAAAATTCTAAGTTCACCTCGTGTGGATTTCACTGCGACGTTCAACTGCCGCGTGGACCGATCGAGGGCGAGGCTCACGCGTGGACCGATCGAGACGCACAGTCGGGGCGTGGACCGATCGGACACTCCTTGGCGTTGTCCGTGGCTTTGGTCTACGCTTGGCATTGGTCTCGGTGAGGAAGGAAATTCACTCGATGAACGAGGTAGACGAAAAAAAAATTCTAAATTCACCTCGTGTGGATTTCACTGCGACGTTCAACTGCCGCGTGGACCGATTGAGCTCGAGGCTCACGCGTGGACCGATCGAGACGGACAGTCGGGGCGTGGACCGATCGGACACTTCTTGGCGTTGTTCGTGGCTTTGGTCTACGCTTGGCATTGGTCTCGGTGAGGAAGGAAAGTCGGTCGTTGAACGAGATTGTCGAAAAGAAAAAAATCTAAGTTCACCTCGTCTCGTGTTCTCTGCGACGTTCAACTACCGCGTGGACCGATCGAGCGCGAGGCTAACGCGTAGACCGATCGAGACGGATAGTCAGGGCGTGGATCCATCGGTAACTCCTTGGCGTTGTTCGTGACTTTGGTCTACGCTTGACATTGGTCTCGGTGAGGAAGGAAATTAGCTCGATGAACGCGACTGACAAAAAAAATAAATAAATTCTAAGTTCACCTCGTCTCGCGTTCTCTGCGACCTTCAACTGCCGCGTGAACCGATAAAGCTCGAGTCCCACGCGTGGACCGATCGGGTCGGACAGTCGGGGCGTGGCCCGATCGAACACACGTTGGCGTTGTTCGTGGCTTTGGTCTACACTTGGCATTGGTCTCGGGGAGGAAGGAAATTCACTCGTTGAACGAGACCGTCGAAAAAAAAAATTTTTAAGTTCACCTCGTCGCGTGTTCTCTGCGACGTTCAACTGCCGCGTGGATCGATCGAGGGCGAGGATCACGCGTGGACCGATCGAGACGGACAGTCGGGGCGTGGACCGATCGGACACTCCTTGGCGTTGTTCGTGGCTTTGGTCTATGCGTGGCATTGGTCTCGGTGAGGAAGGAAATTCGCTCGTTGAACGCGACTGACAAAAATAAATAAATATATAAATTCTAAGTTCACCTCGTCTCGCGTTCTCTGCGACGTTCAACTGCCGCGTGGACCGATCGAGCGCGAGGCTCACGCGTGGACCGATCGAGAGCGAGGCTCACGCGTGGACCGATCGAGACGGACAGTCGGGGCGTGGCGCGATCGGACACGCCTTGGCTTTGTTCGTGGCTTTGGTCTACGCTTGGCATTGGTTTCGGTGAGGAAGGAAATTCGCTCGTTGAACGAGACTGACGAAAAAAAAAATTCTAAGTTCACCTCGTCTCAAGTTCTCTGCGGCGTTCAACTGCCGCGTGAACCGATCGAGAGCGAGGCTCACGCGTGGACCGATCGAGACGGACAGTCGGGGCGTGGCCCCATCGGACACGCCTTGGCTCTGTGCGTGGCTTTTGTCAACGCTTGGCATTGGTCTCGGTGAGGAAGGAAACTCGCTCGTTTACGGAGACTGACGAAAAAAAAAAAATTCTAAGTGCACCTCGTCTCGTGTTCTCTGCGACGGTCAACTGCCGCGTGGACCGATCGAGAGCGAGGCTCACGCGTGGACCGATCGAGACGCACAGTCGGGGCGTGGACCGATCGGACACTCCTTGGCGTTGTCCGTGGCCTTGGTCTACGCTTGGCATTGGTCTCGGTGAGGAAGGAAATTCACTCGTTGAACGAGGTAGACGAAAAAAAAATTCTAAATTCACCTCGTGTGGATTTCACTGCGACGTTCAACTGCCGCGTGGACCGATTGAGCGCGAGGCTCACGCGTGGACCGATCGAGACGGACAGTCGGGGCGTGGACCGATCGGACACTTCTTGGCGTTGTTCGTGGCTTTGGTCTACGCTTGGCATTCGTCTCGGTGAGGAAGGAAATTCGCTCGTTGAACGAGATTGGCGAGAACAAAAATTCTAAGTTCACCTCGTCTGGATTTCACTGCGACGTTCAACTGCAGAGTGAACCGACCGAGGGCGAGTCTCACGCGTGGACCGATCGAGACGGACAGTCGGGGTGTGGCCCGATCGGACACGCCTTGGCGTTGTTCGTGGCTTTGGTCTACGCTTCGCATTGGTCTCGGTGAGGAAGGAAATTCGCTCGTTGAATGAGATTGACGGAAAAAAAAATTCTAAGTTCACCTCATCTCGAGTTCTCTGCGACGTTCAACTGCCGCGTGAACCGATCGAGAGCGAGGCTCACGCGTGGACCGATCGAGACGGACAGTCGGGGCGTGGCCCCATCGGACACGCCTTGGCTCTGTGCGTGGCTTTTGTCAACGCTTGGCATTGGTCTCGGTGAGGAAGGAAACTCGCTCGTTGACGGAGACTGACGAAAAAAAAAAATTCTAAGTTCACCTCGTCTCGTGTTCTCTGCGACGGTCAACTGCCGCGTGGACCGATCGAGCGCGAGGCTCACGCGTGGACCGATCGAGACGGATAGTCGGGGCGTGGACCGATCGGTCACTCCTTGGCGTTGTTCATGGCTTTGGTCTACGCTTGGCATTGGTCTCGGTGAGAAGAAAATTCGATCGTTGAACGAGATAGACGAAAAAAAAATTCTAAGTTCACCTCGTGTGGATTTCACTGCGATGTTCAACTGCCGCGTGGACCGATTGAGCGCGAGGCTCCCGCGTGGACCGATCGAGACGGATAGTCGGGGCGTGGACCGATCGGTCACTCCTTGGCGTTGTTCGTGGCTTAGGTCTACGCTTGGCATTGTACTCGGTGAGGAAGGAAATTCGCTCGTTGAATGAGATTGACGAACAAAAAATTCTAAGTTCACCTCGTGTGGATTTCACTGCGACGTTCAACTGCCGCGTGGACCGATCGAGGGCGAGGCTCACGCGTGGACCGATCGAGACGCACAGTCGGGGCGTGGACCGATCGGACACTCCTTGGCGTTGTCCGTGGCTTTGGTCTACGCTTGGCATTGGTCTCGGTGAGGAAGGAAATTCACTCGTTGAACGAGGTAGACGAAAAAAAAATTCTAAATTCACCTCGTGTGGATTTCACTGCGACGTTCAACTGCCGCGTGGACCGATTGAGCTCGAGGCTCACGCGTGGACCGATCGAGACGGACAGTCGGGGCGTGGACCGATCGGACACTTCTTGGCGTTGTTCGTGGCTTTGGTCTACGCTTGGCATTGGTCTCGGTGAGGAAGGAAAGTCGGTCGTTGAACGAGATTGTCGAAAAGAAAAAAATCTAAGTTCACCTCGTCTCGTGTTCTCTGCGACGTTCAACTACCGCGTGGACCGATCGAGCGCGAGGCTCACGCGTGGACCGATCGAGACGGATAGTCAGGGCGTGGATCCATCGGTAACTCCTTGGCGTTGTTCGTGACTTTGGTCTACGCTTGACATTGGTCTCGGTGAGGAAGGAAATTAGCTCGATGAACGCGACTGACAAAAAAAATAAATAAATTCTAAGTTCACCTCGTCTCGCGTTCTCTGCGACCTTCAACTGCCGCGTGAACCGATAAAGCTCGAGTCCCACGCGTGGACCGATCGGGTCGGACAGTCGGGGCGTGGCCCGATCGAACACACGTTGGCGTTGTTCGTGGCTTTGGTCTACACTTGGCATTGGTCTCGGGGAGGAAGGAAATTCACTCGTTGAACGAGACCGTCGAAAAAAAAAAATTTTAAGTTCACCTCGTCGCGTGTTCTCTGCGACGTTCAACTGCCGCGTGGATCGATCGAGGGCGAGGATCACGCGTGGACCGATCGAGACGGACAGTCGGGGCGTGGACCGATCGGACACTCCTTGGCGTTGTTCGTGGCTTTGGTCTATGCGTGGCATTGGTCTCGGTGAGGAAGGAAATTCGCTCGTTGAACGCGACTGACAAAAATAAATAAATATATAAATTCTAAGTTCACCTCGTCTCGCGTTCTCTGCGACGTTCAACTGCCGCGTGGACCGATCGAGCGCGAGGCTCACGCGTGGACCGATCGAGAGCGAGGCTCACGCGTGGACCGATCGAGACGGACAGTCGGGGCGTGGCGCGATCGGACACGCCTTGGCTTTGTTCGTGGCTTTGGTCTACGCTTGGCATTGGTTTCGGTGAGGAAGGAAATTCGCTCGTTGAACGAGACTGACGAAAAAAAAAATTCTAAGTTCACCTCGTCTCAAGTTCTCTGCGGCGTTCAACTGCCGCGTGAACCGATCGAGAGCGAGGCTCACGCGTGGACCGATCGAGACGGACAGTCGGGGCGTGGCCCCATCGGACACGCCTTGGCTCTGTGCGTGGCTTTTGTCAACGCTTGGCATTGGTCTCGGTGAGGAAGGAAACTCGCTCGTTTACGGAGACTGACGAAAAAAAAAAAAATTCTAAGTGCACCTCGTCTCGTGTTCTCTGCGACGGTCAACTGCCGCGTGGACCGATCGAGCGCGAGGCTCCCGCGTGGACCGATCGAGACGGATAGTCGGGGCGTGGACCGATCGGTCACTCCTTGGCGTTGTTCATGGCTTTGGCCTACGCTTGGCATTGGTCTCGGTGAGGAAGGAAGTTCGGTCGTTGAACGAGACCGTCGAAAAAAAAATTCTAAGTTCACCTCGTCGCGAGTTCACTGCGACGTTCAACTGCCGCGTGGACCGATTGAGCGCGAGGCTCACGCGTGGACCGATCGAGACGGACAGTCGGGGCGTGGACCGATCGGACACTCCTTGGCGTTGTTCGTGGCTTAGGTCTACGCTTGGCATTGTACTCGGTGAGGAAGGAAATTCGCTCGTTGAATGAGATTGACGAAAAAAAAATTCTAAGTTCACCTCGTGTGGATTTCACTGCGACGTTCAACTGCCGCGTGGACCGATCGAGGGCGAGGCTCACGCGTGGACCGATCGAGACGCACAGTCGGGGCGTGGACCGATCGGACACTCCTTGGCGTTGTCCGTGGCCTTGGTCTACGCTTGGCATTGGTCTCGGTGAGGAAGGAAATTCACTCGTTGAACGAGGTAGACGAAAAAAAAATTCTAAATTCACCTCGTGTGGATTTCACTGCGACGTTCAACTGCCGCGTGGACCGATTGAGCGCGAGGCTCACGCGTGGACCGATCGAGACGGACAGTCGGGGCGTGGACCGATCGGACACTTCTTGGCGTTGTTCGTGGCTTTGGTCTACGCTTGGCATTCGTCTCGGTGAGGAAGGAAATTCGCTCGTTGAACGAGATTGGCGAGAACAAAAATTCTAAGTTCACCTCGTCTGGATTTCACTGCGACGATCAACTGCAGAGTGAACCGACCGAGGGCGAGTCTCACGCGTGGACCGATCGAGACGGACAGTCGGGGTGTGGCCCGATCGGACACGCCTTGGCGTTGTTCGTGGCTTTGGTCTACGCTTTGCATTGGTCTCGGTGAGGAAGGAAATTCGCTCGTTGAATGAGATTGACGGAAAAAAAAATTCTAAGTTCACCTCATCTCGAGTTCTCTGCGACGTTCAACTGCCGCGTGAACCGATCGAGAGCGAGGCTCACGCGTGGACCGATCGAGACGGACAGTCGGGGCGTGGCCCCATCGGACACGCCTTGGCTCTGTGCGTGGCTTTTGTCAACGCTTGGCATTGGTCTCGGTGAGGAAGGAAACTCGCTCGTTGACGGAGACTGACGAAAAAAAAAAATTCTAAGTTCACCTCGTCTCGTGTTCTCTGCGACGGTCAACTGCCGCGTGGACCGATCGAGCGCGAGGCTCACGCGTGGACCGATCGAGACGGATAGTCGGGGCGTGGACCGATCGGTCACTCCTTGGCGTTGTTCATGGCTTTGGTCTACGCTTGGCATTGGTCTCGGTGAGAAGAAAATTCGATCGTTGAACGAGATAGACGAAAAAAAAATTCTAAGTTCACCTCGTGTGGATTTCACTGCGATGTTCAACTGCCGCGTGGACCGATTGAGCGCGAGGCTCCCGCGTGGACCGATCGAGACGGATAGTCGGGGCGTGGACCGATCGGTCACTCCTTGGCGTTGTTCGTGGGTTAGGTCTACGCTTGGCATTGTACTCGGTGAGGAAGGAAATTCGCTCGTTGAATGAGATTGACGAAAAAAAAATTCTAAGTTCACCTCGTGTGGATTTCACTGCGACGTTCAACTGCCGCGTGGACCGATCGAGGGCGAGGCTCACGCGTGGACCGATCGAGACGCACAGTCGGGGCGTGGACCGATCGGACACTCCTTGGCGTTGTCCGTGGCTTTGGTCTACGCTTGGCATTGGTCTCGGTGAGGAAGGAAATTCACTCGTTGAACGAGGTAGACGAAAAAAAAATTCTAAATTCACCTCGTGTGGATTTCACTGCGACGTTCAACTGCCGCGTGGACCGATTGAGCTCGAGGCTCACGCGTGGACCGATCGAGACGGACAGTCGGGGCGTGGACCGATCGGACACTTCTTGGCGTTGTTCGTGGCTTTGGTCTACGCTTGGCATTGGTCTCGGTGAGGAAGGAAAGTCGGTCGTTGAACGAGATTGTCGAAAAGAAAAAAATCTAAGTTCACCTCGTCTCGTGTTCTCTGCGACGTTCAACTACCGCGTGGACCGATCGAGCGCGAGGCTCACGCGTGGACCGATCGAGACGGATAGTCAGGGCGTGGATCCATCGGTAACTCCTTGGCGTTGTTCGTGACTTTGGTCTACGCTTGACATTGGTCTCGGTGAGGAAGGAAATTAGCTCGATGAACGCGACTGACAAAAAAAATAAATAAATTCTAAGTTCACCTCGTCTCGCGTTCTCTGCGACCTTCAACTGCCGCGTGAACCGATAAAGCTCGAGTCCCACGCGTGGACCGATCGGGTCGGACAGTCGGGGCGTGGCCCGATCGAACACACGTTGGCGTTGTTCGTGGCTTTGGTCTACACTTGGCATTGGTCTCGGGGAGGAAGGAAATTCACTCGTTGAACGAGACCGTCGAAAAAAAAAAATTTTAAGTTCACCTCGTCGCGTGTTCTCTGCGACGTTCAACTGCCGCGTGGATCGATCGAGGGCGAGGATCACGCGTGGACCGATCGAGACGGACAGTCGGGGCGTGGACCGATCGGACACTCCTTGGCGTTGTTCGTGGCTTTGGTCTATGCGTGGCATTGGTCTCGGTGAGGAAGGAAATTCGCTCGTTGAACGCGACTGACAAAAATAAATAAATATATAAATTCTAAGTTCACCTCGTCTCGCGTTCTCTGCGACGTTCAACTGCCGCGTGGACCGATCGAGCGCGAGGCTCACGCGTGGACCGATCGAGAGCGAGGCTCACGCGTGGACCGATCGAGACGGACAGTCGGGGCGTGGCGCGATCGGACACGCCTTGGCTTTGTTCGTGGCTTTGGTCTACGCTTGGCATTGGTTTCGGTGAGGAAGGAAATTCGCTCGTTGAACGAGACTGACGAAAAAAAAAATTCTAAGTTCACCTCGTCTCAAGTTCTCTGCGGCGTTCAACTGCCGCGTGAACCGATCGAGAGCGAGGCTCACGCGTGGACCGATCGAGACGGACAGTCGGGGCGTGGCCCCATCGGACACGCCTTGGCTCTGTGCGTGGCTTTTGTCAACGCTTGGCATTGGTCTCGGTGAGGAAGGAAACTCGCTCGTTTACGGAGACTGACGAAAAAAAAAAATTCTAAGTGCACCTCGTCTCGTGTTCTCTGCGACGGTCAACTGCCGCGTGGACCGATCGAGCGCGAGGCTCCCGCGTGGACCGATCGAGACGGATAGTCGGGGCGTGGACCGATCGGTCACTCCTTGGCGTTGTTCATGGCTTTGGTCTACGCTTGGCATTGGTCTCGGTGAGAAGAAAATTCGATCGTTGAACGAGATAGACGAAAAAAAAATTCTAAGTTCACCTCGTGTGGATTTCACTGCGACGTTCAACTGCCGCGTGGACCGATTGAGTGCGAGGCTCACGCGTGGACCGATCGAGACGGACAGTCGGGGCGTGGACCGATCGGACACTTCTTGGCGTTGTTCGTGGCTTTGGTCTACGCTTGGCATTCGTCTCGGTGAGGAAGGAAATTCGCTCGTTGAACGAGATTGGCGAGAACAAAAATTCTAAGTTCACCTCGTCTGGATTTCACTGCGACGTTCAACTGCAGAGTGAACCGACCGAGGGCGAGTCTCACGCGTGGACCGATCGAGACGGACAGTCGGGGTGTGGCCCGATCGGACACGCCTTGGCGTTGTTCGTGGCTTTGGTCTACGCTTCGCATTGGTCTCGGTGAGGAAGGAAATTCGCTCGTTGAATGAGATTGACGGAAAAAAAAATTCTAAGTTCACCTCATCTCGAGTTCTCTGCGACGTTCAACTGCCGCGTGAACCGATCGAGAGCGAGGCTCACGCGTGGACCGATCGAGACGGACAGTCGGGGCGTGGCCCCATCGGACACGCCTTGGCTCTGTGCGTGGCTTTTGTCAACGCTTGGCATTGGTCTCGGTGAGGAAGGAAACTCGCTCGTTGACGGAGACTGACGAAAAAAAAAAATTCTAAGTTCACCTCGTCTCGTGTTCTCTGCGACGGTCAACTGCCGCGTGGACCGATCGAGCGCGAGGCTCACGCGTGGACCGATCGAGACGGATAGTCGGGGCGTGGACTGATCGGTCACTCCTTGGCGTTGTTCATGGCTTTGGTCTACGCTTGGCATTGGTCTCGGTGAGAAGAAAATTCGATCGTTGAACGAGATAGACGAAAAAAAAATTCTAAGTTCACCTCGTGTGGATTTCACTGCGATGTTCAACTGCCGCGTGGACCGATTGAGCGCGAGGCTCCCGCGTGGACCGATCGAGACGGATAGTCGGGGCGTGGACCGATCGGTCACTCCTTGGCGTTGTTCGTGGCTTAGGTCTACGCTTGGCATTGTACTCGGTGAGGAAGGAAATTCGCTCGTTGAATGAGATTGACGAAAAAAAAATTCTAAGTTCACCTCGTGTGGATTTCACTGCGACGTTCAACTGCCGCGTGGACCGATCGAGGGCGAGGCTCACGCGTGGACCGATCGAGACGCACAGTCGGGGCGTGGACCGATCGGACACTCCTTGGCGTTGTCCGTGGCTTTGGTCTACGCTTGGCATTGGTCTCGGTGAGGAAGGAAATTCACTCGTTGAACGAGGTAGACGAAAAAAAAATTCTAAATTCACCTCGTGTGGATTTCACTGCGACGTTCAACTGCCGCGTGGACCGATTGAGCTCGAGGCTCACGCGTGGACCGATCGAGACGGACAGTCGGGGCGTGGACCGATCGGACACTTCTTGGCGTTGTTCGTGGCTTTGGTCTACGCTTGGCATTGGTCTCGGTGAGGAAGGAAAGTCGGTCGTTGAACGAGATTGTCGAAAAGAAAAAAATCTAAGTTCACCTCGTCTCGTGTTCTCTGCGACGTTCAACTACCGCGTGGACCGATCGAGCGCGAGGCTCACGCGTGGACCGATCGAGACGGATAGTCAGGGCGTGGATCCATCGGTAACTCCTTGGCGTTGTTCGTGACTTTGGTCTACGCTTGACATTGGTCTCGGTGAGGAAGGAAATTAGCTCGATGAACGCGACTGACAAAAAAAATAAATAAATTCTAAGTTCACCTCGTCTCGCGTTCTCTGCGACCTTCAACTGCCGCGTGAACCGATAAAGCTCGAGTCCCACGCGTGGACCGATCGGGTCGGACAGTCGGGGCGTGGCCCGATCGAACACACGTTGGCGTTGTTCGTGGCTTTGGTCTACACTTGGCATTGGTCTCGGTGAGGAAGGAAACTCGCTCGTTGAGGGAGACTGACGAAAAAAAAAATCGAAGTTCACTTCGTCTCGTATTCTCTGCGACGTTCAACTGCCGCGTGGATCGATCGAGGGCGAGGATCACGCGTGGACCGATCGAGACGGACAGTCGGGGCGTGGACCGATCGGACACTCCTTGGCGTTGTTCGTGGCTTTGGTCTACGCTTGGCATTGTACTCGGTGAGGAAGGAAATTCGCTCGTTGAATGAGATTGACGGAAAACAAAATTCTAAGTTCACCTCATCTCGAGTTCTCTGCGACGTTCAACTGCCGCGTGGACCGATCGAGGGCGAGGCTCACGCGTGGACCGATCGAGACGGACAGTCGGGGCGTGGACCGATCGGACACTCCTTGGCGTTGTCCGTGGCTTTGGCCTACGCTTGGCATTGGTCTCGGTGCGGAAGGAAATTCGCTCGTTGAACGAGACCGTCGAAAAAAAAAATTCTAAGTTCACCTCGTCGCGAGTTCACTGCGACGTTCAACCGCCGGGTGGACCGATCGAGTGCGAGGCTCACGCGTGGACCGATCGAGACGGACAGTCGGGGCGTGGACCGATCGGACACTCCTTGGCGTTGTTCGTTGCTTTGGTCAACGCTTCGCATTGGTCTCGGTGAGGAAGGAAATTAGCTCGATGAACGCGACTGACAAAACAATAAATAAATTCTAAGTTCACCTCGTCTCGCGTTCTCTGCTACGTTCAACTGCCGCGTGGACCGATCGAGCGCGAGGCTCACGCGTGGACCGATCGAGACGGATAGTCGGGGCGTGGATTGATCGGTAACTCCTTGGCGTTGTTCGTGGCTTTGGTCTACGCTTGACATTGGTCTCGGTGAGGAAGGAAATTCGCTCGTTGAACGCGACTGACGAAAAACAAAAATTCTAAGTTCACCTCGTCTCAAGTTCTCTGCGACGTTCAACTGCCGCGTGAACCGATCGAGAGCGAGGCTCACGCGTGGACCGATCGAGACGGACAGTCGGGGCGTGGACCGATCGGAGACTCCTTGGCGTTGTTCGTGGCTTTGGTCTACGCTTGGCATTGTACTCGGTGAGGAAGGAAATTCGCTCGTTGAATGAGATTGACGGAAAAAAAAATTCTAAGTTCACCTCATCTCGAGTTCTCTGCGACGTTCAACTGCCGCGTGGACCGATCGAGACGGACACTCGGGGCGTGGCGCGATCGGATACGCCTTGGCTTTGTTCGTGGCTTTGGTCTGCGCTTGGCGTTGGTTTCGGTGAGGAAGGAAATTCGCTCGTTGAACGAGACTGACGAAAAAAAAAAATCTAAGTTCACCTCGTCTCGAGTTCTCTGCGACGTTCAACTGCCGCGTGAACTGATCGAGAGCGAGGCTCACGCATGGACCGATCGAGACGGACAGTCGGGGCGTGGCCCCATCGGACACGCCTTGGCTTTGTGCGTGGCTTTTGTCAACGCTTGGCATTGGTCTCGGTGAGGAAGGAAACTCGCTCGTTGAAGGAGACTGACGAAAAAAAAAATTCTAAGTTCACCTCGACTCGTGTTCTCTGCGACGGTCAACTGCCGCGTGGACCGATCGAGCGCGAGGCTCACGCGTGGACCGATCGAGACGGACAGTCGGGGCGTGGACCGATCGGTCACTCCTTGGCGTTGTTCATGGCTTTGGTCTACGCTTGGCATTGGTCTCGGTGAGGAAGGAAATTCGCTCGTTGAACGAGAGAGACGAAAAAAAATTCTAAGTTCACCTCGTCTCGAGTTCTCTGCGACGTTCAACTGCCGCGTGGACCGATCGAGGGCGAGGCTCGCGCGTGGACCGACCGAGACGGAGAGTCGGGGCGTGGACCGATCGGACACTCCTTGGCGTTGTTCGTGGCTTTGGTCTACGCTTGGCATTGGTTTCGGTGAGGAAGGAAATTCGATCGTTGAACGAGATTGTCGAAAAAAAAATTCTAAGTTCACCTCGTCTCGTGTTCTCTGCGACGTTCAACTACCGCGTGGACCGATCGAGCGCGAGGCTCACGCGTGGACCGATCGAGACGGATAGTCGGGGCGTGGATCCATCGGTAACTTTTTGGCGTTGTTCGTGGCTTTGGTCTACGCTTGGCATTGGTCTCGGTGAGGAAGGAAATTCGCTCGTTGAACGAGATAGACGAAAAAAAAATTCTAGGTTCACCTCGTCTCGAGTTCTCAGCGACGTTCAACTGCCGCGTGGACCGATCGAGGGCGAGGCTCACGCGTGGACCGATCGAGACGGACAGTCGGGGCGTGGACCGATCGGACACTCCTTGGCGATGTTCATGGCTTTAGTCGACGCTTGGCATTGGTCTCGGTGAGAAGAAAATTCGATCGTTGAACGAGATAGAAGAAAAAAAAATTCTAAGTTCACCTCGTGTGGATTTCACTGTGACGTTCAACTGCCGCGTGGACCGATTGAGCGCGAGGCTCACGCGTGGACCGATCGAGACGGACAGTCGGGGCGTGGACCGATCGGAGACTCCTTGGCGTTGTTCGTGGCTTCGGTCTACGCTTGGCATTGGTCTCGGTGAGGAAGGAAATTCGCTCGTTGAACGAGATAGACGAAAAAAAAAATTCTAAGTTCACCTCGTCTCGAGTTCTCTGCGACGTTCAACTGCCGCGTGGACCGATCGAGCGCGAGGCTCAAGCGTGGACCGATTGAGACGGACAGTCGGGGCGTGGACCAATCGGACACACCTTGGCCTTGTTCATGGCTTTGGTCCACGCGTGGCATTGGTCTCGTTGATGAAGGAAATTCGCTCGTTGAACGAGACGGACGAACAAAAAATCTAAGTTCACCTCGTGTCTAGTTCTCTACGACGTTCACCTGCCGCGTGGATCGATCGAGCGCGAGGCTCACGCGTGGACCGATCGAGACGGTCAGTCGGGGCGTGGACCGATCGGGCACTCCTTGGCGTTGTTCGTGGCTTTGGTCTACGCTTGGCATTGGTCTCGGTGAGGATGAAATTCGCTCGTTGAACGAGACTGACAAAAAAAAATAATTTCTAAGTTCACCTCGTCTCGCGTTCTGTGCGACGTTCAACTGCCGCGTGGACCGATCGAGCGCGAGTCCCACGCGTGGACCGATCGGGACGGACAGTCGGGGCGTGGACCGATCGGACACTCCTTGGCGTTGTTCGTAGCTTTGCTCTACGCTTGGCATTGGTCTCGGTGAGGAAGGAAAGTCGGTCGTTGAACGAGGTTGACGAAAAAAAAAATTCTAAGTTCACCTTGTCTCGATTTCACTGCGACGTTCAACTGCCACGTGGACCGATGGAGCGCGAGGCTCACGCGTGGACCGATCGAGACAGACAGTCGGGGCGTGGACCGGTCGGACACTCCTTGGCGATGTCCATGGCTTTGGTCTACGCTTGGCATTGGTCTCGGTGAGAAGAAAATTCGATCGTTGAACGAGATAGACGAAAAAAAAATTCTAAGTTCACCTCGTGTGGATTTCACTGCGACGTTCAACTGCCGCGTGGACCGATTGAGCGCGAGGCTCACGCGTGGACCGATCGAGACGGACAGTCGGGGCGTGGACCGATCGGACACTCCTTGGCGTTGTTCGTGGCTTCGGTCTACGCTTGGCATTGGTCTCGCTGAGGAAGGAAATTCGCTCGTTGAACGAGGTAGACGAAAAAAAAAATTCTAAGTTCACCTCGTCTCGAGTTCTCTGCGACGTTCAACTGCCGCGTGGACCGATCGAGCGCGAGGCTCAAGCGTGGACCGATTGAGACGGACAGTCGGGGCGTGGCCCCATCGGACACGCCTTGGCTTTGTGCGTGGCTTTTGTCAACGCTTGGCATTGGTCTCGGTGAGGAAGGAAACTCGCTCGTTTACGGAGACTGACGAAAAAAAAAATTCTAAGTTCACCTCGTCTCGTGTTCTCTGCGACGGTCAACTGCCGCGTGGACCGATCGAGCGTGAGGCTCACGCGTGGACCGATCGAGACGGATAGTCGGGGCGTGGACCGATCGGTCACTCCTTGGCGTTGTTCATGGCTTTGGTCTACGCTTGGCATTGGTCTCGGTGAGAAGATAATTCGATCGTTGAACGAGATAGACGAAAAAAAAATTCTAAGTTCACCTCTCGTGGATTTCACTGCGACGTTCAACTGCCGCGTGGACCGATTGAGCGCGAGGCTCACGCGTGGACCGATCGAGACGGACAGTCGGGGCGTGGACCGATCGGACACTCCTTGGCGTTGTTCGTGGCTTTGGTCTACGCTTGGCATTGTACTCGGTGAGGAAGGAAATTCGCTCGTTGAATGAGATTGACGGAAAAAAAAAATCTAAGTTCACCTCATCTCGAGTTCTCTGCGACGTGCAACCGCCGCGTGGACCGATCGAGGGCGAGGCTCACGCGTGGACCGATCGAGACGCACAGTCGGGGCGTGGACCGATCGGACACTTCTTGGCGTTGTCCGTGGCTTTGGTCTACGCTTCGCATTGGCCTCGGTGAGGAAGGAAATTCACTCGTTGAACGAGACCGTCGAAAAAAAAAAATTTTAAGTTCACCTCGTCGCGAGTTCACTGGGACGTTCAACTGCCGCGTGGATCGATCGAGGGCGAGGATCACGCGTGGACCGATCGAGACGGACAGTCGGGGCGTGGACCGATCGGACACTCCTTGGCGTTGTTCGTGGCTTTGGTCTATGCGTGGCATTGGTCTCGGTGAGGAAGGAAATTAGCTCGTTGAACGCGACTGACAAAAATAAATAAATATATAAATTCTAAGTTCACCTCGTCTCGCGTTCTCTGCGACGTTCAACTGCCGCGTGGACCGATCGAGCGCGAGGCTCACGCGTGGACCGATCGAGAGCGAGGCTCACGCGTGGACCGATCGAGACGGACAGTCGGGGCGTGGTTCGATCGGACACGCCTTGGCTTTGTTCGTGGCTTTGGTCTACGCTTGGCATTGGTTTCGGTGAGGAAGGAAATTCGCTCGTTGAACGAGACTGACGAAAAAAAAAATTCTAAGTTCACCTCGTCTCAAGTTCTCTGCGGCGTTCAACTGCCGCGTGAACCGATCGAGAGCGCGGCTCACGCGTGGACCGATCGAGACGGACAGTCGGGGCGTGGCCCCATCGGACACGCCTTGGCTCTGTGCGTGGCTTTTGTCAACGCTTGGCATTGGTCTCGGTGAGGAAGGAAACTCGCTCGTTTACGGAGACTGACGAAAAAAAAAAAATTCTAAGTGCACCTCGTCTCGTGTTCTCTGCGACGGTCAACTGCCGCGTGGACCGATCGAGCGCGAGGCTCCAGCGTGGACCGATCGAGACGGATAGTCGGGGCGTGGACCGATCGGTCACTCCTTGGCGTTGTTCATGGCTTTGGTCTACGCTTGGCATTGGTCTCGGTGAGAAGAAAATTCGATCGTTGAACGAGGTAGACGAAAAAAAAATTCTAAATTCACCTCGTGTGGATTTCACTGCGACGTTCAACTGCCGCGTGGACCGATCGAGGGCGAGGCTCACGCGTGGACCGATCGAGACGCACAGTCGGGGCGTGGACCGATCGGACACTCCTTGGCGTTGTCCGTGGCTTTGGTCTACGCTTGGCATTGGTCTCGGTGAGGAAGGAAATTCACTCGTTGAACGAGGTAGACGAAAAAAAAATTCTAAATTCACCTCGTGTGGATTTCACTGCGACGTTCAACTGCCGCGTGGACCGATTGAGCGCGAGGCTCACGCGTGGACCGATCGAGACGGACAGTCGGGGCGTGGACCGATCGGACACTTCTTGGCGTTGTTCGTGGCTTTGGTCTACGCTTGGCATTGGTCTCGGTGAGGAAGGAAAGTCGGTCGTTGAACGAGATTGTCGAAAAGAAAAAAATCTAAGTTCACCTCGTCTCGTGTTCTCTGCGACGTTCAACTACCGCGTGGACCGATCGAGCGCGAGGCTCACGCGTGGACCGATCGAGACGGATAGTCAGGGCGTGGATCCATCGGTAACTCCTTGGCGTTGTTCGTGACTTTGGTCTACGCTTGACATTGGTCTCGGTGTGGAAGGAAATTAGCTCGATGAACGCGACTGACAAAAAAAATAAATAAAGTCTAAGTTCACCTCGTCTCGCGTTCTCTGCGACCTTCAACTGCCGCGTGGACCGATCGAGGGCGAGGCTCACGCGTGGACCGATTGAGACGCACAGTCGGGGCGTGGACCGATCGGACACTCCTTGGCGTTGTCCGTGGCTTTGGTCTACGCTTGGCATTGGTCTCGGTGAGGAAGGAAATTAGCTCGTTGAACGCGACTGACAAAAATAAATAAATATATAAATTCTAAGTTCACCTCGTCTCGCCTTCTCTGCGACGTTCAACTGCCGCGTGGACCGATCGAGCGCGAGGCTCACGCGTGGACCGATCGAGAGCGAGGCTCACGCGTGGACCGATCGAGACGGACAGTCGGGGCGTGGTTCGATCGGACACGCCTTGGCTTTGTTCGTGGCTTTGGTCTATGCTTGGCATTGGTTTCGGTGAGGAAGGAAATTCGCTCGTTGAACGAGACTGACGAAAAAAAAAATTCTAAGTTCACCTCGTCTCAAGTTCTCTGCGGCGTTCAACTGCCGCGTGGACCGATCGAGCGCGAGGCTCAAGCGTGGACCGATTGAGACGGACAGTCGGGGCGTGGCCCCATCGGACACGCCTTGGCTCTGTGCGTGGCTTTTGTCAACGCTTGGCATTGGTCTCGGTGAGGAAGGAAACTCGCTCGTTTACGGAGACTGACGAAAAACAAAATTCTAAGTTGACCTCGTCTCGTGTTCTCTGCGACGGTCAACTGCCGCGTGGACCGATCGAGCGTGAGGCTCACGCGTGGACCGATCGAGACGGATAGTCGGGGCGTGGACCGATCGGTCACTCCTTGGCGTTGTTCATGGCTTTGGTCTACGCTTGGCATTGGTCTCGGTGAGAAGAAAATTCGATCGTTGAACGAGATAGACGAAAAAAAAATTCTAAGTTCACCTCTCGTGGATTTCACTGCGACGTTCAACTGCCGCGTGGACCGATTGAGCGCGAGGCTCACGCGTGGACCGATCGAGACGGACAGTCGGGGCGTGGACCGATCGGACACTCCTTGGCGTTGTTCGTGGCTTTGGTCTACGCTTGGCATTGTACTCGGTGAGGAAGGAAATTCGCTCGTTGAATGAGATTGACGGAAAAAAAAAATCTAAGTTCACCTCATCTCGAGTTCTCTGCGACGTGCAACCGCCGCGTGGACCGATCGAGGGCGAGGCTCACGCGTGGACCGATCGAGACGCACAGTCGGGGCGTGGACCGATCGGACACTTCTTGGCGTTGTCCGTGGCTTTGGTCTACGCTTCGCATTGGCCTCGGTGAGGAAGGAAATTCACTCGTTGAACGAGACCGTCGAAAAAAAAAAATTTTAAGTTCACCTCGTCGCGAGTTCACTGGGACGTTCAACTGCCGCGTGGACCGATCGAGGGCGAGGCTCACGCGTGGACCGATCGAGACGCACAGTCGGGGCGTGGACCGATCGGACACTCCTTGGTGTTGTCCGTGGCTTTGGTCTACGCTTGGCATTGGTCTCGGTGAGGAAGGAAATTCACTCGTTGAACGAGGTAGACGAAAAAAAAATTCTAAATTCACCTCGTGTGGATTTCACTGCGACGTTCAACTGCCGCGTGGACCGATTGAGCGCGAGGCTCACGCGTGGACCGATCGAGACGGACAGTCGGGGCGTGGACCGATCGGACACTTCTTGGCGTTGTTCGTGGCTTTGGTCTACGCTTGGCATTGGTCTCGGTGAGGAAGGAAAGTCGGTCGTTGAACGAGATTGTCGAAAAGAAAAAAATCTAAGTTCACCTCGTCTCGTGTTCTCTGCGACGTCCAACTACCGCGTGGACCGATCGAGCGCGAGGCTCTCGCGTGGACCGATCGAGACGGATAGTCAGGGCGTGGATCCATCGGTAACTCCTTGGCGTTGTTCGTGACTTTGGTCTACGCTTGACATTGGTCTCGGTGAGGAAGGAAATTAGCTCGATGAACGCGACTGACAAAAAAAATAAATAAATTCTAAGTTCACCTCGTCTCGCGTTCTCTGCGACCTTCAACTGCCGCGTGGACCGATCGAGGGCGAGGCTCACGCGTGGACCGATTGAGACGCACAGTCGGGGCGTGGACCGATCGGACACTCCTTGGCGTTGTCCGTGGCTTTGGTCTACGCTTGGCATTGGTCTCGGTGAGGAAGGAAATTCACTCGTTGAACGAGGTAGACGAAAAAAAAATTCTAAATTCACCTCGTGTGGATTTCACTGCGACGTTCAACTGCCGCGTGGACCGATTGAGCGCGAGGCTCACGCGTGGACCCATCGAGACGGACAGTCGGGGCGTGGACCGATCGGACACTCCTTGGCGTTGTTCGTGGCTTAGGTCTACGCTTGGCATTGTACTCGGTGAGGAAGGAAATTCGCTCGTTGAATGAGATTGACGAAAAAAAAATTCTAAGTTCACCTCGTGTGGATTTCACTGCGACGTTCAACTGCCGCGTGGACCGATCGAGGGCGAGGCTCACGCGTGGACCGATCGAGACGCACAGTCGGGGCGTGGACCGATCGGACACTCCTTGGCGTTGTCCGTGGCTTTGGTCTACGCTTGGCATTGGTCTCGCTGAGGAAGGAAATTCACTCGTTGAACGAGGTAGACGAAAAAAAAATTCTAAATTCACCTCGTGTGGATTTCACTGCGACGTTCAACTGCCGCGTGGACCGATTGAGCGCGAGGCTCACGCGTGGACCGATCGAGACGGACAGTCGGGGCGTGGACCGATCGGACACTTCTTGGCGTTGTTCGTGGCTTTGGTCTACGCTTGGCATTCGTCTCGGTGAGCGAGGAAATTCGCTCGTTGAACGAGACTGTCGAAAAAAAAAATTCTAAGTTCACCTCGTCGCGAGTTCTCTGCGACGTTCAACTGCCGCGTGGACCGATCGAGGGCGAGGCTCACACGTGGACCGATCGAGACGGACAGTCGGGGCGTGGACCGATCGGACACTCCTTGGCGTTGTCCGTGGCTTTGGCCTACGCTTGGCATTGGTCTCGGTGAGGAAGGAAGTTCGGTCGTTGAACGAGACCGTCGAAAAAAAAAATTCTAAGTTCACCTCGTCGCGAGTTCACTGCGACGTTCAACTGCCGCGTGAACCGATCGAGCTCGAGTCCCACGGGTGGACCGATCGGGACGGACAGTCGGGGCGTGGACCGATCGGACACTCCTTGGCGTTGTTCATGGCCTTGGTCTACGCTTGGCATTGTTCTCGGTGAGGAAGGAAAGTCGGTCGTTGAGGGAGACTGACGAAAAAAAAAATCGAAGTTCACTTCGTCTCGTGTTCTCTGCGACGTTCAACTGCCGCGTGGACCGATCGAGGGCGAGGGTCACGCTTGGACTGGTCGGGACGGACAGTCGGAGCGTGAACCGATCGGACACTCCTTGGCGTTGTTCGTGGCTTTGGTCTACGCTTGGCATTGGTCTCGGTGAGGAAGGAAAGTCGGTCGTTGAACGAGATTGTCGAAAAGAAAAAAATCTAAGTTCACCTCGTCTCGTGTTCTCTGCGAAGTTCAACTGCCGCGTGGATCGATCGAGGGCGAGGCTCACGCGTGGACCGATCGGGACGGACAGTCGGGGCGTGGACCGATCGGACACTCCTTGGCGTTGTTCGTGGCTTTGGTCTACGCTTGGCATTGGTCTCGGTGAGGAAGAAAAGTCGGTCGTTGAACGAGGTTGACGAAAACAAAAAAGTTCTAAGTTCACCTCATCTCGAGTTCTCTGCGACGTACAACTGCCGCGTGGACCGATCGAGGGCGAGGCTCACGCGTGGACCGATCGAGACGGACAGTCGGGGCGTGGGCCGATCGGACACTCCTTGGCGTTGTTCGTGGCTTTGGTCTACGCTTGGCATTGGTCTCGGAGAGGAAGAAAAGTCGGTCGTTGAACGAGGTTGACGAAAACAAAAAAATTCTAAGTTCACCTTGTCTGGATTTCACTGCGACGTTCAACTGCCGCGTGGACCGACCGAGGGCGAGGCTCACGCGTGGACCGATCGAGACGGACAGTCGGGGCGTGGACCGATCGGACACTCCTTGGCGTTGTTCGTGGCTTTGGTCTACGCTTGGCATTGTACTCGGTGAGGAAGGAAATTCGCTCGTTGAATGAGATTGACGGAAAACAAAATTCTAAGTTCACCTCATCTCGAGTTCTCTGCGACGTTCAACTGCCGCGTGGACCGATCGAGGGCGAGGCTCACGCGTGGACCGATCGAGACGGACAGTCGGGGCGTGGACCGATCGGACACTCCTTGGCGTTGTCCGTGGCTTTGGCCTACGCTTGGCATTGGTCTCGGTGAGGAAGGAAATTCGCTCGTTGAACGAGACCGTCGAAAAAAAAAATTCTAAGTTCACCTCGTCGCGAGTTCACTGCGACGTTCAACCGCCGGGTGGACCGATCGAGTGCGAGGCTCACGCGTGGACCGATCGAGACGGACAGTCGGGGCGTGGACCGATCGGACACTCCTTGGCGTTGTTCGTTGCTTTGGTCAACGCTTCGCATTGGTCTCGGTGAGGAAGGAAATTAGCTCGATGAACGCGACTGACAAAACAATAAATAAATTCTAAGTTCACCTCGTCTCGCGTTCTCTGCTACGTTCAACTGCCGCGTGGACCGATCGAGCGCGAGGCTCACGCGTGGACCGATCGAGACGGATAGTCGGGGCGTGGATTGATCGGTAACTCCTTGGCGTTGTTCGTGGCTTTGGTCTACGCTTGACATTGGTCTCGGTGAGGAAGGAAATTCGCTCGTTGAACGCGACTGACGAAAAACAAAAATTCTAAGTTCACCTCGTCTCAAGTTCTCTGCGACGTTCAACTGCCGCGTGAACCGATCGAGAGCGAGGCTCACGCGTGGACCGATCGAGACTGACAGTCGGGGCGTGGACCGATCGGAGACTCCTTGGCGTTGTTCGTGGCTTTGGTCTACGCTTGGCATTGTACTCGGTGAGGAAGGAAATTCGCTCGTTGAATGAGATTGACGGAAAAAAAAATTCTGAGTTCACCTCATCTCGAGTTCTCTGCGACGTTCAACTGCCGCGTGGACCGATCGAGACGGACACTCGGGGCGTGGCGCGATCGGATACGCCTTGGCTTTGTTCGTGGCTTTGGTCTGCGCTTGGCATTGGTTTCGGTGAGGAAGGAAATTCGCTCGTTGAACGAGACTGACGAAAAAATAAATTCTAAGTTCACCTCGTCTCGAGTTCTCTGCGACGTTCAACTGCCGCGTGAACCGATCGAGAGCGAGGCTCACGCATGGACCGATCGAGACGGACAGTCGGGGCGTGGCCCCATCGGACACGCCTTGGCTTTGTGCGTGGCTTTTGTCAACGCTTGGCATTGGTCTCGGTGAGGAAGGAAACTCGCTCGTTGAAGGAGACTGACGAAAAAAAAAATTCTAAGTTCACCTCGACTCGTGTTCTCTGCGACGGTCAACTGCCGCGTGGACCGATCGAGCGCGAGGCTCACGCGTGGACCGATCGAGACGGACAGTCGGGGCGTGGACCGATCGTTCACTCCTTGGCGTTGTTCATGGCTTTGGTCTACGCTTGGCATTGGTCTCGGTGAGGAAGGAAATTCGCTCGTTGATCGAGATTGATGAAAAAAAAAAATAATAATCCTAGTTCACCTCGTCTCGCGCTCTCTGCGACGTTCAACTGCCGCGTGGACCGATCGAGCGCGAGTCCCATGCGTGGACAGATCGGGACGGACAGTCGGGGCGTGGACCGATCGGACACTCCTTGGCATTGGTGGTGGCTTTGGTCTACGCTTGGCATTGGTCTCGGTGAGGAAGGAAATTCGCTCGTTGAACGAGAGAGACGAAAAAAAAATTCTAAGTTCACCTCGTCTCGAGTTCTCTGCGACGTTCAACTGCCGCGTGGAACGATCGAGGGCGAGGCTCGCGCGTGGACCGACCGAGACGGACAGTCGGGGCGTGAACCGATCGGACACTCCTTGGCGTTGTTCGTGGCTTTGGTCTACGCTTGGCATTGGTTTCGGTGAGGAAGGAAATTCGATCGTTGAACGAGACTGTCGAAAAAAAAATTCTAAGTTCACCTCGTCACGTGTTCTCTGCGACGTTCAACTACCGCGTGGACCGATCGAGCGCGAGGCTCAAACGTGGACCGATCGAGACGGATAGTCGGGGCGTGGATCCATCGGTAACTCCTTGGCGTTGTTCGTGGCTTTGGTCTACGCTTGGCATTGGTCTCGGTGAGGAAGGAAATTCGCTCGTTGAACGAGATAGACGAAAAAAAAAATTCTAGGTTCACCTCGTCTCGAGTTCTCTGCGAAGTTCAACTGCCGCGTGGACCGATCGAGGGCGAGGCTCACGCGTGGACCGATCGAGACGGACAGTCGGGGCGTGGATCGATCGGACACTCCTTGGCGTTGTTCGTGGCTTTGGTCTACGCTTGGCATTGGTTTCGTTGAGGAAGGAAACTCGCTCGTTGAGGGAGACTGACGAAAAAAAATCGAAGTTCACTTCGTCTCGTGTTCTCTGCGACGTTCAACTGCCGCGTGGACCGATCGAGGGCGAGGATCACGCGTGGACCGATCGAGACGTACAGTCGGGGCGTGGACCGATCGGACACTCCTTGGCGTTGTTCGTGGCTTTTGTCAACGCTTGGCATTGGTCTCGGTGAGGAAGGAAACGCGCTCGTTGAAGGAGACTGACGAAAACAAATAATTTCTAAGTTCACCTCGTCTCGCGTTCTGTGCGACGTTCAACTGCCGCGTGGACCGATCGAGCGCGAGGCTCAAACGTGGACCGATCGAGACGGATAGTCGGGGCGTGGATCCATCGGTAACTCCTTGGCGTTGTTCGTGGCTTTGGTCTACGCTTGGCATTGGTCTCGGTGAGGAAGGAAATTCGCTCGTTGAACGAGATAGACGAAAAAAAAAATTCTAGGTTCACCTCGTCTCGAGTTCTCTGCGACGTTCAACTGCCGCGTGGACCGATCGAGGGCGAGGCTCACGCGTGGACCGATCGAGACGGACAGTCGGGGCGTGGATCGATCGGACACTCCTTGGCGTTGTTCGTGGCTTTGGTCTACGCTTGGCATTGGTTTCGTTGAGGAAGGAAACTCGCTCGTTGAGGGAGACTGACGAAAAAAAATCGAAGTTCACTTCGTCTCGTGTTCTCTGCGACGTTCAACTGCCGCGTGGACCGATCGAGGGCGAGGATCACGCGTGGACCGATCGAGACGTACAGTCGGGGCGTGGACCGATCGGACACTCCTTGGCGTTGTTCGTGGCTTTTGTCAACGCTTGGCATTGGTCTCGGTGAGGAAGGAAACTCGCTCGTTGAAGGAGACTGACGAAAAAAAAATTCTAAGTTCACCTCGTCTCGTGTTCTCTGCGACGGTCTACTACGCGTGGACCGATCGAGCGCGAGGCTCACGCGTGGACCGATCGAGACGGATAGTCGGGGCGTGGATCCATCGGTAACTCCTTGGCGTTGTTCGTGGCTTTGGTCTACGCTTGGCATTGGTCTCGGTGAGGAAGGAAAGTCGGTCGTTGAACGAGGTTGACGAAAAAAAAAAATTCTAAGTTCACCTTGTCTCGATTTCACTGCGAAGTTCAACTGCCGCGTGGACCGATGGGGGCGCGAGGCTCACGCGTGGACCGATCGAGACGGACAGTCGGGGCGTGGACCGATCGGACACTCCTTGGCGATGTTCATGGCTTTGGTCTACACTTGGCATTGGTCTCGGTGAGAAGAAAATTCGATCGTTGAACGAGATAGACGAAAAAAAAATTCTAAGTTCACCTCGTGTGGATTTCACTGCGACGTTCAACTGCCGCGTGGACCGATTGAGCGCGAGGCTCACGCGTGGACCGATCGAGACGGACAGTCGGGGCGTGGACCGATCGGACACTCCTTGGCGTTGTTCGTGGCTTCGGTCTACGCTTGGCATTGGTCTCGGTGAGGAAGGAAATTCGCTCGTTGAACGAGATAGACGAAAAAAAAATTCTAAGTTCACCTCGTCTCGAGTTCTCTGCGACGTTCAACTGCCGCGTGGACCGATCGAGCGCGAGGCTCAAGCGTGGACCGATTGAGACGGACAGTCGGGGCGTGGACCAATCGGACACAACTTGGCCTTGTTCATGGCTTTGGTCCACGCTTGGCATTGGTCTCGTTGATGAAGGAAATTCGCTCGTTGAACGAGACGGACGAACAAAAAATCTAAGTTCACCTCGTGTCCAGTTCTTTGCGACGTTCACCTGCCGCGTGGATCGATCGAGCGCGAGGTTCACGCGTGGACCGATCGAGACGGTCAGTCGGGGCGTGGACCGATCGGACACTCCTTGGCGTTGTTTGTGGCTTTGGTCTACGCTTGGCATTGGTCTCGGTGAGGAAAGAAATTCGCTCGTTGAACGAGACTGACAAAAAAAAATAATTTCTAAGTTCACCTCGTCTCGCGTTCTGTGCGACGTTCAACTGCCGCGTGGACCGATCGAGCGCGAGTCCCACGCGTGGACCGATCGGGACGGACAGTCGGGGCGTGGACCGATCGGACACTCCTTGGCGTTGTTCGTAGCTTTGGTCTACGCTTGGCATTGGTCTCGGTGAGGAAGGAAAGTCGGTCGTTGAACGAGGTTGACGAAAAAAAAAATTCTAAGTTCACCTCGTGTGGATTTCACTGCGACGTTCAACTGCTGCGTGGACCGATTGAGCGCGAGGTTCACGCGTGGACCGATCGAGACGGACAGTCGGGGCGTGGACCGACGGACACTCCTTGGCGTTGTTCGTGGCTTCGGTCTACGCTTGGCATTGGTCTCGGTGAGGAAGGAAATTCGCTCGTTGAACGAGATAGACGAAAAAAAAAATTGTAATTTCACCTCGTCTCGAGTTCTCTGCGACGTTCAACTGCCGCGTGGACCGATCGACCGCGAAGCTCAAGCGTGGACCGATTGAGACGGACAGTCGGGGCGTGGACCAATCGGACACACCTTGGCCTTGTTCATGGCTTTGGTCCACGCTTGGCATTGGTCTCGTTGATGAAGGAAATTCGCTCGTTGAACGAGACGGACGAACAAAAAATCTAAGTTCATCTCGTGTCCAGTTCTCTGCGACGTTCACCTGCCGCGTGGATGGATCGAGAGCGAGGCTCACTCGTGGACCGATCGAGAGCGAGGCTCCCGCGTGGACCGATCGAGACGGACAGTCGGGGCGTGGCGCGAGCGGACACGCCTTGGCTTTGTTCGTGGCTTTGGTCTACGCTTGGCATTGGTTTCGGTGAGGAAGGAAATTCGCTCGTTGAACGAGACTGACGAAAAAAAAAATTCTAAGTTCACCTCGTCTCAAGTTCTCTGCGGCGTTCAACTGCCGCGTGAACCGATCGAGAGCGAGGCTCACGCGTGGACCGATCGAGACGGACAGTCGGGGCGTGGCCCCATCGGACACGCCGTGGCTCTGTGCGTGGCTTTTGTCAACGCTTGGCATTGGTCTCGGTGAGGAAGGAAACTCGCTCGTTTACGGAGACTGACGAAAAAAAAAATTCTAAGTTCACCTCGTCTCGTGTTCTCTGCGACGGTCAACTGCCGCGTGGACCGATCGAGCGTGAGGCTCACGCGTGGACCGATCGAGACGGATAGTCGGGGCGTGGACCGATCGGTCACTCCTTGGCGTTGTTCATGGCTTTGGTCTACGCTTGGCATTGATCTCGGTGAGAAGAAAATTCGATCGTTGAACGAGATAGACGAAAAAAAAATTCTAAGTTCACCTCGTGTGGATTTCACTGCGACGTTCAACTGCCGCGTGGACCGATTGAGCGCGAGGCTCACGCGTGGACCGATCGAGACGGACAGTCGGGGCGTGGACCGATCGGACACTCCTTGGCGTTGTTCGTGGCTTTGGTCTACGCTTGGCATTGTACTCGGAGAGGAAGGAAATTCGCTCGTTGAATGAGATTGACGGAAAAAAAAATTCTAAGTTCACCTCATCTCGAGTTCTCTGCGACGTGCAACTGCCGCGTGGACCGATCGAGGGCGAGGCTCACGCGTGGACCGATCGAGACGCACAGTCGGGGCGTGGACCGATCGGACACTCCTTGGCGTTGTCCGTGGCTTTGGTCTACGCTTGGCATTGGTCTCGGTGAGGAAGGAAATTTACTCGTTGAACGAGACCGTCGAAAAAAAAAATTTTAAGTTCACCTCGTCGCGAGTTCACTGGGACGTTCAACTGCCGCGTGGACCGATTGAGCGCGAGGCTCACGCGTGGACCGATCGAGACGGACAGTCGGGGCGTGGACCGATCGGTCACTCCTTGGCGTTGTTCATGGCTTTGGTCTACGCTTGGCATTGGTCTCGGTGAGAAGAAAATTCGATCGTTGAACGAGGTAGACGAAAAAAAAATTCTAAGTTCACCTCGTCGCGAGTTCTCTGCGACGTTCAACTGCCGCGTGGACCGATCGAGCGCGAGGCCCACGCGTGGACCGATCGGGACGGACAGTCGGGGCGTGGACCGATCGGACACTCCTTGGCGTTGTTCGTGGCTTTGGTCTACGCTTGGCATTGGTCTCGGTGAGGAAGAAAAGTCGGTCGTTGCACGAGATTGACGAAAACAAAAAAATTCTAAGTTCACCTTGTCTGGATTTCACTGCGACGTTCAACTGCCGCGTGGACCGATCGAGGGCGAGGCTCACACGTGGACCGATCGAGACGGACAGTCGGGGCGTGGACCGATCGGACACTCCTTGGCGTTGTCCGTGGCTTTGGCCTACGCTTGGCATTGGTCTCGGTGAGGAAGGAAGTTCGGTCGTTGAACGAGACCGTCGAAAAAAAAAATTCTAAGTTCACCTCGTCGCGAGTTCACTGCGACGTTCAACTGCCGCGTGAACCGATCGAGCTCGAGTCCCACGGGTGGACCGATCGGGACGGACAGTCGGGGCGTGGCCCGATCGAGCACACCTTGGCGTTGTTCGTGGCTTTGGTCTACGCTTGGCATTGGTCTCGGTGAGGAAGGAAATTAGCTCGATGAACGCGACTGACAAAAAAATAAATAAATTCTAAGTTCACCTCGTCTCGCGTTCTCTGCGACGTTCAACTGCCGCGTGGACCGATCGAGCGCGAGGCTCACGCGCGGACCGATCGAGACGGATAGTCGGGGCGTGGATTGATCGGTAACTCCTTGGCGTTGTTCGTGGCTTTGGTCTACGCTTGACATTGGTCTCGGTGAGGAAGGAAATTCGCTCGTTGAACGAGATTGACGAGAAAAAAAATTCTAAGTTCACCTCGTCTGGATTTCACTGCGACGTTCAACTGCAGAGTGAACCGACCGAGGGCAAGTCTCACGCGTGGACCGATCGAGACGGACAGTCGGGGTGTGGCCCGATCGGACACGCCTTGGCGTTGTTCGTGGCTTTGGTCTACGCTTCGCATTGGTCTCGGTGAGGAAGGAAATTAGCTCGATGAACGCGACTGACAAAAAAATAAATAAATTCTAAGTTCACCTCGTCGCGAGTTCTCTGCGACGTTCAACTGCCGCGTGGACCGATCGAGACGGACACTCGGGGCGTGGCGCGATCGGATACGCCTTGGCTTTGTTCGTGGCTTTAGTCTGCGCTTGGCATTGGCTTCGGTGAGGAAGGAAATTCGCTCGTTGATCGCGACTGACGAAAAAAAAAAATTCTAAGTTCACCTCGTCTCGTGTTCTCTGCGACGGTCAACTGCCGCGTGGACCGATCGAGCGTGAGGCTCACGCGTGGACCGATCGAGACGGATAGTCGGGGCGTGGACCGATCGGTCACTCCTTGGCGTTGTTCATGGCTTTGGTCTACGCTTGGCATTGGTCTCGGTGAGAAGAAAATTCGATCGTTGAACGAGATAGACGAAAAAAAAATTCTAAGTTCACCTCTCGTGGATTTCACTGCGACGTTCAACTGCCGCGTGGACCGAGTGAGCGCGAGGCTCACGCGTGGACCGATCGAGACGGACAGTCGGGGCGTGGACCGATCGGACACTCCTTGGCGTTGTTCGTGGCTTTGGTCTACGCTTGGCATTGTACTCGGTGAGGAAGGAAATTCGCTCGTTGAATGAGATTGACGGAAAAAAAAATTCTAAGTTCACCTCGTCGCCAGTTCACTGGGACGTTCAACTGCCGCGTGGATCGATCGAGGGCGAGGATCACGCGTGGACCGATCGAGACGGACAGTCGGGGCGTGGACTGATCGGACACGCCTTGGCTTTGTTCGTGGCTTTGGTCTACGCTTGGCATTGGTTTCGGTGAGGAAGGAAATTCGCTCGTTGAACGAGACTGACGAAAAAAAAAATTCTAAGTTCACCTCGTCTCAAGTTCTCTGCGGCGTTCAACTGCCGCGTGAACCGATCGAGAGCGAGGCTCACGCGTGGACCGATCGAGACGGACAGTCGGGGCGTGGCCCCATCGGACACGCCTTGGCTCTGTGCGTGGCTTTTGTCAACGCTTGGCATTGGTCTCGGTGAGGAAGGAAACTCGCTCGTTTACGGAGACTGACGAAAAAAAAAAAATTCTAAGTGCACCTCGTCTCGTGTTCTCTGCGACGGTCAACTGCCGCGTGGACCGATCGAGCGCGAGGCTCCCGCGTGGACCGATCGAGACGGATAGTCGGGGCGTGGACCGATCGGACACTCCTTGGCGTTGTTCGTGGCTTAGGTCTACGCTTGGCATTGTACTCGGTGAGGAAGGAAATTCGCTCGTTGAATGAGATTGACGAAAAAAAAATTCTAAGTTCACCTCGTGTGGATTTCACTGCGACGTTCAACTGCCGCGTGGACCGATCGAGGGCGAGGCTCACGCGTGGACCGATCGAGACGCACAGTCGGGGCGTGGACCGATCGGACACTCCTTGGCGTTGTCCGTGGCCTTGGTCTACGCTTGGCATTGGTCTCGGTGAGGAAGGAAATTCACTCGTTGAACGAGGTAGACGAAAAAAAAATTCTAAATTCACCTCGTGTGGATTTCACTGCGACGTTCAACTGCCGCGTGGACCGATTGAGCGCGAGGCTCACGCGTGGACCGATCGAGACGGACAGTCGGGGCGTGGACCGATCGGACACTTCTTGGCGTTGTTCGTGGCTTTGGTCTACGCTTGGCATTCGTCTCGGTGAGCGAGGAAATTCGCTCGTTGAACGAGACTGTCGAAAAAAAAAATTCTAAGTTCACCTCGTCGCGAGTTCTCTGCGACGTTCAACTGCCGCGTGGACCGATCGAGGGCGAGGCTCACACGTGGACCGATCGAGACGGACAGTCGGGGCGTGGACCGATCGGACACTCCTTGGCGTTGTCCGTGGCTTTGGCCTACGCTTGGCATTGGTCTCGGTGAGGAAGGAAGTTCGGTCGTTGAACGAGACCGTCGAAAAAAAAAATTCTAAGTTCACCTCGTCGCGAGTTCACTGCGACGTTCAACTGCCGCGTGAACCGATCGAGCTCGAGTCCCACAGGTGGACCGATCGGGACGGACAGTCGGGGCGTGGCCCGATCGAACACACCTTGGCGTTGTTCGTGGCTTTGGCCTACGCTTGGCATTGGTCTCGGTGAGGAAGGAATCTCGCTCGTTGAGGGAGACTGACGAAAAAAAAATCGAAGTTCACTTCGTCTCGTGTTCTCTGAGACGTTCGACTGCCGCGTGGACCGATCGAGGGCGAAGCTCACGCGTGGACCGATCGAGACGGACAGTCGGGGCGTGGACCGATCGGACACTCCTTGGCGTTGTTCATGGCCTTGGTCTACGCTTGGCATTGTTCTCGGTGAGGAAGCAAAGTCGGTCGTTGAGGGAGACTGACGAAAAAAAAATCGAAGTTCACTTCGTCTCGTGTTCTCTGCGACGTTCAACTGCCGCGTGGACCGATCGAGGGCGAGGGTCACGCTTGGACTGGTCGGGACGGACAGTCGGAGCGTGAACCGATCGGACACTCCTTGGCGTTGTTCGTGGCTTTGGTCTACGCTTGGCATTGGTCTCGGTGAGGAAGGAAAGTCGGTCGTTGAACGAGATTGTCGACAAGAAAAAAATCTAAGTTCACCTCGTCTCGTGTTCTCTGCGACGTTCAACTACCGCGTGGACCGATCGAGCGCGAGGCTCACGCGTGGACCGATCGAGACGGATAGTCAGGGCGTGGATCCATCGGTAACTCCTTGGCGTTGTTCGTGGCTTTGGTCTATGCTTGACATTGGTCTCGGTGAGGAAGGAAATTAGCTCGATGAACGCAACTGACAAAAAAAATAAATAAATTCTAAGTTCACCTCGTCTCGCGTTCTCTGCGACCTTCAACTGCCGCGTGAACCGATAAAGCTCGAGTCCCACGCGTGGACCGATCGGGTCGGACAGTCGGGGCGTGGCCCGATCGAACACACGTTGGCGTTGTTCGTGGCTTTGGTCTACGCTTGGCATTGGTCTCGGTGAGGAAGGAAACTCGCTCGTTGAGGGAGACTGACGAAAAAAAAAATCGAAGTTCACTTCGTCTCGTGTTCTCTGCGACGTTCAACTGCCGCGTGGATCGATCGAGGGCGAGGATCACGCGTGGACCGATCGGGACGGACAGTCGGGGCGTGGACCGATCGGACACTCCTTGGCGTTGTCCGTGGCTTTGGCCTACGCTTGGCATTGGTCTCGGTGAGGAAGGAAATTCGCTCGTTGAGGGAGACTGACGAAAAAAAAAATCGAAGTTCACTTCGTCTCGTGTTCTCTGCGACGTTCAACTGCCGCGTGGATCGATCGAGGGCGAGGATCACGCGTGGACCGATCGGGACGGACAGTCGAGGCGTGGACCGATCGGACACTCCTTGGCGTTGTTCGTGGCTTTGGTCTACGCTTGGCATTGGTCTCGGTGAGGAAGAAAAGTCGGTCGTTGAACGAGGTTGACGAAAACAAAAAAGTTCTATGTTCACCTCATCTCGAGTTCTCTGCGACGTTCAACTGCCGCGTGGACCGATCGAGGGCGAGGCTCACGCGTGGACCGATCGAGACGGACAGTCGGGGCGTGGACCGATCGGACACTCCTTGGCGTTGTCCGTGGCTTTGGCCTACGCTTGGCATTGGTCTCGGTGAGGAAGGAAATTCGCTCGTTGAACGAGAGCGTCGAAAAAAAAAATTCTAAGTTCACCTCGTCGCGAGATCACTGTGACGTTTAACCGCCGCGTGGACCGATCGAGTGCGAGGCTCACGCGTGGACCGATCGAGACGGACAGTCGGGGCGTGGACCGATCGGACACTCCTTGGCGTTGTTCGTGGCTTTGGTCTACGCTTGGCATTGGTCTCGGTGAGGAAGGAAAGTCGGTCGTTGAACGAGATTGTCGAAAAGAAAAAAATCTAAGTTCACCTCGTCTCGTGTTCTCTGCGACGTTCAACTGCCGCGTGAACTGATAAAGCTCGAGTCCCACGCGTGGACCGATCGGGTCGGACAGTCGGGGCGTGGCCCGATCGAACACACGTTGGCGTTGTTCGTGGCTTTGGTCTACACTTGGCATTGGTCTCGGTGAGGTAGGAAACTCGCTCGTTGAGGGAGACTGACGAAAAAAAAAATCGAAGTTCACTTCGTCTCGTGTTCTCTGCGACGTTCAACTGCCGCGTGGATCGATCGAGGGCGAGGATCACGCGTGGACCGATCGGGACGGACAGTCGGGGCGTGGACCGATCGGACACTCCTTGGCGTTGTTCGTGGCTTTGGTCTACGCTTGGCATTGGTCTCGGTGAGGATGAAATTCGCTCGTTGAACGAGACTGACAAAAAATAATAATTTCTAAGTTCACCTCGTCTCGCGTTCTGTGCGACGTTCAACTGCCGCGTGGACCGATCGAGCGCGAGTCCCACGCGTGGACCGATCGGGACGGACAGTCGGGGCGTGGACCGATCGGACACTCCTTGGCGTTGTTCGTAGCTTTGGTCTACGCTTGGCATTGGTCTCGGTGAGGAAGGAAAGTCGGTCGTTGAACGAGGTTGACGAAAAAAAAAATTCTAAGTTCACCTTGTCTCGATTTCACTGCGACGTTCAACTGCCGCGTGGACCGATGGAGCGCGAGGCTCACGCGTGGACCGATCGAGACGGACAGTCGGGGCGTGGACCGATCGGACACTCCTTGGCGATGTTCATGGCTTTGGTCTACGCTTGGCATTGGTCTCGGTGAGAAGAAAATTCGATCGTTGAACGAGATAGACGAAAAAAAAATTCTAAGTTCACCTCGTGTGGATTTCACTGCGACGTTCAACTGCCGCGTGGACCGATTGAGCGCGAGTCCCACGCGTGGACCGATCGGGACGGACAGTCGGGGCGTGGACCGATCGGACACTCCTTGGCGTTGTTCGTAGCTTTGGTCTACGCTTGGCATTGGTCTCGGTGAGGAAGGAAAGTCGGTCGTTGAACGAGGTTGACGAAAAAAAAAATTCTAAGTTCACCTTGTCTCGATTTCACTGCGACGTTCAACTGCCGCGTGGACCGATGGAGCGCGAGGCTCACGCGTGGACCGATCGAGACGGACAGTCGGGGCGTGGACCGATCGGACACTCCTTGGCGATGTTCATGGCTTTGGTCTACGCTTGGCATTGGTCTCGGTGAGAAGAAAATTCGATCGTTGAACGAGATAGACGAAAAAAAAATTCTAAGTTCACCTCGTGTGGATTTCACTGCGACGTTCAACTGCCGCGTGGATCGATCGAGCGCGAGGCTCACGCGTGGACCGATCGAGAGCGAGGCTCACGCGTGGACCGATCGAGACGGACAGTCGGGGCGTGGCGCGATCGGACACGCCTTGGCTTTGTTCGTGGCTTTGGTCTACGCTTGGCATTGGTTTCGGTGAGGAAGGAAATTCGCTCGTTGAACGAGACTGACGAAAAAAAAAATTCTAAGTTCACCTCGTCTCAAGTTCTCTGCGGCGTTCAACTGCCGCGTGAACCGATCGAGAGCGAGGCTCACGCGTGGACCGATCGAGACGGACAGTCGGGGCGTGGCCCCATCGGACACGCCTTGGCTCTGTGCGTGGCTTTTGTCAACGCTTGGCATTGGTCTCGGTGAGGAAGGAAACTCGCTCGTTTACGGAGACTGACGAAAAAAAAAATTCTAAGTTCACCTCGTCTCGTGTTCTCTGCGACGGTCAACTGCCGCGTGGACCGATCGAGCGTGAGGCTCACGCGTGGACCGATCGAGACGGATAGTCGGGGCGTGGACCGATCGGTCACTCCTTGGCGTTGTTCATGGCTTTGGTCTACGCTTGGCATTGGTCTCGGTGAGAAGAAAATTCGATCGTTGAACGAGATAGACGAAAAAAAAATTCTAAGTTCACCTCTCGTGGATTTCACTGCGACGTTCAACTGCCGCGTGGACCGATTGAGCGCGAGGCTCACGCGTGGACCGATCGAGACGGACAGTCGGGGCGTGGACCGATCGGACACTCCTTGGCGTTGTTCGTGGCTTTGGTCTACGCTTGGCATTGTACTCGGTGAGGAAGGAAATTCGCTCGTTGAATGAGATTGACGGAAAAAAAAATTCTAAGTTCACCTCATCTCGAGTTCTCTGCGACGTGCAACCGCCGCGTGGACCGATCGAGGGCGAGGCTCACGCGTGGACCGATCGAGACGCACAGTCGGGGCGTGGACCGATCGGACACTTCTTGGCGTTGTCCGTGGCTTTGGTCTACGCTTCGCATTGGCCTCGGTGAGGAAGGAAATTCACTCGTTGAACGAGACCGTCGAAAAAAAAAAATTTTAAGTTCACCTCGTCGCGAGTTCACTGGGACGTTCAACTGCCGCGTGGATCGATCGAGGGCGAGGATCACGCGTGGACCGATCGAGACGGACAGTCGGGGCGTGGACCGATCGGACACTCCTTGGCGTTGTTCGTGGCTTTGGTCTATGCGTGGCATTGGTCTCGGTGAGGAAGGAAATTCGCTCGTTGAACGCGACTGACAAAAATAAATAAATATATAAATTCTAAGTTCACCTCGTCTCGCGTTCTCTGCGACGTTCAACTGCCGCGTGGACCGATCGAGCGCGAGGCTCACGCGTGGACCGATCGAGAGCGAGGCTCACGCGTGGACCGATCGAGACGGACAGTCGGGGCGTAGCGCGATCGGACACGCCTTGGCTTTGTTCGTGGCTTTGGTCTACGCTTGGCATTGGTTTCGGTGAGGAAGGAAATTCGCTCGTTGAACGAGACTGACGAAAAAAAAAATTCTAAGTTCACCTCGTCTCAAGTTCTCTGCGGCGTTCAACTGCCGCGTGAACCGATCGAGAGCGAGGCTCACGCGTGGACCGATCGAGACGGACAGTCGGGGCGTGGCCCCATCGGACACGCCTTGGCTCTGTGCGTGGCTTTTGTCAACGCTTGGCATTGGTCTCGGTGAGGAAGGAAACTCGCTCGTTTACGGAGACTGGAGAAAAAAAAAAATTCTAAGTGCACCTCGTCTCGTGTTCTCTGCGACGGTCAACTGCCGCGTGGACCGATCGAGCGCGAGGCTCCCGCGTGGACCGATCGAGACGGATAGTCGGGGCGTGGACCGATCGGTCACTCCTTGGCGTTGTTCATGGCTTTGGTCTACGCTTGGCATTGGTCTCGGTGAGAAGAAAATTCGATCGTTGAACGAGATAGACGAAAAAAAAATTCTAAGTTCACCTCGTGTGGATTTCACTGCGACGTTCAACTGCCGCGTGGATCGATCGAGCGCGAGGCTCACGCGTGGACCGATCGAGAGCGAGGCTCACGCGTGGACCGATCGAGACGGACAGTCGGGGCGTGGCGCGATCGGACACGCCTTGGCTTTGTTCGTGGCTTTGGTCTACGCTTGGCATTGGTTTCGGTGAGGAAGGAAATTCGCTCGTTGAACGAGACTGACGAAAAAAAAAATTCTAAGTTCACCTCGTCTCAAGTTCTCTGCGGCGTTCAACTGCCGCGTGAACCGATCGAGAGCGAGGCTCACGCGTGGACCGATCGAGACGGACAGTCGGGGCGTGGCCCCATCGGACACGCCTTGGCTCTGTGCGTGGCTTTTGTCAACGCTTGGCATTGGTCTCGGTGAGGAAGGAAACTCGCTCGTTTACGGAGACTGACGAAAAAAAAAATTCTAAGTTCACCTCGTCTCGTTTTCTCTGCGACGGTCAACTGCCGCGTGGACCGATCGAGCGTGAGGCTCACGCGTGGACCGATCGAGACGGATAGTCGGGGCGTGGACCGATCGGTCACTCCTTGGCGTTGTTCATGGCTTTGGTCTACGCTTGGCATTGGTCTCGGTGAGAAGAAAATTCGATCGTTGAACGAGATAGACGAAAAAAAAATTCTAAGTTCACCTCTCGTGGATTTCACTGCGACGTTCAACTGCCGCGTGGACCGATTGAGCGCGAGGCTCACGCGTGGACCGATCGAGACGGACAGTCGGGGCGTGGACCGATCGGACACTCCTTGGCGTTGTTCGTGGCTTTGGTCTACGCTTGGCATTGTACTCGGTGAGGAAGGAAATTCGCTCGTTGAATGAGATTGACGGAAAAAAAAATTCTAAGTTCACCTCATCTCGAGTTCTCTGCGACGTGCAACCGCCGCGTGGACCGATCGAGGGCGAGGCTCACGCGTGGACCGATCGAGACGCACAGTCGGGGCGTGGACCGATCGGACACTTCTTGGCGTTGTCCGTGGCTTTGGTCTACGCTTCGCATTGGCCTCGGTGAGGAAGGAAATTCACTCGTTGAACGAGACCGTCGAAAAAAAAAAATTTTAAGTTCACCTCGTCGCGAGTTCACTGGGACGTTCAACTGCCGCGTGGATCGATCGAGGGCGAGGATCACGCGTGGACCGATCGAGACGGACAGTCGGGGCGTGGACCGATCGGACACTCCTTGGCGTTGTTCGTGGCTTTGGTCTATGCGTGGCATTGGTCTCGGTGAGGAAGGAAATTCGCTCGTTGAACGCGACTGACAAAAATAAATAAATATATAAATTCTAAGTTCACCTCGTCTCGCGTTCTCTGCGACGTTCAACTGCCGCGTGGACCGATCGAGCGCGAGGCTCACGCGTGGACCGATCGAGAGCGAGGCTCACGCGTGGACCGATCGAGACGGACAGTCGGGGCGTGGCGCGATCGGACACGCCTTGGCTTTGTTCGTGGCTTTGGTCTACGCTTGGCATTGGTTTCGGTGAGGAAGGAAATTCGCTCGTTGAACGAGACTGACGAAAAAAAAAATTCTAAGTTCACCTCGTCTCAAGTTCTCTGCGGCGTTCAACTGCCGCGTGAACCGATCGAGAGCGAGGCTCACGCGTGGACCGATCGAGACGGACAGTCGGGGCGTGGCCCCATCGGACACGCCTTGGCTCTGTGCGTGGCTTTTGTCAACGCTTGGCATTGGTCTCGGTGAGGAAGGAAACTCGCTCGTTTACGGAGACTGGAGAAAAAAAAATTCTAAGTGCACCTCGTCTCGTGTTCTCTGCGACGGTCAACTGCCGCGTGGACCGATCGAGCGCGAGGCTCCCGCGTGGACCGATCGAGACGGATAGTCGGGGCGTGGACCGATCGGTCACTCCTTGGCGTTGTTCATGGCTTTGGTCTACGCTTGGCATTGGTCTCGGTGAGAAGAAAATTCGATCGTTGAACGAGATAGACGAAAAAAAAATTCTAAGTTCACCTCGTGTGGATTTCACTGCGACGTTCAACTGCCGCGTGGACCGATTGAGCGCGAGGCTCACGCGTGGACCGATCGAGACGGACAGTCGGGGCGTGGACCGATCGGACACTCCTTGGCGTTGTTCGTGGCTTAGGTCTACGCTTGGCATTGTACTCGGTGAGGAAGGAAATTCGCTCGTTGAATGAGATTGACGAAAAAAAAATTCTAAGTTCACCTCGTGTGGATTTCACTGCGACGTTCAACTGCCGCGTGGACCGATCGAGGGCGAGGCTCACGCGTGGACCGATCGAGACGCACAGTCGGGGCGTGGACCGATCGGACACTCCTTGGCGTTGTCCGTGGATTTGGTCTACGCTTGGCATTGGTCTCGGTGAGGAAGGAAATTCACTCGTTGAACGAGGTAGACGAAAAAAAATTCTAAATTCACCTCGTGTGGATTTCACTGCGACGTTCAACTGCCGCGTGGACCGATTGAGCTCGAGTCCCACGCGTGGACCGATCGGGTCGGACAGTCGGGGCGTGGCCCGATCGAACACACGTTGGCGTTGTTCGTGGCTTTGGTCTACACTTGGCATTGGTCTCGGGGAGGAAGGAAATTCACTCGTTGAACGAGACCGTCGAAAAAAAAAAATTTTAAGTTCACCTCGTCGCGTGTTCTCTGCGACGTTCAACTGCCGCGTGGATCGATCGAGGGCGAGGATCACGCGTGGACCGATCGAGACGGACAGTCGGGGCGTGGACCGATCGGACACTCCTTGGCGTTGTTCGTGGCTTTGGTCTATGCGTGGCATTGGTCTCGGTGAGGAAGGAAATTCGCTCGTTGAACGCGACTGACAAAAATAAATAAATATATAAATTCTAAGTTCACCTCGTCTCGCGTTCTCTGCGACGTTCAACTGCCGCGTGGACCGATCGAGCGCGAGGCTCACGCGTGGACCGATCGAGAGCGAGGCTCACGCGTGGACCGATCGAGACGGACAGTCGGGGCGTGGCGCGATCGGACAAGCCTTGGCTTTGTTCGTGGCTTTGGTCTACGCTTGGCATTGGTCTCGGTGAGGAAGGAAACTCGCTCGTTGAAGGAGACTGACGAAAACAAATAATTTCTAAGTTCACCTCGTCTCGCGTTCTGTGCGACGTTCAACTGCCGCGTGGACCGATCGAGCGCGAGGCTCAAACGTGGACCGATCGAGACGGATAGTCGGGGCGTGGATCCATCGGTAACTCCTTGGCGTTGTTCGTGGCTTTGGTCTACGCTTGGCATTGGTCTCGGTGAGGAAGGAAATTCGCTCGTTGAACGAGATAGACGAAAAAAAAAATTCTAGGTTCACCTCGTCTCGAGTTCTCTGCGACGTTCAACTGCCGCGTGGACCGATCGAGGGCGAGGCTCACGCGTGGACCGATCGAGACGGACAGTCGGGGCGTGGATCGATCGGACACTCCTTGGCGTTGTTCGTGGCTTTGGTCTACGCTTGGCATTGGTTTCGTTGAGGAAGGAAACTCGCTCGTTGAGGGAGACTGACGAAAAAAAATCGAAGTTCACTTCGTCTCGTGTTCTCTGCGACGTTCAACTGCCGCGTGGACCGATCGAGGGCGAGGATCACGCGTGGACCGATCGAGACGTACAGTCGGGGCGTGGACCGATCGGACACTCCTTGGCGTTGTTCGTGGCTTTTGTCAACGCTTGGCATTGGTCTCGGTGAGGAAGGAAACTCGCTCGTTGAAGGAGACTGACGAAAAAAAAATTCTAAGTTCACCTCGTCTCGTGTTCTCTGCGACGGTCTACTACGCGTGGACCGATCGAGCGCGAGGCTCACGCGTGGACCGATCGAGACGGATAGTCGGGGCGTGGATCCATCGGTAACTCCTTGGCGTTGTTCGTGGCTTTGGTCTACGCTTGGCATTGGTCTCGGTGAGGAAGGAAAGTCGGTCGTTGAACGAGGTTGACGAAAAAAAAAAATTCTAAGTTCACCTTGTCTCGATTTCACTGCGAAGTTCAACTGCCGCGTGGACCGATGGGGGCGCGAGGCTCACGCGTGGACCGATCGAGACGGACAGTCGGGGCGTGGACCGATCGGACACTCCTTGGCGATGTTCATGGCTTTGGTCTACACTTGGCATTGGTCTCGGTGAGAAGAAAATTCGATCGTTGAACGAGATAGACGAAAAAAAAATTCTAAGTTCACCTCGTGTGGATTTCACTGCGACGTTCAACTGCCGCGTGGACCGATTGAGCGCGAGGCTCACGCGTGGACCGATCGAGACGGACAGTCGGGGCGTGGACCGATCGGACACTCCTTGGCGTTGTTCGTGGCTTCGGTCTACGCTTGGCATTGGTCTCGGTGAGGAAGGAAATTCGCTCGTTGAACGAGATAGACGAAAAAAAAATTCTAAGTTCACCTCGTCTCGAGTTCTCTGCGACGTTCAACTGCCGCGTGGACCGATCGAGCGCGAGGCTCAAGCGTGGACCGATTGAGACGGACAGTCGGGGCGTGGACCAATCGGACACAACTTGGCCTTGTTCATGGCTTTGGTCCACGCTTGGCATTGGTCTCGTTGATGAAGGAAATTCGCTCGTTGAACGAGACGGACGAACAAAAAATCTAAGTTCACCTCGTGTCCAGTTCTTTGCGACGTTCACCTGCCGCGTGGATCGATCGAGCGCGAGGTTCACGCGTGGACCGATCGAGACGGTCAGTCGGGGCGTGGACCGATCGGACACTCCTTGGCGTTGTTTGTGGCTTTGGTCTACGCTTGGCATTGGTCTCGGTGAGGAAAGAAATTCGCTCGTTGAACGAGACTGACAAAAAAAAATAATTTCTAAGTTCACCTCGTCTCGCGTTCTGTGCGACGTTCAACTGCCGCGTGGACCGATCGAGCGCGAGTCCCACGCGTGGACCGATCGGGACGGACAGTCGGGGCGTGGACCGATCGGACACTCCTTGGCGTTGTTCGTAGCTTTGGTCTACGCTTGGCATTGGTCTCGGTGAGGAAGGAAAGTCGGTCGTTGAACGAGGTTGACGAAAAAAAAAATTCTAAGTTCACCTCGTGTGGATTTCACTGCGACGTTCAACTGCTGCGTGGACCGATTGAGCGCGAGGTTCACGCGTGGACCGATCGAGACGGACAGTCGGGGCGTGGACCGACGGACACTCCTTGGCGTTGTTCGTGGCTTCGGTCTACGCTTGGCATTGGTCTCGGTGAGGAAGGAAATTCGCTCGTTGAACGAGATAGACGAAAAAAAAAATTGTAATTTCACCTCGTCTCGAGTTCTCTGCGACGTTCAACTGCCGCGTGGACCGATCGACCGCGAAGCTCAAGCGTGGACCGATTGAGACGGACAGTCGGGGCGTGGACCAATCGGACACACCTTGGCCTTGTTCATGGCTTTGGTCCACGCTTGGCATTGGTCTCGTTGATGAAGGAAATTCGCTCGTTGAACGAGACGGACGAACAAAAAATCTAAGTTCATCTCGTGTCCAGTTCTCTGCGACGTTCACCTGCCGCGTGGATGGATCGAGAGCGAGGCTCACTCGTGGACCGATCGAGAGCGAGGCTCCCGCGTGGACCGATCGAGACGGACAGTCGGGGCGTGGCGCCATCGGACACGCCTTGGCTTTGTTCGTGGCTTTGGTCTACGCTTGGCATTGGTTTCGGTGAGGAAGGAAATTCGCTCGTTGAACGAGACTGACGAAAAAAAAAATTCTAAGTTCACCTCGTCTCAAGTTCTCTGCGGCGTTCAACTGCCGCGTGAACCGATCGAGAGCGAGGCTCACGCGTGGACCGATCGAGACGGACAGTCGGGGCGTGGCCCCATCGGACACGCCGTGGCTCTGTGCGTGGCTTTTGTCAACGCTTGGCATTGGTCTCGGTGAGGAAGGAAACTCGCTCGTTTACGGAGACTGACGAAAAAAAAAATTCTAAGTTCACCTCGTCTCGTGTTCTCTGCGACGGTCAACTGCCGCGTGGACCGATCGAGCGTGAGGCTCACGCGTGGACCGATCGAGACGGATAGTCGGGGCGTGGACCGATCGGTCACTCCTTGGCGTTGTTCATGGCTTTGGTCTACGCTTGGCATTGATCTCGGTGAGAAGAAAATTCGATCGTTGAACGAGATAGACGAAAAAAAAATTCTAAGTTCACCTCGTGTGGATTTCACTGCGACGTTCAACTGCCGCGTGGACCGATTGAGCGCGAGGCTCACGCGTGGACCGATCGAGACGGACAGTCGGGGCGTGGACCGATCGGACACTCCTTGGCGTTGTTCGTGGCTTTGGTCTACGCTTGGCATTGTACTCGGAGAGGAAGGAAATTCGCTCGTTGAATGAGATTGACGGAAAAAAAAATTCTAAGTTCACCTCATCTCGAGTTCTCTGCGACGTGCAACTGCCGCGTGGACCGATCGAGGGCGAGGCTCACGCGTGGACCGATCGAGACGCACAGTCGGGGCGTGGACCGATCGGACACTCCTTGGCGTTGTCCGTGGCTTTGGTCTACGCTTGGCATTGGTCTCGGTGAGGAAGGAAATTTACTCGTTGAACGAGACCGTCGAAAAAAAAAATTTTAAGTTCACCTCGTCGCGAGTTCACTGGGACGTTCAACTGCCGCGTGGACCGATTGAGCGCGAGGCTCACGCGTGGACCGATCGAGACGGACAGTCGGGGCGTGGACCGATCGGTCACTCCTTGGCGTTGTTCATGGCTTTGGTCTACGCTTGGCATTGGTCTCGGTGAGAAGAAAATTCGATCGTTGAACGAGGTAGACGAAAAAAAAATTCTAAGTTCACCTCGTCGCGAGTTCTCTGCGACGTTCAACTGCCGCGTGGACCGATCGAGCGCGAGGCCCACGCGTGGACCGATCGGGACGGACAGTCGGGGCGTGGACCGATCGGACACTCCTTGGCGTTGTTCGTGGCTTTGGTCTACGCTTGGCATTGGTCTCGGTGAGGAAGAAAAGTCGGTCGTTGCACGAGATTGACGAAAACAAAAAAATTCTAAGTTCACCTTGTCTGGATTTCACTGCGACGTTCAACTGCCGCGTGGACCGATCGAGGGCGAGGCTCACACGTGGACCGATCGAGACGGACAGTCGGGGCGTGGACCGATCGGACACTCCTTGGCGTTGTCCGTGGCTTTGGCCTACGCTTGGCATTGGTCTCGGTGAGGAAGGAAGTTCGGTCGTTGAACGAGACCGTCGAAAAAAAAAATTCTAAGTTCACCTCGTCGCGAGTTCACTGCGACGTTCAACTGCCGCGTGAACCGATCGAGCTCGAGTCCCACGGGTGGACCGATCGGGACGGACAGTCGGGGCGTGGCCCGATCGAGCACACCTTGGCGTTGTTCGTGGCTTTGGTCTACGCTTGGCATTGGTCTCGGTGAGGAAGGAAATTAGCTCGATGAACGCGACTGACAAAAAAATAAATAAATTCTAAGTTCACCTCGTCTCGCGTTCTCTGCGACGTTCAACTGCCGCGTGGACCGATCGAGCGCGAGGCTCACGCGCGGACCGATCGAGACGGATAGTCGGGGCGTGGATTGATCGGTAACTCCTTGGCGTTGTTCGTGGCTTTGGTCTACGCTTGACATTGGTCTCGGTGAGGAAGGAAATTCGCTCGTTGAACGAGATTGACGAGAAAAAAAATTCTAAGTTCACCTCGTCTGGATTTCACTGCGACGTTCAACTGCAGAGTGAACCGACCGAGGGCAAGTCTCACGCGTGGACCGATCGAGACGGACAGTCGGGGTGTGGCCCGATCGGACACGCCTTGGCGTTGTTCGTGGCTTTGGTCTACGCTTCGCATTGGTCTCGGTGAGGAAGGAAATTAGCTCGATGAACGCGACTGACAAAAAAATAAATAAATTCTAAGTTCACCTCGTCGCGAGTTCTCTGCGACGTTCAACTGCCGCGTGGACCGATCGAGACGGACACTCGGGGCGTGGCGCGATCGGATACGCCTTGGCTTTGTTCGTGGCTTTAGTCTGCGCTTGGCATTGGCTTCGGTGAGGAAGGAAATTCGCTCGTTGATCGCGACTGACGAAAAAAAAAAATTCTAAGTTCACCTCGTCTCGTGTTCTCTGCGACGGTCAACTGCCGCGTGGACCGATCGAGCGTGAGGCTCACGCGTGGACCGATCGAGACGGATAGTCGGGGCGTGGACCGATCGGTCACTCCTTGGCGTTGTTCATGGCTTTGGTCTACGCTTGGCATTGGTCTCGGTGAGAAGAAAATTCGATCGTTGAACGAGATAGACGAAAAAAAAATTCTAAGTTCACCTCTCGTGGATTTCACTGCGACGTTCAACTGCCGCGTGGACCGAGTGAGCGCGAGGCTCACGCGTGGACCGATCGAGACGGACAGTCGGGGCGTGGACCGATCGGACACTCCTTGGCGTTGTTCGTGGCTTTGGTCTACGCTTGGCATTGTACTCGGTGAGGAAGGAAATTCGCTCGTTGAATGAGATTGACGGAAAAAAAAATTCTAAGTTCACCTCGTCGCCAGTTCACTGGGACGTTCAACTGCCGCGTGGATCGATCGAGGGCGAGGATCACGCGTGGACCGATCGAGACGGACAGTCGGGGCGTGGACTGATCGGACACGCCTTGGCTTTGTTCGTGGCTTTTGTCTACGCTTGGCATTGGTTTCGGTGAGGAAGGAAATTCGCTCGTTGAACGAGACTGACGAAAAAAAAAATTCTAAGTTCACCTCGTCTCAAGTTCTCTGCGGCGTTCAACTGCCGCGTGAACCGATCGAGAGCGAGGCTCACGCGTGGACCGATCGAGACGGACAGTCGGGGCGTGGCCCCATCGGACACGCCTTGGCTCTGTGCGTGGCTTTTGTCAACGCTTGGCATTGGTCTCGGTGAGGAAGGAAACTCGCTCGTTTACGGAGACTGACGAAAAAAAAAAAATTCTAAGTGCACCTCGTCTCGTGTTCTCTGCGACGGTCAACTGCCGCGTGGACCGATCGAGCGCGAGGCTCCCGCGTGGACCGATCGAGACGGATAGTCGGGGCGTGGACCGATCGGACACTCCTTGGCGTTGTTCGTGGCTTAGGTCTACGCTTGGCATTGTACTCGGTGAGGAAGGAAATTCGCTCGTTGAATGAGATTGACGAAAAAAAAATTCTAAGTTCACCTCGTGTGGATTTCACTGCGACGTTCAACTGCCGCGTGGACCGATCGAGGGCGAGGCTCACGCGTGGACCGATCGAGACGCACAGTCGGGGCGTGGACCGATCGGACACTCCTTGGCGTTGTCCGTGGCCTTGGTCTACGCTTGGCATTGGTCTCGGTGAGGAAGGAAATTCACTCGTTGAACGAGGTAGACGAAAAAAAAATTCTAAATTCACCTCGTGTGGATTTCACTGCGACGTTCAACTGCCGCGTGGACCGATTGAGCGCGAGGCTCACGCGTGGACCGATCGAGACGGACAGTCGGGGCGTGGACCGATCGGACACTTCTTGGCGTTGTTCGTGGCTTTGGTCTACGCTTGGCATTCGTCTCGGTGAGCGAGGAAATTCGCTCGTTGAACGAGACTGTCGAAAAAAAAAATTCTAAGTTCACCTCGTCGCGAGTTCTCTGCGACGTTCAACTGCCGCGTGGACCGATCGAGGGCGAGGCTCACACGTGGACCGATCGAGACGGACAGTCGGGGCGTGGACCGATCGGACACTCCTTGGCGTTGTCCGTGGCTTTGGCCTACGCTTGGCATTGGTCTCGGTGAGGAAGGAAGTTCGGTCGTTGAACGAGACCGTCGAAAAAAAAAATTCTAAGTTCACCCCGTCGCGAGTTCACTGCGACGTTCAACTGCCGCGTGAACCGATCGAGCTCGAGTCCCACAGGTGGACCGATCGGGACGGACAGTCGGGGCGTGGCCCGATCGAACACACCTTGGCGTTGTTCGTGGCTTTGGCCTACGCTTGGCATTGGTCTCGGTGAGGAAGGAATCTCGCTCGTTGAGGGAGACTGACGAAAAAAAAATCGAAGTTCACTTCGTCTCGTGTTCTCTGAGACGTTCGACTGCCGCGTGGACCGATCGAGGGCGAAGCTCACGCGTGGACCGATCGAGACGGACAGTCGGGGCGTGGACCGATCGGACACTCCTTGGCGTTGTTCATGGCCTTGGTCTACGCTTGGCATTGTTCTCGGTGAGGAAGCAAAGTCGGTCGTTGAGGGAGACTGACGAAAAAAAAATCGAAGTTCACTTCGTCTCGTGTTCTCTGCGACGTTCAACTGCCGCGTGGACCGATCGAGGGCGAGGGTCACGCTTGGACTGGTCGGGACGGACAGTCGGAGCGTGAACCGATCGGACACTCCTTGGCGTTGTTCGTGGCTTTGGTCTACGCTTGGCATTGGTCTCGGTGAGGAAGGAAAGTCGGTCGTTGAACGAGATTGTCGACAAGAAAAAAATCTAAGTTCACCTCGTCTCGTGTTCTCTGCGACGTTCAACTACCGCGTGGACCGATCGAGCGCGAGGCTCACGCGTGGACCGATCGAGACGGATAGTCAGGGCGTGGATCCATCGGTAACTCCTTGGCGTTGTTCGTGGCTTTGGTCTATGCTTGACATTGGTCTCGGTGAGGAAGGAAATTAGCTCGATGAACGCAACTGACAAAAAAAATAAATAAATTCTAAGTTCACCTCGTCTCGCGTTCTCTGCGACCTTCAACTGCCGCGTGAACCGATAAAGCTCGAGTCCCACGCGTGGACCGATCGGGTCGGACAGTCGGGGCGTGGCCCGATCGAACACACGTTGGCGTTGTTCGTGGCTTTGGTCTACGCTTGGCATTGGTCTCGGTGAGGAAGGAAACTCGCTCGTTGAGGGAGACTGACGAAAAAAAAAATCGAAGTTCACTTCGTCTCGTGTTCTCTGCGACGTTCAACTGCCGCGTGGATCGATCGAGGGCGAGGATCACGCGTGGACCGATCGGGACGGACAGTCGGGGCGTGGACCGATCGGACACTCCTTGGCGTTGTCCGTGGCTTTGGCCTACGCTTGGCATTGGTCTCGGTGAGGAAGGAAATTCGCTCGTTGAGGGAGACTGACGAAAAAAAAAATCGAAGTTCACTTCGTCTCGTGTTCTCTGCGACGTTCAACTGCCGCGTGGATCGATCGAGGGCGAGGATCACGCGTGGACCGATCGGGACGGACAGTCGAGGCGTGGACCGATCGGACACTCCTTGGCGTTGTTCGTGGCTTTGGTCTACGCTTGGCATTGGTCTCGGTGAGGAAGAAAAGTCGGTCGTTGAACGAGGTTGACGAAAACAAAAAAGTTCTATGTTCACCTCATCTCGAGTTCTCTGCGACGTTCAACTGCCGCGTGGACCGATCGAGGGCGAGGCTCACGCGTGGACCGATCGAGACGGACAGTCGGGGCGTGGACCGATCGGACACTCCTTGGCGTTGTCCGTGGCTTTGGCCTACGCTTGGCATTGGTCTCGGTGAGGAAGGAAATTCGCTCGTTGAACGAGAGCGTCGAAAAAAAAAATTCTAAGTTCACCTCGTCGCGAGATCACTGTGACGTTTAACCGCCGCGTGGACCGATCGAGTGCGAGGCTCACGCGTGGACCGATCGAGACGGACAGTCGGGGCGTGGACCGATCGGACACTCCTTGGCGTTGTTCGTGGCTTTGGTCTACGCTTGGCATTGGTCTCGGTGAGGAAGGAAAGTCGGTCGTTGAACGAGATTGTCGAAAAGAAAAAAATCTAAGTTCACCTCGTCTCGTGTTCTCTGCGACGTTCAACTGCCGCGTGAACTGATAAAGCTCGAGTCCCACGCGTGGACCGATCGGGTCGGACAGTCGGGGCGTGGCCCGATCGAACACACGTTGGCGTTGTTCGTGGCTTTGGTCTACACTTGGCATTGGTCTCGGTGAGGTAGGAAACTCGCTCGTTGAGGGAGACTGACGAAAAAAAAAATCGAAGTTCACTTCGTCTCGTGTTCTCTGCGACGTTCAACTGCCGCGTGGATCGATCGAGGGCGAGGATCACGCGTGGACCGATCGGGACGGACAGTCGGGGCGTGGACCGATCGGACACTCCTTGGCGTTGTTCGTGGCTTTGGTCTACGCTTGGCATTGGTCTCGGTGAGGATGAAATTCGCTCGTTGAACGAGACTGACAAAAAATAATAATTTCTAAGTTCACCTCGTCTCGCGTTCTGTGCGACGTTCAACTGCCGCGTGGACCGATCGAGCGCGAGTCCCACGCGTGGACCGATCGGGACGGACAGTCGGGGCGTGGACCGATCGGACACTCCTTGGCGTTGTTCGTAGCTTTGGTCTACGCTTGGCATTGGTCTCGGTGAGGAAGGAAAGTCGGTCGTTGAACGAGGTTGACGAAAAAAAAAATTCTAAGTTCACCTTGTCTCGATTTCACTGCGACGTTCAACTGCCGCGTGGACCGATGGAGCGCGAGGCTCACGCGTGGACCGATCGAGACGGACAGTCGGGGCGTGGACCGATCGGACACTCCTTGGCGATGTTCATGGCTTTGGTCTACGCTTGGCATTGGTCTCGGTGAGAAGAAAATTCGATCGTTGAACGAGATAGACGAAAAAAAAATTCTAAGTTCACCTCGTGTGGATTTCACTGCGACGTTCAACTGCCGCGTGGACCGATTGAGCGCGAGTCCCACGCGTGGACCGATCGGGACGGACAGTCGGGGCGTGGACCGATCGGACACTCCTTGGCGTTGTTCGTAGCTTTGGTCTACGCTTGGCATTGGTCTCGGTGAGGAAGGAAAGTCGGTCGTTGAACGAGGTTGACGAAAAAAAAAATTCTAAGTTCACCTTGTCTCGATTTCACTGCGACGTTCAACTGCCGCGTGGACCGATGGAGCGCGAGGCTCACGCGTGGACCGATCGAGACGGACAGTCGGGGCGTGGACCGATCGGACACTCCTTGGCGATGTTCATGGCTTTGGTCTACGCTTGGCATTGGTCTCGGTGAGAAGAAAATTCGATCGTTGAACGAGATAGACGAAAAAAAAATTCTAAGTTCACCTCGTGTGGATTTCACTGCGACGTTCAACTGCCGCGTGGATCGATCGAGCGCGAGGCTCACGCGTGGACCGATCGAGAGCGAGGCTCACGCGTGGACCGATCGAGACGGACAGTCGGGGCGTGGCGCGATCGGACACGCCTTGGCTTTGTTCGTGGCTTTGGTCTACGCTTGGCATTGGTTTCGGTGAGGAAGGAAATTCGCTCGTTGAACGAGACTGACGAAAAAAAAAATTCTAAGTTCACCTCGTCTCAAGTTCTCTGCGGCGTTCAACTGCCGCGTGAACCGATCGAGAGCGAGGCTCACGCGTGGACCGATCGAGACGGACAGTCGGGGCGTGGCCCCATCGGACACGCCTTGGCTCTGTGCGTGGCTTTTGTCAACGCTTGGCATTGGTCTCGGTGAGGAAGGAAACTCGCTCGTTTACGGAGACTGACGAAAAAAAAAATTCTAAGTTCACCTCGTCTCGTGTTCTCTGCGACGGTCAACTGCCGCGTGGACCGATCGAGCGTGAGGCTCACGCGTGGACCGATCGAGACGGATAGTCGGGGCGTGGACCGATCGGTCACTCCTTGGCGTTGTTCATGGCTTTGGTCTACGCTTGGCATTGGTCTCGGTGAGAAGAAAATTCGATCGTTGAACGAGATAGACGAAAAAAAAATTCTAAGTTCACCTCTCGTGGATTTCACTGCGACGTTCAACTGCCGCGTGGACCGATTGAGCGCGAGGCTCACGCGTGGACCGATCGAGACGGACAGTCGGGGCGTGGACCGATCGGACACTCCTTGGCGTTGTTCGTGGCTTTGGTCTACGCTTGGCATTGTACTCGGTGAGGAAGGAAATTCGCTCGTTGAATGAGATTGACGGAAAAAAAAATTCTAAGTTCACCTCATCTCGAGTTCTCTGCGACGTGCAACCGCCGCGTGGACCGATCGAGGGCGAGGCTCACGCGTGGACCGATCGAGACGCACAGTCGGGGCGTGGACCGATCGGACACTTCTTGGCGTTGTCCGTGGCTTTGGTCTACGCTTCGCATTGGCCTCGGTGAGGAAGGAAATTCACTCGTTGAACGAGACCGTCGAAAAAAAAAAATTTTAAGTTCACCTCGTCGCGAGTTCACTGGGACGTTCAACTGCCGCGTGGATCGATCGAGGGCGAGGATCACGCGTGGACCGATCGAGACGGACAGTCGGGGCGTGGACCGATCGGACACTCCTTGGCGTTGTTCGTGGCTTTGGTCTATGCGTGGCATTGGTCTCGGTGAGGAAGGAAATTCGCTCGTTGAACGCGACTGACAAAAATAAATAAATATATAAATTCTAAGTTCACCTCGTCTCGCGTTCTCTGCGACGTTCAACTGCCGCGTGGACCGATCGAGCGCGAGGCTCACGCGTGGACCGATCGAGAGCGAGGCTCACGCGTGGACCGATCGAGACGGACAGTCGGGGCGTGGCGCGATCGGACACGCCTTGGCTTTGTTCGTGGCTTTGGTCTACGCTTGGCATTGGTTTCGGTGAGGAAGGAAATTCGCTCGTTGAACGAGACTGACGAAAAAAAAAATTCTAAGTTCACCTCGTCTCAAGTTCTCTGCGGCGTTCAACTGCCGCGTGAACCGATCGAGAGCGAGGCTCACGCGTGGACCGATCGAGACGGACAGTCGGGGCGTGGCCCCATCGGACACGCCTTGGCTCTGTGCGTGGCTTTTGTCAACGCTTGGCATTGGTCTCGGTGAGGAAGGAAACTCGCTCGTTTACGGAGACTGGAGAAAAAAAAAAATTCTAAGTGCACCTCGTCTCGTGTTCTCTGCGACGGTCAACTGCCGCGTGGACCGATCGAGCGCGAGGCTCCCGCGTGGACCGATCGAGACGGATAGTCGGGGCGTGGACCGATCGGTCACTCCTTGGCGTTGTTCATGGCTTTGGTCTACGCTTGGCATTGGTCTCGGTGAGAAGAAAATTCGATCGTTGAACGAGATAGACGAAAAAAAAATTCTAAGTTCACCTCGTGTGGATTTCACTGCGACGTTCAACTGCCGCGTGGATCGATCGAGCGCGAGGCTCACGCGTGGACCGATCGAGAGCGAGGCTCACGCGTGGACCGATCGAGACGGACAGTCGGGGCGTGGCGCGATCGGACACGCCTTGGCTTTGTTCGTGGCTTTGGTCTACGCTTGGCATTGGTTTCGGTGAGGAAGGAAATTCGCTCGTTGAACGAGACTGACGAAAAAAAAAATTCTAAGTTCACCTCGTCTCAAGTTCTCTGCGGCGTTCAACTGCCGCGTGAACCGATCGAGAGCGAGGCTCACGCGTGGACCGATCGAGACGGACAGTCGGGGCGTGGCCCCATCGGACACGCCTTGGCTCTGTGCGTGGCTTTTGTCAACGCTTGGCATTGGTCTCGGTGAGGAAGGAAACTCGCTCGTTTACGGAGACTGACGAAAAAAAAAATTCTAAGTTCACCTCGTCTCGTTTTCTCTGCGACGGTCAACTGCCGCGTGGACCGATCGAGCGTGAGGCTCACGCGTGGACCGATCGAGACGGATAGTCGGGGCGTGGACCGATCGGTCACTCCTTGGCGTTGTTCATGGCTTTGGTCTACGCTTGGCATTGGTCTCGGTGAGAAGAAAATTCGATCGTTGAACGAGATAGACGAAAAAAAAATTCTAAGTTCACCTCTCGTGGATTTCACTGCGACGTTCAACTGCCGCGTGGACCGATTGAGCGCGAGGCTCACGCGTGGACCGATCGAGACGGACAGTCGGGGCGTGGACCGATCGGACACTCCTTGGCGTTGTTCGTGGCTTTGGTCTACGCTTGGCATTGTACTCGGTGAGGAAGGAAATTCGCTCGTTGAATGAGATTGACGGAAAAAAAAATTCTAAGTTCACCTCATCTCGAGTTCTCTGCGACGTGCAACCGCCGCGTGGACCGATCGAGGGCGAGGCTCACGCGTGGACCGATCGAGACGCACAGTCGGGGCGTGGACCGATCGGACACTTCTTGGCGTTGTCCGTGGCTTTGGTCTACGCTTCGCATTGGCCTCGGTGAGGAAGGAAATTCACTCGTTGAACGAGACCGTCGAAAAAAAAAAATTTTAAGTTCACCTCGTCGCGAGTTCACTGGGACGTTCAACTGCCGCGTGAATCGATCGAGGGCGAGGATCACGCGTGGACCGATCGAGACGGACAGTCGGGGCGTGGACCGATCGGACACTCCTTGGCGTTGTTCGTGGCTTTGGTCTATGCGTGGCATTGGTCTCGGTGAGGAAGGAAATTCGCTCGTTGAACGCGACTGACAAAAATAAATAAATATATAAATTCTAAGTTCACCTCGTCTCGCGTTCTCTGCGACGTTCAACTGCCGCGTGGACCGATCGAGCGCGAGGCTCACGCGTGGACCGATCGAGAGCGAGGCTCACGCGTGGACCGATCGAGACGGACAGTCGGGGCGTGGCGCGATCGGACACGCCTTGGCTTTGTTCGTGGCTTTGGTCTACGCTTGGCATTGGTTTCGGTGAGGAAGGAAATTCGCTCGTTGAACGAGACTGACGAAAAAAAAAATTCTAAGTTCACCTCGTCTCAAGTTCTCTGCGGCGTTCAACTGCCGCGTGAACCGATCGAGAGCGAGGCTCACGCGTGGACCGATCGAGACGGACAGTCGGGGCGTGGCCCCATCGGACACGCCTTGGCTCTGTGCGTGGCTTTTGTCAACGCTTGGCATTGGTCTCGGTGAGGAAGGAAACTCGCTCGTTTACGGAGACTGGAGAAAAAAAAATTCTAAGTGCACCTCGTCTCGTGTTCTCTGCGACGGTCAACTGCCGCGTGGACCGATCGAGCGCGAGGCTCCCGCGTGGACCGATCGAGACGGATAGTCGGGGCGTGGACCGATCGGTCACTCCTTGGCGTTGTTCATGGCTTTGGTCTACGCTTGGCATTGGTCTCGGTGAGAAGAAAATTCGATCGTTGAACGAGATAGACGAAAAAAAAATTCTAAGTTCACCTCGTGTGGATTTCACTGCGACGTTCAACTGCCGCGTGGACCGATTGAGCGCGAGGCTCACGCGTGGACCGATCGAGACGGACAGTCGGGGCGTGGACCGATCGGACACTCCTTGGCGTTGTTCGTGGCTTAGGTCTACGCTTGGCATTGTACTCGGTGAGGAAGGAAATTCGCTCGTTGAATGAGATTGACGAAAAAAAAATTCTAAGTTCACCTCGTGTGGATTTCACTGCGACGTTCAACTGCCGCGTGGACCGATCGAGGGCGAGGCTCACGCGTGGACCGATCGAGACGCACAGTCGGGGCGTGGACCGATCGGACACTCCTTGGCGTTGTCCGTGGATTTGGTCTACGCTTGGCATTGGTCTCGGTGAGGAAGGAAATTCACTCGTTGAACGAGGTAGACGAAAAAAAATTCTAAATTCACCTCGTGTGGATTTCACTGCGACGTTCAACTGCCGCGTGGACCGATTGAGCTCGAGTCCCACGCGTGGACCGATCGGGTCGGACAGTCGGGGCGTGGCCCGATCGAACACACGTTGGCGTTGTTCGTGGCTTTGGTCTACACTTGGCATTGGTCTCGGGGAGGAAGGAAATTCACTCGTTGAACGAGACCGTCGAAAAAAAAAAATTTTAAGTTCACCTCGTCGCGTGTTCTCTGCGACGTTCAACTGCCGCGTGGATCGATCGAGGGCGAGGATCACGCGTGGACCGATCGAGACGGACAGTCGGGGCGTGGACCGATCGGACACTCCTTGGCGTTGTTCGTGGCTTTGGTCTATGCGTGGCATTGGTCTCGGTGAGGAAGGAAATTCGCTCGTTGAACGCGACTGACAAAAATAAATAAATATATAAATTCTAAGTTCACCTCGTCTCGCGTTCTCTGCGACGTTCAACTGCCGCGTGGACCGATCGAGCGCGAGGCTCACGCGTGGACCGATCGAGAGCGAGGCTCACGCGTGGACCGATCGAGACGGACAGTCGGGGCGTGGCGCGATCGGACAAGCCTTGGCTTTGTTCGTGGCTTTGGTCTACGCTTGGCATTGGTTTCGGTGAGGAAGGAAATTCGCTCGTTGAACGAGACTGACGAAAAAAAAAATTCTAAGTTCACCTCGTCTCAAGTTCTCTGCGGCGTTCAACTGCCGCGTGAACCGATCGAGAGCGAGGCTCACGCGTGGACCGATCGAGACGGACAGTCGGGGCGTGGACCGATCGGACACTCCTTGGCGTTGTCCGTGGCCTTGGTCTACGCTTGGCATTGGTCTCGGTGAGGAAGGAAATTCACTCGTTGAACGAGGTAGACGAAAAAAAAATTCTAAATTCACCTCGTGTGGATTTCACTGCGACGTTCAACTGCCGCGTGGACCGATTGAGCGCGAGGCTCACGCGTGGACCGATCGAGACGGACAGTCGGGGCGTGGACCGATCGGACACTTCTTGGCGTTGTTCGTGGCTTTGGTCTACGCTTGGCATTCGTCTCGGTGAGCGAGGAAATTCGCTCGTTGAACGAGACTGTCGAAAAAAAAATTCTAAGTTCACCTCGTCGCGAGTTCTCTGCGACGTTCAACTGCCGCGTGGACCGATCGAGGGCGAGGCTCACACGTGGACCGATCGAGACGGACAGTCGGGGCGTGGACCGATCGGACACTCCTTGGCGTTGTCCGTGGCCTTGGTCTACGCTTGGCATTGTTCTCGGTGAGGAAGCAAAGTCGGTCGTTGAGGGAGACTGACGAAAAAAAAAATCGAAGTTCACTTCGTCTCGTGTTCTCTGCGACGTTCAACTGCCGCGTGGACCGATCGAGGGCGAGGGTCACGCTTGGACTGGTCGGGACGGACAGTCGGAGCGTGAACCGATCGGACACTCCTTGGCGTTGTTCGTGGCTTTGGTCTACGCTTGGCATTGGTCTCGGTGAGGAAGGAAAGTCGGTCGTTGAACGAGATTGTCGAAAAGAAAAAAATCTAAGTTCACCTCGTCTCGTGTTCTCTGCGACGTTCAACTACCGCGTGGACCGATCGAGCGCGAGGCTCACGCGTGGACCGATCGAGACGGATAGTCAGGGCGTGGATCCATCGGTAACTCCTTGGCGTTGTTCGTGGCTTTGGTCTATGCTTGACATTGGTCTCGGTGAGGAAGGAAATTAGCTCGATGAACGCAACTGACAAAAAAAAAAAATAAATTCTAAGTTCACCTCGTCTCGCGTTCTCTGCGACCTTCAACTGCCGCGTGAACCGATAAAGCTCGAGTCCCACGCGTGGACCGATCGGGTCGGACAGTCGGGGCGTGGCCCGATCGAACACACGTTGGCGTTGTTCGTGGCTTTGGTCTACGCTTGGCATTGGTCTCGGTGAGGAAGGAAACTCGCTCGTTGAGGGAGACTGACGAAAAAAAAAATCGAAGGTCACTTCGTCTCGTGTTCTCTGCGACGTTCAACTGCCGCGTGGATCGATCGAGGGCGAGGATCACGCGTGGACCGATCGGGACGGACAGTCGGGGCGTGGACCGATCGGACACTCCTTGGCGTTGTTCGTGGCTTTGGTCTACGCTTGGCATTGGTCTCGGAGAGGAAGAAAAGTCGGTCGTTGAACGAGGTTGACGAAAACAAAAAAATTCTAAGTTCACCTTGTCTGGATTTCACTGCGACGTTCAACTGCCGCGTGGACCGACCGAGGGCGAGGCTCACGCGTGGACCGATCGAGACGGACAGTCGGGGCGTGGACCGATCGGACACTCCTTGGCGTTGTTCGTGGCTTTGGTCTACGCTTGGCATTGTACTCGGTGAGGAAGGAAATTCGCTCGTTGAATGAGATTGACGGAAAAAAAATTCTACGTTCACCTCATCTCGAGTTCTCTGCGACGTTCAACTGCCGCGTGGACCGATCGAGGGCGAGGCTCACGCGTGGACCGATCGAGACGGACAGTCGGGGCGTGGACCGATCGGACACTCCTTGGCGTTGTCCGTGGCTTTGGCCTACGCTTGGCATTGGTCTCGGTGAGGAAGGAAATTAGCTCGATGAACGCGACTGACAGAAAAAATAAATAAATTCTAAGTTCACCTCGTCTCGCGTTCTCTGCGACCTTCAACTGCCGCGTGAACCGATAAAGCTCGAGTCCCACGCGTGGACCGATCGGGTCGGACAGTCGGGGCGTGGCCCGATCGAACACACGTTGGCGTTGTTCGTGGCTTTGGTCTACGCTTGGCATTGGTCGCGGTGAGGAAGGAAACTCGCTTGTTGAGGGAGACTGACGAAAAAAAAAATCGAAGTTCACTTCGTCTCGTGTTCTCTGCGACGTTCAACTGCCGCGTGGATCGATCGAGGGCGAGGATCACGCGTGGACCGATCGGGACGGACAGTCGGGGCGTGGACCGATCGGACACTCCTTGGCGTTGTTCGTGGCTTTGGTCTACGCTTGGCATTGTACTCGGTGAGGAAGGAAATTCGCTCGTTGAATGAGATTGACGGAAAAAAAAATTCTAAGTTCACCTCATCTCGAGTTCTCTGCGACGTTCAACTGCCGCGTGGACCGATCGAGGGCGAGGCTCACGCGTGGACCGATCGAGACGGACAGTCGGGGCGTGGACCGATCGGACACTCCTTGGCGTTGTTCGTGGCTTTGGTCTACGCTTGGCATTGGTCTCGGTGAGGAAGGAAAGTCGGTCGTTGAACGAGATTGGCGAGAACAAAAATTCTAAGTTCACCTCGTCTGGATTTCACTGCGACGTTCAACTGCAGAGTGAACCGACCGAGGGCGAGTCTCACGCGTGGACCGATCGAGACGGACAGTCGGGGTGTGGCCCGATCGGACACGCCTTGGCGTTGTTCGTGGCTTTGGTCTACGCTTCGCATTGGTCTCGGTGAGGAAGGAAATTCGCTCGTTGAATGAGATTGACGGAAAAAAAAATTCTAAGTTCACCTCATCTCGAGTTCTCTGCGACGTTCAACTGCCGCGTGAACCGATCGAGAGCGAGGCTCACGCGTGGACCGATCGAGACGGACAGTCGGGGCGTGGCCCCATCGGACACGCCTTGGCTCTGTGCGTGGCTTTTGTCAACGCTTGGCATCGGTCTCGGTGAGTAAGGAAACTCGCTCGTTGACGGAGACTGACGAAAAAAAAAAATTCTAAGTTCACCTCGTCTCGTGTTCTCTGCGACGGTCAACTGCCGCGTGGACCGATCGAGCGCGAGGCTCACGCGTGGACCGATCGAGACGGATAGTCGGGGCGTGGACCGATCGGTCACTCCTTGGCGTTGTTCATGGCTTTGGTCTACGCTTGGCATTGGTCTCGGTGAGAAGAAAATTCGATCGTTGAACGAGATAGACGAAAAAAAAATTCTAAGTTCACCTCGTGTGGATTTCACTGCGATGTTCAACTGCCGCGTGGACCGATTGAGCGCGAGGCTCCCGCGTGGACCGATCGAGACGGATAGTCGGGGCGTGGACCGATCGGTCACTCCTTGGCGTTGTTCGTGGCTTAGGTCTACGCTTGGCATTGTACTCGGTGAGGAAGGAAATTCGCTCGTTGAATGAGATTGACGAAAAAAAAATTCTAAGTTCACCTCGTGTGGATTTCACTGCGACGTTCAACTGCCGCGTGGACCGATCGAGGGCGAGGCTCACGCGTGGACCGATCGAGACGCACAGTCGGGGCGTGGACCGATCGGACACTCCTTGGCGTTGTCCGTGGCTTTGGTCTACGCTTGGCATTGGTCTCGGTGAGGAAGGAAATTCACTCGATGAACGAGGTAGACGAAAAAAAAATTCTAAATTCACCTCGTGTGGATTTCACTGCGACGTTCAACTGCCGCGTGGACCGATTGAGCTCGAGGCTCACGCGTGGACCGATCGAGACGGACAGTCGGGGCGTGGACCGATCGGACACTTCTTGGCGTTGTTCGTGGCTTTGGTCTACGCTTGGCATTGGTCTCGGTGAGGAAGGAAAGTCGGTCGTTGAACGAGATTGTCGAAAAGAAAAAAATCTAAGTTCACCTCGTCTCGTGTTCTCTGCGACGTTCAACTACCGCGTGGACCGATCGAGCGCGAGGCTCACGCGTGGACCGATCGAGACGGATAGTCAGGGCGTGGATCCATCGGTAACTCCTTGGCGTTGTTCGTGACTTTGGTCTACGCTTGACATTGGTCTCGGTGAGGAAGGAAATTAGCTCGATGAACGCGACTGACAAAAAAAATAAATAAATTCTAAGTTCACCTCGTCTCGCGTTCTCTGCGACCTTCAACTGCCGCGTGAACCGATAAAGCTCGAGTCCCACGCGTGGACCGATCGGGTCGGACAGTCGGGGCGTGGCCCGATCGAACACACGTTGGCGTTGTTCGTGGCTTTGGTCTACACTTGGCATTGGTCTCGGGGAGGAAGGAAATTCACTCGTTGAACGAGACCGTCGAAAAAAAAAAATTTTAAGTTCACCTCGTCGCGTGTTCTCTGCGACGTTCAACTGCCGCGTGGATCGATCGAGGGCGAGGATCACGCGTGGACCGATCGAGACGGACAGTCGGGGCGTGGACCGATCGGACACTCCTTGGCGTTGTTCGTGGCTTTGGTCTATGCGTGGCATTGGTCTCGGTGAGGAAGGAAATTCGCTCGTTGAACGCGACTGACAAAAATAAATAAATATATAAATTCTAAGTTCACCTCGTCTCGCGTTCTCTGCGACGTTCAACTGCCGCGTGGACCGATCGAGCGCGAGGCTCACGCGTGGACCGATCGAGAGCGAGGCTCACGCGTGGACCGATCGAGACGGACAGTCGGGGCGTGGCGCGATCGGACACGCCTTGGCTTTGTTCGTGGCTTTGGTCTACGCTTGGCATTGGTTTCGGTGAGGAAGGAAATTCGCTCGTTGAACGAGACTGACGAAAAAAAAAATTCTAAGTTCACCTCATCTCAAGTTCTCTGCGGCGTTCAACTGCCGCGTGAACCGATCGAGAGCGAGGCTCACGCGTGGACCGATCGAGACGGACAGTCGGGGCGTGGCCCCATCGGACACGCCTTGGCTCTGTGCGTGGCTTTTGTCAACGCTTGGCATTGGTCTCGGTGAGGAAGGAAACTCGCTCGTTTACGGAGACTGACGAAAAAAAAAGAATTCTAAGTGCACCTCGTCTCGTGTTCTCTGCGACGGTCAACTGCCGCGTGGACCGATCGAGCGCGAGGCTCCCGCGTGGACCGATCGAGACGGATAGTCGGGGCGTGGACCGATCGGTCACTCCTTGGCGTTGTTCATGGCTTTGGCCTACGCTTGCCATTGGTCTCGGTGAGGAAGGAAGTTCGGTCGTTGAACGAGACCGTCGAAAAAAAAATTCTAAGTTCACCTCGTCGCGAGTTCACTGCGACGTTCAACTGCCGCGTGGACCGATTGAGCGCGAGGCTCACGCGTGGACCGATCGAGACGGACAGTCGGGGCGTGGACCGATCGGACACTCCTTGGCGTTGTTCGTGGCTTAGGTCTACGCTTGGCATTGTACTCGGTGAGGAAGGAAACTCGCTCGTTGAGGGAGACTGACGAAAAAAAATCGAAGTTCACTTCGTCTCGTGTTCTCTGCGACGTTCAACTGCCGCGTGGACCGATCGAGGGCGAGGATCACGCGTGGACCGATCGAGACGTACAGTCGGGGCGTGGACCGATCGGACACTCCTTGGCGTTGTTCGTGGCTTTTGTCAACGCTTGGCATTGGTCTCGGTGAGGAAGGAAACTCGCTCGTTGAAGGAGACTGACGAAAAAAAAATTCTAAGTTCACCTCGTCTCGTGTTCTCTGCGACGGTCTACTACGCGTGGACCGATCGAGCGCGAGGCTCACGCGTGGACCGATCGAGACGGATTGTCGGGGCGTGGATCCATCGGTAACTCCTTGGCGTTGTTCGTGGCTTTGGTCTACGCTTGGCATTGGTCTCGGTGAGGAAGGAAAGTCGGTCGTTGAACGAGGTTGACGAAAAAAAAAAATTCTAAGTTCACCTTGTCTCGATTTCACTGCGAAGTTCAACTGCCGCGTGGACCGATGGGGGCGCGAGGCTCACGCGTGGACCGATCGAGACGGACAGTCGGGGCGTGGACCGATCGGACACTCCTTGGCGATGTTCATGGCTTTGGTCTACACTTGGCATTGGTCTCGGTGAGAAGAAAATTCGATCGTTGAACGAGATAGACGAAAAAAAAATTCTAAGTTCACCTCGTGTGGATTTCACTGCGACGTTCAACTGCCGCGTGGACCGATTGAGCGCGAGGCTCACGCGTGGACCGATCGAGACGGACAGTCGGGGCGTGGACCGATCGGACACTCCTTGGCGTTGTTCGTGGCTTCGGTCTACGCTTGGCATTGGTCTCGGTGAGGAAGGAAATTCGCTCGTTGAACGAGATAGACGAAAAAAAAATTCTAAGTTCACCTCGTCTCGAGTTCTCTGCGACGTTCAACTGCCGCGTGGACCGATCGAGCGCGAGGCTCAAGCGTGGACCGATTGAGACGGACAGTCGGGGCGTGGACCAATCGGACACAACTTGGCCTTGTTCATGGCTTTGGTCCACGCTTGGCATTGGTCTCGTTGATGAAGGAAATTCGCTCGTTGAACGAGACGGACGAACAAAAAATCTAAGTTCACCTCGTGTCCAGTTCTTTGCGACGTTCACCTGCCGCGTGGATCGATCGAGCGCGAGGTTCACGCGTGGACCGATCGAGACGGTCAGTCGGGGCGTGGACCGATCGGACACTCCTTGGCGTTGTTTGTGGCTTTGGTCTACGCTTGGCATTGGTCTCGGTGAGGAAAGAAATTCGCTCGTTGAACGAGACTGACAAAAAAAAATAATTTCTAAGTTCACCTCGTCTCGCGTTCTGTGCGACGTTCAACTGCCGCGTGGACCGATCGAGCGCGAGTCCCACGCGTGGACCGATCGGGACGGACAGTCGGGGCGTGGACCGATCGGACACTCCTTGGCGTTGTTCGTAGCTTTGGTCTACGCTTGGCATTGGTCTCGGTGAGGAAGGAAAGTCGGTCGTTGAACGAGGTTGACGAAAAAAAAAATTCTAAGTTCACCTCGTGTGGATTTCACTGCGACGTTCAACTGCTGCGTGGACCGATTGAGCGCGAGGTTCACGCGTGGACCGATCGAGACGGACAGTCGGGGCGTGGACCGACGGACACTCCTTGGCGTTGTTCGTGGTTTCGGTCTACGCTTGGCATTGGTCTCGGTGAGGAAGGAAATTCGCTCGTTGAACGAGATAGACGAAAAAAAAAATTGTAATTTCACCTCGTCTCGAGTTCTCTGCGACGTTCAACTGCCGCGTGGACCGATCGACCGCGAAGCTCAAGCGTGGACCGATTGAGACGGACAGTCGGGGCGTGGACCAATCGGACACACCTTGGCCTTGTTCATGGCTTTGGTCCACGCTTGGCATTGGTCTCGTTGATGAAGGAAATTCGCTCGTTGAACGAGACGGACGAACAAAAAATCTAAGTTCATCTCGTGTCCAGTTCTCTGCGACGTTCACCTGCCGCGTGGATGGATCGAGAGCGAGGCTCACTCGTGGACCGATCGAGAGCGAGGCTCCCGCGTGGACCGATCGAGACGGACAGTCGGGGCGTGGCGCGATCGGACACGCCTTGGCTTTGTTCGTGGCTTTGGTCTACGCTTGGCATTGGTTTCGGTGAGGAAGGAAATTCGCTCGTTGAACGAGACTGACGAAAAAAAAAATTCTAAGTTCACCTCGTCTCAAGTTCTCTGCGGCGTTCAACTGCCGCGTGAACCGATCGAGAGCGAGGCTCACGCGTGGACCGATCGAGACGGACAGTCGGGGCGTGGCCCCATCGGACACGCCGTGGCTCTGTGCGTGGCTTTTGTCAACGCTTGGCATTGGTCTCGGTGAGGAAGGAAACTCGCTCGTTTACGGAGACTGACGAAAAAAAAAATTCTAAGTTCACCTCGTCTCGTGTTCTCTGCGACGGTCAACTGCCGCGTGGACCGATCGAGCGTGAGGCTCACGCGTGGACCGATCGAGACGGATAGTCGGGGCGTGGACCGATCGGTCACTCCTTGGCGTTGTTCATGGCTTTGGTCTACGCTTGGCATTGATCTCGGTGAGAAGAAAATTCGATCGTTGAACGAGATAGACGAAAAAAAAATTCTAAGTTCACCTCGTGTGGATTTCACTGCGACGTTCAACTGCCGCGTGGACCGATTGAGCGCGAGGCTCACGCGTGGACCGATCGAGACGGACAGTCGGGGCGTGGACCGATCGGACACTCCTTGGCGTTGTTCGTGGCTTTGGTCTACGCTTGGCATTGTACTCGGAGAGGAAGGAAATTCGCTCGTTGAATGAGATTGACGGAAAAAAAAATTCTAAGTTCACCTCATCTCGAGTTCTCTGCGACGTGCAACTGCCGCGTGGACCGATCGAGGGCGAGGCTCACGCGTGGACCGATCGAGACGCACAGTCGGGGCGTGGACCGATCGGACACTCCTTGGCGTTGTCCGTGGCTTTGGTCTACGCTTGGCATTGGTCTCGGTGAGGAAGGAAATTTACTCGTTGAACGAGACCGTCGAAAAAAAAAATTTTAAGTTCACCTCGTCGCGAGTTCACTGGGACGTTCAACTGCCGCGTGGACCGATTGAGCGCGAGGCTCACGCGTGGACCGATCGAGACGGACAGTCGGGGCGTGGACCGATCGGTCACTCCTTGGCGTTGTTCATGGCTTTGGTCTACGCTTGGCATTGGTCTCGGTGAGAAGAAAATTCGATCGTTGAACGAGGTAGACGAAAAAAAAATTCTAAGTTCACCTCGTCGCGAGTTCTCTGCGACGTTCAACTGCCGCGTGGACCGATCGAGCGCGAGGCCCACGCGTGGACCGATCGGGACGGACAGTCGGGGCGTGGACCGATCGGACACTCCTTGGCGTTGTTCGTGGCTTTGGTCTACGCTTGGCATTGGTCTCGGTGAGGAAGGAAGTTCGGTCGTTGAACGAGACCGTCGAAAAAAAAAATTCTAAGTTCACCTCGTCGCGAGTTCACTGCGACGTTCAACTGCCGCGTGAACCGATCGAGCTCGAGTCCCACGGGTGGACCGATCGGGACGGACAGTCGGGGCGTGGCCCGATCGAGCACACCTTGGCGTTGTTCGTGGCTTTGGTCTACGCTTGGCATTGGTCTCGGTGAGGAAGGAATCTCGCTCGTTGAGGGAGACTGACGAAAAAAAAAATCGAAGTTCACTTCGTCTCGTGTTCTCTGAGACGTTCAACTGCCGCGTGGACCGATCGAGGGCGAGGCTCACGCGTGGACCGATCGAGACGGACAGTCGGGGCGTGGACCGATCGGACACTCCTTGGCGTTGTTCATGGCTTTGGTCTACGCTTGGCATTGTTCTCGGTGAGAAGAAAATTCGATCGTTGAACGAGATAGACGAAAAAATAAATAAATTCTAAGTTCACCTCGTCTCGCGTTCTCTGCGACGTTCAACTGCCGCGTGGACCGATCGAGCGCGAGGCTCACGCGCGGACCGATCGAGACGGATAGTCGGGGCGTGGATTGATCGGTAACTCCTTGGCGTTGTTCGTGGCTTTGGTCTACGCTTGACATTGGTCTCGGTGAGGAAGGAAATTCGCTCGTTGAACGAGATTGACGAGAAAAAAAATTCTAAGTTCACCTCGTCTGGATTTCACTGCGACGTTCAACTGCAGAGTGAACCGACCGAGGGCAAGTCTCACGCGTGGACCGATCGAGACGGACAGTCGGGGTGTGGCCCGATCGGACACGCCTTGGCGTTGTTCGTGGCTTTGGTCTACGCTTCGCATTGGTCTCGGTGAGGAAGGAAATTAGCTCGATGAACGCGACTGACAAAAAAATAAATAAATTCTAAGTTCACCTCGTCGCGAGTTCTCTGCGACGTTCAACTGCCGCGTGGACCGATCGAGACGGACACTCGGGGCGTGGCGCGATCGGATACGCCTTGGCTTTGTTCGTGGCTTTAGTCTGCGCTTGGCATTGGCTTCGGTGAGGAAGGAAATTCGCTCGTTGATCGCGACTGACGAAAAAAAAAAATTCTAAGTTCACCTCGTCTCGTGTTCTCTGCGACGGTCAACTGCCGCGTGGACCGATCGAGCGTGAGGCTCACGCGTGGACCGATCGAGACGGATAGTCGGGGCGTGGACCGATCGGTCACTCCTTGGCGTTGTTCATGGCTTTGGTCTACGCTTGGCATTGGTCTCGGTGAGAAGAAAATTCGATCGTTGAACGAGATAGACGAAAAAAAAATTCTAAGTTCACCTCTCGTGGATTTCACTGCGACGTTCAACTGCCGCGTGGACCGAGTGAGCGCGAGGCTCACGCGTGGACCGATCGAGACGGACAGTCGGGGCGTGGACCGATCGGACACTCCTTGGCGTTGTTCGTGGATTTGGTCTACGCTTGGCATTGTACTCGGTGAGGAAGGAAATTCGCTCGTTGAATGAGATTGACGGAAAAAAAAATTCTAAGTTCACCTCGTCGCCAGTTCACTGGGACGTTCAACTGCCGCGTGGATCGATCGAGGGCGAGGATCACGCGTGGACCGATCGAGACGGACAGTCGGGGCGTGGACTGATCGGACACTCCTTGGCGTTGTTCGTGGCTTTGGTCTATGCGTGGCATTGGTCTCGGTGAGGAAGGAAATTCGCTCGTTGAACGCGACTGACAAAAATAAATAAATATATAAATTCTAAGTTCACCTCGTCTCGCGTTCTCTGCGACGTTCAACTGCCGCGTGGACCGATCGAGCGCGAGGCTCACGCGTGGACCGATCGAGAGCGAGGCTCACGCGTGGACCGATCGAGACGGACAGTCGGGGCGTGGCGCGATCGGACACGCCTTGGCTTTGTTCGTGGCTTTGGTCTACGCTTGGCATTGGTTTCGGTGAGGAAGGAAATTCGCTCGTTGAACGAGACTGACGAAAAAAAAAATTCTAAGTTCACCTCGTCTCAAGTTCTCTGCGGCGTTCAACTGCCGCGTGAACCGATCGAGAGCGAGGCTCACGCGTGGACCGATCGAGACGGACAGTCGGGGCGTGGCCCCATCGGACACGCCTTGGCTCTGTGCGTGGCTTTTGTCAACGCTTGGCATTGGTCTCGGTGAGGAAGGAAACTCGCTCGTTTACGGAGACTGACGAAAAAAAAAAAATTCTAAGTGCACCTCGTCTCGTGTTCTCTGCGACGGTCAACTGCCGCGTGGACCGATCGAGCGCGAGGCTCCCGCGTGGACCGATCGAGACGGATAGTCGGGGCGTGGACCGATCGGACACTCCTTGGCGTTGTTCGTGGCTTAGGTCTACGCTTGGCATTGTACTCGGTGAGGAAGGAAATTCGCTCGTTGAATGAGATTGACGAAAAAAAAATTCTAAGTTCACCTCGTGTGGATTTCACTGCGACGTTCAACTGCCGCGTGGACCGATCGAGGGCGAGGCTCACGCGTGGACCGATCGAGACGCACAGTCGGGGCGTGGACCGATCGGACACTCCTTGGCGTTGTCCGTGGCCTTGGTCTACGCTTGGCATTGGTCTCGGTGAGGAAGGAAATTCACTCGTTGAACGAGGTAGACGAAAAAAAAATTCTAAATTCACCTCGTGTGGATTTCACTGCGACGTTCAACTGCCGCGTGGACCGATTGAGCGCGAGGCTCACGCGTGGACCGATCGAGACGGACAGTCGGGGCGTGGACCGATCGGACACTTCTTGGCGTTGTTCGTGGCTTTGGTCTACGCTTGGCATTCGTCTCGGTGAGCGAGGAAATTCGCTCGTTGAACGAGACTGTCGAAAAAAAAAATTCTAAGTTCACCTCGTCGCGAGTTCTCTGCGACGTTCAACTGCCGCGTGGACCGATCGAGGGCGAGGCTCACACGTGGACCGATCGAGACGGACAGTCGGGGCGTGGACCGATCGGACACTCCTTGGCGTTGTCCGTGGCTTTGGCCTACGCTTGGCATTGGTCTCGGTGAGGAAGGAAGTTCGGTCGTTGAACGAGACCGTCGAAAAAAAAAATTCTAAGTTCACCTCGTCGCGAGTTCACTGCGACGTTCAACTGCCGCGTGAACCGATCGAGCTCGAGTCCCACAGGTGGACCGATCGGGACGGACAGTCGGGGCGTGGCCCGATCGAACACACCTTGGCGTTGTTCGTGGCTTTGGCCTACGCTTGGCATTGGTCTCGGTGAGGAAGGAATCTCGCTCGTTGAGGGAGACTGACGAAAAAAAAATCGAAGTTCACTTCGTCTCGTGTTCTCTGAGACGTTCGACTGCCGCGTGGACCGATCGAGGGCGAAGCTCACGCGTGGACCGATCGAGACGGACAGTCGGGGCGTGGACCGATCGGACACTCCTTGGCGTTGTTCATGGCCTTGGTCTACGCTTGGCATTGTTCTCGGTGAGGAAGCAAAGTCGGTCGTTGAGGGAGACTGACGAAAAAAAAATCGAAGTTCACTTCGTCTCGTGTTCTCTGCGACGTTCAACTGCCGCGTGGACCGATCGAGGGCGAGGGTCACGCTTGGACTGGTCGGGACGGACAGTCGGAGCGTGAACCGATCGGACACTCCTTGGCGTTGTTCGTGGCTTTGGTCTACGCTTGGCATTGGTCTCGGTGAGGAAGGAAAGTCGGTCGTTGAACGAGATTGTCGACAAGAAAAAAATCTAAGTTCACCTCGTCTCGTGTTCTCTGCGACGTTCAACTACCGCGTGGACCGATCGAGCGCGAGGCTCACGCGTGGACCGATCGAGACGGATAGTCAGGGCGTGGATCCATCGGTAACTCCTTGGCGTTGTTCGTGGCTTTGGTCTATGCTTGACATTGGTCTCGGTGAGGAAGGAAATTAGCTCGATGAACGCAACTGACAAAAAAAATAAATAAATTCTAAGTTCACCTCGTCTCGCGTTCTCTGCGACCTTCAACTGCCGCGTGAACCGATAAAGCTCGAGTCCCACGCGTGGACCGATCGGGTCGGACAGTCGGGGCGTGGCCCGATCGAACACACGTTGGCGTTGTTCGTGGCTTTGGTCTACGCTTGGCATTGGTCTCGGTGAGGAAGGAAACTCGCTCGTTGAGGGAGACTGACGAAAAAAAAAATCGAAGTTCACTTCGTCTCGTGTTCTCTGCGACGTTCAACTGCCGCGTGGACCGATCGAGGGCGAGGGTCACGCTTGGACTGGTCGGGACGGACAGTCGGAGCGTGAACCGATCGGACACTCCTTGGCGTTGTTCGTGGCTTTGGTCTACGCTTGGCATTGGTCTCGGTGAGGAAGGAAAGTCGGTCGTTGAACGAGATTGTCGACAAGAAAAAAATCTAAGTTCACCTCGTCTCGTGTTCTCTGCGACGTTCAACTACCGCGTGGACCGATCGAGCGCGAGGCTCACGCGTGGACCGATCGAGACGGATAGTCAGGGCGTGGATCCATCGGTAACTCCTTGGCGTTGTTCGTGGCTTTGGTCTATGCTTGACATTGGTCTCGGTGAGGAAGGAAATTAGCTCGATGAACGCAACTGACAAAAAAAATAAATAAATTCTAAGTTCACCTCGTCTCGCGTTCTCTGCGACCTTCAACTGCCGCGTGAACCGATAAAGCTCGAGTCCCACGCGTGGACCGATCGGGTCGGACAGTCGGGGCGTGGCCCGATCGAACACACGTTGGCGTTGTTCGTGGCTTTGGTCTACGCTTGGCATTGGTCTCGGTGAGGAAGGAAACTCGCTCGTTGAGGGAGACTGACGAAAAAAAAAATCGAAGTTCACTTCGTCTCGTGTTCTCTGCGACGTTCAACTGCCGCGTGGATCGATCGAGGGCGAGGATCACGCGTGGACCGATCGGGACGGACAGTCGGGGCGTGGACCGATCGGACACTCCTTGGCGTTGTTCGTGGCTTTGGTCTACGCTTGGCATTGGTCTCGGTGAGGAAGAAAAGTCGGTCGTTGAACGAGGTTGACGAAAACAAAAAAGTTCTATGTTCACCTCATCTCGAGTTCTCTGCGACGTTCAACTGCCGCGTGGACCGATCGAGGGCGAGGCTCACGCGTGGACCGATCGAGACGGACAGTCGGGGCGTGGACCGATCGGACACTCCTTGGCGTTGTCCGTGGCTTTGGCCTACGCTTGGCATTGGTCTCGGTGAGGAAGGAAATTCGCTCGTTGAACGAGAGCGTCGAAAAAAAAAATTCTAAGTTCACCTCGTCGCGAGATCACTGTGACGTTTAACCGCCGCGTGGACCGATCGAGTGCGAGGCTCACGCGTGGACCGATCGAGACGGACAGTCGGGGCGTGGACCGATCGGACACTCCTTGGCGTTGTTCGTGGCTTTGGTCTACGCTTGGCATTGGTCTCGGTGAGGAAGGAAAGTCGGTCGTTGAACGAGATTGTCGAAAAGAAAAAAATCTAAGTTCACCTCGTCTCGTGTTCTCTGCGACGTTCAACTGCCGCGTGAACTGATAAAGCTCGAGTCCCACGCGTGGACCGATCGGGTCGGACAGTCGGGGCGTGGCCCGATCGAACACACGTTGGCGTTGTTCGTGGCTTTGGTCTACACTTGGCATTGGTCTCGGTGAGGTAGGAAACTCGCTCGTTGAGGGAGACTGACGAAAAAAAAAATCGAAGTTCACTTCGTCTCGTGTTCTCTGCGACGTTCAACTGCCGCGTGGATCGATCGAGGGCGAGGATCACGCGTGGACCGATCGGGACGGACAGTCGGGGCGTGGACCGATCGGACACTCCTTGGCGTTGTTCGTGGCTTTGGTCTACGCTTGGCATTGGTCTCGGTGAGGATGAAATTCGCTCGTTGAACGAGACTGACAAAAAATAATAATTTCTAAGTTCACCTCGTCTCGCGTTCTGTGCGACGTTCAACTGCCGCGTGGACCGATCGAGCGCGAGTCCCACGCGTGGACCGATCGGGACGGACAGTCGGGGCGTGGACCGATCGGACACTCCTTGGCGTTGTTCGTAGCTTTGGTCTACGCTTGGCATTGGTCTCGGTGAGGAAGGAAAGTCGGTCGTTGAACGAGGTTGACGAAAAAAAAAATTCTAAGTTCACCTTGTCTCGATTTCACTGCGACGTTCAACTGCCGCGTGGACCGATGGAGCGCGAGGCTCACGCGTGGACCGATCGAGACGGACAGTCGGGGCGTGGACCGATCGGACACTCCTTGGCGATGTTCATGGCTTTGGTCTACGCTTGGCATTGGTCTCGGTGAGAAGAAAATTCGATCGTTGAACGAGATAGACGAAAAAAAAATTCTAAGTTCACCTCGTGTGGATTTCACTGCGACGTTCAACTGCCGCGTGGACCGATTGAGCGCGAGTCCCACGCGTGGACCGATCGGGACGGACAGTCGGGGCGTGGACCGATCGGACACTCCTTGGCGTTGTTCGTAGCTTTGGTCTACGCTTGGCATTGGTCTCGGTGAGGAAGGAAAGTCGGTCGTTGAACGAGGTTGACGAAAAAAAAAATTCTAAGTTCACCTTGTCTCGATTTCACTGCGACGTTCAACTGCCGCGTGGACCGATGGAGCGCGAGGCTCACGCGTGGACCGATCGAGACGGACAGTCGGGGCGTGGACCGATCGGACACTCCTTGGCGATGTTCATGGCTTTGGTCTACGCTTGGCATTGGTCTCGGTGAGAAGAAAATTCGATCGTTGAACGAGATAGACGAAAAAAAAATTCTAAGTTCACCTCGTGTGGATTTCACTGCGACGTTCAACTGCCGCGTGGATCGATCGAGCGCGAGGCTCACGCGTGGACCGATCGAGAGCGAGGCTCACGCGTGGACCGATCGAGACGGACAGTCGGGGCGTGGCGCGATCGGACACGCCTTGGCTTTGTTCGTGGCTTTGGTCTACGCTTGGCATTGGTTTCGGTGAGGAAGGAAATTCGCTCGTTGAACGAGACTGACGAAAAAAAAAATTCTAAGTTCACCTCGTCTCAAGTTCTCTGCGGCGTTCAACTGCCGCGTGAACCGATCGAGAGCGAGGCTCACGCGTGGACCGATCGAGACGGACAGTCGGGGCGTGGCCCCATCGGACACGCCTTGGCTCTGTGCGTGGCTTTTGTCAACGCTTGGCATTGGTCTCGGTGAGGAAGGAAACTCGCTCGTTTACGGAGACTGACGAAAAAAAAAATTCTAAGTTCACCTCGTCTCGTGTTCTCTGCGACGGTCAACTGCCGCGTGGACCGATCGAGCGTGAGGCTCACGCGTGGACCGATCGAGACGGATAGTCGGGGCGTGGACCGATCGGTCACTCCTTGGCGTTGTTCATGGCTTTGGTCTACGCTTGGCATTGGTCTCGGTGAGAAGAAAATTCGATCGTTGAACGAGATAGACGAAAAAAAAATTCTAAGTTCACCTCTCGTGGATTTCACTGCGACGTTCAACTGCCGCGTGGACCGATTGAGCGCGAGGCTCACGCGTGGACCGATCGAGACGGACAGTCGGGGCTTGGACCGATCGGACACTCCTTGGCGTTGTTCGTGGCTTTGGTCTACGCTTGGCATTGTACTCGGTGAGGAAGGAAATTCGCTCGTTGAATGAGATTGACGGAAAAAAAAATTCTAAGTTCACCTCATCTCGAGTTCTCTGCGACGTGCAACCGCCGCGTGGACCGATCGAGGGCGAGGCTCACGCGTGGACCGATCGAGACGCACAGTCGGGGCGTGGACCGATCGGACACTTCTTGGCGTTGTCCGTGGCTTTGGTCTACGCTTCGCATTGGCCTCGGTGAGGAAGGAAATTCACTCGTTGAACGAGACCGTCGAAAAAAAAAAATTTTAAGTTCACCTCGTCGCGAGTTCACTGGGACGTTCAACTGCCGCGTGGATCGATCGAGGGCGAGGATCACGCGTGGACCGATCGAGACGGACAGTCGGGGCGTGGACCGATCGGACACTCCTTGGCGTTGTTCGTGGCTTTGGTCTATGCGTGGCATTGGTCTCGGTGAGGAAGGAAATTCGCTCGTTGAACGCGACTGACAAAAATAAATAAATATATAAATTCTAAGTTCACCTCGTCTCGCGTTCTCTGCGACGTTCAACTGCCGCGTGGACCGATCGAGCGCGAGGCTCACGCGTGGACCGATCGAGAGCGAGGCTCACGCGTGGACCGATCGAGACGGACAGTCGGGGCGTGGCGCGATCGGACACGCCTTGGCTTTGTTCGTGGCTTTGGTCTACGCTTGGCATTGGTTTCGGTGAGGAAGGAAATTCGCTCGTTGAACGAGACTGACGAAAAAAAAAATTCTAAGTTCACCTCGTCTCAAGTTCTCTGCGGCGTTCAACTGCCGCGTGAACCGATCGAGAGCGAGGCTCACGCGTGGACCGATCGAGACGGACAGTCGGGGCGTGGCCCCATCGGACACGCCTTGGCTCTGTGCGTGGCTTTTGTCAACGCTTGGCATTGGTCTCGGTGAGGAAGGAAACTCGCTCGTTTACGGAGACTGGAGAAAAAAAAAAATTCTAAGTGCACCTCGTCTCGTGTTCTCTGCGACGGTCAACTGCCGCGTGGACCGATCGAGCGCGAGGCTCCCGCGTGGACCGATCGAGACGGATAGTCGGGGCGTGGACCGATCGGTCACTCCTTGGCGTTGTTCATGGCTTTGGTCTACGCTTGGCATTGGTCTCGGTGAGAAGAAAATTCGATCGTTGAACGAGATAGACGAAAAAAAAATTCTAAGTTCACCTCGTGTGGATTTCACTGCGACGTTCAACTGCCGCGTGGATCGATCGAGCGCGAGGCTCACGCGTGGACCGATCGAGAGCGAGGCTCACGCGTGGACCGATCGAGACGGACAGTCGGGGCGTGGCGCGATCGGACACGCCTTGGCTTTGTTCGTGGCTTTGGTCTACGCTTGGCATTGGTTTCGGTGAGGAAGGAAATTCGCTCGTTGAACGAGACTGACGAAAAACAAAATTCTAAGTTCACCTCGTCTCAAGTTCTCTGCGGCGTTCAACTGCCGCGTGAACCGATCGAGAGCGAGGCTCACGCGTGGACCGATCGAGACGGACAGTCGGGGCGTGGCCCCATCGGACACGCCTTGGCTCTGTGCGTGGCTTTTGTCAACGCTTGGCATTGGTCTCGGTGAGGAAGGAAACTCGCTCGTTTACGGAGACTGACGAAAAAAAAAATTCTAAGTTCACCTCGTCTCGTGTTCTCTGCGACGGTCAACTGCCGCGTGGACCGATCGAGCGTGAGGCTCACGCGTGGACCGATCGAGACGGATAGTCGGGGCGTGGACCGATCGGTCACTCCTTGGCGTTGTTCATGGCTTTGGTCTACGCTTGGCATTGGTCTCGGTGAGAAGAAAATTCGATCGTTGAACGAGATAGACGAAAAAAAAATTCTAAGTTCACCTCTCGTGGATTTCACTGCGACGTTCAACTGCCGCGTGGACCGATTGAGCGCGAGGCTCACGCGTGGACCGATCGAGACGGACAGTCGGGGCGTGGACCGATCGGACACTCCTTGGCGTTGTTCGTGGCTTTGGTCTACGCTTGGCATTGTACTCGGTGAGGAAGGAAATTCGCTCGTTGAATGAGATTGACGGAAAAAAAAATTCTAAGTTCACCTCATCTCGAGTTCTCTGCGACGTGCAACCGCCGCGTGGACCGATCGAGGGCGAGGCTCACGCGTGGACCGATCGAGACGCACAGTCGGGGCGTGGACCGATCGGACACTTCTTGGCGTTGTCCGTGGCTTTGGTCTACGCTTCGCATTGGCCTCGGTGAGGAAGGAAATTCACTCGTTGAACGAGACCGTCGAAAAAAAAAAATTTTAAGTTCACCTCGTCGCGAGTTCACTGGGACGTTCAACTGCCGCGTGGATCGATCGAGGGCGAGGATCACGCGTGGACCGATCGAGACGGACAGTCGGGGCGTGGACCGATCGGACACTCCTTGGCGTTGTTCGTGGCTTTGGTCTATGCCTGGCATTGGTCTCGGTGAGGAAGGAAATTCGCTCGTTGAACGCGACTGACAAAAATAAATAAATATATAAATTCTAAGTTCACCTCGTCTCGCGTTCTCTGCGACGTTCAACTGCCGCGTGGACCGATCGAGCGCGAGGCTCACGCGTGGACCGATCGAGAGCGAGGCTCACGCGTGGACCGATCGAGACGGACAGTCGGGGCGTGGCGCGATCGGACACGCCTTGGCTTTGTTCGTGGCTTTGGTCTACGCTTGGCATTGGTTTCGGTGAGGAAGGAAATTCGCTCGTTGAACGAGACTGACGAAAAAAAAAATTCTAAGTTCACCTCGTCTCAAGTTCTCTGCGGCGTTCAACTGCCGCGTGAACCGATCGAGAGCGAGGCTCACGCGTGGACCGATCGAGACGGACAGTCGGGGCGTGGCCCCATCGGACACGCCTTGGCTCTGTGCGTGGCTTTTGTCAACGCTTGGCATTGGTCTCGGTGAGGAAGGAAACTCGCTCGTTTACGGAGACTGGAGAAAAAAAAAATTCTAAGTGCACCTCGTCTCGTGTTCTCTGCGACGGTCAACTGCCGCGTGGACCGATCGAGCGCGAGGCTCCCGCGTGGACCGATCGAGACGGATAGTCGGGGCGTGGACCGATCGGTCACTCCTTGGCGTTGTTCATGGCTTTGGTCTACGCTTGGCATTGGTCTCGGTGAGAAGAAAATTCGATCGTTGAACGAGATAGACGAAAAAAAAATTCTAAGTTCACCTCGTGTGGATTTCACTGCGACGTTCAACTGCCGCGTGGACCGATTGAGCGCGAGGCTCACGCGTGGACCGATCGAGACGGACAGTCGGCGCGTGGACCGATCGGACACTCCTTGGCGTTGTTCGTGGCTTAGGTCTACGCTTGGCATTGTACTCGGTGAGGAAGGAAATTCGCTCGTTGAATGAGATTGACGAAAAAAAAATTCTAAGTTCACCTCGTGTGGATTTCACTGCGACGTTCAACTGCCGCGTGGACCGATCGAGGGCGAGGCTCACGCGTGGACCGATCGAGACGCACAGTCGGGGCGTGGACCGATCGGACACTCCTTGGCGTTGTCCGTGGATTTGGTCTACGCTTGGCATTGGTCTCGGTGAGGAAGGAAATTCACTCGTTGAACGAGGTAGACGAAAAAAAATTCTAAATTCACCTCGTGTGGATTTCACTGCGACGTTCAACTGCCGCGTGGACCGATTGAGCTCGAGTCCCACGCGTGGACCGATCGGGTCGGACAGTCGGGGCGTGGCTCGATCGAACACACGTTGGCGTTGTTCGTGGCTTTGGTCTACACTTGGCATTGGTCTCGGGGAGGAAGGAAATTCACTCGTTGAACGAGACCGTCGAAAAAAAAAAATTTTAAGTTCACCTCGTCGCGTGTTCTCTGCGACGTTCAACTGCCGCGTGGATCGATCGAGGGCGAGGATCACGCGTGGACCGATCGAGACGGACAGTCGGGGCGTGGACCGATCGGACACTCCTTGGCGTTGTTCGTGGCTTTGGTCTATGCGTGGCATTGGTCTCGGTGAGGAAGGAAATTCGCTCGTTGAACGCGACTGACAAAAATAAATAAATATATAAATTCTAAGTTCACCTCGTCTCGCGTTCTCTGCGACGTTCAACTGCCGCGTGGACCGATCGAGCGCGAGGCTCACGCGTGGACCGATCGAGAGCGAGGCTCACGCGTGGACCGATCGAGACGGACAGTCGGGGCGTGGCGCGATCGGACAAGCCTTGGCTTTGTTCGTGGCTTTGGTCTACGCTTGGCATTGGTTTCGGTGAGGAAGGAAATTCGCTCGTTGAACGAGACTGACGAAAAAAAAAATTCTAAGTTCACCTCGTCTCAAGTTCTCTGCGGCGTTCAACTGCCGCGTGAACCGATCGAGAGCGAGGCTCACGCGTGGACCGATCGAGACGGACAGTCGGGGCGTGGACCGATCGGACACTCCTTGGCGTTGTCCGTGGCCTTGGTCTACGCTTGGCATTGGTCTCGGTGAGGAAGGAAATTCACTCGTTGAACGAGGTAGACGAAAAAAAAATTCTAAATTCACCTCGTGTGGATTTCACTGCGACGTTCAACTGCCGCGTGGACCGATTGAGCGCGAGGCTCACGCGTGGACCGATCGAGACGGACAGTCGGGGCGTGGACCGATCGGACACTTCTTGGCGTTGTTCGTGGCTTTGGTCTACGCTTGGCATTCGTCTCGGTGAGCGAGGAAATTCGCTCGTTGAACGAGACTGTCGAAAAAAAAATTCTAAGTTCACCTCGTCGCGAGTTCTCTGCGACGTTCAACTGCCGCGTGGACCGATCGAGGGCGAGGCTCACACGTGGACCGATCGAGACGGACAGTCGGGGCGTGGACCGATCGGACACTCCTTGGCGTTGTCCGTGGCCTTGGTCTACGCTTGGCATTGTTCTCGGTGAGGAAGCAAAGTCGGTCGTTGAGGGAGACTGACGAAAAAAAAAATCGAAGTTCACTTCGTCTCGTGTTCTCTGCGACGTTCAACTGCCGCGTGGACCGATCGAGGGCGAGGGTCACGCTTGGACTGGTCGGGACGGACAGTCGGAGCGTGAACCGATCGGACACTCCTTGGCGTTGTTCGTGGCTTTGGTCTACGCTTGGCATTGGTCTCGGTGAGGAAGGAAAGTCGGTCGTTGAACGAGATTGTCGAAAAGAAAAAAATCTAAGTTCACCTCGTCTCGTGTTCTCTGCGACGTTCAACTACCGCGTGGACCGATCGAGCGCGAGGCTCACGCGTGGACCGATCGAGACGGATAGTCAGGGCGTGGATCCATCGGTAACTCCTTGGCGTTGTTCGTGGCTTTGGTCTATGCTTGACATTGGTCTCGGTGAGGAAGGAAATTAGCTCGATGAACGCAACTGACAAAAAAAAAAAAAAAATTCTAAGTTCACCTCGTCTCGCGTTCTCTGCGACCTTCAACTGCCGCGTGAACCGATAAAGCTCGAGTCCCACGCGTGGACCGATCGGGTCGGACAGTCGGGGCGTGGCCCGATCGAACACACGTTGGCGTTGTTCGTGGCTTTGGTCTACGCTTGGCATTGGTCTCGGTGAGGAAGGAAACTCGCTCGTTGAGGGAGACTGACGAAAAAAAAAATCGAAGTTCACTTCGTCTCGTGTTCTCTGCGACGTTCAACTGCCGCGTGGATCGATCGAGGGCGAGGATCACGCGTGGACCGATCGGGACGGACAGTCGGGGCGTGGACCGATCGGACACTCCTTGGCGTTGTTCGTGGCTTTGGTCTACGCTTGGCATTGGTCTCGGAGAGGAAGAAAAGTCGGTCGTTGAACGAGGTTGACGAAAACAAAAAAATTCTAAGTTCACCTTGTCTGGATCTCACTGCGACGTTCAACTGCCGCGTGGACCGACCGAGGGCGAGGCTCACGCGTGGACCGATCGAGACGGACAGTCGGGGCGTGGACCGATCGGACACTCCTTGGCGTTGTTCGTGGCTTTGGTCTACGCTTGGCATTGTACTCGGTGAGGAAGGAAATTCGCTCGTTGAATGAGATTGACGGAAAAAAAATTCTACGTTCACCTCATCTCGAGTTCTCTGCGACGTTCAACTGCCGCGTGGACCGATCGAGGGCGAGGCTCACGCGTGGACCGATCGAGACGGACAGTCGGGGCGTGGACCGATCGGACACTCCTTGGCGTTGTCCGTGGCTTTGGCCTACGCTTGGCATTGGTCTCGGTGAGGAAGGAAATTAGCTCGATGAACGCGACTGACAAAAAAAATAAATAAATTCTAAGTTCACCTCGTCTCGCGTTCTCTGCGACCTTCAACTGCCGCGTGAACCGATAAAGCTCGAGTCCCACGCGTGGACCGATCGGGTCGGACAGTCGGGGCGTGGCCCGATCGAACACACGTTGGCGTTGTTCGTGGCTTTGGTCTACGCTTGGAATTGGTCGCGGTGAGGAAGGAAACTCGCTTGTTGAGGGAGACTGACGAAAAAAAAAATCGAAGTTCACTTCGTCTCGTGTTCTCTGCGACGTTCAACTGCCGCGTGGATCGATCGAGGGCGAGGATCACGCGTGGACCGATCGGGACGGACAGTCGGGGCGTGGACCGATCGGACACTCCTTGGCGTTGTTCGTGGCTTTGGTCTACGCTTGGCATTGTACTCGGTGAGGAAGGAAATTCGCTCGTTGAATGAGATTGACGGAAAAAAAAATTCTAAGTTCACCTCATCTCGAGTTCTCTGCGACGTTCAACTGCCGCGTGGACCGATCGAGGGCGAGGCTCACGCGTGGACCGATCGAGACGGACAGTCGGGGCGTGGACCGATCGGACACTCCTTGGCGTTGTTCGTGGCTTTGGTCTACGCTTGGCATTGGTCTCGGTGAGGAAGGAAAGTCGGTCGTTGAACGAGATTGGCGAGAACAAAAATTCTAAGTTCACCTCGTCTGGATTTCACTGCGACGTTCAACTGCAGAGTGAACCGACCGAGGGCGAGTCTCACGCGTGGACCGATCGAGACGGACAGTCGGGGTGTGGCCCGATCGGACACGCCTTGGCGTTGTTCGTGGCTTTGGTCTACGCTTCGCATTGGTCTCGGTGAGGAAGGAAATTCGCTCGTTGAATGAGATTGGCGGAAAAAAAAATTCTAAGTTTACCTCATCTCGAGTTCTCTGCGACGTTCAACTGCCGCGTGAACCGATCGAGAGCGAGGCTCACCCGTGGACCGATCGAGACGGACAGTCGGGGCGTGGCCCCATCGGACACGCCTTGGCTCTGTGCGTGGCTTTTGTCAACGCTTGGCATCGGTCTCGGTGAGGAAGGAAACTCGCTCGTTGACGGAGACTGACGAAAAAAAAAAATTCTAAGTTCACCTCGTCTCGTGTTCTCTGCGACGGTCAACTGCCGCGTGGACCGATCGAGCGCGAGGCTCACGCGTGGACCGATCGAGACGGATAGTCGGGGCGTGGACCGATCGGTCACTCCTTGGCGTTGTTCATGGCTTTGGTCTACGCTTGGCATTGGTCTCGGTGAGAAGAAAATTCGATCGTTGAACGAGATAGACGAAAAAAAAATTCTAAGTTCACCTCGTGTGGATTTCACTGCGATGTTCAACTGCCGCGTGGACCGATTGAGCGCGAGGCTCCCGCGTGGACCGATCGAGACGGATAGTCGGGGCGTGGACCGATCGGTCACTCCTTGGCGTTGTTCGTGGCTTAGGTCTACGCTTGGCATTGTACTCGGTGAGGAAGGAAATTCGCTCGTTGAATGAGATTGACGAAAAAAAAATTCTAAGTTCACCTCGTGTGGATTTCACTGCGACGTTCAACTGCCGCGTGGACCGATCGAGGGCGAGGCTCACGCGTGGACCGATCGAGACGCACAGTCGGGGCGTGGACCGATCGGACACTCCTTGGCGTTGTCCGTGGCTTTGGTCTACGCTTGGCATTGGTCTCGGTGAGGAAGGAAATTCACTCGATGAACGAGGTAGACGAAAAAAAAATTCTAAATTCACCTCGTGTGGATTTCACTGCGACGTTCAACTGCCGCGTGGACCGATTGAGCTCGAGGCTCACGCGTGGACCGATCGAGACGGACAGTCGGGGCGTGGACCGATCGGACACTTCTTGGCGTTGTTCGTGGCTTTGGTCTACGCTTGGCATTGGTCTCGGTGAGGAAGGAAAGTCGGTCGTTGAACGAGATTGTCGAAAAGAAAAAAATCTAAGTTCACCTCGTCTCGTGTTCTCTGCGACGTTCAACTACCGCGTGGACCGATCGAGCGCGAGGCTCACGCGTGGACCGATCGAGACGGATAGTCAGGGCGTGGATCCATCGGTAACTCCTTGGCGTTGTTCGTGACTTTGGTCTACGCTTGACATTGGTCTCGGTGAGGAAGGAAATTAGCTCGATGAACGCGACTGACAAAAAAAATAAATAAATTCTAAGTTCACCTCGTCTCGCGTTCTCTGCGACCTTCAACTGCCGCGTGAACCGATAAAGCTCGAGTCCCACGCGTGGACCGATCGGGTCGGACAGTCGGGGCGTGGCCCGATCGAACACACGTTGGCGTTGTTCGTGGCTTTGGTCTACACTTGGCATTGGTCTCGGGGAGGAAGGAAATTCACTCGTTGAACGAGACCGTCGAAAAAAAAAAATTTTAAGTTCACCTCGTCGCGTGTTCTCTGCGACGTTCAACTGCCGCGTGGATCGATCGAGGGCGAGGATCACGCGTGGACCGATCGAGACGGACAGTCGGGGCGTGGACCGATCGGACACTCCTTGGCGTTGTTCGTGGCTTTGGTCTATGCGTGGCATTGGTCTCGGTGAGGAAGGAAATTCGCTCGTTGAACGCGACTGACAAAAATAAATAAATATATAAATTCTAAGTTCACCTCGTCTCGCGTTCTCTGCGACGTTCAACTGCCGCGTGGACCGATCGAGCGCGAGGCTCACGCGTGGACCGATCGAGAGCGAGGCTCACGCGTGGACCGATCGAGACGGACAGTCGGGGCGTGGCGCGATCGGACACGCCTTGGCTTTGTTCGTGGCTTTGGTCTACGCTTGGCATTGGTTTCGGTGAGGAAGGAAATTCGCTCGTTGAACGAGACTGACGAAAAAAAAAATTCTAAGTTCACCTCATCTCAAGTTCTCTGCGGCGTTCAACTGCCGCGTGAACCGATCGAGAGCGAGGCTCACGCGTGGACCGATCGAGACGGACAGTCGGGGCGTGGCCCCATCGGACACGCCTTGGCTCTGTGCGTGGCTTTTGTCAACGCTTGGCATTGCTCTCGGTGAGGAAGGAAACTCGCTCGTTTACGGAGACTGACGAAAAAAAAAGAATTCTAAGTGCACCTCGTCTCGTGTTCTCTGCGACGGTCAACTGCCGCGTGGACCGATCGAGCGCGAGGCTCCCGCGTGGACCGATCGAGACGGATAGTCGGGGCGTGGACCGATCGGTCACTCCTTGGCGTTGTTCATGGCTTTGGCCTACGCTTGGCATTGGTCTCGGTGAGGAAGGAAGTTCGGTCGTTGAACGAGACCGTCGAAAAAAAAATTCTAAGTTCACCTCGTCGCGAGTTCACTGCGACGTTCAACTGCCGCGTGGACCGATTGAGCGCGAGGCTCACGCGTGGACCGATCGAGACGGACAGTCGGGGCGTGGACCGATCGGACACTCCTTGGCGTTGTTCGTGGCTTAGGTCTACGCTTGGCATTGTACTCGGTGAGGAAGGAAATTCGCTCGTTGAATGAGATTGACGAAAAAAAAATTCTAAGTTCACCTCGTGTGGATTTCACTGCGACGTTCAACTGCCGCGTGGACCGATCGAGGGCGAGGCTCACGCGTGGACCGATCGAGACGCACAGTCGGGGCGTGGACCGATCGGACACTCCTTGGCGTTGTCCGTGGCCTTGGTCTACGCTTGGCATTGGTCTCGGTGAGGAAGGAAATTCACTCGTTGAACGAGGTAGACGAAAAAAAAATTCTAAATTCACCTCGTGTGGATTTCACTGCGACGTTCAACTGCCGCGTGGACCGATTGAGCGCGAGGCTCACGCGTGGACCGATCGAGACGGACAGTCGGGGCGTGGACCGATCGGACACTCCTTGGCGTTGTTCGTGGCTTTGGTCTATGCGTGGCATTGGTCTCGGTGAGGAAGGAAATTCGCTCGTTGAACGCGACTGACAAAAATAAATAAATATATAAATTCTAAGTTCACCTCGTCTCGCGTTCTCTGCGACGTTCAACTGCCGCGTGGACCGATCGAGCGCGAGGCTCACGCGTGGACCGATCGAGAGCGAGGCTCACGCGTGGACCGATCGAGACGGACAGTCGGGGCGTAGCGCGATCGGACAAGCCTTGGCTTTGTTCGTGGCTTTGGTCTACGCTTGGCATTGGTTTCGGTGAGGAAGGAAATTCGCTCGTTGAACGAGACTGACGAAAAAAAAAATTCTAAGTTCACCTCGTCTCAAGTTCTCTGCGGCGTTCAACTGCCGCGTGAACCGATCGAGAGCGAGGCTCACGCGTGGACCGATCGAGACGGACAGTCGGGGCGTGGACCGATCGGACACTCCTTGGCGTTGTCCGTGGCCTTGGTCTACGCTTGGCATTGGTCTCGGTGAGGAAGGAAATTCACTCGTTGAACGAGGTAGACGAAAAAAAAATTCTAAATTCACCTCGTGTGGATTTCACTGCGACGTTCAACTGCCGCGTGGACCGATTGAGCGCGAGGCTCACGCGTGGACCGATCGAGACGGACAGTCGGGGCGTGGACCGATCGGACACTTCTTGGCGTTGTTCGTGGCTTTGGTCTACGCTTGGCATTCGTCTCGGTGAGCGAGGAAATTCGCTCGTTGAACGAGACTGTCGAAAAAAAAATTCTAAGTTCACCTCGTCGCGAGTTCTCTGCGACGTTCAACTGCCGCGTGGACCGATCGAGGGCGAGGCTCACACGTGGACCGATCGAGACGGACAGTCGGGGCGTGGACCGATCGGACACTCCTTGGCGTTGTCCGTGGCCTTGGTCTACGCTTGGCATTGTTCTCGGTGAGGAAGCAAAGTCGGTCGTTGAGGGAGACTGACGAAAAAAAAAATCGAAGTTCACTTCGTCTCGTGTTCTCTGCGACGTTCAACTGCCGCGTGGACCGATCGAGGGCGAGGGTCACGCTTGGACTGGTCGGGACGGACAGTCGGAGCGTGAACCGATCGGACACTCCTTGGCGTTGTTCGTGGCTTTGGTCTACGCTTGGCATTGGTCTCGGTGAGGAAGGAAAGTCGGTCGTTGAACGAGATTGTCGAAAAGAAAAAAATCTAAGTTCACCTCGTCTCGTGTTCTCTGCGACGTTCAACTACCGCGTGGACCGATCGAGCGCGAGGCTCACGCGTGGACCGATCGAGACGGATAGTCAGGGCGTGGATCCATCGGTAACTCCTTGGCGTTGTTCGTGGCTTTGGTCTATGCTTGACATTGGTCTCGGTGAGGAAGGAAATTAGCTCGATGAACGCAACTGACAAAAAAAAAAAATAAATTCTAAGTTCACCTCGTCTCGCGTTCTCTGCGACCTTCAACTGCCGCGTGAACCGATAAAGCTCGAGTCCCACGCGTGGACCGATCGGGTCGGACAGTCGGGGCGTGGCCCGATCGAACACACGTTGGCGTTGTTCGTGGCTTTGGTCTACGCTTGGCATTGGTCTCGGTGAGGAAGGAAACTCGCTCGTTGAGGGAGACTGACGAAAAAAAAATCGAAGTTCACTTCGTCTCGTGTTCTCTGCGACGTTCAACTGCCGCGTGGATCGATCGAGGGCGAGGATCACGCGTGGACCGATCGGGACGGACAGTCGGGGCGTGGACCGATCGGACACTCCTTGGCGTTGTTCGTGGCGTTGGTCTACGCTTGGCATTGGTCTCGGAGAGGAAGAAAAGTCGGTCGTTGAACGAGGTTGACGAAAACAAAAAAATTCTAAGTTCACCTTGTCTGGATTTCACTGCGACGTTCAACTGCCGCGTGGACCGACCGAGGGCGAGGCTCACGCGTGGACCGATCGAGACGGACAGTCGGGGCGTGGACCGATCGGACACTCCTTGGCGTTGTTCGTGGCTTTGGTCTACGCTTGGCATTGTACTCGGTGAGGAAGGAAATTCGTTCGTTGAATGAGATTGACGGAAAAAAAATTCTACGTTCACCTCATCTCGAGTTCTCTGCGACGTTCAACTGCCGCGTGGACCGATCGAGGGCGAGGCTCACGCGTGGACCGATCGAGACGGACAGTCGGGGCGTGGACCGATCGGACACTCCTTGGCGTTGTCCGTGGCTTTGGCCTACGCTTGGCATTGGTCTCGGTGAGGAAGGAAATTAGCTCGATGAACGCGACTGACAAAAAAAATAAATAAATTCTAAGTTCACCTCGTCTCGCGTTCTCTGCGACCTTCAACTGCCGCGTGAACCGATAAAGCTCGAGTCCCACGCGTGGACCGATCGGGTCGGACAGTCGGGGCGTGGCCCGATCGAACACACGTTGGCGTTGTTCGTGGCTTTGGTCTACGCTTGGCATTGGTCGCGGTGAGGAAGGAAACTCGCTTGTTGAGGGAGACTGACGAAAAAAAAAATCGAAGTTCACTTCGTCTCGTGTTCTCTGCGACGTTCAACTGCCGCGTGGATCGATCGAGGGCGAGGATCACGCGTGGACCGATCGGGACGGACAGTCGGGGCGTGGACCGATCGGACACTCCTTGGCGTTGTTCGTGGCTTTGGTCTACGCTTGGCATTGTACTCGGTGAGGAAGGAAATTCGCTCGTTAAATGAGATTGACGGAAAAAAAAATTCTAAGTTCACCTCATCTCGAGTTCTCTGCGACGTTCAACTGCCGCGTGGACCGATCGAGGGCGAGGCTCACGCGTGGACCGATCGAGACGGACAGTCGGGGCGTGGACCGATCGGACACTCCTTGGCGTTGTTCGTGGCTTTGGTCTACGCTTGGCATTGGTCTCGGTGAGGAAGGAAAGTCGGTCGTTGAACGAGATTGGCGAGAACAAAAATTCTAAGTTCACCTCGTCTGGATTTCACTGCGACGTTCAACTGCAGAGTGAACCGACCGAGGGCGAGTCTCACGCGTGGACCGATCGAGACGGACAGTCGGGGTGTGGCCCGATCGGACACGCCTTGGCGTTGTTCGTGGCTTTGGTCTACGCTTCGCATTGGTCTCGGTGAGGAAGGAAATTCGCTCGTTGAATGAGATTGACGGAAAAAAAAATTCTAAGTTCACCTCATCTCGAGTTCTCTGCGACGTTCAACTGCCGCGTGAACCGATCGAGAGCGAGGCTCACGCGTGGACCGATCGAGACGGACAGTCGGGGCGTGGCCCCATCGGACACGCCTTGGCTCTGTGCGTGGCTTTTGTCAACGCTTGGCATTGGTCTCGGTGAGGAAGGAAACTCGCTCGTTGACGGAGACTGACGAAAAAAAAAAATTCTAAGTTCACCTCGTCTCGTGTTCTCTGCGACGGTCAACTGCCGCGTGGACCGATCGAGCGCGAGGCTCACGCGTGGACCGATCGAGACGGATAGTCGGGGCGTGGACCGATCGGTCACTCCTTGGCGTTGTTCATGGCTTTGGTCTACGCTTGGCATTGGTCTCGGTGAGAAGAAAATTCGATCGTTGAACGAGATAGACGAAAAAAAAATTCTAAGTTCACCTCGTGTGGATTTCACTGCGATGTTCAACTGCCGCGTGGACCGATTGAGCGCGAGGCTCCCGCGTGGACCGATCGAGACGGATAGTCGGGGCGTGGACCGATCGGTCACTCCTTGGCGTTGTTCGTGGCTTAGGTCTACGCTTGGCATTGTACTCGGTGAGGAAGGAAATTCGCTCGTTGAATGAGATTGACGAAAAAAAAATTCTAAGTTCACCTCGTGTGGATTTCACTGCGACGTTCAACTGCCGCGTGGACCGATCGAGGGCGAGGCTCACGCGTGGACCGATCGAGACGCACAGTCGGGGCGTGGACCGATCGGACACTCCTTGGCGTTGTCCGTGGCTTTGGTCTACGCTTGGCATTGGTCTCGGTGAGGAAGGAAATTCACTCGTTGAACGAGGTAGACGAAAAAAAAATTCTAAATTCACCTCGTGTGGATTTCACTGCGACGTTCAACTGCCGCGTGGACCGATTGAGCTCGAGGCTCACGCGTGGACCGATCGAGACGGACAGTCGGGGCGTGGACCGATCGGACACTTCTTGGCGTTGTTCGTGGCTTTGGTCTACGCTTGGCATTGGTCTCGGTGAGGAAGGAAAGTCGGTCGTTGAACGAGATTGTCGAAAAGAAAAAAATCTAAGTTCACCTCGTCTCGTGTTCTCTGCGACGTTCAACTACCGCGTGGACCGATCGAGCGCGAGGCTCACGCGTGGACCGATCGAGACGGATAGTCAGGGCGTGGATCCATCGGTAACTCCTTGGCGTTGTTCGTGACTTTGGTCTACGCTTGACATTGGTCTCGGTGAGGAAGGAAATTAGCTCGATGAACGCGACTGACAAAAAAAATAAATAAATTCTAAGTTCACCTCGTCTCGCGTTCTCTGCGACCTTCAACTGCCGCGTGAACCGATAAAGCTCGAGTCCCACGCGTGGACCGATCGGGTCGGACAGTCGGGGCGTGGCCCGATCGAACACACGTCGGCGTTGTTCGTGGCTTTGGTCTACACTTGGCATTGGTCTCGGGGAGGAAGGAAATTCACTCGTTGAACGAGACCGTCGAAAAAAAAAAATTTTAAGTTCACCTCGTCGCGTGTTCTCTGCGACGTTCAACTGCCGCGTGGATCGATCGAGGGCGAGGATCACGCGTGGACCGATCGAGACGGACAGTCGGGGCGTGGACCGATCGGACACTCCTTGGCGTTGTTCGTGGCTTTGGTCTATGCGTGGCATTGGTCTCGGTGAGGAAGGAAATTCGCTCGTTGAACGCGACTGACAAAAATAAATAAATATATAAATTCTAAGTTCACCTCGTCTCGCGTTCTCTGCGACGTTCAACTGCCGCGTGGACCGATCGAGCGCGAGGCTCACGCGTGGACCGATCGAGAGCGAGGCTCACGCGTGGACCGATCGAGACGGACAGTCGGGGCGTGGCGCGATCGGACACGCCTTGGCTTTGTTCGTGGCTTTGGTCTACGCTTGGCATTGGTTTCGGTGAGGAAGGAAATTCGCTCGTTGAACGAGACTGACGAAAAAAAAAATTCTAAGTTCACCTCGTCTCAAGTTCTCTGCGGCGTTCAACTGCCGCGTGAACCGATCGAGAGCGAGGCTCACGCGTGGACCGATCGAGACGGACAGTCGGGGCGTGGCCCCATCGGACACGCCTTGGCTCTGTGCGTGGCTTTTGTCAACGCTTGGCATTGGTCTCGGTGAGGAAGGAAACTCGCTCGTTTACGGAGACTGACGAAAAAAAAAATTCTAAGTGCACCTCGTCTCGTGTTCTCTGCGACGGTCAACTGCCGCGTGGACCGATCGAGCGCGAGGCTCCCGCGTGGACCGATCGAGACGGATAGTCGGGGCGTGGACCGATCGGTCACTCCTTGGCGTTGTTCATGGCTTTGGTCTACGCTTGGCATTGGTCTCGGTGAGAAGAAAATTCGATCGTTGAACGAGATAGACGAAAAAAAAATTCTAAGTTCACCTCGTGTGGATTTCACTGCGACGTTCAACTGCCGCGTGGACCGATTGAGCGCGAGGCTCACGCGTGGACCGATCGAGACGGACAGTCGGGGCGTGGACCGATCGGACACTTCTTGGCGTTGTTCGTGGCTTTGGTCTACGCTTGGCATTCGTCTCGGTGAGGAAGGAAATTCGCTCGTTGAACGAGATTGGCGAGAACAAAAATTCTAAGTTCACCTCGTCTGGATTTCACTGCGACGTTCAACTGCAGAGTGAACCGACCGAGGGCGAGTCTCACGCGTGGACCGATCGAGACGGACAGTCGGGGTGTGGCCCGATCGGACACGCCTTGGCGTTGTTCGTGGCTTTGGTCTACGCTTCGCATTGGTCTCGGTGAGGAAGGAAATTCGCTCGTTGAATGAGATTGACGGAAAAAAAAATTCTAAGTTCACCTCATCTCGAGTTCTCTGCGACGTTCAACTGCCGCGTGAACCGATCGAGAGCGAGGCTCACGCGTGGACCGATCGAGACGGACAGTCGGGGCGTGGCCCCATCGGACACGCCTTGGCTCTGTGCGTGGCTTTTGTCAACGCTTGGCATTGGTCTCGGTGAGGAAGGAAACTCGCTCGTTGACGGAGACTGACGAAAAAAAAAAATTCTAAGTTCACCTCGTCTCGTGTTCTCTGCGACGGTCAACTGCCGCGTGGACCGATCGAGCGCGAGGCTCACGCGTGGACCGATCGAGACGGATAGTCGGGGCGTGGACCGATCGGTCACTCCTTGGCGTTGTTCATGGCTTTGGTCTACGCTTGGCATTGGTCTCGGTGAGAAGAAAATTCGATCGTTGAACGAGATAGACGAAAAAAAAATTCTAAGTTCACCTCGTGTGGATTTCACTGCGATGTTCAACTGCCGCGTGGACCGATTGAGCGCGAGGCTCCCGCGTGGACCGATCGAGACGGACAGTCGGGGCGTGGACCGATCGGACACTCCTTGGCGTTGTCCGTGGCCTTGGTCTACGCTTGGCATTGGTCTCGGTGAGGAAGGAAATTCACTCGTTGAACGAGGTAGACGAAAAAAAAATTCTAAATTCACCTCGTGTGGATTTCACTGCGACGTTCAACTGCCGCGTGGACCGATTGAGCGCGAGGCTCACGCGTGGACCGATCGAGACGGACAGTCGGGGCGTGGACCGATCGGACACTTCTTGGCGTTGTTCGTGGCTTTGGTCTACGCTTGGCATTCGTCTCGGTGAGCGAGGAAATTCGCTCGTTGAACGAGACTGTCGAAAATAAAAATTCTAAGTTCACCTCGTCGCGAGTTCTCTGCGACGTTCAACTGCCGCGTGGACCGATCGAGGGCAAGGCTCACACGTGGACCGATCGAGACGGACAGTCGGGGCGTGGACCGATCGGACACTCCTTGGCGTTGTCCGTGGCTTTGGTCTACGCTTGGCATTGGTTTCGTTGAGGAAGGAAACTCGCTCGTTGAGGGAGAATGACGAAAAAAAATCGAAGTTCACTTCGTCTCGTGTTCTCTGCGACGTTCAACTGCCGCGTGGACCGATCGAGCGCGAGTCCCACGCGTGGACCGATCGGGACGGACAGTCGGGGCGTGGACCGATCGGACACTCCTTGGCGTTGTTCGTAGCTTTGGTCTACGCTAGGCATTAGTCTCGGTGAGGAAGGAAAGTCGGTCGTTGAACGAGGTTGACGAAAAAAAAAAATTCTAAGTTCACCTTGTCTCGATTTCACTGCGACGTTCAACTGCCGCGTGGACCGATGGAGCGCGAGGCTCACGCGTGGACCGATCGAGACGGACAGTCGGGGCGTGGACCGATCGGACACTCCTTGGCGATGTTCATGGCTTTGGTCTACGCTTGGCATTGGTCTCGGTGAGAAGAAAATTCGATCGTTGAACGAGATAGACGAAAAAAAATTCTAAGTTCACCTCGTGTGGATTTCACTGCGACGTTCAACTGCCGCGTGGACCGATTGAGCGCGAGTCCCACGCGTGGACCGATCGGGACGGACAGTCGGGGCGTGGACCGATCGGACACTCCTTGGCGTTGTTCGTAGCTTTGGTCTACGCTTGGCATTGGTCTCGGTGAGGAAGGAAAGTCGGTCGTTGAACGAGGTTGACGAAAAAAAAAATTCTAAGTTCACCTTGTCTCGATTTCACTGCGACGTTCAACTGCCGCGTGGACCGATGGACCGCGAGGCTCACGCGTGGACCGATCGAGACGGACAGTCGGGGCGTGGACCGATCGGACACTCCTTGGCTATGTTCATGGCTTTAGTCGACGCTTGGCATTGGTCTCGGTGAGAAGAAAATTCGATCGTTGAACGAGATAGAAGAAAAAAAAATTCTAAGTTCACCTCGTGTGGATTTCACTGCGACGTTCAACTGCCGCGTGGACCGATTGAGCGCGAGGCTCACGCGTGGACCGATCGAGACGGACAGTCGGGGCGTGGACCGATCGGAGACTCCTTGGCGTTGTTCGTGGCTTCGGTCTACGCTTGGCATTGGTCTCGGTGAGGAAGGAAATTCGCTCGTTGAACGAGATAGACGAAAAAAAAAATTCTAAGTTCACCTCGTCTCGAGTTCTCTGCGACGTTCAACTGCCGCGTGGACCGATCGAGCGCGAGGCTCAAGCGTGGACCGATTGAGACGGACAGTCGGGGCGTGGACCAATCGGACACACCTTGGCCTTGTTCATGGCTTTGGTCCACGCTTGGCATTGGTCTCGTTGATGAAGGAAATTCGCTCGTTGAACGAGACGGACGAACAAAAAATCTAAGTTCACCTCGTGTCTAGTTCTCTACGACGTTCACCTGCCGCGTGGATCGATCGAGCGCGAGGCTCACGCGTGGACCGATCGAGACGGTCAGTCGGGGCGTGGACCGATCGGACACTCCTTGGCGTTGTTCGTGGCTTTGGTCTACGCTTGGCATTGGTCTCGGTGAGGATGAAATTCGCTCGTTGAACGAGACTGACAAAAAAAAATAATTTCTAAGTTCACCTCGTCTCGCGTTCTGTGCGACGTTCAACTGCCGCGTGGACCGATCGAGCGCGAGTCCCACGCGTGGACCGATCGGGACGGACAGTCGGGGCGTGGACCGATCGGACACTCCTTGGCGTTGTTCGTAGCTTTGCTCTACGCTTGGCATTGGTCTCGGTGAGGAAGGAAAGTCGGTCGTTGAACGAGGTTGACGAAAAAAAAAATTCTAAGTTCACCTTGTCTCGATTTCACTGCGACGTTCAACTGCCGCGTGGACCGATGGAGCGCGAGGCTCACGCGTGGACCGATCGAGACGGACAGTCGGGGCGTGGACCGGTCGGACACTCCTTGGCGATGTTCATGGCTTTGGTCTACGCTTGGCATTGGTCTCGGTGAGAAGAAAATTCGATCGTTGAACGAGATAGACGAAAAAAAAATTCTAAGTTCACCTCGTGTGGATTTCACTGCGACGTTCAACTGCCGCGTGGACCGATTGAGCGCGAGGCTCACGCGTGGACCGATCGAGACGGACAGTCGGGGCGTGGACCGATCGGACACTCCTTGGCGTTGTTCGTGGCTTCGGTCTACGCTTGGCATTGGTCTCGGTGAGGAAGGAAACTCGCTCGTTTACGGAGACTGACGAAAAAAAAAATTCTAAGTTCACCTCGTCTCGTGTTCTCTGCGACGGTCAACTGCCGCGTGGACCGATCGAGCGTGAGGCTCACGCGTGGACCGATCGAGACGGATAGTCGGGGCGTGGACCGATCGGACACTCCTTGGCGTTGTTCGTGGCTTTGGTCTACGCTTGGCATTGTACTCGGTGAGGAAGGAAATTCGCTCGTTGAATGAGATTGACGGAAAAAAAAAATCTAAGTTCACCTCATCTCGAGTTCTCTGCGACGTGCAACCGCCGCGTGGACCGATCGAGGGCGAGGCTCACGCGTGGACCGATCGAGACGCACAGTCGGGGCGTGGACCGATCGGACACTTCTTGGCGTTGTCCGTGGCTTTGGTCTACGCTTCGCATTGGCCTCGGAGAGGAAGGAAATTCACTCGTTGAACGAGACCGTCGAAAAAAAAAAATTTTAAGTTCACCTCGTCGCGAGTTCACTGGGACGTTCAACTGCCGCGTGGATCGATCGAGGGCGAGGATCACACGTGGACCGATCGAGACGGACAGTCGGGGCGCGGACCGATCGGACACTCCTTGGCGTTGTTCGTGGCTTTGGTCTATGCGTGGCATTGGTCTCGGTGAGGAAGGAAATTCGCTCGTTGAACGCGACTGACAAAAATAAATAAATATATAAATTCTAAGTTCACCTCGTCTCGCGTTCTCTGCGACGTTCAACTGCCGCGTGGACCGATGGAGCGCGAGGCTCACGCGTGGACCGATCGAGACGGACAGTCGGGGCGTGGACCGATCGGACACTCCTTGGCGATGTTCATGGCTTTGGTCGACGCTTGGCATTGGTCTCGGTGAGAAGAAAATTCGATCGTTGAACGAGATAGAAGAAGAAAAAAATTCTAAGTTCACCTCGTGTGGATTTCACTGCGACGTTCAACTGCCGCGTGGACCGATTGAGCGCGAGGCTCACGGGTGGACCGATCGAGACGGGCAGTCGGGGCGTGGACCGATCGGAGACTCCTTGGCGTTGTTCGTGGCTTCGGTCTACGCTTGGCATTGGTCTCGGTGAGGATGAAATTCGCTCGTTGAACGAGACTGACAAAAAAAAATAATTTCTAAGTTCACCTCGTCTCGCGTTCTGTGCGACGTTCAACTGCCGCGTGGACCGATCGAGCGCGAGTCCCACGCGTGGACCGATCGGGACGGACAGTCGGGGCGTGGACCGATCGGACACTCCTTGGCGTTGTTCGTAGCTTTGCTCTACGCTTGGCATTGGTCTCGGTGAGGAAGGAAAGTCGGTCGTTGAACGAGGTTGACGAAAAAAAAAATTCTAAGTTCACCTTGTCTCGATTTCACTGCGACGTTCAACTGCCGCGTGGACCGATGGAGCGCGAGGCTCACGCGTGGACCGATCGAGACGGACAGTCGGGGCGTGGACCGGTCGGACACTCCTTGGCGATGTTCATGGCTTTGGTCTACGCTTGGCATTGGTCTCGGTGAGAAGAAAATTCGATCGTTGAACGAGATAGACGAAAAAAAAATTCTAAGTTCACCTCGTGTGGATTTCACTGCGACGTTCAACTGCCGCGTGGACCGATTGAGCGCGAGGCTCACGCGTGGACCGATCGAGACGGACAGTCGGGGCGTGGACCGATCGGACACTCCTTGGCGTTGTTCGTGGCTTCGGTCTACGCTTGGCATTGGTCTCGGTGAGGAAGGAAACTCGCTCGTTTACGGAGACTGACGAAAAAAAAAATTCTAAGTTCACCTCGTCTCGTGTTCTCTGCGACGGTCAACTGCCGCGTGGACCGATCGAGCGTGAGGCTCACGCGTGGACCGATCGAGACGGATAGTCGGGGCGTGGACCGATCGGACACTCCTTGGCGTTGTTCGTGGCTTTGGTCTACGCTTGGCATTGTACTCGGTGAGGAAGGAAATTCGCTCGTTGAATGAGATTGACGGAAAAAAAAAATCTAAGTTCACCTCATCTCGAGTTCTCTGCGACGTGCAACCGCCGCGTGGACCGATCGAGGGCGAGGCTCACGCGTGGACCGATCGAGACGCACAGTCGGGGCGTGGACCGATCGGACACTTCTTGGCGTTGTCCGTGGCTTTGGTCTACGCTTCGCATTGGCCTCGGTGAGGAAGGAAATTCACTCGTTGAACGAGACCGTCGAAAAAAAAAAATTTTAAGTTCACCTCGTCGCGAGTTCACTGGGACGTTCAACTGCCGCGTGGATCGATCGAGGGCGAGGATCACGCGTGGACCGATCGAGACGGACAGTCGGGGCGTGGACCGATCGGACACTCCTTGGCGTTGTTCGTGGCTTTGGTCTATGCGTGGCATTGGTCTCGGTGAGGAAGGAAATTCGCTCGTTGAACGCGACTGACAAAAATAAATAAATATATAAATTCTAAGTTCACCTCGTCTCGCGTTCTCTGCGACGTTCAACTGCCGCGTGGACCGATGGAGCGCGAGGCTCACGCGTGGACCGATCGAGACGGACAGTCGGGGCGTGGACCGATCGGACACTCCTTGGCGATGTTCATGGCTTTGGTCGACGCTTGGCATTGGTCTCGGTGAGAAGAAAATTCGATCGTTGAACGAGATAGAAGAAGAAAAAAATTCTAAGTTCACCTCGTGTGGATTTCACTGCGACGTTCAACTGCCGCGTGGACCGATTGAGCGCGAGGCTCACGCGTGGACCGATCGAGACGGGCAGTCGGGGCGTGGACCGATCGGAGACTCCTTGGCGTTGTTCGTGGCTTCGGTCTACGCTTGGCATTGGTCTCGGTGAGGATGAAATTCGCTCGTTGAACGAGACTGACAAAAAAAAATAATTTCTAAGTTCACCTCGTCTCGCGTTCTGTGCGACGTTCAACTGCCGCGTGGACCGATCGAGCGCGAGTCCCACGCGTGGACCGATCGGGACGGACAGTCGGGGCGTGGACCGATCGGACACTCCTTGGCGTTGTTCGTAGCTTTGGTCTACGCTTGGCATTGGTCTCGGTGAGGAAGGAAAGTCGGTCGTTGAACGAGGTTGACGAAAAAAAAAATTCTAAGTTCACCTTGTCTCGATTTCACTGCGACGTTCAACTGCCGCGTGGACCGATGGAGCGCGAGGCTCACGCGTGGACCGATCGAGACGGACAGTCGGGGCGTGGACCGATCGGACACTCCTTGGCGATGTTCATGGCTTTGGTCTACGCTTGGCATTGGTCTCGGTGAGAAGAAAATTCGATCGTTGAACGAGATAGACGAAAAAAAAATTCTAAGTTCACCTCGTGTGGATTTCACTGCGACGTTCAACTGCCGCGTGGACCGATTGAGCGCGAGGCTCACGCGTGGACCGATCGAGACGGACAGTCGGGGCGTGGACCGATCGGACACTCCTTGGCGTTGTTCGTGGCTTCGGTCTACGCTTGGCATTGGTCTCGCTGAGGAAGGAAATTCGCTCGTTGAACGAGGTAGACGAAAAAAAAATTCTAAGTTCACCTCGTCTCGAGCTCTCTGCGACGTTCAACTGCCGCGTGGACCGATCGAGCGCGAGGCTCAAGCGTGGACCGATTGAGACGGACAGTCGGGGCGTGGCCCCATCGGACACGCCTTGGCTCTGTGCGTGGCTTTTGTCAACGCTTGGCATTGGTCTCGGTGAGGAAGGAAACTCGCTCGTTTACGGAGACTGACGAAAAAAAAAAATCTAAGTTCACCTCGTCTCGTGTTCTCTGCGACGGTCAACTGCCGCGTGGACCGATCGAGCGTGAGGCTCACGCGTGGACCGATCGAGACGGATAGTCGGGGCGTGGACCGATCGGTCACTCCTTGGCGTTGTTCATGGCTTTGGTCTACGCTTGGCATTGGTCTCGGTGAGAAGAAAATTCGATCGTTGAACGAGATAGACGAAAAAAAAATTCTAAGTTCACCTCTCGTGGATTTCACTGCGACGTTCAACTGCCGCGTGGACCGATTGAGCGCGAGGCTCACGCGTGGACCGATCGAGACGGACAGTCGGGGCGTGGACCGATCGGACACTCCTTGGCGTTGTTCGTGGCTTTGGTCTACGCTTGGCATTGTACTCGGTGAGGAAGGAAATTCGCTCGTTGAATGAGATTGACGGAAAAAAAAATCTAAGTTCACCTCATCTCGAGTTCTCTGCGACGTGCAACCGCCGCGTGGACCCATCGAGGGCGAGGCTCACGCGTGGACCGATCGAGACGCACAGTCGGGGCGTGGACCGATCGGACACTTCTTGGCGTTGTCCGTGGCTTTGGTCTACGCTTCGCATTGGCCTCGGTGAGGAAGGAAATTCACTCGTTGAACGAGACCGTCGAAAAAAAAAAATTTTAAGTTCACCTCGTCGCGAGTTCACTGGGACGTTCAACTGCCGCGTGGATCGATCGAGGGCGAGGATCACGCGTGGACCGATCGAGACGGACAGTCGGGGCGTGGACCGATCGGACACTCCTTGGCGTTGTTCGTGGCTTTGGTCTATGCGTGGCATTGGTCTCGGTGAGGAAGGAAATTAGCTCGTTGAACGCGACTGACAAAAATAAATAAATATATAAATTCTAAGTTCACCTCGTCTCGCGTTCTCTGCGACGTTCAACTGCCGCGTGGACCGATCGAGCGCGAGGCTCACGCGTGGACCGATCGAGAGCGAGGCTCACGCGTGGACCGATCGAGACGGACAGTCGGGGCGTGGCGCGATCGGACACGCCTTGGCTTTGTTCGTGGCTTTGGTCTACGCTTGGCATTGGTTTCGGTGAGGAAGGAAATTCGCTCGTTGAACGAGACTGACGAAAAAAAAAATTCTAAGTTCACCTCGTCTCAAATTCTCTGCGGCGTTCAACTGCCGCGTGAACCGATCGAGAGCGAGGCTCACGCGTGGACCGATCGAGACGGACAGTCGGGGCGTGGCCCCATCGGACACGCCTTGGCTCTGTGCGTGGCTTTTGTCAACGCTTGGCATTGGTCTCGGTGAGGAAGGAAACTCGCTCGTTTACGGAGACTGACGAAAAAAAAAAAATTCTAAGTGCACCTCGTCTCGTGTTCTCTGCGACGGTCAACTGCCGCGTGGACCGATCGAGCGCGAGGCTCCCGCGTGGACCGATCGAGACGGATAGTCGGGGCGTAGACCGATCGGTCACTCCTTGGCGTTGTTCATGGCTTTGGTCTACGCTTGGCATTGGTCTCGGTGAGAAGAAAATTCGATCGTTGAACGAGGTAGACGAAAAAAAAATTCTAAATTCACCTCGTGTGGATTTCACTGCGACGTTCAACTGCCGCGTGGACCGATCGAGGGCGAGGCTCACGCGTGGACCGATCGAGACGCACAGTCGGGGCGTGGACCGATCGGACACTCCTTGGCGTTGTCCGTGGCTTTGGTCTACGCTTGGCATTGGTCTCGGTGAGGAAGGAAATTCACTCGTTGAACGAGGTAGACGAAAAAAAAATTCTAAATTCACCTCGTGTGGATTTCACTGCGACGTTCAACTGCCGCGTGGACCGATTGAGCGCGAGGCTCACGCGTGGACCGATCGAGACGGACAGTCGGGGCGTGGACCGATCGGACACTTCTTGGCGTTGGTCGTGGCTTTGGTCTACGCTTGGCATTGGTCTCGGTGAGGAAGGAAAGTCGGTCGTTGAACGAGATTGTCGAAAAGAAAAAAATCTAAGTTCACCTCGTCTCGTGTTCTCTGCGACGTTCAACTACCGCGTGGACCGATCGAGCGCGAGGCTCACGCGTGGACCGATCGAGACGGATAGTCAGGGCGTGGATCCATCGGTAACTCCTTGGCGTTGTTCGTGACTTTGGTCTACGCTTGACATTGGTCTCGGTGAGGAAGGAAATTAGCTCGATGAACGCGACTGACAAAAAAAATAAATAAATTCTAAGTTCACCTCGTCTCGCGTTCTCTGCGACCTTCAACTGCCGCGTGGACCGATCGAGGGCGAGGCTCACGCGTGGACCGATTGAGACGCACAGTCGGGGCGTGGACCGATCGGACACTCCTTGGCGTTGTCCGTGGCTTTGGTCTACGCTTGGCATTGGTCTCGGTGAGGAAGGAAATTCACTCGTTGAACGAGGTAGACGAAAAAAAAATTCTAAATTCACCTCGTGTGGATTTCACTGCGACGTTCAACTGCCGCGTGGACCGATTGAGCGCGAGGCTCACGCGTGGACCGATCGAGACGGACAGTCGGGGCGTGGACCGATCGGACACTCCTTGGCGTTGTTCGTGGCTTAGGTCTACGCTTGGCATTGTACTCGGTGAGGAAGGAAATTCGCTCGTTGAATGAGATTGACGAAAAAAAAATTCTAAGTTCACCTCGTGTGGATTTCACTGCGACGTTCAACTGCCGCGTGGACCGATCGAGGGCGAGGCTCACGCGTGGACCGATCGAGACGCACAGTCGAGGCGTGGACCGATCGGACACTCCTTGGCGTTGTCCGTGGCTTTGGTCTACGCTTGGCATTGGTCTCGGTGAGGAAGGAAACTCGCTCGTTTACGGAGACTGACGAAAAAAAAAAAATTCTAAGTGCACCTCGTCTCGTGTTCTCTGCGACGGTCAACTGCCGCGTGGACCGATCGAGCGCGAGGCTCCCGCGTGGACCGATCGAGACGGATAGTCGGGGCGTGAACCGATCGGTCACTCCTTGGCGTTGTTCATGGCTTTGGTCTACGCTTGGCATTGGTCTCGGTGAGAAGAAAATTCGATCGTTGAACGAGATAGACGAAAAAAAAATTCTAAGTTCACCTCGTGTGGATTTCACTGCGACGTTCAACTGCCGCGTGGACCGATTGAGCGCGAGGCTCACGCGTGGACCGATCGAGACGGACAGTCGGGGCGTGGACCGATCGGACACTCCTTGGCGTTGTTCGTGGCTTAGGTCTACGCTTGGCATTGTACTCGGTGAGGAAGGAAATTCGCTCGTTGAATGAGATTGACGAAAAAAAAATTCTAAGTTCACCTCGTGTGGATTTCACTGCGACGTTCAACTGCCGCGTGGACCGATCGAGGGCGAGGCTCACGCGTGGACCGATCGAGACGCACAGTCGGGGCGTGGACCGATCGGACACTCCTTGGCGTTGTCCGTGGCCTTGGTCTACGCTTGGCATTGGTCTCGGTGAGGAAGGAAATTCACTCGTTGAACGAGGTAGACGAAAAAAAAATTCTAAATTCACCTCGTGTGGATTTCACTGCGACGTTCAACTGCCGCGTGGACCGATTGAGCGCGAGGCTCACGCGTGGACCGATCGAGACGGACAGTCGGGGCGTGGACCGATCGGACACTTCTTGGCGTTGTTCGTGGCTTTGGTCTACGCTTGGCATTCGTCTCGGTGAGCGAGGAAATTCGCTCGTTGAACGAGACTGTCGAAAATAAAAATTCTAAGTTCACCTCGTCGCGAGTTCTCTGCGACGTTCAACTGCCGCGTGGACCGATCGAGGGCGAGGCTCACACGTGGACCGATCGAGACGGACAGTCGGGGCGTGGACCGATCGGACACTCCTTGGCGTTGTCCGTGGCTTTGGTCTACGCTTGGCATTGGTTTCGTTGAGGAAGGAAACTCGCTCGTTGAGGGAGAATGACGAAAAAAAATCGAAGTTCACTTCGTCTCGTGTTCTCTGCGACGTTCAACTGCCGCGTGGACCGATCGAGCGCGAGTCCCACGCGTGGACCGATCGGGACGCACAGTCGGGGCGTGGACCGATCGGACACTCCTTGGCGTTGTACGTAGCTTTGGTCTACGCTAGGCATTAGTCTCGGTGAGGAAGGAAAGTCGGTCGTTGAACGAGGTTGACGAAAAACAAAAATTCTAAGTTCACCTTGTCTCGATTTCACTGCGACGTTCAACTGCCGCGTGGACCGATGGAGCGCGAGGCTCACGCGTGGACCGATCGAGACGGACAGTCGGGGCGTGGACCGATCGGACACTCCTTGGCGATGTTCATGGCTTTGGTCTACGCTTGGCATTGGTCTCGGTGAGAAGAAAATTCGATCGTTGAACGAGATAGACGAAAAAAAATTCTAAGTTCACCTCGTGTGGATTTCACTGCGACGTTCAACTGCCGCGTGGACCGATTGAGCGCGAGTCCCACGCGTGGACCGATCGGGACGGACAGTCGGGGCGTGGACCGATCGGACACTCCTTGGCGTTGTTCGTAGCTTTGGTCTACGCTTGGCATTGGTCTCGGTGAGGAAGGAAGTCGGTCGTTGAACGAGGTTGACGAAAAAAAAAATTCTAAGTTCACCTTGTCTCGATTTCACTGCGACGTTCAACTGCCGCGTGGACCGATGGAGCGCGAGGCTCACGCGTGGACCGATCGAGACGGACAGTCGGGGCGTGGACCGATCGGACACACCTTGGCCTTGTTCATGGCTTTGGTCCACGCTTGGCATTGGTCTCGTTGATGAAGGAAATTCGCTCGTTGAACGAGACGGACGAACAAAAAATCTAAGTTCACCTCGTGTCTAGTTCTCTACGACGTTCACCTGCCGCGTGGATCGATCGAGCGCGAGGCTCACGCGTGGACCGATCGAGACGGTCAGTCGGGGCGTGGACCGATCGGACACTCCTTGGCGTTGTTCGTGGCTTTGGTCTACGCTTGGCATTGGTCTCGGTGAGGATGAAATTCGCTCGTTGAACGAGACTGACAAAAAAAAATAATTTCTAAGTTCACCTCGTCTCGCGTTCTGTGCGACGTTCAACTGCCGCGTGGACCGATCGAGCGCGAGTCCCACGCGTGGACCGATCGGGACGGACAGTCGGGGCGTGGACCGATCGGACACTCCTTGGCGTTGTTCGTAGCTTTGCTCTACGCTTGGCATTGGTCTCGGTGAGGAAGGAAAGTCGGTCGTTGAACGAGGTTGACGAAAAAAAAAATTCTAAGTTCACCTTGTCTCGATTTCACTGCGACGTTCAACTGCCGCGTGGACCGATGGAGCGCGAGGCTCACGCGTGGACCGATCGAGACGGACAGTCGGGGCGTGGACCGGTCGGACACTCCTTGGCGATGTTCATGGCTTTGGTCTACGCTTGGCATTGGTCTCGGTGAGAAGAAAATTCGATCGTTGAACGAGATAGACGAAAAAAAAATTCTAAGTTCACCTCGTGTGGATTTCACTGCGACGTTCAACTGCCGCGTGGACCGATTGAGCGCGAGGCTCACGCGTGGACCGATCGAGACGGACAGTCGGGGCGTGGACCGATCGGACACTCCTTGGCGTTGTTCGTGGCTTCGGTCTACGCTTGGCATTGGTCTCGCTGAGGAAGGAAATTCGCTCGTTGAACGAGGTAGACGAAAAAAAAAATTCTAAGTTCACCTCGTCTCGAGTTCTCTGCGACGTTCAACTGCCGCGTGGACCGATCGAGCGCGAGGCTCAAGCGTGGACCGATTGAGACGGACAGTCGGGGCGTGGCCCCATCGGACACGCCTTGGCTCTGTGCGTGGCTTTTGTCAACGCTTGGCATTGGTCTCGGTGAGGAAGGAAACTCGCTCGTTTACGGAGACTGACGAAAAAAAAAATTCTAAGTTCACCTCGTCTCGTGTTCTCTGCGACGGTCAACTGCCGCGTGGACCGATCGAGCGTGAGGCTCACGCGTGGACCGATCGAGACGGATAGTCGGGGCGTGGACCGATCGGACACTCCTTGGCGTTGTTCGTGGCTTTGGTCTACGCTTGGCATTGTACTCGGTGAGGAAGGAAATTCGCTCGTTGAATGAGATTGACGGAAAAAAAAAATCTAAGTTCACCTCATCTCGAGTTCTCTGCGACGTGCAACCGCCGCGTGGACCGATCGAGGGCGAGGCTCACGCGTGGACCGATCGAGACGCACAGTCGGGGCGTGGACCGATCGGACACTTCTTGGCGTTGTCCGTGGCTTTGGTCTACGCTTCGCATTGGCCTCGGTGAGGAAGGAAATTCACTCGTTGAACGAGACCGTCGAAAAAAAAAAATTTTAAGTTCACCTCGTCGCGAGTTCACTGGGACGTTCAACTGCCGCGTGGATCGATCGAGGGCGAGGATCACGCGTGGACCGATCGAGACGGACAGTCGGGGCGTGGACCGATCGGACACTCCTTGGCGTTGTTCGTGGCTTTGGTCTATGCGTGGCATTGGTCTCGGTGAGGAAGGAAATTCGCTCGTTGAACGCGACTGACAAAAATAAATAAATATATAAATTCTAAGTTCACCTCGTCTCGCGTTCTCTGCGACGTTCAACTGCCGCGTGGACCGATGGAGCGCGAGGCTCACGCGTGGACCGATCGAGACGGAGAGTCGGGGCGTGGACCGATCGGACACTCCTTGGCGATGTTCATGGCTTTGGTCGACGCTTGGCATTGGTCTCGGTGAGAAGAAAATTCGATCGTTGAACGAGATAGAAGAAGAAAAAAATTCTAAGTTCACCTCGTGTGGATTTCACTGCGACGTTCAACTGCCGCGTGGACCGATTGAGCGCGAGGCTCACGCGTGGACCGATCGAGACGGGCAGTCGGGGCGTGGACCGATCGGAGACTCCTTGGCGTTGTTCGTGGCTTCGGTCTACGCTTGGCATTGGTCTCGGTGAGGATGAAATTCGCTCGTTGAACGAGACTGACAAAAAAAAATAATTTCTAAGTTCACCTCGTCTCGCGTTCTGTGCGACGTTCAACTGCCGCGTGGACCGATCGAGCGCGAGTCCCACGCGTGGACCGATCGGGACGGACAGTCGGGGCGTGGACCGATCGGACACTCCTTGGCGTTGTTCGTAGCTTTGGTCTACGCTTGGCATTGGTCTCGGTGAGGAAGGAAAGTCGGTCGTTGAACGAGGTTGACGAAAAAAAAAATTCTAAGTTCACCTTGTCTCGATTTCACTGCGACGTTCAACTGCCGCGTGGACCGATGGAGCGCGAGGCTCACGCGTGGACCGATCGAGACGGACAGTCGGGGCGTGGACCGATCGGACACTCCTTGGCGATGTTCATGGCTTTGGTCTACGCTTGGCATTGGTCTCGGTGAGAAGAAAATTCGATCGTTGAACGAGATAGACGAAAAAAAAATTCTAAGTTCACCTCGTGTGGATTTCACTGCGACGTTCAACTGCCGCGTGGACCGATTGAGCGCGAGGCTCACGCGTGGACCGATCGAGACGGACAGTCGGGGCGTGGACCGATCGGACACTCCTTGGCGTTGTTCGTGGCTTCGGTCTACGCTTGGCATTGGTCTCGCTGAGGAAGGAAATTCGCTCGTTGAACGAGGTAGACGAAAAAAAAATTCTAAGTTCACCTCGTCTCGAGTTCTCTGCGACGTTCAACTGCCGCGTGGACCGATCGAGCGCGAGGCTCAAGCGTGGACCGATTGAGACGGACAGTCGGGGCGTGGCCCCATCGGACACGCCTTGGCTTTGTGCGTGGCTTTTGTCAACGCTTGGCATTGGTCTCGGTGAGGAAGGAAACTCGCTCGTTTACGGAGACTGACGAAAAAAAAAATTCTAAGTTCACCTCGTCTCGTGTTCTCTGCGACGGTCAACTGCCGCGTGGACCGATCGAGCGTGAGGCTCACGCGTGGACCGATCGAGACGGATAGTCGGGGCGTGGACCGATCGGTCACTCCTTGGCGTTGTTCATGGCTTTGGTCTACGCTTGGCATTGGTCTCGGTGAGAAGAAAATTCGATCGTTGAACGAGATAGACGAAAAAAAAATTCTAAGTTCACCTCTCGTGGATTTCACTGCGACGTTCAACTGCCGCGTGGACCGATTGAGCGCGAGGCTCACGCGTGGACCGATCGAGACGGACAGTCGGGGCGTGGACCGATCGGACACTCCTTGGCGTTGTTCGTGGCTTTGGTCTACGCTTGGCATTGTACTCGGTGAGGAAGGAAATTCGCTCGTTGAATGAGATTGACGGAAAAAAAAATCTAAGTTCACCTCATCTCGAGTTCTCTGCGACGTGCAACCGCCGCGTGGACCCATCGAGGGCGAGGCTCACGCGTGGACCGATCGAGACGCACAGTCGGGGCGTGGACCGATCGGACACTTCTTGGCGTTGTCCGTGGCTTTGGTCTACGCTTCGCATTGGCCTCGGTGAGGAAGGAAATTCACTCGTTGAACGAGACCGTCGAAAAAAAAAATTTTTAAGTTCACCTCGTCGCGAGTTCACTGGGACGTTCAACTGCCGCGTGGATCGATCGAGGGCGAGGATCACGCGTGGACCGATCGAGACGGACAGTCGGGGCGTGGACCGATCGGACACTCCTTGGCGTTGTTCGTGGCTTTGGTCTATGCGTGGCATTGGTCTCGGTGAGGAAGGAAATTAGCTCGTTGAACGCGACTGACAAAAATAAATAAATATATAAATTCTAAGTTCACCTCGACTCGCGTTCTCTGCGACGTTCAACTGCCGCGTGGACCGATCGAGCGCGAGGCTCACGCGTGGACCGATCGAGAGCGAGGCTCACGCGTGGACCGATCGAGACGGACAGTCGGGGCGTGGCGCGATCGGACACGCCTTGGCTTTGTTCGTGGCTTTGGTCTACGCTTGGCATTGGTTTCGGTGAGGAAGGAAATTCGCTCGTTGAACGAGACTGACGAAAAAAAAAATTCTAAGTTCACCTCGTCTCAAGTTCTCTGCGGCGTTCAACTGCCGCGTGAACCGATCGAGAGCGAGGCTCACGCGTGGACCGATCGAGACGGACAGTCGGGGCGTGGCCCCATCGGACACGCCTTGGCTCTGTGCGTGGCTTTTGTCAACGCTTGGCATTGGTCTCGGTGAGGAAGGAAACTCGCTCGTTTACGGAGACTGACGAAAAAAAAAAAATTCTAAGTGCACCTCGTCTCGTGTTCTCTGCGACGGTCAACTGCCGCGTGGACCGATCGAGCGCGAGGCTCCCGCGTGGACCGATCGAGACGGATAGTCGGGGCGTAGACCGATCGGTCACTCCTTGGCGTTGTTCATGGCTTTGGTCTACGCTTGGCATTGGTCTCGGTGAGAAGAAAATTCGATCGTTGAACGAGGTAGACGAAAAAAAAATTCTAAATTCACCTCGTGTGGATTTCACTGCGACGTTCAACTGCCGCGTGGACCGATCGAGGGCGAGGCTCACGCGTGGACCGATCGAGATGCACAGTCGGGGCGTGGACCGATCGGACACTCCTTGGCGTTGTCCGTGGCTTTGGTCTACGCTTGGCATTGGTCTCGGTGAGGAAGGAAATTCACTCGTTGAACGAGGTAGACGAAAAAAAAATTCTAAATTCACCTCGTGTGGATTTCACTGCGACGTTCAACTGCCGCGTGGACCGATTGAGCGCGAGGCTCACGCGTGGACCGATCGAGACGGACAGTCGGGGCGTGGACCGATCGGACACTTCTTGGCGTTGGTCGTGGCTTTGGTCTACGCTTGGCATTGGTCTCGGTGAGGAAGGAAAGTCGGTCGTTGAACGAGATTGTCGAAAAGAAAAAAATCTAAGTTCACCTCGTCTCGTGTTCTCTGCGACGTTCAACTACCGCGTGGACCGATCGAGCGCGAGGCTCACGCGTGGACCGATCGAGACGGATAGTCAGGGCGTGGATCCATCGGTAACTCCTTGGCGTTGTTCGTGACTTTGGTCTACGCTTGACATTGGTCTCGGTGAGGAAGGAAATTAGCTCGATGAACGCGACTGACAAAAAAAATAAATAAATTCTAAGTTCACCTCGTCTCGCGTTCTCTGCGACCTTCAACTGCCGCGTGGACCGATCGAGGGCGAGGCTCACGCGTGGACCGATTGAGACGCACAGTCGGGGCGTGGACCGATCGGACACTCCTTGGCGTTGTCCGTGGCTTTGGTCTACGCTTGGCATTGGTCTCGGTGAGGAAGGAAATTCACTCGTTGAACGAGGTAGACGAAAAAAAAATTCTAAATTCACCTCGTGTGGATTTCACTGCGACGTTCAACTGCCGCGTGGACCGATTGAGCGCGAGGCTCACGCGTGGACCGATCGAGACGGACAGTCGGGGCGTGGACCGATCGGACACTCCTTGGCGTTGTTCGTGGCTTAGGTCTACGCTTGGCATTGTACTCGGTGAGGAAGGAAATTCGCTCGTTGAATGAGATTGACGAAAAAAAAATTCTAAGTTCACCTCGTGTGGATTTCACTGCGACGTTCAACTGCCGCGTGGACCGATCGAGGGCGAGGCTCACGCGTGGACCGATCGAGACGCACAGTCGGGGCGTGGACCGATCGGACACTCCTTGGCGTTGTCCGTGGCTTTGGTCTACGCTTGGCATTGGTCTCGGTGAGGAAGGAAACTCGCTCGTTTACGGAGACTGACGAAAAAAAAAAAATTCTAAGTGCACCTCGTCTCGTGTTCTCTGCGACGGTCAACTGCCGCGTGGACCGATCGAGCGCGAGGCTCCCGCGTGGACCGATCGAGACGGATAGTCGGGGCGTGAACCGATCGGTCACTCCTTGGCGTTGTTCATGGCTTTGGTCTACGCTTGGCATTGGTCTCGGTGAGAAGAAAATTCGATCGTTGAACGAGATAGACGAAAAAAAAATTCTAAGTTCACCTCGTGTGGATTTCACTGCGACGTTCAACTGCCGCGTGGACCGATTGAGCGCGAGGCTCACGCGTGGACCGATCGAGACGGACAGTCGGGGCGTGGACCGATCGGACACTCCTTGGCGTTGTTCGTGGCTTAGGTCTACGCTTGGCATTGTACTCGGTGAGGAAGGAAATTCGCTCGTTGAATGAGATTGACGAAAAAAAAATTCTAAGTTCACCTCGTGTGGATTTCACTGCGACGTTCAACTGCCGCGTGGACCGATCGAGGGCGAGGCTCACGCGTGGACCGATCGAGACGCACAGTCGGGGCGTGGACCGATCGGACACTCCTTGGCGTTGTCCGTGGCCTTGGTCTACGCTTGGCATTGGTCTCGGTGAGGAAGGAAATTCACTCGTTGAACGAGGTAGACGAAAAAAAAATTCTAAATTCACCTCGTGTGGATTTCACTGCGACGTTCAACTGCCGCGTGGACCGATTGAGCGCGAGGCTCACGCGTGGACCGATCGAGACGGACAGTCGGGGCGTGGACCGATCGGACACTTCTTGGCGTTGTTCGTGGCTTTGGTCTACGCTTGGCATTCGTCTCGGTGAGCGAGGAAATTCGCTCGTTGAACGAGACTGTCGAAAATAAAAATTCTAAGTTCACCTCGTCGCGAGTTCTCTGCGACGTTCAACTGCCGCGTGGACCGATCGAGGGCGAGGCTCACACGTGGACCGATCGAGACGGACAGTCGGGGCGTGGACCGATCGGACACTCCTTGGCGTTGTCCGTGGCTTTGGTCTACGCTTGGCATTGGTTTCGTTGAGGAAGGAAACTCGCTCGTTGAGGGAGAATGACGAAAAAAAATCGAAGTTCACTTCGTCTCGTGTTCTCTGCGACGTTCAACTGCCGCGTGGACCGATCGAGCGCGAGTCCCACGCGTGGACCGATCGGGACGGACAGTCGGGGCGTGGACCGATCGGACACTCCTTGGCGTTGTTCGTAGCTTTGGTCTACGCTAGGCATTAGTCTCGGTGAGGAAGGAAAGTCGGTCGTTGAACGAGGTTGACGAAAAAAAAAAATTCTAAGTTCACCTTGTCTCGATTTCACTGCGACGTTCAACTGCCGCGTGGATCGATGGAGCGCGAGGCTCACGCGTGGACCGATCGAGACGGACAGTCGGGGCGTGGACCGATCGGACACTCCTTGGCGATGTTCATGGCTTTGGTCTACGCTTGGCATTGGTCTCGGTGAGAAGAAAATTCGATCGTTGAACGAGATAGACGAAAAAAAATTCTAAGTTCACCTCGTGTGGATTTCACTGCGACGTTCAACTGCCGCGTGGACCGATTGAGCGCGAGTCCCACGCGTGGACCGATCGGGACGGACAGTCGGGGCGTGGACCGATCGGACACTCCTTGGCGTTGTTCGTAGCTTTGGTCTACGCTTGGCATTGGTCTCGGTGAGGAAGGAAAGTCGGTCGTTGAACGAGGTTGACGAAAAAAAAAATTCTAAGTTCACCTTGTCTCGATTTCACTGCGACGTTCAACTGCCGCGTGGACCGATGGAGCGCGAGGCTCACGCGTGGACCGATCGAGACGGACAGTCGGGGCGTGGACCGATCGGACACTCCTTGGCTATGTTCATGGCTTTAGTCGACGCTTGGCATTGGTCTCGGTGAGAAGAAAATTCGATCGTTGAACGAGATAGAAGAAAAAAAAATTCTAAGTTCACCTCGTGTGGATTTCACTGCGACGTTCAACTGCCGCGTGGACCGATTGAGCGCGAGGCTCACGCGTGGACCGATCGAGACGGACAGTCGGGGCGTGGACCGATCGGAGACTCCTTGGCGTTGTTCGTGGCTTCGGTCTACGCTTGGCATTGGTCTCGGTGAGGAAGGAAATTCGCTCGTTGAACGAGATAGACGAAAAAAAAAATTCTAAGTTCACCTCGTCTCGAGTTCTCTGCGACGTTCAACTGCCGCGTGGACCGATCGAGCGCGAGGCTCAAGCGTGGACCGATTGAGACGGACAGTCGGGGCGTGGACCAATCGGACACACCTTGGCCTTGTTCATGGCTTTGGTCCACGCTTGGCATTGGTCTCGTTGATGAAGGAAATTCGCTCGTTGAACGAGACGGACGAACAAAAAATCTAAGTTCACCTCGTGTCTAGTTCTCTACGACGTTCACCTGCCGCGTGGATCGATCGAGCGCGAGGCTCACGCGTGGACCGATCGAGACGGTCAGTCGGGGCGTGGACCGATCGGACACTCCTTGGCGTTGTTCGTGGCTTTGGTCTAGGCTTGGCATTGGTCTCGGTGAGGATGAAATTCGCTCGTTGAACGAGACTGACAAAAAAAAATAATTTCTAAGTTCACCTCGTCTCGCGTTCTGTGCGACGTTCAACTGCCGCGTGGACCGATCGAGCGCGAGTCCCACGCGTGGACCGATCGGGACGGACAGTCGGGGCGTGGACCGATCGGACACTCCTTGGCGTTGTTCGTAGCTTTGCTCTACGCTTGGCATTGGTCTCGGTGAGGAAGGAAAGTCGGTCGTTGAACGAGGTTGACGAAAAAAAAAATTCTAAGTTCACCTTGTCTCGATTTCACTGCGACGTTCAACTGCCGCGTGGACCGATGGAGCGCGAGGCTCACGCGTGGACCGATCGAGACGGACAGTCGGGGCGTGGACCGATCGGACACTCCTTGGCGATGTTCATGGCTTTGGTCTACGCTTGGCATTGGTCTCGGTGAGAAGAAAATTCGATCGTTGAACGAGATAGACGAAAAAAAAATTCTAAGTTCACCTCGTGTGGATTTCACTGCGACGTTCAACTGCCGCGTGGACCGATTGAGCGCGAGGCTCACGCGTGGACCGATCGAGACGGACAGTCGGGGCGTGGACCGATCGGACACTCCTTGGCGTTGTTCGTGGCTTCGGTCTACGCTTGGCATTGGTCTCGCTGAGGAAGGAAATTCGCTCGTTGAACGAGGTAGACGAAAAAAAAATTCTAAGTTCACCTCGTCTCGAGTTCTCTGCGACGTTCAACTGCCGCGTGGACCGATCGAGCGCGAGGCTCAAGCGTGGACCGATTGAGACGGACAGTCGGGGCGTGGCCCCATCGGACACGCCTTGGCTCTGTGCGTGGCTTTTGTCAACGCTTGGCATTGGTCTCGGTGAGGAAGGAAACTCGCTCGTTTACGGAGACTGACGAAAAAAAAAATTCTAAGTTCACCTCGTCTCGTGTTCTCTGCGACGGTCAACTGCCGCGTGGACCGATCGAGCGTGAGGCTCACGCGTGGACCGATCGAGACGGATAGTCGGGGCGTGGACCGATCGGTCACTCCTTGGCGTTGTTCATGGCTTTGGTCTACGCTTGGCATTGGTCTCGGTGAGAAGAAAATTCGATCGTTGAACGAGATAGACGAAAAAAAAATTCTAAGTTCACCTCTCGTGGATTTCACTGCGACGTTCAACTGCCGCGTGGACCGATTGAGCGCGAGGCTCACGCGTGGACCGATCGAGACGGACAGTCGGGGCGTGGACCGATCGGACACTCCTTGGCGTTGTTCGTGGCTTTGGTCTACGCTTGGCATTGTACTCGGTGAGGAAGGAAATTCGCTCGTTGAATGAGATTGACGGAAAAAAAAATCTAAGTTCACCTCATCTCGAGTTCTCTGCGACGTGCAACCGCCGCGTGGACCCATCGAGGGCGAGGCTCACGCGTGGACCGATCGAGACGCACAGTCGGGGCGTGGACCGATCGGACACTTCTTGGCGTTGTCCGTGGCTTTGGTCTACGCTTCGCATTGGCCTCGGTGAGGAAGGAAATTCACTCGTTGAACGAGACCGTCGAAAAAAAAAAATTTTAAGTTCACCTCGTCGCGAGTTCACTGGGACGTTCAACTGCCGCGTGGATCGATCGAGGGCGAGGATCACGCGTGGACCGATCGAGACGGACAGTCGGGGCGTGGACCGATCGGACACTCCTTGGCGTTGTTCGTGGCTTTGGTCTATGCGTGGCATTGGTCTCGGTGAGGAAGGAAATTAGCTCGTTGAACGCGACTGACAAAAATAAATAAATATATAAATTCTAAGTTCACCTCGTCTCGCGTTCTCTGCGACGTTCAACTGCCGCGTGGACCGATCGAGCGCGAGGCTCACGCGTGGACCGATCAAGAGCGAGGCTCACGCGTGGACCGATCGAGACGGACAGTCGGGGCGTGGCGCGATCGGACACGCCTTGGCTTTGTTCGTGGCTTTGGTCTACGCTTGGCATTGGTTTCGGTGAGGAAGGAAATTCGCTCGTTGAACGAGACTGACGAAAAAAAAAATTCTAAGTTCACCTCGTCTCAAGTTCTCTGCGGCGTTCAACTGCCGCGTGAACCGATCGAGAGCGAGGCTCACGCGTGGACCGATCGAGACGGACAGTCGGGGCGTGGCCCCATCGGACACGCCTTGGCTCTGTGCGTGGCTTTTGTCAACGCTTGGCATTGGTCTCGGTGAGGAAGGAAACTCGCTCGTTTACGGAGACTGACGAAAAAAAAAAAATTCTAAGTGCACCTCGTCTCGTGTTCTCTGCGACGGTCAACTGCCGCGTGGACCGATCGAGCGCGAGGCTCCCGCGTGGACCGATCGAGACGGATAGTCGGGGCGTAGACCGATCGGTCACTCCTTGGCGTTGTTCATGGCTTTGGTCTACGCTTGGCATTGGTCTCGGTGAGAAGAAAATTCGATCGTTGAACGAGGTAGACGAAAAAAAAATTCTAAATTCACCTCGTGTGGATTTCACTGCGACGTTCAACTGCCGCGTGGACCGATCGAGGGCGAGGCTCACGCGTGGACCGATCGAGACGCACAGTCGGGGCGTGGACCGATCGGACACTCCTTGGCGTTGTCCGTGGCTTTGGTCTACGCTTGGCATTGGTCTCGGTGAGGAAGGAAATTCACTCGTTGAACGAGGTAGACGAAAAAAAAATTCTAAATTCACCTCGTGTGAATTTCACTGCGACGTTCAACTGCCGCGTGGACCGATTGAGCGCGAGGCTCACGCGTGGACCGATCGAGACGGACAGTCGGGGCGTGGACCGATCGGACACTTCTTGGCGTTGGTCGTGGCTTTGGTCTACGCTTGGCATTGGTCTCGGTGAGGAAGGAAAGTCGGTCGTTGAACGAGATTGTCGAAAAGAAAAAAATCTAAGTTCACCTCGTCTCGTGTTCTCTGCGACGTTCAACTACCGCGTGGACCGATCGAGCGCGAGGCTCACGCGTGGACCGATCGAGACGGATAGTCAGGGCGTGGATCCATCGGTAACTCCTTGGCGTTGTTCGTGACTTTGGTCTACGCTTGACATTGGTCTCGGTGAGGAAGGAAATTAGCTCGATGAACGCGACTGACAAAAAAAATAAATAAATTCTAAGTTCACCGCGTCTCGCGTTCTCTGCGACCTTCAACTGCCGCGTGGACCGATCGAGGGCGAGGCTCACGCGTGGACCGATTGAGACGCACAGTCGGGGCGTGGACCGATCGGACACTCCTTGGCGTTGTCCGTGGCTTTGGTCTACGCTTGGCATTGGTCTCGGTGAGGAAGGAAATTCACTCGTTGAACGAGGTAGACGAAAAAAAAATTCTAAATTCACCTCGTGTGGATTTCACTGCGACGTTCAACTGCCGCGTGGACCGATTGAGCGCGAGGCTCACGCGTGGACCGATCGAGACGGACAGTCGGGGCGTGGACCGATCGGACACTCCTTGGCGTTGTTCGTGGCTTAGGTCTACGCTTGGCATTGTACTCGGTGAGGAAGGAAATTCGCTCGTTGAATGAGATTGACGAAAAAAAAATTCTAAGTTCACCTCGTGTGGATTTCACTGCGACGTTCAACTGCCGCGTGGACCGATTGAGCGCGAGGCTCACGCGTGGACCGATCGAGACGGACAGTCGGGGCGTGGACCGATCGGACACTTCTTGGCGTTGTTCGTGGCTTTGGTCTACGCTTGGCATTCGTCTCGGTGAGCGAGGAAATTCGCTCGTTGAACGAGACTGTCGAAAAAAAAAATTCTAAGTTCACCTCGTCGCGAGTTCTCTGCGACGTTCAACTGCCGCGTGGACCGATCGAGGGCGAGGCTCACACGTGGACCGATCGAGACGGACAGTCGGGGCGTGGACCGATCGGACACTCCTTGGCGTTGTCCGTGGCTTTGGCCTACGCTTGGCATTGGTCTCGGTGAGGAAGGAAGTTCGGTCGTTGAACGAGACCGTCGAAAAAAAAAATTCTAAGTTCACCTCGTCGCGAGTTCACTGCGACGTTCAACTGCCGCGTGAACCGATCGAGCTCGAGTCCCACGGGTGGACCGATCGGGACGGACAGTCGGGGCGTGGCCCGATCGAACACACCTTGGCGTTGTTCGTGGCTTAGGTCTACGCTTGGCATTGGTCTCGGTGAGGAAGGAATCTCGCTCGTTGAGGGAGACTGACGAAAAAAAAATCGAAGTTCACTTCGTCTCGTGTTCTCTGAGACGTTCGACTGCCGCGTGGACCGATCGAGGGCGAAGCTCAGGCGTGGACCGATCGAGACGGACAGTCGGGGCGTGGACCGATCGGACACTCCTTGGCGTTGTTCATGGCCTTGGTCTACGCTTGGCATTGTTCTCGGTGAGGAAGGAAAGTCGGTCGTTGAGGGAGACTGACGAAAAAAAAAATCGAAGTTCACTTCGTCTCGTGTTCTCTGCGACGTTCAACTGCCGCGTGGACCGATCGAGGGCGAGGGTCACGCTTGGACTGGTCGGGACGGACAGTCGGAGCGTGAACCGATCGGACACTCCTTGGCGTTGTTCGTGGCTTTGGTCTACGCTTGGCATTGGTCTCGGTGAGGAAGGAAAGTCGGTCGTTGAACGAGATTGTCGAAAAGAAAAAAATCTAAGTTCACCTCGTCTCGTGTTCTCTGCGACGTTCAACTGCCGCGTGGATCGATCGAGGGCGAGGCTCACGCGTGGACCGATCGGGACGGACAGTCGGGGCGTGGACCGATCGGACACTCCTTGGCGTTGTTCGTGGCTTTGGTCTACGCTTGGCATTGGTCTCGGTGAGGAAGGAAAGTCGGTCGTTGAGGGAGACTGACGAAAAAAAAAATCGAAGTTCACTTCGTCTCGTGTTCTCTGCGACGTTCAACTGCCGCGTGGACCGATCGAGGGCGAGGGTCACGCTTGGACTGATCGGGACGGACAGTCGGAGCGTGAACCGATCGGACACTCCTTGGCGTTGTTCGTGGCTTTGGTCTACGCTTGGCATTGGTCTCGGTGAGGAAGGAAAGTCGGTCGTTGAACGAGATTGTCGAAAAGAAAAAAATCTAAGTTCACCTCGTCTCGTGTTCTCTGCGACGTTCAACTACCGCGTGGACCGATCGAGCGCGAGGCTCACGCGTGGACCGATCGAGACGGATAGTCAGGGCGTGGATCCATCGGTAACTCCTTGGCGTTGTTCGTGACTTTGGTCTACGCTTGACATTGGTCTCGGTGAGGAAGGAAATTAGCTCGATGAACGCGACTGACAAAAAAAATAAATAAATTCTAAGTTCACCTCGTCTCGCGTTCTCTGCGACCTTCAACTGCCGCGTGAACCGATAAAGCTCGAGTCCCACGCGTGGACCGATCGGGTCGGACAGTCGGGGAGTGGCCCGATCGAACACACGTTGGCGTTGTTCGTGGCTTTGGTCTACACTTGGCATTGGTCTCGGTGAGGTAGGAAACTCGCTCGTTGAGGGAGACTGACGAAAAAAAAAATCGAAGTTCACTTCGTCTCGTATTCTCTGCGACGTTCAACTGCCGCGTGGATCGATCGAGGGCGAGGATCACGCGTGGACCGATCGAGACGGACAGTCGGGGCGTGGACCGATCGGACACTCCTTGGCGTTGTTCGTGGCTTTGGTCTACGCTTGGCATTGTACTCGGTGAGGAAGGAAATTCGCTCGTTGAATGAGATTGACGGAAAACAAAATTCTAAGTTCACCTCATCTCGAGTTCTCTGCGACGTTCAACTGCCGCGTGGACCGATCGAGGGCGAGGCTCACGCGTGGACCGATCGAGACGGACAGTCGGGGCGTGGACCGATCGGACACTCCTTGGCGTTGTCCGTGGCTTTGGCCTACGCTTGGCATTGGTCTCGGTGCGGAAGGAAATTCGCTCGTTGAACGAGACCGTCGAAAAAAAAAATTCTAAGTTCACCTCGTCGCGAGTTCACTGCGACGTTCAACCGCCGGGTGGACCGATCGAGTGCGAGGCTCACGCGTGGACCGATCGAGACGGACAGTCGGGGCGTGGACCGATCGGACACTCCTTGGCGTTGTTCGTTGCTTTGGTCAACGCTTCGCATTGGTCTCGGTGAGGAAGGAAATTAGCTCGATGAACGCGACTGACAAAACAATAAATAAATTCTAAGTTCACCTCGTCTCGCGTTCTCTGCTACGTTCAACTGCCGCGTGGACCGATCGAGCGCGAGGCTCACGCGTGGACCGATCGAGACGGATAGTCGGGGCGTGGATTGATCGGTAACTCCTTGGCGTTGTTCGTGGCTTTGGTCTACGCTTGACATTGGTCTCGGTGAGGAAGGAAATTCGCTCGTTGAACGCGACTGACGAAAAACAAAAATTCTAAGTTCACCTCGTCTCAAGTTCTCTGCGACGTTCAACTGCCGCGTGAACCGATCGAGAGCGAGGCTCACGCGTGGACCGATCGAGACGGACAGTCGGGGCGTGGACCGATCGGAGACTCCTTGGCGTTGTTCGTGGCTTTGGTCTACGCTTGGCATTGTACTCGGTGAGGAAGGAAATTCGCTCGTTGAATGAGATTGACGGAAAAAAAAATTCTAAGTTCACCTCATCTCGAGTTCTCTGCGACGTTCAACTGCCGCGTGGACCGATCGAGACGGACACTCGGGGCGTGGCGCGATCGGATACGCCTTGGCTTTGTTCGTGGCTTTGGTCTGCGCTTGGCGTTGGTTTCGGTGAGGAAGGAAATTCGCTCGTTGAACGAGACTGACGAAAAAAAAAAATCTAAGTTCACCTCGTCTCGAGTTCTCTGCGACGTTCAACTGCCGCGTGAACTGATCGAGAGCGAGGCTCACGCATGGACCGATCGAGACGGACAGTCGGGGCGTGGCCCCATCGGACACGCCTTGGCTTTGTGCGTGGCTTTTGTCAACGCTTGGCATTGGTCTCGGTGAGGAAGGAAACTCGCTCGTTGAAGGAGACTGACGAAAAAAAAAATTCTAAGTTCACCTCGACTCGTGTTCTCTGCGACGGTCAACTGCCGCGTGGACCGATCGAGCGCGAGGCTCACGCGTGGACCGATCGAGACGGACAGTCGGGGCGTGGACCGATCGGTCACTCCTTGGCGTTGTTCATGGCTTTGGTCTACGCTTGGCATTGGTCTCGGTGAGGAAGGAAATTCGCTCGTTGATCGAGATTGACGAAAAAAAAAAATAATAATCCTAGTTCACCTCGTCTCGCGCTCTCTGCGACGTTCAACTGCCGCGTGGACCGATCGAGCGCGAGTCCCATGCGTGGACTGATCGGGACGGACAGTCGGGGCGTGGACCGATCGGACACTCCTTGGCATTGGTGGTGGCTTTGGTCTACGCTTGGCATTGGTCTCGGTGAGGAAGGAAATTCGCTCGTTGCACGAGAGAGACGAAAAAAAATTCTAAGTTCACCTCGTCTCGAGTTCTCTGCGACGTTCAACTGCCGCGTGGACCGATCGAGGGCGAGGCTCGCGCGTGGACCGACCGAGACGGAGAGTCGGGGCGTGGACCGATCGGACACTCCTTGGCGTTGTTCGTGGCTTTGGTCTACGCTTGGCATTGGTTTCGGTGAGGAAGGAAATTCGATCGTTGAACGAGATTGTCGAAAAAAAAATTCTAAGTTCACCTCGTCTCGTGTTCTCTGCGACGTTCAACTACCGCGTGGACCGATCGAGCGCGAGGCTCACGCGTGGACCGATCGAGACGGATAGTCGGGGCGTGGATCCATCGGTAACTTTTTGGCGTTGTTCGTGGCTTTGGTCTACGCTTGGCATTGGTCTCGGTGAGGAAGGAAATTCGCTCGTTGAACGAGATAGACGAAAAAAAAAATTCTAGGTTCACCTCGTCTCGAGTTCTCAGCGACGTTCAACTGCCGCGTGGACCGATCGAGGGCGAGGCTCACGCGTGGACCGATCGAGACGGACAGTCGGGGCGTGGATCGATCGGACACTCCTTGGCGTTGTTCGTGGCTTTGGTCTACGCTTGGCATTGGTTTCGTTGAGGAAGGAAACTCGCTCGTTGAGGGAGACTGACGAAAAAAAATCGAAGTTCACTTCGTCTCGTGTTCTCTGCGACGTTCAACTGCCGCGTGGACCGATCGAGCGCGAGTCCCACGCGTGGACCGATCGGGACGGACAGTCGGGGCGTGGACCGATCGGACACTCCTTGGCGTTGTTCGTAGCTTTGGTCTACGCTAGGCATTAGTCTCGGTGAGGAAGGAAAGTCGGTCGTTGAACGAGGTTGACGAAAAAAAAAAATTCTAAGTTCACCTTGTCTCGATTTCACTGCGACGTTCAACTGCCGCGTGGACCGATGGAGCGCGAGGCTCACGCGTGGACCGATCGAGACGGACAGTCGGGGCGTGGACCGATCGGACACTCCTTGGCGATGTTCATGGCTTTGGTCTACGCTTGGCATTGGTCTCGGTGAGAAGAAAATTCGATCGTTGAACGAGATAGACGAAACAAAATTCTAAGTTCACCTCGTGTGGATTTCACTGCGACGTTCAACTGCCGCGTGGACCGATTGAGCGCGAGGCTCACGCGTGGACCGATCGAGACGGACAGTCGGGGCGTGGACCGATCGGAGACTCCTTGGCGTTGTTCGTGGCTTCGGTCTACGCTTGGCATTGGACTCGGTGAGGAAGGAAATTCGCTCGTTGAACGAGATAGACGAAAAAAAAAAATTCTAAGTTCACCTCGTCTCGAGTTCTCTGCGACGTTCAACTGCCGCGTGGACCGATCGAGCGCGAGGCTCAAGCGTGGACCGATTGAGACGGACAGTCGGGGCGTGGACCAATCGGACACACCTTGGCCTTGTTCATGGCTTTGGTCCACGCTTGGCATTGGTCTCGTTGATGAAGGAAATTCGCTCGTTGAACGAGACGGACGAACAAAAAATCTAAGTTCACCTTGTGTCCAGTTCTCTACGACGTTCACCTGCCGCGTGGATCGATCGAGCGCGAGGCTCACGCGTGGACCGATCGAGACGGTCAGTCGGGGCGTGGACCGATCGGACACTCCTTGGCGTTGTTCGTGGCTTTGGTCTACGCTTGGCATTGGTCTCGGTGAGGATGAAATTCGCTCGTTGAACGAGACTGACAAAAAATAATAATTTCTAAGTTCACCTCGTCTCGCGTTCTGTGCGACGTTCACCTGCCGCGTGGACCGATCGAGCGCGAGTCCCACGCGTGGACCGATCGGGACGGACAGTCGGGGCGTGGACCGATCGGACACTCCTTGGCGTTGTTCGTAGCTTTGGTCTACGCTTGGCATTGGTCTCGGTGAGGAAGGAAAGTCGGTCGTTGAACGAGGTTGACGAAAAAAAAAATTCTAAGTTCACCTTGTCTCGATTTCACTGCGACGTTCAACTGCCGCGTGGACCGATGGAGCGCGAGGCTCACGCGTGGACCGATCGAGACGGACAGTCGGGGCGTGGACCGATCGGACACTCCTTGGCGATGTTCATGGCTTTAGTCGACGCTTGGCATTGGTCTCGGTGAGAAGAAAATTCGATCGTTGAACGAGATAGAAGAAAAAAAAATTCTAAGTTCACCTCGTGTGGATTTCACTGCGACGTTCAACTGCCGCGTGGACCGATTGAGCGCGAGGCTCACGCGTGGACCGATCGAGATGGACAGTCGGGGCGTGGACCGATCGGAGACTCCTTGGCGTTGTTCGTGGCTTCGGTCTACGCTTGGCATTGGTCTCGGTGAGGAAGGAAATTCGCTCGTTGAACGAGATAGACGAAAAAAAAAATTCTAAGTTCACCTCGTCTCGAGTTCTCTGCGACGTTCAACTGCCGCGTGGACCGATCGAGCGCGAGGCTCAAGCGTGGACCGATTGAGACGGACAGTCGGGGCGTGGACCAATCGGACACACCTTGGCCTTGTTCATGGCTTTGGTCCACGCGTGGCATTGGTCTCGTTGATGAAGGAAATTCGCTCGTTGAACGAGACGGACGAACAAAAAATCTAAGTTCACCTCGTGTCTAGTTCTCTACGACGTTCACATGCCGCGTGGATCGATCGAGCGCGAGGCTCACGCGTGGACCGATCGAGACGGTCAGTCGGGGCGTGGACCGATCGGGCACTCCTTGGCGTTGTTCGTGGCTTTGGTGTAGGCTTGGCATTGGTCTCGGTGAGAAGAAAATTCGATCGTTGAACGAGATAGACGAAAAAAAAATTCTAAGTTCACCTCGTGTGGATTTCACTGCGACGTTCAACTGCCGCGTGGACCGATTGAGCGCGAGTCCCACGCGTGGACCGATCGGGACGGACAGTCGGGGCGTGGACCGATCGGACACTCCTTGGCGTTGTTCGTAGCTTTGGTCTACGCTTGGCATTGGTCTCGGTGAGGAAGGAAAGTCGGTCGTTGAACGAGGTTGACGAAAAAAAAAATTCTAAGTTCACCTTGTCTCGATTTCACTGCGACGTTCAACTGCCGCGTGGACCGATGGAGCGCGAGGCTCACGCGTGGACCGATCGAGACGGACAGTCGGGGCGTGGACCGATCGGACACTCCTTGGCGATGTTCATGGCTTTGGTCTACGCTTGGCATTGGTCTCGGTGAGAAGAAAATTCGATCGTTGAACGAGATAGACGAAAAAAAAATTCTAAGTTCACCTCGTGTGGATTTCACTGCGACGTTCAACTGCCGCGTGGATCGATCGAGCGCGAGGCTCACGCGTGGACCGATCGAGAGCGAGGCTCACGCGTGGACCGATCGAGACGGACAGTCGGGGCGTGGCGCGATCGGACACGCCTTGGCTTTGTTCGTGGCTTTGGTCTACGCTTGGCATTGGTTTCGGTGAGGAAGGAAATTCGCTCGTTGAACGAGACTGACGAAAAAAAAAATTCTAAGTTCACCTCGTCTCAAGTTCTCTGCGGCGTTCAACTGCCGCGTGAACCGATCGAGAGCGAGGCTCACGCGTGGACCGATCGAGACGGACAGTCGGGGCGTGGCCCCATCGGACACGCCTTGGCTCTGTGCGTGGCTTTTGTCAACGCTTGGCATTGGTCTCGGTGAGGAAGGAAACTCGCTCGTTTACGGAGACTGACGAAAAAAAAAATTCTAAGTTCACCTCGTCTCGTGTTCTCTGCGACGGTCAACTGCCGCGTGGACCGATCGAGCGTGAGGCTCACGCGTGGACCGATCGAGACGGATAGTCGGGGCGTGGACCGATTGGTCACTCCTTGGCGTTGTTCATGGCTTTGGTCTACGCTTGGCATTGGTCTCGGTGAGAAGAAAATTCGATCGTTGAACGAGATAGACGAAAAAAAAATTCTAAGTTCACCTCTCGTGGATTTCACTGCGACGTTCAACTGCCGCGTGGACCGATTGAGCGCGAGGCTCACGCGTGGACTGATCGAGACGGACAGTCGGGGCGTGGACCGATCGGACACTCCTTGGCGTTGTTCGTGGCTTTGGTCTACGCTTGGCATTGTACTCGGTGAGGAAGGAAATTCGCTCGTTGAATGAGATTGACGGAAAAAAAAATTCTAAGTTCACCTCATCTCGAGTTCTCTGCGACGTGCAACCGCCGCGTGGACCGATCGAGGGCGAGGCTCACGCGTGGACCGATCGAGACGCACAGTCGGGGCGTGGACCGATCGGACACTTCTTGGCGTTGTCCGTGGCTTTGGTCTACGCTTCGCATTGGCCTCGGTGAGGAAGGAAATTCACTCGTTGAACGAGACCGTCGAAAAAAAAAAATTTTAAGTTCACCTCGTCGCGAGTTCACTGGGACGTTCAACTGCCGCGTGGATCGATCGAGGGCGAGGATCACGCGTGGACCGATCGAGACGGACAGTCGGGGCGTGGACCGATCGGACACTCCTTGGCGTTGTTCGTGGCTTTGGTCTATGCGTGGCATTGGTCTCGGTGAGGAAGGAAATTCGCTCGTTGAACGCGACTGACAAAAATAAATAAATATATAAATTCTAAGTTCACCTCGTCTCGCGTTCTCTGCGACGTTCAACTGCCGCGTGGACCGATCGAGCGCGAGGCTCACGCGTGGACCGATCGAGAGCGAGGCTCACGCGTGGACCGATCGAGACGGACAGTCGGGGCGTGGCGCGATCGGACACGCCTTGGCTTTGTTCGTGGCTTTGGTCTACGCTTGGCATTGGTTTCGGTGAGGAAGGAAATTCGCTCGTTGAACGAGACTGACGAAAAAAAAAATTCTAAGTTCACCTCGTCTCAAGTTCTCTGCGGCGTTCAACTGCCGCGTGAACCGATCGAGAGCGAGGCTCACGCGTGGACCGATCGAGACGGACAGTCGGGGCGTGGCCCCATCGGACACGCCTTGGCTCTGTGCGTGGCTTTTGTCAACGCTTGGCATTGGTCTCGGTGAGGAAGGAAACTCGCTCGTTTACGGAGACTGGAGAAAAAAAAAAATTCTAAGTGCACCTCGTCTCGTGTTCTCTGCGACGGTCAACTGCCGCGTGGACCGATCGAGCGCGAGGCTCCCGCGTGGACCGATCGAGACGGATAGTCGGGGCGTGGACCGATCGGTCACTCCTTGGCGTTGTTCATGGCTTTGGTCTACGCTTGGCATTGGTCTCGGTGAGAAGAAAATTCGATCGTTGAACGAGATAGACGAAAAAAAAATTCTAAGTTCACCTCGTGTGGATTTCACTGCGACGTTCAACTGCCGCGTGGATCGATCGAGCGCGAGGCTCACGCGTGGACCGATCGAGAGCGAGGCTCACGCGTGGACCGATCGAGACGGACAGTCGGGGCGTGGCGCGATCGGACACGCCTTGGCTTTGTTCGTGGCTTTGGTCTACGCTTGGCATTGGTTTCGGTGAGGAAGGAAATTCGCTCGTTGAACGAGACTGACGAAAAAAAAAATTCTAAGTTCACCTCGTCTCAAGTTCTCTGCGGCGTTCAACTGCCGCGTGAACCGATCGAGAGCGAGGCTCACGCGTGGACCGATCGAGACGGACAGTCGGGGCGTGGCCCCATCGGACACGCCTTGGCTCTGTGCGTGGCTTTTGTCAACGCTTGGCATTGGTCTCGGTGAGGAAGGAAACTCGCTCGTTTACGGAGACTGACGAAAAAAAAAATTCTAAGTTCACCTCGTCTCGTTTTCTCTGCGACGGTCAACTGCCGCGTGGACCGATCGAGCGTGAGGCTCACGCGTGGACCGATCGAGACGGATAGTCGGGGCGTGGACCGATCGGTCACTCCTTGGCGTTGTTCATGGCTTTGGTCTACGCTTGGCATTGGTCTCGGTGAGAAGAAAATTCGATCGTTGAACGAGATAGACGAAAAAAAAATTCTAAGTTCACCTCTCGTGGATTTCACTGCGACGTTCAACTGCCGCGTGGACCGATTGAGCGCGAGGCTCACGCGTGGACCGATCGAGACGGACAGTCGGGGCGTGGACCGATCGGACACTCCTTGGCGTTGTTCGTGGCTTTGGTCTACGCTTGGCATTGTACTCGGTGAGGAAGGAAATTCGCTCGTTGAATGAGATTGACGGAAAAAAAAATTCTAAGTTCACCTCATCTCGAGTTCTCTGCGACGTGCAACCGCCGCGTGGACCGATCGAGGGCGAGGCTCACGCGTGGACCGATCGAGACGCACAGTCGGGGCGTGGACCGATCGGACACTTCTTGGCGTTGTCCGTGGCTTTGGTCTACGCTTCGCATTGGCCTCGGTGAGGAAGGAAATTCACTCGTTGAACGAGACCGTCGAAAAAAAAAAATTTTAAGTTCACCTCGTCGCGAGTTCACTGGGACGTTCAACTGCCGCGTGGATCGATCGAGGGCGAGGATCACGCGTGGACCGATCGAGACGGACAGTCGGGGCGTGGACCGATCGGACACTCCTTGGCGTTGTTCGTGGCTTTGGTCTATGCGTGGCATTGGTCTCGGTGAGGAAGGAAATTCGCTCGTTGAACGCGACTGACAAAAATAAATAAATATATAAATTCTAAGTTCACCTCGTCTCGCGTTCTCTGCGACGTTCAACTGCCGCGTGGACCGATCGAGCGCGAGGCTCACGCGTGGACCGATCGAGAGCGAGGCTCACGCGTGGACCGATCGAGACGGACAGTCGGGGCGTGGCGCGATCGGACACGCCTTGGCTTTGTTCGTGGCTTTAGTCTACGCTTGGCATTGGTTTCGGTGAGGAAGGAAATTCGCTCGTTGAACGAGACTGACGAAAAAAAAAATTCTAAGTTCACCTCGTCTCAAGTTCTCTGCGGCGTTCAACTGCCGCGTGAACCGATCGAGAGCGAGGCTCACGCGTGGACCGATCGAGACGGACAGTCGGGGCGTGGCCCCATCGGACACGCCTTGGCTCTGTGCGTGGCTTTTGTCAACGCTTGGCATTGGTCTCGGTGAGGAAGGAAACTCGCTCGTTTACGGAGACTGGAGAAAAAAAAATTCTAAGTGCACCTCGTCTCGTGTTCTCTGCGACGGTCAACTGCCGCGTGGACCGATCGAGCGCGAGGCTCCCGCGTGGACCGATCGAGACGGATAGTCGGGGCGTGGACCGATCGGTCACTCCTTGGCGTTGTTCATGGCTTTGGTCTACGCTTGGCATTGGTCTCGGTGAGAAGAAAATTCGATCGTTGAACGAGATAGACGAAAAAAAAATTCTAAGTTCACCTCGTGTGGATTTCACTGCGACGTTCAACTGCCGCGTGGACCGATTGAGCGCGAGGCTCACGCGTGGACCGATCGAGACGGACAGTCGGGGCGTGGACCGATCGGACACTCCTTGGCGTTGTTCGTGGCTTAGGTCTACGCTTGGCATTGTACTCGGTGAGGAAGGAAATTCGCTCGTTGAATGAGATTGACGAAAAAAAAATTCTAAGTTCACCTCGTGTGGATTTCACTGCGACGTTCAACTGCCGCGTGGACCGATCGAGGGCGAGGCTCACGCGTGGACCGATCGAGACGCACAGTCGGGGCGTGGACCGATCGGACACTCCTTGGCGTTGTCCGTGGATTTGGTCTACGCTTGGCATTGGTCTCGGTGAGGAAGGAAATTCACTCGTTGAACGAGGTAGACGAAAAAAAATTCTAAATTCACCTCGTGTGGATTTCACTGCGACGTTCAACTGCCGCGTGGACCGATTGAGCTCGAGTCCCACGCGTGGACCGATCGGGTCGGACAGTCGGGGCGTGGCCCGATCGAACACACGTTGGCGTTGTTCGTGGCTTTGGTCTACACTTGGCATTGGTCTCGGGGAGGAAGGAAATTCACTCGTTGAACGAGACCGTCGAAAAAAAAAAATTTTAAGTTCACCTCGTCGCGTGTTCTCTGCGACGTTCAACTGCCGCGTGGATCGATCGAGGGCGAGGATCACGCGTGGACCGATCGAGACGGACAGTCGGGGCGTGGACCGATCGGACACTCCTTGGCGTTGTTCGTGGCTTTGGTCTATGCGTGGCATTGGTCTCGGTGAGGAAGGAAATTCGCTCGTTGAACGCGACTGACAAAAATAAATAAATATATAAATTCTAAGTTCACCTCGTCTCGCGTTCTCTGCGACGTTCAACTGCCGCGTGGACCGATCGAGCGCGAGGCTCACGCGTGGACCGATCGAGAGCGAGGCTCACGCGTGGACCGATCGAGACGGACAGTCGGGGCGTGGCGCGATCGGACAAGCCTTGGCTTTGTTCGTGGCTTTGGTCTACGCTTGGCATTGGTTTCGGTGAGGAAGGAAATTCGCTCGTTGAACGAGACTGACGAAAAAAAAAATTCTAAGTTCACCTCGTCTCAAGTTCTCTGCGGCGTTCAACTGCCGCGTGAACCGATCGAGAGCGAGGCTCACGCGTGGACCGATCGAGACGGACAGTCGGGGCGTGGACCGATCGGACACTCCTTGGCGTTGTCCGTGGCCTTGGTCTACGCTTGGCATTGGTCTCGGTGAGGAAGGAAATTCACTCGTTGAACGAGGTAGACGAAAAAAAAATTCTAAATTCACCTCGTGTGGATTTCACTGCGACGTTCAACTGCCGCGTGGACCGATTGAGCGCGAGGCTCGCGCGTGGACCGATCGAGACGGACAGTCGGGGCGTGGACCGATCGGACACTTCTTGGCGTTGTTCGTGGCTTTGGTCTACGCTTGGCATTCGTCTCGGTGAGCGAGGAAATTCGCTCGTTGAACGAGACTGTCGAAAAAAAAATTCTAAGTTCACCTCGTCGCGAGTTCTCTGCGACGTTCAACTGCCGCGTGGACCGATCGAGGGCGAGGCTCACACGTGGACCGATCGAGACGGACAGTCGGGGCGTGGACCGATCGGACACTCCTTGGCGTTGTCCGTGGCCTTGGTCTACGCTTGGCATTGTTCTCGGTGAGGAAGCAAAGTCGGTCGTTGAGGGAGACTGACGAAAAAAAAAATCGAAGTTCACTTCGTCTCGTGTTCTCTGCGACGTTCAACTGCCGCGTGGACCGATCGAGGGCGAGGGTCACGCTTGGACTGGTCGGGACGGACAGTCGGAGCGTGAACCGATCGGACACTCCTTGGCGTTGTTCGTGGCTTTGGTCTACGCTTGGCATTGGTCTCGGTGAGGAAGGAAAGTCGGTCGTTGAACGAGATTGTCGAAAAGAAAAAAATCTAAGTTCACCTCGTCTCGTGTTCTCTGCGACGTTCAACTACCGCGTGGACCGATCGAGCGCGAGGCTCACGCGTGGACCGATCGAGACGGATAGTCAGGGCGTGGATCCATCGGTAACTCCTTGGCGTTGTTCGTGGCTTTGGTCTATGCTTGACATTGGTCTCGGTGAGGAAGGAAATTAGCTCGATGAACGCAACTGACAAAAAAAAAAATAAATTCTAAGTTCACCTCGTCTCGCGTTCTCTGCGACCTTCAACTGCCGCGTGAACCGATAAAGCTCGAGTCCCACGCGTGGACCGATCGGGTCGGACAGTCGGGGCGTGGCCCGATCGAACACACGTTGGCGTTGTTCGTGGCTTTGGTCTACGCTTGGCATTGGTCTCGGTGAGGAAGGAAACTCGCTCGTTGAGGGAGACTGACGAAAAAAAAAATCGAAGTTCACTTCGTCTCGTGTTCTCTGCGACGTTCAACTGCCGCGTGGATCGATCGAGGGCGAGGATCACGCGTGGACCGATCGGGACGGACAGTCGGGGCGTGGACCGATCGGACACTCCTTGGCGTTGTTCGTGGCTTTGGTCTACGCTTGGCATTGGTCTCGGAGAGGAAGAAAAGTCGGTCGTTGAACGAGGTTGACGAAAACAAAAAAATTCTAAGTTCACCTTGTCTGGATTTCACTGCGACGTTCAACTGCCGCGTGGACCGACCGAGGGCGAGGCTCACGCGTGGACCGATCGAGACGGACAGTCGGGGCGTGGACCGATCGGACACTCCTTGGCGTTGTTCGTGGCTTTGGTCTACGCTTGGCATTGTACTCGGTGAGGAAGGAAATTCGCTCGTTGAATGAGATTGACGGAAAAAAAATTCTACGTTCACCTCATCTCGAGTTCTCTGCGACGTTCAACTGCCGCGTGGACCGATCGAGGGCGAGGCTCACGCGTGGACCGATCGAGACGGACAGTCGGGGCGTGGACCGATCGGACACTCCTTGGCGTTGTCCGTGGCTTTGGCCTACGCTTGGCATTGGTCTCGGTGAGGAAGGAAATTAGCTCGATGAACGCGACTGACAAAAAAAATAAATAAATTCTAAGTTCACCTCGTCTCGCGTTCTCTGCGACCTTCAACTGCCGCGTGAACCGATAAAGCTCGAGTCCCACGCGTGGACCGATCGGGTCGGACAGTCGGGGCGTGGCCCGATCGAACACACGTTGGCGTTGTTCGTGGCTTTGGTCTACGCTTGGCATTGGTCGCGGTGAGGAAGGAAACTCGCTTGTTGAGGGAGACTGACGAAAAAAAAAATCGAAGTTCACTTCGTCTCGTGTTCTCTGCGACGTTCAACTGCCGCGTGGATCGATCGAGGGCGAGGATCACGCGTGGACCGATCGGGACGGACAGTCGGGGCGTGGACCGATCGGACACTCCTTGGCGTTGTTCGTGGCTTTGGTCTACGCTTGGCATTGTACTCGGTGAGGAAGGAAATTCGCTCGTTGAATGAGATTGACGGAAAAAAAAATTCTAAGTTCACCTCATCTCGAGTTCTCTGCGACGTTCAACTGCCGCGTGGACCGATCGAGGGCGAGGCTCACGCGTGGACCGATCGAGACGGACAGTCGGGGCGTGGACCGATCGGACACTCCTTGGCGTTGTTCGTGGCTTTGGTCTACGCTTGGCATTGGTCTCGGTGAGGAAGGAAAGTCGGTCGTTGAACGAGATTGGCGAGAACAAAAATTCTAAGTTCACCTCGTCTGGATTTCACTGCGACGTTCAACTGCAGAGTGAACCGACCGAGGGCGAGTCTCACGCGTGGACCGATCGAGACGGACAGTCGGGGTGTGGCCCGATCGGACACGCCTTGGCGTTGTTCGTGGCTTTGGTCTACGCTTCGCATTGGTCTCGGTGAGGAAGGAAATTCGCTCGTTGAATGAGATTGACGGAAAAAAAAATTCTAAGTTCACCTCATCTCGAGTTCTCTGCGACGTTCAACTGCCGCGTGAACCGATCGAGAGCGAGGCTCACGCGTGGACCGATCGAGACGGACAGTCGGGGCGTGGCCCCATCGGACACGCCTTGGCTCTGTGCGTGGCTTTTGTCAACGCTTGGCATCGGTCTCGGTGAGTAAGGAAACTCGCTCGTTGACGGAGACTGACGAAAAAAAAAAATTCTAAGTTCACCTCGTCTCGTGTTCTCTGCGACGGTCAACTGCCGCGTGGACCGATCGAGCGCGAGGCTCACGCGTGGACCGATCGAGACGGATAGTCGGGGCGTGGACCGATCGGTCACTCCTTGGCGTTGTTCATGGCTTTGGTCTACGCTTGGCATTGGTCTCGGTGAGAAGAAAATTCGATCGTTGAACGAGATAGACGAAAAAAAAATTCTAAGTTCACCTCGTGTGGATTTCACTGCGATGTTCAACTGCCGCGTGGACCGATTGAGCGCGAGGCTCCCGCGTGGACCGATCGAGACGGATAGTCGGGGCGTGGACCGATCGGTCACTCCTTGGCGTTGTTCGTGGCTTAGGTCTACGCTTGGCATTGTACTCGGTGAGGAAGGAAATTCGCTCGTTGAATGAGATTGACGAAAAAAAAATTCTAAGTTCACCTCGTGTGGATTTCACTGCGACGTTCAACTGCCGCGTGGACCGATCGAGGGCGAGGCTCACGCGTGGACCGATCGAGACGCACAGTCGGGGCGTGGACCGATCGGACACTCCTTGGCGTTGTCCGTGGCTTTGGTCTACGCTTGGCATTGGTCTCGGTGAGGAAGGAAATTCACTCGATGAACGAGGTAGACGAAAAAAAAATTCTAAATTCACCTCGTGTGGATTTCACTGCGACGTTCAACTGCCGCGTGGACCGATTGAGCTCGAGGCTCACGCGTGGACCGATCGAGACGGACAGTCGGGGCGTGGACCGATCGGACACTTCTTGGCGTTGTTCGTGGCTTTGGTCTACGCTTGGCATTGGTCTCGGTGAGGAAGGAAAGTCGGTCGTTGAACGAGATTGTCGAAAAGAAAAAAATCTAAGTTCACCTCGTCTCGTGTTCTCTGCGACGTTCAACTACCGCGTGGACCGATCGAGCGCGAGGCTCACGCGTGGACCGATCGAGACGGATAGTCAGGGCGTGGATCCATCGGTAACTCCTTGGCGTTGTTCGTGACTTTGGTCTACGCTTGACATTGGTCTCGGTGAGGAAGGAAATTAGCTCGATGAACGCGACTGACAAAAAAAATAAATAAATTCTAAGTTCACCTCGTCTCGCGTTCTCTGCGACCTTCAACTGCCGCGTGAACCGATAAAGCTCGAGTCCCACGCGTGGACCGATCGGGTCGGACAGTCGGGGCGTGGCCCGATCGAACACACGTTGGCGTTGTTCGTGGCTTTGGTCTACACTTGGCATTGGTCTCGGGGAGGAAGGAAATTCACTCGTTGAACGAGACCGTCGAAAAAAAAAAATTTTAAGTTCACCTCGTCGCGTGTTCTCTGCGACGTTCAACTGCCGCGTGGATCGATCGAGGGCGAGGATCACGCGTGGACCGATCGAGACGGACAGTCGGGGCGTGGACCGATCGGACACTCCTTGGCGTTGTTCGTGGCTTTGGTCTATGCGTGGCATTGGTCTCGGTGAGGAAGGAAATTCGCTCGTTGAACGCGACTGACAAAAATAAATAAATATATAAATTCTAAGTTCACCTCGTCTCGCGTTCTCTGCGACGTTCAACTGCCGCGTGGACCGATCGAGCGCGAGGCTCACGCGTGGACCGATCGAGAGCGAGGCTCACGCGTGGACCGATCGAGACGGACAGTCGGGGCGTGGCGCGATCGGACACGCCTTGGCTTTGTTCGTGGCTTTGGTCTACGCTTGGCATTGGTTTCGGTGAGGAAGGAAATTCGCTCGTTGAACGAGACTGACGAAAAAAAAAATTCTAAGTTCACCTCATCTCAAGTTCTCTGCGGCGTTCAACTGCCGCGTGAACCGATCGAGAGCGAGGCTCACGCGTGGACCGATCGAGACGGACAGTCGGGGCGTGGCCCCATCGGACACGCCTTGGCTCTGTGCGTGGCTTTTGTCAACGCTTGGCATTGGTCTCGGTGAGGAAGGAAACTCGCTCGTTTACGGAGACTGACGAAAAAAAAAGAATTCTAAGTGCACCTCGTCTCGTGTTCTCTGCGACGGTCAACTGCCGCGTGGACCGATCGAGCGCGAGGCTCCCGCGTGGACCGATCGAGACGGATAGTCGGGGCGTGGACCGATCGGTCACTCCTTGGCGTTGTTCATGGCTTTGGCCTACGCTTGCCATTGGTCTCGGTGAGGAAGGAAGTTCGGTCGTTGAACGAGACCGTCGAAAAAAAAATTCTAAGTTCACCTCGTCGCGAGTTCACTGCGACGTTCAACTGCCGCGTGGACCGATTGAGCGCGAGGCTCACGCGTGGACCGATCGAGACGGACAGTCGGGGCGTGGACCGATCGGACACTCCTTGGCGTTGTTCGTGGCTTAGGTCTACGCTTGGCATTGTACTCGGTGAGGAAGGAAACTCGCTCGTTGAGGGAGACTGACGAAAAAAAATCGAAGTTCACTTCGTCTCGTGTTCTCTGCGACGTTCAACTGCCGCGTGGACCGATCGAGGGCGAGGATCACGCGTGGACCGATCGAGACGTACAGTCGGGGCGTGGACCGATCGGACACTCCTTGGCGTTGTTCGTGGCTTTTGTCAACGCTTGGCATTGGTCTCGGTGAGGAAGGAAACTCGCTCGTTGAAGGAGACTGACGAAAAAAAAATTCTAAGTTCACCTCGTCTCGTGTTCTCTGCGACGGTCTACTACGCGTGGACCGATCGAGCGCGAGGCTCACGCGTGGACCGATCGAGACGGATTGTCGGGGCGTGGATCCATCGGTAACTCCTTGGCGTTGTTCGTGGCTTTGGTCTACGCTTGGCATTGGTCTCGGTGAGGAAGGAAAGTCGGTCGTTGAACGAGGTTGACGAAAAAAAAAAATTCTAAGTTCACCTTGTCTCGATTTCACTGCGAAGTTCAACTGCCGCGTGGACCGATGGGGGCGCGAGGCTCACGCGTGGACCGATCGAGACGGACAGTCGGGGCGTGGACCGATCGGACACTCCTTGGCGATGTTCATGGCTTTGGTCTACACTTGGCATTGGTCTCGGTGAGAAGAAAATTCGATCGTTGAACGAGATAGACGAAAAAAAAATTCTAAGTTCACCTCGTGTGGATTTCACTGCGACGTTCAACTGCCGCGTGGACCGATTGAGCGCGAGGCTCACGCGTGGACCGATCGAGACGGACAGTCGGGGCGTGGACCGATCGGACACTCCTTGGCGTTGTTCGTGGCTTCGGTCTACGCTTGGCATTGGTCTCGGTGAGGAAGGAAATTCGCTCGTTGAACGAGATAGACGAAAAAAAAAATTCTAAGTTCACCTCGTCTCGTGTTCTCTGCGACGGTCAACTGCCGCGTGGACCGATCGAGCGTGAGGCTCACGCGTGGACCGATCGAGACGGATAGTCGGGGCGTGGACCGATCGGTCACTCCTTGGCGTTGTTCATGGCTTTGGTCTACGCTTGGCATTGATCTCGGTGAGAAGAAAATTCGATCGTTGAACGAGATAGACGAAAAAAAAATTCTAAGTTTACCTCGTGTGGATTTCACTGCGACGTTCAACTGCCGCGTGGACCGATTGAGCGCGAGGCTCACGCGTGGACCGATCGAGACGGACAGTCGGGGCGTGGACCGATCGGACACTCCTTGGCGTTGTTCGTGGCTTTGGTCTACGCTTGGCATTGTACTCGGAGAGGAAGGAAATTCGCTCGTTGAATGAGATTGACGGAAAAAAAAATTCTAAGTTCACCTCATCTCGAGTTCTCTGCGACGTGCAACTGCCGCGTGGACCGATCGAGGGCGAGGCTCACGCGTGGACCGATCGAGACGCACAGTCGGGGCGTGGACCGATCGGACACTCCTTGGCGTTGTCCGTGGCTTTGGTCTACGCTTGGCATTGGTCTCGGTGAGGAAGGAAATTTACTCGTTGAACGAGACCGTCGAAAAAAAAAATTTTAAGTTCACCTCGTCGCGAGTTCACTGGGACGTTCAACTGCCGCGTGGACCGATTGAGCGCGAGGCTCACGCGTGGACCGATCGAGACGGACAGTCGGGGCGTGGACCGATCGGTCACTCCTTGGCGTTGTTCATGGCTTTGGTCTACGCTTGGCATTGGTCTCGGTGAGAAGAAAATTCGATCGTTGAACGAGGTAGACGAAAAAAAAATTCTAAGTTCACCTCGTCGCGAGTTCTCTGCGACGTTCAACTGCCGCGTGGACCGATCGAGCGCGAGGCCCACGCGTGGACCGATCGGGACGGACAGTCGGGGCGTGGACCGATCGGACACTCCTTGGCGTTGTTCGTGGCTTTGGTCTACGCTTGGCATTGGTCTCGGTGAGGAAGGAAGTTCGGTCGTTGAACGAGACCGTCGAAAAAAAAAATTCTAAGTTCACCTCGTCGCGAGTTCACTGCGACGTTCAACTGCCGCGTGAACCGATCGAGCTCGAGTCCCACGGGTGGACCGATCGGGACGGACAGTCGGGGCGTGGCCCGATCGAGCACACCTTGGCGTTGTTCGTGGCTTTGGTCTACGCTTGGCATTGGTCTCGGTGAGGAAGGAATCTCGCTCGTTGAGGGAGACTGACGAAAAAAAAAATCGAAGTTCACTTCGTCTCGTGTTCTCTGAGACGTTCAACTGCCGCGTGGACCGATCGAGGGCGAGGCTCACGCGTGGACCGATCGAGACGGACAGTCGGGGCGTGGACCGATCGGACACTCCTTGGCGTTGTTCATGGCTTTGGTCTACGCTTGGCATTGTTCTCGGTGAGAAGAAAATTCGATCGTTGAACGAGATAGACGAAAAAAAAATTCTAAGTTCACCTCGTGTGGATTTCACTGCGACGTTCAACCGCCGCGTGGACCGATCGAGTGCGAGGCTCACGCGTGGACCGATCGAGACGGACAGTCGGGGCGTGGACCGATCGGGCACTCCTTGGCGTTGTTCGTTGCTTTGGTCTACGCTTCGCATTGGTCTCGGTGAGGAAGGAAATTAGCTCGATGAACGCGACTGACAAAAAAATAAATAAATTCTAAGTTCACCTCGTCTCGCGTTCTCTGCGACGTTCAACTGCCGCGTGGACCGATCGAGCGCGAGGCTCACGCGCGGACCGATCGAGACGGATAGTCGGGGCGTGGATTGATCGGTAACTCCTTGGCGTTGTTCGTGGCTTTGGTCTACGCTTGACATTGGTCTCGGTGAGGAAGGAAATTCGCTCGTTGAACGAGATTGACGAGAAAAAAAATTCTAAGTTCACCTCGTCTGGATTTCACTGCGACGTTCAACTGCAGAGTGAACCGACCGAGGGCAAGTCTCACGCGTGGACCGATCGAGACGGACAGTCGGGGTGTGGCCCGATCGGACACGCCTTGGCGTTGTTCGTGGCTTTGGTCTACGCTTCGCATTGGTCTCGGTGAGGAAGGAAATTAGCTCGATGAACGCGACTGACAAAAAAATAAATAAATTCTAAGTTCACCTCGTCGCGAGTTCTCTGCGACGTTCAACTGCCGCGTGGACCGATCGAGACGGACACTCGGGGCGTGGCGCGATCGGATACGCCTTGGCTTTGTTCGTGGCTTTAGTCTGCGCTTGGCATTGGCTTCGGTGAGGAAGGAAATTCGCTCGTTGATCGCGACTGACGAAAAAAAAAAATTCTAAGTTCACCTCGTCTCGTGTTCTCTGCGACGGTCAACTGCCGCGTGGACCGATCGAGCGTGAGGCTCACGCGTGGACCGATCGAGACGGATAGTCGGGGCGTGGACCGATCGGTCACTCCTTGGCGTTGTTCATGGCTTTGGTCTACGCTTGGCATTGGTCTCGGTGAGAAGAAAATTCGATCGTTGAACGAGATAGACGAAAAAAAAATTCTAAGTTCACCTCTCGTGGATTTCACTGCGACGTTCAACTGCCGCGTGGACCGAGTGAGCGCGAGGCTCACGCGTGGACCGATCGAGACGGACAGTCGGGGCGTGGACCGATCGGACACTCCTTGGCGTTGTTCGTGGATTTGGTCTACGCTTGGCATTGTACTCGGTGAGGAAGGAAATTCGCTCGTTGAATGAGATTGACGGAAAAAAAAATTCTAAGTTCACCTCGTCGCCAGTTCACTGGGACGTTCAACTGCCGCGTGGATCGATCGAGGGCGAGGATCACGCGTGGACCGATCGAGACGGACAGTCGGGGCGTGGACTGATCGGACACTCCTTGGCGTTGTTCGTGGCTTTGGTCTTTGCGTGGCATTGGTCTCGGTGAGGAAGGAAATTCGCTCGTTGAACGCGACTGACAAAAATAAATAAATATATAAATTCTAAGTTCACCTCGTCTCGCGTTCTCTGCGACGTTCAACTGCCGCGTGGACCGATCGAGCGCGAGGCTCACGCGTGGACCGATCGAGAGCGAGGCTCACGCGTGGACCGATCGAGACGGACAGTCGGGGCGTGGCGCGATCGGACACGCCTTGGCTTTGTTCGTGGCTTTGGTCTACGCTTGGCATTGGTTTCGGTGAGGAAGGAAATTCGCTCGTTGAACGAGACTGACGAAAAAAAAAATTCTAAGTTCACCTCGTCTCAAGTTCTCTGCGGCGTTCAACTGCCGCGTGAACCGATCGAGAGCGAGGCTCACGCGTGGACCGATCGAGACGGACAGTCGGGGCGTGGCCCCATCGGACACGCCTTGGCTCTGTGCGTGGCTTTTGTCAACGCTTGGCATTGGTCTCGGTGAGGAAGGAAACTCGCTCGTTTACGGAGACTGACGAAAAAAAAAAAATTCTAAGTGCACCTCGTCTCGTGTTCTCTGCGACGGTCAACTGCCGCGTGGACCGATCGAGCGCGAGGCTCCCGCGTGGACCGATCGAGACGGATAGTCGGGGCGTGGACCGATCGGACACTCCTTGGCGTTGTTCGTGGCTTAGGTCTACGCTTGGCATTGTACTCGGTGAGGAAGGAAATTCGCTCGTTGAATGAGATTGACGAAAAAAAAATTCTAAGTTCACCTCGTGTGGATTTCACTGCGACGTTCAACTGCCGCGTGGACCGATCGAGGGCGAGGCTCACGCGTGGACCGATCGAGACGCACAGTCGGGGCGTGGACCGATCGGACACTCCTTGGCGTTGTCCGTGGCCTTGGTCTACGCTTGGCATTGGTCTCGGTGAGGAAGGAAATTCACTCGTTGAACGAGGTAGACGAAAAAAAAATTCTAAATTCACCTCGTGTGGATTTCACTGCGACGTTCAACTGCCGCGTGGACCGATTGAGCGCGAGGCTCACGCGTGGACCGATCGAGACGGACAGTCGGGGCGTGGACCGATCGGACACTTCTTGGCGTTGTTCGTGGCTTTGGTCTACGCTTGGCATTCGTCTCGGTGAGCGAGGAAATTCGCTCGTTGAACGAGACTGTCGAAAAAAAAAATTCTAAGTTCACCTCGTCGCGAGTTCTCTGCGACGTTCAACTGCCGCGTGGACCGATCGAGGGCGAGGCTCACACGTGGACCGATCGAGACGGACAGTCGGGGCGTGGACCGATCGGACACTCCTTGGCGTTGTCCGTGGCTTTGGCCTACGCTTGGCATTGGTCTCGGTGAGGAAGGAAGTTCGGTCGTTGAACGAGACCGTCGAAAAAAAAAATTCTAAGTTCACCTCGTCGCGAGTTCACTGCGACGTTCAACTGCCGCGTGAACCGATCGAGCTCGAGTCCCACAGGTGGACCGATCGGGACGGACAGTCGGGGCGTGGCCCGATCGAACACACCTTGGCGTTGTTCGTGGCTTTGGCCTACGCTTGGCATTGGTCTCGGTGAGGAAGGAATCTCGCTCGTTGAGGGAGACTGACGAAAAAAAAATCGAAGTTCACTTCGTCTCGTGTTCTCTGAGACGTTCGACTGCCGCGTGGACCGATCGAGGGCGAAGCTCACGCGTGGACCGATCGAGACGGACAGTCGGGGCGTGGACCGATCGGACACTCCTTGGCGTTGTTCATGGCCTTGGTCTACGCTTGGCATTGTTCTCGGTGAGGAAGCAAAGTCGGTCGTTGAGGGAGACTGACGAAAAAAAAATCGAAGTTCACTTCGTCTCGTGTTCTCTGCGACGTTCAACTGCCGCGTGGACCGATCGAGGGCGAGGGTCACGCTTGGACTGGTCGGGACGGACAGTCGGAGCGTGAACCGATCGGACACTCCTTGGCGTTGTTCGTGGCTTTGGTCTACGCTTGGCATTGGTCTCGGTGAGGAAGGAAAGTCGGTCGTTGAACGAGATTGTCGACAAGAAAAAAATCTAAGTTCACCTCGTCTCGTGTTCTCTGCGACGTTCAACTACCGCGTGGACCGATCGAGCGCGAGGCTCACGCGTGGACCGATCGAGACGGATAGTCAGGGCGTGGATCCATCGGTAACTCCTTGGCGTTGTTCGTGGCTTTGGTCTATGCTTGACATTGGTCTCGGTGAGGAAGGAAATTAGCTCGATGAACGCAACTGACAAAAAAAATAAATAAATTCTAAGTTCACCTCGTCTCGCGTTCTCTGCGACCTTCAACTGCCGCGTGAACCGATAAAGCTCGAGTCCCACGCGTGGACCGATCGGGTCGGACAGTCGGGGCGTGGCCCGATCGAACACACGTTGGCGTTGTTCGTGGCTTTGGTCTACGCTTGGCATTGGTCTCGGTGAGGAAGGAAACTCGCTCGTTGAGGGAGACTGACGAAAAAAAAAATCGAAGTTCACTTCGTCTCGTGTTCTCTGCGACGTTCAACTGCCGCGTGGACCGATCGAGGGCGAGGGTCACGCTTGGACTGGTCGGGACGGACAGTCGGAGCGTGAACCGATCGGACACTCCTTGGCGTTGTTCGTGGCTTTGGTCTACGCTTGGCATTGGTCTCGGTGAGGAAGGAAAGTCGGTCGTTGAACGAGATTGTCGACAAGAAAAAAATCTAAGTTCACCTCGTCTCGTGTTCTCTGCGACGTTCAACTACCGCGTGGACCGATCGAGCGCGAGGCTCACGCGTGGACCGATCGAGACGGATAGTCAGGGCGTGGATCCATCGGTAACTCCTTGGCGTTGTTCGTGGCTTTGGTCTATGCTTGACATTGGTCTCGGTGAGGAAGGAAATTAGCTCGATGAACGCAACTGACAAAAAAAATAAATAAATTCTAAGTTCACCTCGTCTCGCGTTCTTTGCGACCTTCAACTGCCGCGTGAACCGATAAAGCTCGAGTCCCACGCGTGGACCGATCGGGTCGGACAGTCGGGGCGTGGCCCGATCGAACACACGTTGGCGTTGTTCGTGGCTTTGGTCTACGCTTGGCATTGGTCTCGGTGAGGAAGGAAACTCGCTCGTTGAGGGAGACTGACGAAAAAAAAAATCGAAGTTCACTTCGTCTCGTGTTCTCTGCGACGTTCAACTGCCGCGTGGATCGATCGAGGGCGAGGATCACGCGTGGACCGATCGGGACGGACAGTCGGGGCGTGGACCGATCGGACACTCCTTGGCGTTGTTCGTGGCTTTGGTCTACGCTTGGCATTGGTCTCGGTGAGGAAGAAAAGTCGGTCGTTGAACGAGGTTGACGAAAACAAAAAAGTTCTATGTTCACCTCATCTCGAGTTCTCTGCGACGTTCAACTGCCGCGTGGACCGATCGAGGGCGAGGCTCACGCGTGGACCGATCGAGACGGACAGTCGGGGCGTGGACCGATCGGACACTCCTTGGCGTTGTCCGTGGCTTTGGCCTACGCTTGGCATTGGTCTCGGTGAGGAAGGAAATTCGCTCGTTGAACGAGAGCGTCGAAAAAAAAAATTCTAAGTTCACCTCGTCGCGAGATCACTGTGACGTTTAACCGCCGCGTGGACCGATCGAGTGCGAGGCTCACGCGTGGACCGATCGAGACGGACAGTCGGGGCGTGGACCGATCGGACACTCCTTGGCGTTGTTCGTGGCTTTGGTCTACGCTTGGCATTGGTCTCGGTGAGGAAGGAAAGTCGGTCGTTGAACGAGATTGTCGAAAAGAAAAAAATCTAAGTTCACCTCGTCTCGTGTTCTCTGCGACGTTCAACTGCCGCGTGAACTGATAAAGCTCGAGTCCCACGCGTGGACCGATCGGGTCGGACAGTCGGGGCGTGGCCCGATCGAACACGCGTTGGCGTTCGTGGCTTTGGTCTACACTTGGCATTGGTCTCGGTGAGGTAGGAAACTCGCTCGTTGAGGGAGACTGACGAAAAAAAAAATCGAAGTTCACTTCGTCTCGTGTTCTCTGCGACGTTCAACTGCCGCGTGGATCGATCGAGGGCGAGGATCACGCGTGGACCGATCGGGACGGACAGTCGGGGCGTGGACCGATCGGACACTCCTTGGCGTTGTTCGTGGCTTTGGTCTACGCTTGGCATTGGTCTCGGTGAGGATGAAATTCGCTCGTTGAACGAGACTGACAAAAAATAATAATTTCTAAGTTCACCTCGTCTCGCGTTCTGTGCGACGTTCAACTGCCGCGTGGACCGATCGAGCGCGAGTCCCACGCGTGGACCGATCGGGACGGACAGTCGGGGCGTGGACCGATCGGACACTCCTTGGCGTTGTTCGTAGCTTTGGTCTACGCTTGGCATTGGTCTCGGTGAGGAAGGAAAGTCGGTCGTTGAACGAGGTTGACGAAAAAAAAAATTCTAAGTTCACCTTGTCTCGATTTCACTGCGACGTTCAACTGCCGCGTGGACCGATGGAGCGCGAGGCTCACGCGTGGACCGATCGAGACGGACAGTCGGGGCGTGGACCGATCGGACACTCCTTGGCGATGTTCATGGCTTTGGTCTACGCTTGGCATTGGTCTCGGTGAGAAGAAAATTCGATCGTTGAACGAGATAGACGAAAAAAAAATTCTAAGTTCACCTCGTGTGGATTTCACTGCGACGTTCAACTGCCGCGTGGACCGATTGAGCGCGAGTCCCACGCGTGGACCGATCGGGACGGACAGTCGGGGCGTGGACCGATCGGACACTCCTTGGCGTTGTTCGTAGCTTTGGTCTACGCTTGGCATTGGTCTCGGTGAGGAAGGAAAGTCGGTCGTTGAACGAGGTTGACGAAAAAAAAAATTCTAAGTTCACCTTGTCTCGATTTCACTGCGACGTTCAACTGCCGCGTGGACCGATGGAGCGCGAGGCTCACGCGTGGACCGATCGAGACGGACAGTCGGGGCGTGGACCGATCGGACACTCCTTGGCGATGTTCATGGCTTTGGTCTACGCTTGGCATTGGTCTCGGTGAGAAGAAAATTCGATCGTTGAACGAGATAGACGAAAAAAAAATTCTAAGTTCACCTCGTGTGGATTTCACTGCGACGTTCAACTGCCGCGTGGATCGATCGAGCGCGAGGCTCACGCGTGGACCGATCGAGAGCGAGGCTCACGCGTGGACCGATCGAGACGGACAGTCGGGGCGTGGCGCGATCGGACACGCCTTGGCTTTGTTCGTGGCTTTGGTCTACGCTTGGCATTGGTTTCGGTGAGGAAGGAAATTCGCTCGTTGAACGAGACTGACGAAAAAAAAAATTCTAAGTTCACCTCGTCTCAAGTTCTCTGCGGCGTTCAACTGCCGCGTGAACCGATCGAGAGCGAGGCTCACGCGTGGACCGATCGAGACGGACAGTCGGGGCGTGGCCCCATCGGACACGCCTTGGCTCTGTGCGTGGCTTTTGTCAACGCTTGGCATTGGTCTCGGTGAGGAAGGAAACTCGCTCGTTTACGGAGACTGACGAAAAAAAAAATTCTAAGTTCACCTCGTCTCGTGTTCTCTGCGACGGTCAACTGCCGCGTGGACCGATCGAGCGTGAGGCTCACGCGTGGACCGATCGAGACGGATAGTCGGGGCGTGGACCGATCGGTCACTCCTTGGCGTTGTTCATGGCTTTGGTCTACGCTTGGCATTGGTCTCGGTGAGAAGAAAATTCGATCGTTGAACGAGATAGACGAAAAAAAAATTCTAAGTTCACCTCTCGTGGATTTCACTGCGACGTTCAACTGCCGCGTGGACCGATTGAGCGCGAGGCTCACGCGTGGACCGATCGAGACGGACAGTCGGGGCTTGGACCGATCGGACACTCCTTGGCGTTGTTCGTGGCTTTGGTCTACGCTTGGCATTGTACTCGGTGAGGAAGGAAATTCGCTCGTTGAATGAGATTGACGGAAAAAAAAATTCTAAGTTCACCTCATCTCGAGTTCTCTGCGACGTGCAACCGCCGCGTGGACCGATCGAGGGCGAGGCTCACGCGTGGACCGATCGAGACGCACAGTCGGGGCGTGGACCGATCGGACACTTCTTGGCGTTGTCCGTGGCTTTGGTCTACGCTTCGCATTGGCCTCGGTGAGGAAGGAAATTCACTCGTTGAACGAGACCGTCGAAAAAAAAAAATTTTAAGTTCACCTCGTCGCGAGTTCACTGGGACGTTCAACTGCCGCGTGGATCGATCGAGGGCGAGGATCACGCGTGGACCGATCGAGACGGACAGTCGGGGCGTGGACCGATCGGACACTCCTTGGCGTTGTTCGTGGCTTTGGTCTATGCGTGGCATTGGTCTCGGTGAGGAAGGAAAATCGCTCGTTGAACGCGACTGACAAAAATAAATAAATATATAAATTCTAAGTTCACCTCGTCTCGCGTTCTCTGCGACGTTCAACTGCCGCGTGGACCGATCGAGCGCGAGGCTCACGCGTGGACCGATCGAGAGCGAGGCTCACGCGTGGACCGATCGAGACGGACAGTCGGGGCGTGGCGCGATCGGACACGCCTTGGCTTTGTTCGTGGCTTTGGTCTACGCTTGGCATTGGTTTCGGTGAGGAAGGAAATTCGCTCGTTGAACGAGACTGACGAAAAAAAAAATTCTAAGTTCACCTCGTCTCAAGTTCTCTGCGGCGTTCAACTGCCGCGTGAACCGATCGAGAGCGAGGCTCACGCGTGGACCGATCGAGACGGACAGTCGGGGCGTGGCCCCATCGGACACGCCTTGGCTCTGTGCGTGGCTTTTGTCAACGCTTGGCATTGGTCTCGGTGAGGAAGGAAACTCGCTCGTTTACGGAGACTGGAGAAAAAAAAAATTCTAAGTGCACCTCGTCTCGTGTTCTCTGCGACGGTCAACTGCCGCGTGGACCGATCGAGCGCGAGGCTCCCGCGTGGACCGATCGAGACGGATAGTCGGGGCGTGGACCGATCGGTCACTCCTTGGCGTTGTTCATGGCTTTGGTCTACGCTTGGCATTGGTCTCGGTGAGAAGAAAATTCGATCGTTGAACGAGATAGACGAAAAAAAAATTCTAAGTTCACCTCGTGTGGATTTCACTGCGACGTTCAACTGCCGCGTGGATCGATCGAGCGCGAGGCTCACGCGTGGACCGATCGAGAGCGAGGCTCACGCGTGGACCGATCGAGACGGACAGTCGGGGCGTGGCGCGATCGGACACGCCTTGGCTTTGTTCGTGGCTTTGGTCTACGCTTGGCATTGGTTTCGGTGAGGAAGGAAATTCGCTCGTTGAACGAGACTGACGAAAAAAAAAATTCTAAGTTCACCTCGTCTCAAGTTCTCTGCGGCGTTCAACTGCCGCGTGAACCGATCGAGAGCGAGGCTCACGCGTGGACCGATCGAGACGGACAGTCGGGGCGTGGCCCCATCGGACACGCCTTGGCTCTGTGCGTGGCTTTTGTCAACGCTTGGCATTGGTCTCGGTGAGGAAGGAAACTCGCTCGTTTACGGAGACTGACGAAAAAAAAAATTCTAAGTTCACCTCGTCTCGTGTTCTCTGCGACGGTCAACTGCCGCGTGGACCGATCGAGCGTGAGGCTCACGCGTGGACCGATCGAGACGGATAGTCGGGGCGTGGACCGATCGGTCACTCCTTGGCGTTGTTCATGGCTTTGGTCTACGCTTGGCATTGGTCTCGGTGAGAAGAAAATTCGATCGTTGAACGAGATAGACGAAAAAAAAATTCTAAGTTCACCTCTCGTGGATTTCACTGCGACGTTCAACTGCCGCGTGGACCGATTGAGCGCGAGGCTCACGCGTGGACCGATCGAGACGGACAGTCGGGGCGTGGACCGATCGGACACTCCTTGGCGTTGTTCGTGGCTTTGGTCTACGCTTGGCATTGTACTCGGTGAGGAAGGAAATTCGCTCGTTGAATGAGATTGACGGAAAAAAAAATTCTAAGTTCACCTCATCTCGAGTTCTCTGCGACGTGCAACCGCCGCGTGGACCGATCGAGGGCGAGGCTCACGCGTGGACCGATCGAGACGCACAGTCGGGGCGTGGACCGATCGGACACTTCTTGGCGTTGTCCGTGGCTTTGGTCTACGCTTCGCATTGGCCTCGGTGAGGAAGGAAATTCACTCGTTGAACGAGACCGTCGAAAAAAAAAAATTTTAAGTTCACCTCGTCGCGAGTTCACTGGGACGTTCAACTGCCGCGTGGATCGATCGAGGGCGAGGATCACGCGTGGACCGATCGAGACGGACAGTCGGGGCGTGGACCGATCGGACACTCCTTGGCGTTGTTCGTGGCTTTGGTCTATGCCTGGCATTGGTCTCGGTGAGGAAGGAAATTCGCTCGTTGAACGCGACTGACAAAAATAAATAAATATATAAATTCTAAGTTCACCTCGTCTCGCGTTCTCTGCGACGTTCAACTGCCGCGTGGACCGATCGAGCGCGAGGCTCACGCGTGGACCGATCGAGAGCGAGGCTCACGCGTGGACCGATCGAGACGGACAGTCGGGGCGTGGCGCGATCGGACACGCCTTGGCTTTGTTCGTGGCTTTGGTCTACGCTTGGCATTGGTTTCGGTGAGGAAGGAAATTCGCTCGTTGAACGAGACTGACGAAAAAAAAAATTCTAAGTTCACCTCGTCTCAAGTTCTCTGCGGCGTTCAACTGCCGCGTGAACCGATCGAGAGCGAGGCTCACGCGTGGACCGATCGAGACGGACAGTCGGGGCGTGGCCCCATCGGACACGCCTTGGCTCTGTGCGTGGCTTTTGTCAACGCTTGGCATTGGTCTCGGTGAGGAAGGAAACTCGCTCGTTTACGGAGACTGGAGAAAAAAAAAATTCTAAGTGCACCTCGTCTCGTGTTCTCTGCGACGGTCAACTGCCGCGTGGACCGATCGAGCGCGAGGCTCCCGCGTGGACCGATCGAGACGGATAGTCGGGGCGTGGACCGATCGGTCACTCCTTGGCGTTGTTCATGGCTTTGGTCTACGCTTGGCATTGGTCTCGGTGAGAAGAAAATTCGATCGTTGAACGAGATAGACGAAAAAAAAATTCTAAGTTCACCTCGTGTGGATTTCACTGCGACGTTCAACTGCCGCGTGGACCGATTGAGCGCGAGGCTCACGCGTGGACCGATCGAGACGGACAGTCGGGGCGTGGACCGATCGGACACTCCTTGGCGTTGTTCGTGGCTTAGGTCTACGCTTGGCATTGTACTCGGTGAGGAAGGAAATTCGCTCGTTGAATGAGATTGACGAAAAAAAAATTCTAAGTTCACCTCGTGTGGATTTCACTGCGACGTTCAACTGCCGCGTGGACCGATCGAGGGCGAGGCTCACGCGTGGACCGATCGAGACGCACAGTCGGGGCGTGGACCGATCGGACACTCCTTGGCGTTGTCCGTGGATTTGGTCTACGCTTGGCATTGGTCTCGGTGAGGAAGGAAATTCACTCGTTGAACGAGGTAGACGAAAAAAAATTCTAAATTCACCTCGTGTGGATTTCACTGCGACGTTCAACTGCCGCGTGGACCGATTGAGCTCGAGTCCCACGCGTGGACCGATCGGGTCGGACAGTCGGGGCGTGGCTCGATCGAACACACGTTGGCGTTGTTCGTGGCTTTGGTCTACACTTGGCATTGGTCTCGGGGAGGAAGGAAATTCACTCGTTGAACGAGACCGTCGAAAAAAAAAAATTTTAAGTTCACCTCGTCGCGTGTTCTCTGCGACGTTCAACTGCCGCGTGGATCGATCGAGGGCGAGGATCACGCGTGGACCGATCGAGACGGACAGTCGGGGCGTGGACCGATCGGACACTCCTTGGCGTTGTTCGTGGCTTTGGTCTATGCGTGGCATTGGTCTCGGTGAGGAAGGAAATTCGCTCGTTGAACGCGACTGACAAAAATAAATAAATATATAAATTCTAAGTTCACCTCGTCTCGCGTTCTCTGCGACGTTCAACTGCCGCGTGGACCGATCGAGCGCGAGGCTCACGCGTGGACCGATCGAGAGCGAGGCTCACGCGTGGACCGATCGAGACGGACAGTCGGGGCGTGGCGCGATCGGACAAGCCTTGGCTTTGTTCGTGGCTTTGGTCTACGCTTGGCATTGGTTTCGGTGAGGAAGGAAATTCGCTCGTTGAACGAGACTGACGAAAAAAAAAATTCTAAGTTCACCTCGTCTCAAGTTCTCTGCGGCGTTCAACTGCCGCGTGAACCGATCGAGAGCGAGGCTCACGCGTGGACCGATCGAGACGGACAGTCGGGGCGTGGACCGATCGGACACTCCTTGGCGTTGTCCGTGGCCTTGGTCTACGCTTGGCATTGGTCTCGGTGAGGAAGGAAATTCACTCGTTGAACGAGGTAGACGAAAAAAAAATTCTAAATTCACCTCGTGTGGATTTCACTGCGACGTTCAACTGCCGCGTGGACCGATTGAGCGCGAGGCTCACGCGTGGACCGATCGAGACGGACAGTCGGGGCGTGGACCGATCGGACACTTCTTGGCGTTGTTCGTGGCTTTGGTCTACGCTTGGCATTCGTCTCGGTGAGCGAGGAAATTCGCTCGTTGAACGAGACTGTCGAAAAAAAAATTCTAAGTTCACCTCGTCGCGAGTTCTCTGCGACGTTCAACTGCCGCGTGGACCGATCGAGGGCGAGGCTCACACGTGGACCGATCGAGACGGACAGTCGGGGCGTGGACCGATCGGACACTCCTTGGCGTTGTCCGTGGCCTTGGTCTACGCTTGGCATTGTTCTCGGTGAGGAAGCAAAGTCGGTCGTTGAGGGAGACTGACGAAAAAAAAAATCGAAGTTCACTTCGTCTCGTGTTCTCTGCGACGTTCAACTGCCGCGTGGACCGATCGAGGGCGAGGGTCACGCTTGGACTGGTCGGGACGGACAGTCGGAGCGTGAACCGATCGGACACTCCTTGGCGTTGTTCGTGGCTTTGGTCTACGCTTGGCATTGGTCTCGGTGAGGAAGGAAAGTCGGTCGTTGAACGAGATTGTCGAAAAGAAAAAAATCTAAGTTCACCTCGTCTCGTGTTCTCTGCGACGTTCAACTACCGCGTGGACCGATCGAGCGCGAGGCTCACGCGTGGACCGATCGAGACGGATAGTCAGGGCGTGGATCCATCGGTAACTCCTTGGCGTTGTTCGTGGCTTTGGTCTATGCTTGACATTGGTCTCGGTGAGGAAGGAAATTAGCTCGATGAACGCAACTGACAAAAAAAAAAAAAAAATTCTAAGTTCACCTCGTCTCGCGTTCTCTGCGACCTTCAACTGCCGCGTGAACCGATAAAGCTCGAGTCCCACGCGTGGACCGATCGGGTCGGACAGTCGGGGCGTGGCCCGATCGAACACACGTTGGCGTTGTTCGTGGCTTTGGTCTACGCTTGGCATTGGTCTCGGTGAGGAAGGAAACTCGCTCGTTGAGGGAGACTGACGAAAAAAAAAATCGAAGTTCACTTCGTCTCGTGTTCTCTGCGACGTTCAACTGCCGCGTGGATCGATCGAGGGCGAGGATCACGCGTGGACCGATCGGGACGGACAGTCGGGGCGTGGACCGATCGGACACTCCTTGGCGTTGTTCGTGGCTTTGGTCTACGCTTGGCATTGGTCTCGGAGAGGAAGAAAAGTCGGTCGTTGAACGAGGTTGACGAAAACAAAAAAATTCTAAGTTCACCTTGTCTGGATTTCACTGCGACGTTCAACTGCCGCGTGGACCGACCGAGGGCGAGGCTCACGCGTGGACCGATCGAGACGGACAGTCGGGGCGTGGACCGATCGGACACTCCTTGGCGTTGTTCGTGGCTTTGGTCTACGCTTGGCATTGTACTCGGTGAGGAAGGAAATTCGCTCGTTGAATGAGATTGACGGAAAAAAAATTCTACGTTCACCTCATCTCGAGTTCTCTGCGACGTTCAACTGCCGCGTGGACCGATCGAGGGCGAGGCTCACGCGTGGACCGATCGAGACGGACAGTCGGGGCGTGGACCGATCGGACACTCCTTGGCGTTGTCCGTGGCTTTGGCCTACGCTTGGCATTGGTCTCGGTGAGGAAGGAAATTAGCTCGATGAACGCGACTGACAAAAAAAATAAATAAATTCTAAGTTCACCTCGTCTCGCGTTCTCTGCGACCTTCAACTGCCGCGTGAACCGATAAAGCTCGAGTCCCACGCGTGGACCGATCGGGTCGGACAGTCGGGGCGTGGCCCGATCGAACACACGTTGGCGTTGTTCGTGGCTTTGGTCTACGCTTGGCATTGGTCGCGGTGAGGAAGGAAACTCGCTTGTTGAGGGAGACTGACGAAAAAAAAAATCGAAGTTCACTTCGTCTCGTGTTCTCTGCGACGTTCAACTGCCGCGTGGATCGATCGAGGGCGAGGATCACGCGTGGACCGATCGGGACGGACAGTCGGGGCGTGGACCGATCGGACACTCCTTGGCGTTGTTCGTGGCTTTGGTCTACGCTTGGCATTGTACTCGGTGAGGAAGGAAATTCGCTCGTTGAATGAGATTGACGGAAAAAAAAATTCTAAGTTCACCTCATCTCGAGTTCTCTGCGACGTTCAACTGCCGCGTGGACCGATCGAGGGCGAGGCTCACGCGTGGACCGATCGAGACGGACAGTCGGGGCGTGGACCGATCGGACACTCCTTGGCGTTGTTCGTGGCTTTGGTCTACGCTTGGCATTGGTCTCGGTGAGGAAGGAAAGTCGGTCGTTGAACGAGATTGGCGAGAACAAAAATTCTAAGTTCACCTCGTCTGGATTTCACTGCGACGTTCAACTGCAGAGTGAACCGACCGAGGGCGAGTCTCACGCGTGGACCGATCGAGACGGACAGTCGGGGTGTGGCCCGATCGGACACGCCTTGGCGTTGTTCGTGGCTTTGGTCTACGCTTCGCATTGGTCTCGGTGAGGAAGGAAATTCGCTCGTTGAATGAGATTGGCGGAAAAAAAAATTCTAAGTTTACCTCATCTCGAGTTCTCTGCGACGTTCAACTGCCGCGTGAACCGATCGAGAGCGAGGCTCACGCGTGGACCGATCGAGACGGACAGTCGGGGCGTGGCCCCATCGGACACGCCTTGGCTCTGTGCGTGGCTTTTGTCAACGCTTGGCATCGGTCTCGGTGAGGAAGGAAACTCGCTCGTTGACGGAGACTGACGAAAAAAAAAAATTCTAAGTTCACCTCGTCTCGTGTTCTCTGCGACGGTCAACTGCCGCGTGGACCGATCGAGCGCGAGGCTCACGCGTGGACCGATCGAGACGGATAGTCGGGGCGTGGACCGATCGGTCACTCCTTGGCGTTGTTCATGGCTTTGGTCTACGCTTGGCATTGGTCTCGGTGAGAAGAAAATTCGATCGTTGAACGAGATAGACGAAAAAAAAATTCTAAGTTCACCTCGTGTGGATTTCACTGCGATGTTCAACTGCCGCGTGGACCGATTGAGCGCGAGGCTCCCGCGTGGACCGATCGAGACGGATAGTCGGGGCGTGGACCGATCGGTCACTCCTTGGCGTTGTTCGTGGCTTAGGTCTACGCTTGGCATTGTACTCGGTGAGGAAGGAAATTCGCTCGTTGAATGAGATTGACGAAAAAAAAATTCTAAGTTCACCTCGTGTGGATTTCACTGCGACGTTCAACTGCCGCGTGGACCGATCGAGGGCGAGGCTCACGCGTGGACCGATCGAGACGCACAGTCGGGGCGTGGACCGATCGGACACTCCTTGGCGTTGTCCGTGGCTTTGGTCTACGCTTGGCATTGGTCTCGGTGAGGAAGGAAATTCACTCGATGAACGAGGTAGACGAAAAAAAAATTCTAAATTCACCTCGTGTGGATTTCACTGCGACGTTCAACTGCCGCGTGGACCGATTGAGCTCGAGGCTCACGCGTGGACCGATCGAGACGGACAGTCGGGGCGTGGACCGATCGGACACTTCTTGGCGTTGTTCGTGGCTTTGGTCTACGCTTGGCATTGGTCTCGGTGAGGAAGGAAAGTCGGTCGTTGAACGAGATTGTCGAAAAGAAAAAAATCTAAGTTCACCTCGTCTCGTGTTCTCTGCGACGTTCAACTACCGCGTGGACCGATCGAGCGCGAGGCTCACGCGTGGACCGATCGAGACGGATAGTCAGGGCGTGGATCCATCGGTAACTCCTTGGCGTTGTTCGTGACTTTGGTCTACGCTTGACATTGGTCTCGGTGAGGAAGGAAATTAGCTCGATGAACGCGACTGACAAAAAAAATAAATAAATTCTAAGTTCACCTCGTCTCGCGTTCTCTGCGACCTTCAACTGCCGCGTGAACCGATAAAGCTCGAGTCCCACGCGTGGACCGATCGGGTCGGACAGTCGGGGCGTGGCCCGATCGAACACACGTTGGCGTTGTTCGTGGCTTTGGTCTACACTTGGCATTGGTCTCGGGGAGGAAGGAAATTCACTCGTTGAACGAGACCGTCGAAAAAAAAAAATTTTAAGTTCACCTCGTCGCGTGTTCTCTGCGACGTTCAACTGCCGCGTGGATCGATCGAGGGCGAGGATCACGCGTGGACCGATCGAGACGGACAGTCGGGGCGTGGACCGATCGGACACTCCTTGGCGTTGTTCGTGGCTTTGGTCTATGCGTGGCATTGGTCTCGGTGAGGAAGGAAATTCGCTCGTTGAACGCGACTGACAAAAATAAATAAATATATAAATTCTAAGTTCACCTCGTCTCGCGTTCTCTGCGACGTTCAACTGCCGCGTGGACCGATCGAGCGCGAGGCTCACGCGTGGACCGATCGAGAGCGAGGCTCACGCGTGGACCGATCGAGACGGACAGTCGGGGCGTGGCGCGATCGGACACGCCTTGGCTTTGTTCGTGGCTTTGGTCTACGCTTGGCATTGGTTTCGGTGAGGAAGGAAATTCGCTCGTTGAACGAGACTGACGAAAAAAAAAATTCTAAGTTCACCTCATCTCAAGTTCTCTGCGGCGTTCAACTGCCGCGTGAACCGATCGAGAGCGAGGCTCACGCGTGGACCGATCGAGACGGACAGTCGGGGCGTGGCCCCATCGGACACGCCTTGGCTCTGTGCGTGGCTTTTGTCAACGCTTGGCATTGGTCTCGGTGAGGAAGGAAACTCGCTCGTTTACGGAGACTGACGAAAAAAAAAGAATTCTAAGTGCACCTCGTCTCGTGTTCTCTGCGACGGTCAACTGCCGCGTGGACCGATCGAGCGCGAGGCTCCCGCGTGGACCGATCGAGACGGATAGTCGGGGCGTGGACCGATCGGTCACTCCTTGGCGTTGTTCATGGCTTTGGCCTACGCTTGGCATTGGTCTCGGTGAGGAAGGAAGTTCGGTCGTTGAACGAGACCGTCGAAAAAAAAATTCTAAGTTCACCTCGTCGCGAGTTCACTGCGACGTTCAACTGCCGCGTGGACCGATTGAGCGCGAGGCTCACGCGTGGACCGATCGAGACGGACAGTCGGGGCGTGGACCGATCGGACACTCCTTGGCGTTGTTCGTGGCTTAGGTCTACGCTTGGCATTGTACTCGGTGAGGAAGGAAATTCGCTCGTTGAATGAGATTGACGAAAAAAAAATTCTAAGTTCACCTCGTGTGGATTTCACTGCGACGTTCAACTGCCGCGTGGACCGATCGAGGGCGAGGCTCACGCGTGGACCGATCGAGACGCACAGTCGGGGCGTGGACCGATCGGACACTCCTTGGCGTTGTCCGTGGCCTTGGTCTACGCTTGGCATTGGTCTCGGTGAGGAAGGAAATTCACTCGTTGAACGAGGTAGACGAAAAAAAAATTCTAAATTCACCTCGTGTGGATTTCACTGCGACGTTCAACTGCCGCGTGGACCGATTGAGCGCGAGGCTCACGCGTGGACCGATCGAGACGGACAGTCGGGGCGTGGACCGATCGGACACTCCTTGGCGTTGTTCGTGGCTTTGGTCTATGCGTGGCATTGGTCTCGGTGAGGAAGGAAATTCGCTCGTTGAACGCGACTGACAAAAATAAATAAATATATAAATTCTAAGTTCACCTCGTCTCGCGTTCTCTGCGACGTTCAACTGCCGCGTGGACCGATCGAGCGCGAGGCTCACGCGTGGACCGATCGAGAGCGAGGCTCACGCGTGGACCGATCGAGACGGACAGTCGGGGCGTGGCGCGATCGGACAAGCCTTGGCTTTGTTCGTGGCTTTGGTCTACGCTTGGCATTGGTTTCGGTGAGGAAGGAAATTCGCTCGTTGAACGAGACTGACGAAAAAAAAAATTCTAAGTTCACCTCGTCTCAAGTTCTCTGCGGCGTTCAACTGCCGCGTGAACCGATCGAGAGCGAGGCTCACGCGTGGACCGATCGAGACGGACAGTCGGGGCGTGGACCGATCGGACACTCCTTGGCGTTGTCCGTGGCCTTGGTCTACGCTTGGCATTGGTCTCGGTGAGGAAGGAAATTCACTCGTTGAACGAGGTAGACGAAAAAAAAATTCTAAATTCACCTCGTGTGGATTTCACTGCGACGTTCAACTGCCGCGTGGACCGATTGAGCGCGAGGCTCACGCGTGGACCGATCGAGACGGACAGTCGGGGCGTGGACCGATCGGACACTTCTTGGCGTTGTTCGTGGCTTTGGTCTACGCTTGGCATTCGTCTCGGTGAGCGAGGAAATTCGCTCGTTGAACGAGACTGTCGAAAAAAAAATTCTAAGTTCACCTCGTCGCGAGTTCTCTGCGACGTTCAACTGCCGCGTGGACCGATCGAGGGCGAGGCTCACACGTGGACCGATCGAGACGGACAGTCGGGGCGTGGACCGATCGGACACTCCTTGGCGTTGTCCGTGGCCTTGGTCTACGCTTGGCATTGTTCTCGGTGAGGAAGCAAAGTCGGTCGTTGAGGGAGACTGACGAAAAAAAAAATCGAAGTTCACTTCGTCTCGTGTTCTCTGCGACGTTCAACTGCCGCGTGGACCGATCGAGGGCGAGGGTCACGCTTGGACTGGTCGGGACGGACAGTCGGAGCGTGAACCGATCGGACACTCCTTGGCGTTGTTCGTGGCTTTGGTCTACGCTTGGCATTGGTCTCGGTGAGGAAGGAAAGTCGGTCGTTGAACGAGATTGTCGAAAAGAAAAAAATCTAAGTTCACCTCGTCTCGTGTTCTCTGCGACGTTCAACTACCGCGTGGACCGATCGAGCGCGAGGCTCACGCGTGGACCGATCGAGACGGATAGTCAGGGCGTGGATCCATCGGTAACTCCTTGGCGTTGTTCGTGGCTTTGGTCTATGCTTGACATTGGTCTCGGTGAGGAAGGAAATTAGCTCGATGAACGCAACTGACAAAAAAAAAAAATAAATTCTAAGTTCACCTCGTCTCGCGTTCTCTGCGACCTTCAACTGCCGCGTGAACCGATAAAGCTCGAGTCCCACGCGTGGACCGATCGGGTCGGACAGTCGGGGCGTGGCCCGATCGAACACACGTTGGCGTTGTTCGTGGCTTTGGTCTACGCTTGGCATTGGTCTCGGTGAGGAAGGAAACTCGCTCGTTGAGGGAGACTGACGAAAAAAAAATCGAAGTTCACTTCGTCTCGTGTTCTCTGCGACGTTCAACTGCCGCGTGGATCGATCGAGGGCGAGGATCACGCGTGGACCGATCGGGACGGACAGTCGGGGCGTGGACCGATCGGACACTCCTTGGCGTTGTTCGTGGCGTTGGTCTACGCTTGGCATTGGTCTCGGAGAGGAAGAAAAGTCGGTCGTTGAACGAGGTTGACGAAAACAAAAAAATTCTAAGTTCACCTTGTCTGGATTTCACTGCGACGTTCAACTGCCGCGTGGACCGACCGAGGGCGAGGCTCACGCGTGGACCGATCGAGACGGACAGTCGGGGCGTGGACCGATCGGACACTCCTTGGCGTTGTTCGTGGCTTTGGTCTACGCTTGGCATTGTACTCGGTGAGGAAGGAAATTCGCTCGTTGAATGAGATTGACGGAAAAAAAATTCTACGTTCACCTCATCTCGAGTTCTCTGCGACGTTCAACTGCCGCGTGGACCGATCGAGGGCGAGGCTCACGCGTGGACCGATCGAGACGGACAGTCGGGGCGTGGACCGATCGGACACTCCTTGGCGTTGTCCGTGGCTTTGGCCTACGCTTGGCATTGGTCTCGGTGAGGAAGGAAATTAGCTCGATGAACGCGACTGACAAAAAAAATAAATAAATTCTAAGTTCACCTCGTCTCGCGTTCTCTGCGACCTTCAACTGCCGCGTGAACCGATAAAGCTCGAGTCCCACGCGTGGACCGATCGGGTCGGACAGTCGGGGCGTGGCCCGATCGAACACACGTTGGCGTTGTTCGTGGCTTTGGTCTACGCTTGGCATTGGTCGCGGTGAGGAAGGAAACTCGCTTGTTGAGGGAGACTGACGAAAAAAAAAATCGAAGTTCACTTCGTCTCGTGTTCTCTGCGACGTTCAACTGCCGCGTGGATCGATCGAGGGCGAGGATCACGCGTGGACCGATCGGGACGGACAGTCGGGGCGTGGACCGATCGGACACTCCTTGGCGTTGTTCGTGGCTTTGGTCTACGCTTGGCATTGTACTCGGTGAGGAAGGAAATTCGCTCGTTAAATGAGATTGACGGAAAAAAAAATTCTAAGTTCACCTCATCTCGAGTTCTCTGCGACGTTCAACTGCCGCGTGGACCGATCGAGGGCGAGGCTCACGCGTGGACCGATCGAGACGGACAGTCGGGGCGTGGACCGATCGGACACTCCTTGGCGTTGTTCGTGGCTTTGGTCTACGCTTGGCATTGGTCTCGGTGAGGAAGGAAAGTCGGTCGTTGAACGAGATTGGCGAGAACAAAAATTCTAAGTTCACCTCGTCTGGATTTCACTGCGACGTTCAACTGCAGAGTGAACCGACCGAGGGCGAGTCTCACGCGTGGACCGATCGAGACGGACAGTCGGGGTGTGGCCCGATCGGACACGCCTTGGCGTTGTTCGTGGCTTTGGTCTACGCTTCGCATTGGTCTCGGTGAGGAAGGAAATTCGCTCGTTGAATGAGATTGACGGAAAAAAAAATTCTAAGTTCACCTCATCTCGAGTTCTCTGCGACGTTCAACTGCCGCGTGAACCGATCGAGAGCGAGGCTCACGCGTGGACCGATCGAGACGGACAGTCGGGGCGTGGCCCCATCGGACACGCCTTGGCTCTGTGCGTGGCTTTTGTCAACGCTTGGCATTGGTCTCGGTGAGGAAGGAAACTCGCTCGTTGACGGAGACTGACGAAAAAAAAAAATTCTAAGTTCACCTCGTCTCGTGTTCTCTGCGACGGTCAACTGCCGCGTGGACCGATCGAGCGCGAGGCTCACGCGTGGACCGATCGAGACGGATAGTCGGGGCGTGGACCGATCGGTCACTCCTTGGCGTTGTTCATGGCTTTGGCCTACGCTTGGCATTGGTCTCGGTGAGGAAGGAAGTTCGGTCGTTGAACGAGACCGTCGAAAAAAAAATTCTAAGTTCACCTCGTCGCGAGTTCACTGCGACGTTCAACTGCCGCGTGGACCGATTGAGCGCGAGGCTCACGCGTGGACCGATCGAGACGGACAGTCGGGGCGTGGACCGATCGGACACTCCTTGGCGTTGTTCGTGGCTTAGGTCTACGCTTGGCATTGTACTCGGTGAGGAAGGAAATTCGCTCGTTGAATGAGATTGACGAAAAAAAAATTCTAAGTTCACCTCGTGTGGATTTCACTGCGACGTTCAACTGCCGCGTGGACCGATCGAGGGCGAGGCTCACGCGTGGACCGATCGAGACGCACAGTCGGGGCGTGGACCGATCGGACACTCCTTGGCGTTGTCCGTGGCCTTGGTCTACGCTTGGCATTGGTCTCGGTGAGGAAGGAAATTCACTCGTTGAACGAGGTAGACGAAAAAAAAATTCTAAATTCACCTCGTGTGGATTTCACTGCGACGTTCAACTGCCGCGTGGACCGATTGAGCGCGAGGCTCACGCGTGGACCGATCGAGACGGACAGTCGGGGCGTGGACCGATCGGACACTTCTTGGCGTTGTTCGTGGCTTTGGTCTACGCTTGGCATTCGTCTCGGTGAGGAAGGAAATTCGCTCGTCGAACGAGATTGGCGAGAACAAAAATTCTAAGTTCACCTCGTCTGGATTTCACTGCGACGTTCAACTGCAGAGTGAACCGACCGAGGGCGAGTCTCACGCGTGGACCGATCGAGACGGACAGTCGGGGTGTGGCCCGATCGGACACGCCTTGGCGTTGTTCGTGGCTTTGGTCTACGCTTCGCATTGGTCTCGGTGAGGAAGGAAATTCGCTCGTTGAATGAGATTGACGGAAAAAAAAATTCTAAGTTCACCTCATCTCGAGTTCTCTGCGACGTTCAACTGCCGCGTGAACCGATCGAGAGCGAGGCTCACGCGTGGACCGATCGAGACGGACAGTCGGGGCGTGGCCCCATCGGACACGCCTTGGCTCTGTGCGTGGCTTTTGTCAACGCTTGGCATTGGTCTCGGTGAGGAAGGAAACTCGCTCGTTGACGGAGACTGACGAAAAAAAAAAATTCTAAGTTCACCTCGTCTCGTGTTCTCTGCGACGGTCAACTGCCGCGTGGACCGATCGAGCGCGAGGCTCACGCGTGGACCGATCGAGACGGATAGTCGGGGCGTGGACCGATCGGTCACTCCTTGGCGTTGTTCATGGCTTTGGTCTACGCTTGGCATTGGTCTCGGTGAGAAGAAAATTCGATCGTTGAACGAGATAGACGAAAAAAAAATTCTAAGTTCACCTCGTGTGGATTTCACTGCGATGTTCAACTGCCGCGTGGACCGATTGAGCGCGAGGCTCCCGCGTGGACCGATCGAGACGGATAGTCGGGGCGTGGACCGATCGGTCACTCCTTGGCGTTGTTCGTGGCTTAGGTCTACGCTTGGCATTGTACTCGGTGAGGAAGGAAATTCGCTCGTTGAATGAGATTGACGAAAAAAAAATTCTAAGTTCACCTCGTGTGGATTTCACTGCGACGTTCAACTGCCGCGTGGACCGATCGAGGGCGAGGCTCACGCGTGGACCGATCGAGACGCACAGTCGGGGCGTGGACCGATCGGACACTCCTTGGCGTTGTCCGTGGCTTTGGTCTACGCTTGGCATTGGTCTCGGTGAGGAAGGAAATTCACTCGTTGAACGAGGTAGACGAAAAAAAAATTCTAAATTCACCTCGTGTGGATTTCACTGCGACGTTCAACTGCCGCGTGGACCGATTGAGCTCGAGGCTCACGCGTGGACCGATCGAGACGGACAGTCGGGGCGTGGACCGATCGGACACTTCTTGGCGTTGTTCGTGGCTTTGGTCTACGCTTGGCATTGGTCTCGGTGAGGAAGGAAAGTCGGTCGTTGAACGAGATTGTCGAAAAGAAAAAAATCTAAGTTCACCTCGTCTCGTGTTCTCTGCGACGTTCAACTACCGCGTGGACCGATCGAGCGCGAGGCTCACGCGTGGACCGATCGAGACGGATAGTCAGGGCGTGGATCCATCGGTAACTCCTTGGCGTTGTTCGTGACTTTGGTCTACGCTTGACATTGGTCTCGGTGAGGAAGGAAATTAGCTCGATGAACGCGACTGACAAAAAAAATAAATAAATTCTAAGTTCACCTCGTCTCGCGTTCTCTGCGACCTTCAACTGCCGCGTGAACCGATAAAGCTCGAGTCCCACGCGTGGACCGATCGGGTCGGACAGTCGGGGCGTGGCCCGATCGAACACACGTCGGCGTTGTTCGTGGCTTTGGTCTACACTTGGCATTGGTCTCGGGGAGGAAGGAAATTCACTCGTTGAACGAGACCGTCGAAAAAAAAAAATTTTAAGTTCACCTCGTCGCGTGTTCTCTGCGACGTTCAACTGCCGCGTGGATCGATCGAGGGCGAGGATCACGCGTGGACCGATCGAGACGGACAGTCGGGGCGTGGACCGATCGGACACTCCTTGGCGTTGTTCGTGGCTTTGGTCTATGCGTGGCATTGGTCTCGGTGAGGAAGGAAATTCGCTCGTTGAACGCGACTGACAAAAATAAATAAATATATAAATTCTAAGTTCACCTCGTCTCGCGTTCTCTGCGACGTTCAACTGCCGCGTGGACCGATCGAGCGCGAGGCTCACGCGTGGACCGATCGAGAGCGAGGCTCACGCGTGGACCGATCGAGACGGACAGTCGGGGCGTGGCGCGATCGGACACGCCTTGGCTTTGTTCGTGGCTTTGGTCTACGCTTGGCATTGGTTTCGGTGAGGAAGGAAATTCGCTCGTTGAACGAGACTGACGAAAAAAAAAATTCTAAGTTCACCTCGTCTCAAGTTCTCTGCGGCGTTCAACTGCCGCGTGAACCGATCGAGAGCGAGGCTCACGCGTGGACCGATCGAGACGGACAGTCGGGGCGTGGCCCCATCGGACACGCCTTGGCTCTGTGCGTGGCTTTTGTCAACGCTTGGCATTGGTCTCGGTGAGGAAGGAAACTCGCTCGTTTACGGAGACTGACGAAAAAAAAAATTCTAAGTGCACCTCGTCTCGTGTTCTCTGCGACGGTCAACTGCCGCGTGGACCGATCGAGCGCGAGGCTCCCGCGTGGACCGATCGAGACGGATAGTCGGGGCGTGGACCGATCGGTCACTCCTTGGCGTTGTTCATGGCTTTGGTCTACGCTTGGCATTGGTCTCGGTGAGAAGAAAATTCGATCGTTGAACGAGATAGACGAAAAAAAAATTCTAAGTTCACCTCGTGTGGATTTCACTGCGACGTTCAACTGCCGCGTGGACCGATTGAGCGCGAGGCTCACGCGTGGACCGATCGAGACGGACAGTCGGGGCGTGGACCGATCGGACACTTCTTGGCGTTGTTCGTGGCTTTGGTCTACGCTTGGCATTCGTCTCGGTGAGGAAGGAAATTCGCTCGTTGAACGAGATTGGCGAGAACAAAAATTCTAAGTTCACCTCGTCTGGATTTCACTGCGACGTTCAACTGCAGAGTGAACCGACCGAGGGCGAGTCTCACGCGTGGACCGATCGAGACGGACAGTCGGGGTGTGGCCCGATCGGACACGCCTTGGCGTTGTTCGTGGCTTTGGTCTACGCTTCGCATTGGTCTCGGTGAGGAAGGAAATTCGCTCGTTGAATGAGATTGACGGAAAAAAAAATTCTAAGTTCACCTCATCTCGAGTTCTCTGCGACGTTCAACTGCCGCGTGAACCGATCGAGAGCGAGGCTCACGCGTGGACCGATCGAGACGGACAGTCGGGGCGTGGCCCCATCGGACACGCCTTGGCTCTGTGCGTGGCTTTTGTCAACGCTTGGCATTGGTCTCGGTGAGGAAGGAAACTCGCTCGTTGACGGAGACTGACGAAAAAAAAAAATTCTAAGTTCACCTCGTCTCGTGTTCTCTGCGACGGTCAACTGCCGCGTGGACCGATCGAGCGCGAGGCTCACGCGTGGACCGATCGAGACGGATAGTCGGGGCGTGGACCGATCGGTCACTCCTTGGCGTTGTTCATGGCTTTGGTCTACGCTTGGCATTGGTCTCGGTGAGAAGAAAATTCGATCGTTGAACGAGATAGACGAAAAAAAAATTCTAAGTTCACCTCGTGTGGATTTCACTGCGATGTTCAACTGCCGCGTGGACCGATTGAGCGCGAGGCTCCCGCGTGGACCGATCGAGACGGACAGTCGGGGCGTGGACCGATCGGACACTCCTTGGCGTTGTTCGTGGCTTAGGTCTACGCTTGGCATTGTACTCGGTGAGGAAGGAAATTCGCTCGTTGAATGAGATTGACGAAAAAAAAATTCTAAGTTCACCTCGTGTGGATTTCACTGCGACGTTCAACTGCCGCGTGGACCGATCGAGGGCGAGGCTCACGCGTGGACCGATCGAGACGCACAGTCGGGGCGTGGACCGATCGGACACTCCTTGGCGTTGTCCGTGGCCTTGGTCTACGCTTGGCATTGGTCTCGGTGAGGAAGGAAATTCACTCGTTGAACGAGGTAGACGAAAAAAAAATTCTAAATTCACCTCGTGTGGATTTCACTGCGACGTTCAACTGCCGCGTGGACCGATTGAGCGCGAGGCTCACGCGTGGACCGATCGAGACGGACAGTCGGGGCGTGGACCGATCGGACACTTCTTGGCGTTGTTCGTGGCTTTGGTCTACGCTTGGCATTCGTCTCGGTGAGCGAGGAAATTCGCTCGTTGAACGAGACTGTCGAAAATAAAAATTCTAAGTTCACCTCGTCGCGAGTTCTCTGCGACGTTCAACTGCCGCGTGGACCGATCGAGGGCAAGGCTCACACGTGGACCGATCGAGACGGACAGTCGGGGCGTGGACCGATCGGACACTCCTTGGCGTTGTCCGTGGCTTTGGTCTACGCTTGGCATTGGTTTCGTTGAGGAAGGAAACTCGCTCGTTGAGGGAGAATGACGAAAAAAAATCGAAGTTCACTTCGTCTCGTGTTCTCTGCGACGTTCAACTGCCGCGTGGACCGATCGAGCGCGAGTCCCACGCGTGGACCGATCGGGACGGACAGTCGGGGCGTGGACCGATCGGACACTCCTTGGCGTTGTTCGTAGCTTTGGTCTACGCTAGGCATTAGTCTCGGTGAGGAAGGAAAGTCGGTCGTTGAACGAGGTTGACGAAAAAAAAAAATTCTAAGTTCACCTTGTCTCGATTTCACTGCGACGTTCAACTGCCGCGTGGACCGATGGAGCGCGAGGCTCACGCGTGGACCGATCGAGACGGACAGTCGGGGCGTGGACCGATCGGACACTCCTTGGCGATGTTCATGGCTTTGGTCTACGCTTGGCATTGGTCTCGGTGAGAAGAAAATTCGATCGTTGAACGAGATAGACGAAAAAAAATTCTAAGTTCACCTCGTGTGGATTTCACTGCGACGTTCAACTGCCGCGTGGACCGATTGAGCGCGAGTCCCACGCGTGGACCGATCGGGACGGACAGTCGGGGCGTGGACCGATCGGACACTCCTTGGCGTTGTTCGTAGCTTTGGTCTACGCTTGGCATTGGTCTCGGTGAGGAAGGAAAGTCGGTCGTTGAACGAGGTTGACGAAAAAAAAAATTCTAAGTTCACCTTGTCTCGATTTCACTGCGACGTTCAACTGCCGCGTGGACCGATGGAGCGCGAGGCTCACGCGTGGACCGATCGAGACGGACAGTCGGGGCGTGGACCGATCGGACACTCCTTGGCTATGTTCATGGCTTTAGTCGACGCTTGGCATTGGTCTCGGTGAGAAGAAAATTCGATCGTTGAACGAGATAGAAGAAAAAAAAATTCTAAGTTCACCTCGTGTGGATTTCACTGCGACGTTCAACTGCCGCGTGGACCGATTGAGCGCGAGGCTCACGCGTGGACCGATCGAGACGGACAGTCGGGGCGTGGACCGATCGGAGACTCCTTGGCGTTGTTCGTGGCTTCGGTCTACGCTTGGCATTGGTCTCGGTGAGGAAGGAAATTCGCTCGTTGAACGAGATAGACGAAAAAAAAAATTCTAAGTTCACCTCGTCTCGAGTTCTCTGCGACGTTCAACTGCCGCGTGGACCGATCGAGCGCGAGGCTCAAGCGTGGACCGATTGAGACGGACAGTCGGGGCGTGGACCAATCGGACACACCTTGGCCTTGTTCATGGCTTTGGTCCACGCTTGGCATTGGTCTCGTTGATGAAGGAAATTCGCTCGTTGAACGAGACGGACGAACAAAAAATCTAAGTTCACCTCGTGTCTAGTTCTCTACGACGTTCACCTGCCGCGTGGATCGATCGAGCGCGAGGCTCACGCGTGGACCGATCGAGACGGTCAGTCGGGGCGTGGACCGATCGGACACTCCTTGGCGTTGTTCGTGGCTTTGGTCTACGCTTGGCATTGGTCTCGGTGAGGATGAAATTCGCTCGTTGAACGAGACTGACAAAAAAAAATAATTTCTAAGTTCACCTCGTCTCGCGTTCTGTGCGACGTTCAACTGCCGCGTGGACCGATCGAGCGCGAGTCCCACGCGTGGACCGATCGGGACGGACAGTCGGGGCGTGGACCGATCGGACACTCCTTGGCGTTGTTCGTAGCTTTGCTCTACGCTTGGCATTGGTCTCGGTGAGGAAGGAAAGTCGGTCGTTGAACGAGGTTGACGAAAAAAAAAATTCTAAGTTCACCTTGTCTCGATTTCACTGCGACGTTCAACTGCCGCGTGGACCGATGGAGCGCGAGGCTCACGCGTGGACCGATCGAGACGGACAGTCGGGGCGTGGACCGGTCGGACACTCCTTGGCGATGTTCATGGCTTTGGTCTACGCTTGGCATTGGTCTCGGTGAGAAGAAAATTCGATCGTTGAACGAGATAGACGAAAAAAAAATTCTAAGTTCACCTCGTGTGGATTTCACTGCGACGTTCAACTGCCGCGTGGACCGATTGAGCGCGAGGCTCACGCGTGGACCGATCGAGACGGACAGTCGGGGCGTGGACCGATCGGACACTCCTTGGCGTTGTTCGTGGCTTCGGTCTACGCTTGGCATTGGTCTCGGTGAGGAAGGAAACTCGCTCGTTTACGGAGACTGACGAAAAAAAAAATTCTAAGTTCACCTCGTCTCGTGTTCTCTGCGACGGTCAACTGCCGCGTGGACCGATCGAGCGTGAGGCTCACGCGTGGACCGATCGAGACGGATAGTCGGGGCGTGGACCGATCGGACACTCCTTGGCGTTGTTCGTGGCTTTGGTCTACGCTTGGCATTGTACTCGGTGAGGAAGGAAATTCGCTCGTTGAATGAGATTGACGGAAAAAAAAAATCTAAGTTCACCTCATCTCGAGTTCTCTGCGACGTGCAACCGCCGCGTGGACCGATCGAGGGCGAGGCTCACGCGTGGACCGATCGAGACGCACAGTCGGGGCGTGGACCGATCGGACACTTCTTGGCGTTGTCCGTGGCTTTGGTCTACGCTTCGCATTGGCCTCGGTGAGGAAGGAAATTCACTCGTTGAACGAGACCGTCGAAAAAAAAAAATTTTAAGTTCACCTCGTCGCGAGTTCACTGGGACGTTCAACTGCCGCGTGGATCGATCGAGGGCGAGGATCACGCGTGGACCGATCGAGACGGACAGTCGGGGCGTGGACCGATCGGACACTCCTTGGCGTTGTTCGTGGCTTTGGTCTATGCGTGGCATTGGTCTCGGTGAGGAAGGAAATTCGCTCGTTGAACGCGACTGACAAAAATAAATAAATATATAAATTCTAAGTTCACCTCGTCTCGCGTTCTCTGCGACGTTCAACTGCCGCGTGGACCGATGGAGCGCGAGGCTCACGCGTGGACCGATCGAGACGGACAGTCGGGGCGTGGACCGATCGGACACTCCTTGGCGATGTTCATGGCTTTGGTCGACGCTTGGCATTGGTCTCGGTGAGAAGAAAATTCGATCGTTGAACGAGATAGAAGAAGAAAAAAATTCTAAGTTCACCTCGTGTGGATTTCACTGCGACGTTCAACTGCCGCGTGGACCGATTGAGCGCGAGGCTCACGCGTGGACCGATCGAGACGGGCAGTCGGGGCGTGGACCGATCGGAGACTCCTTGGCGTTGTTCGTGGCTTCGGTCTACGCTTGGCATTGGTCTCGGTGAGGATGAAATTCGCTCGTTGAACGAGACTGACAAAAAAAAATAATTTCAAGGTCACCTCGTCTCGCGTTCTGTGCGACGTTCAACTGCCGCGTGGACCGATCGAGCGCGAGTCCCACGCGTGGACCGATCGGGACGGACAGTCGGGGCGTGGACCGATCGGACACTCCTTGGCGTTGTTCGTAGCTTTGGTCTACGCTTGGCATTGGTCTCGGTGAGGAAGGAAAGTCGGTCGTTGAACGAGGTTGACGAAAAAAAAAATTCTAAGTTCACCTTGTCTCGATTTCACTGCGACGTTCAACTGCCGCGTGGACCGATGGAGCGCGAGGCTCACGCGTGGACCGATCGAGACGGACAGTCGGGGCGTGGACCGATCGGACACTCCTTGGCGATGTTCATGGCTTTGGTCTACGCTTGGCATTGGTCTCGGTGAGAAGAAAATTCGATCGTTGAACGAGATAGACGAAAAAAAAATTCTAAGTTCACCTCGTGTGGATTTCACTGCGACGTTCAACTGCCGCGTGGACCGATTGAGCGCGAGGCTCACGCGTGGACCGATCGAGACGGACAGTCGGGGCGTGGACCGATCGGACACTCCTTGGCGTTGTTCGTGGCTTCGGTCTACGCTTGGCATTGGTCTCGCTGAGGAAGGAAATTCGCTCGTTGAACGAGGTAGACGAAAAAAAAATTCTAAGTTCACCTCGTCTCGAGTTCTCTGCGACGTTCAACTGCCGCGTGGACCGATCGAGCGCGAGGCTCAAGCGTGGACCGATTGAGACGGACAGTCGGGGCGTGGCCCCATCGGACACGCCTTGGCTCTGTGCGTGGCTTTTGTCAACGCTTGGCATTGGTCTCGGTGAGGAAGGAAACTCGCTCGTTTACGGAGACTGACGAAAAAAAAAAATCTAAGTTCACCTCGTCTCGTGTTCTCTGCGACGGTCAACTGCCGCGTGGACCGATCGAGCGTGAGGCTCACGCGTGGACCGATCGAGACGGATAGTCGGGGCGTGGACCGATCGGTCACTCCTTGGCGTTGTTCATGGCTTTGGTCTACGCTTGGCATTGGTCTCGGTGAGAAGAAAATTCGATCGTTGAACGAGATAGACGAAAAAAAAATTCTAAGTTCACCTCTCGTGGATTTCACTGCGACGTTCAACTGCCGCGTGGACCGATTGAGCGCGAGGCTCACGCGTGGACCGATCGAGACGGACAGTCGGGGCGTGGACCGATCGGACACTCCTTGGCGTTGTTCGTGGCTTTGGTCTACGCTTGGCATTGTACTCGGTGAGGAAGGAAATTCGCTCGTTGAATGAGATTGACGGAAAAAAAAATCTAAGTTCACCTCATCTCGAGTTCTCTGCGACGTGCAACCGCCGCGTGGACCCATCGAGGGCGAGGCTCACGCGTGGACCGATCGAGACGCACAGTCGGGGCGTGGACCGATCGGACACTTCTTGGCGTTGTCCGTGGCTTTGGTCTACGCTTCGCATTGGCCTCGGTGAGGAAGGAAATTCACTCGTTGAACGAGACCGTCGAAAAAAAAAAATTTTAAGTTCACCTCGTCGCGAGTTCACTGGGACGTTCAACTGCCGCGTGGATCGATCGAGGGCGAGGATCACGCGTGGACCGATCGAGACGGACAGTCGGGGCGTGGACCGATCGGACACTCCTTGGCGTTGTTCGTGGCTTTGGTCTATGCGTGGCATTGGTCTCGGTGAGGAAGGAAATTAGCTCGTTGAACGCGACTGACAAAAATAAATAAATATATAAATTCTAAGTTCACCTCGTCTCGCGTTCTCTGCGACGTTCAACTGCCGCGTGGACCGATCGAGCGCGAGGCTCACGCGTGGACCGATCGAGAGCGAGGCTCACGCGTGGACCGATCGAGACGGACAGTCGGGGCGTGGCGCGATCGGACACGCCTTGGCTTTGTTCGTGGCTTTGGTCTACGCTTGGCATTGGTTTCGGTGAGGAAGGAAATTCGCTCGTTGAACGAGACTGACGAAAAAAAAAATTCTAAGTTCACCTCGTCTCAAATTCTCTGCGGCGTTCAACTGCCGCGTGAACCGATCGAGAGCGAGGCTCACGCGTGGACCGATCGAGACGGACAGTCGGGGCGTGGCCCCATCGGACACGCCTTGGCTCTGTGCGTGGCTTTTGTCAACGCTTGGCATTGGTCTCGGTGAGGAAGGAAACTCGCTCGTTTACGGAGACTGACGAAAAAAAAAAAATTCTAAGTGCACCTCGTCTCGTGTTCTCTGCGACGGTCAACTGCCGCGTGGACCGATCGAGCGCGAGGCTCCCGCGTGGACCGATCGAGACGGATAGTCGGGGCGTAGACCGATCGGTCACTCCTTGGCGTTGTTCATGGCTTTGGTCTACGCTTGGCATTGGTCTCGGTGAGAAGAAAATTCGATCGTTGAACGAGGTAGACGAAAAAAAAATTCTAAATTCACCTCGTGTGGATTTCACTGCGACGTTCAACTGCCGCGTGGACCGATCGAGGGCGAGGCTCACGCGTGGACCGATCGAGACGCACAGTCGGGGCGTGGACCGATCGGACACTCCTTGGCGTTGTCCGTGGCTTTGGTCTACGCTTGGCATTGGTCTCGGTGAGGAAGGAAATTCACTCGTTGAACGAGGTAGACGAAAAAAAAATTCTAAATTCACCTCGTGTGGATTTCACTGCGACGTTCAACTGCCGCGTGGACCGATTGAGCGCGAGGCTCACGCGTGGACCGATCGAGACGGACAGTCGGGGCGTGGACCGATCGGACACTTCTTGGCGTTGGTCGTGGCTTTGGTCTACGCTTGGCATTGGTCTCGGTGAGGAAGGAAAGTCGGTCGTTGAACGAGATTGTCGAAAAGAAAAAAATCTAAGTTCACCTCGTCTCGTGTTCTCTGCGACGTTCAACTACCGCGTGGACCGATCGAGCGCGAGGCTCACGCGTGGACCGATCGAGACGGATAGTCAGGGCGTGGATCCATCGGTAACTCCTTGGCGTTGTTCGTGACTTTGGTCTACGCTTGACATTGGTCTCGGTGAGGAAGGAAATTAGCTCGATGAACGCGACTGACAAAAAAAATAAATAAATTCTAAGTTCACCTCGTCTCGCGTTCTCTGCGACCTTCAACTGCCGCGTGGACCGATCGAGGGCGAGGCTCACGCGTGGACCGATTGAGACGCACAGTCGGGGCGTGGACCGATCGGACACTCCTTGGCGTTGTCCGTGGCTTTGGTCTACGCTTGGCATTGGTCTCGGTGAGGAAGGAAATTCACTCGTTGAACGAGGTAGACGAAAAAAAAATTCTAAATTCACCTCGTGTGGATTTCACTGCGACGTTCAACTGCCGCGTGGACCGATTGAGCGCGAGGCTCACGCGTGGACCGATCGAGACGGACAGTCGGGGCGTGGACCGATCGGACACTCCTTGGCGTTGTTCGTGGCTTAGGTCTACGCTTGGCATTGTACTCGGTGAGGAAGGAAATTCGCTCGTTGAATGAGATTGACGAAAAAAACATTCTAAGTTCACCTCGTGTGGATTTCACTGCGACGTTCAACTGCCGCGTGGACCGATCGAGGGCGAGGCTCACGCGTGGACCGATCGAGACGCACAGTCGAGGCGTGGACCGATCGGACACTCCTTGGCGTTGTCCGTGGCTTTGGTCTACGCTTGGCATTGGTCTCGGTGAGGAAGGAAACTCGCTCGTTTACGGAGACTGACGAAAAAAAAAAATTCTAAGTGCACCTCGTCTCGTGTTCTCTGCGACGGTCAACTGCCGCGTGGACCGATCGAGCGCGAGGCTCCCGCGTGGACCGATCGAGACGGATAGTCGGGGCGTGAACCGATCGGTCACTCCTTGGCGTTGTTCATGGCTTTGGTCTACGCTTGGCATTGGTCTCGGTGAGAAGAAAATTCGATCGTTGAACGAGATAGACGAAAAAAAAATTCTAAGTTCACCTCGTGTGGATTTCACTGCGACGTTCAACTGCCGCGTGGACCGATTGAGCGCGAGGCTCACGCGTGGACCGATCGAGACGGACAGTCGGGGCGTGGACCGATCGGACACTCCTTGGCGTTGTTCGTGGCTTAGGTCTACGCTTGGCATTGTACTCGGTGAGGAAGGAAATTCGCTCGTTGAATGAGATTGACGAAAAAAAAATTCTAAGTTCACCTCGTGTGGATTTCACTGCGACGTTCAACTGCCGCGTGGACCGATCGAGGGCGAGGCTCACGCGTGGACCGATCGAGACGCACAGTCGGGGCGTGGACCGATCGGACACTCCTTGGCGTTGTCCGTGGCCTTGGTCTACGCTTGGCATTGGTCTCGGTGAGGAAGGAAATTCACTCGTTGAACGAGGTAGACGAAAAAAAAATTCTAAATTCACCTCGTGTGGATTTCACTGCGACGTTCAACTGCCGCGTGGACCGATTGAGCGCGAGGCTCACGCGTGGACCGATCGAGACGGACAGTCGGGGCGTGGACCGATCGGACACTTCTTGGCGTTGTTCGTGGCTTTGGTCTACGCTTGGCATTCGTCTCGGTGAGCGAGGAAATTCGCTCGTTGAACGAGACTGTCGAAAATAAAAATTCTAAGTTCACCTCGTCGCGAGTTCTCTGCGACGTTCAACTGCCGCGTGGACCGATCGAGGGCGAGGCTCACACGTGGACCGATCGAGACGGACAGTCGGGGCGTGGACCGATCGGACACTCCTTGGCGTTGTCCGTGGCTTTGGTCTACGCTTGGCATTGGTTTCGTTGAGGAAGGAAACTCGCTCGTTGAGGGAGAATGACGAAAAAAAATCGAAGTTCACTTCGTCTCGTGTTCTCTGCGACGTTCAACTGCCGCGTGGACCGATCGAGCGCGAGTCCCACGCGTGGACCGATCGGGACGGACAGTCGGGGCGTGGACCGATCGGACACTCCTTGGCGTTGTACGTAGCTTTGGTCTACGCTAGGCATTAGTCTCGGTGAGGAAGGAAAGTCGGTCGTTGAACGAGGTTGACGAAAAACAAAAATTCTAAGTTCACCTTGTCTCGATTTCACTGCGACGTTCAACTGCCGCGTGGACCGATGGAGCGCGAGGCTCACGCGTGGACCGATCGAGACGGACAGTCGGGGCGTGGACCGATCGGACACTCCTTGGCGATGTTCATGGCTTTGGTCTACGCTTGGCATTGGTCTCGGTGAGAAGAAAATTCGATCGTTGAACGAGATAGACGAAAAAAAATTCTAAGTTCACCTCGTGTGGATTTCACTGCGACGTTCAACTGCCGCGTGGACCGATTGAGCGCGAGTCCCACGCGTGGACCGATCGGGACGGACAGTCGGGGCGTGGACCGATCGGACACTCCTTGGCGTTGTTCGTAGCTTTGGTCTACGCTTGGCATTGGTCTCGGTGAGGAAGGAAGTCGGTCGTTGAACGAGGTTGACGAAAAAAAAAATTCTAAGTTCACCTTGTCTCGATTTCACTGCGACGTTCAACTGCCGCGTGGACCGATGGAGCACGAGGCTCACGCGTGGACCGATCGAGACGGACAGTCGGGGCGTGGACCGATCGGACACACCTTGGCCTTGTTCATGGCTTTGGTCCACGCTTGGCATTGGTCTCGTTGATGAAGGAAATTCGCTCGTTGAACGAGACGGACGAACAAAAAATCTAAGTTCACCTCGTGTCTAGTTCTCTACGACGTTCACCTGCCGCGTGGATCGATCGAGCGCGAGGCTCACGCGTGGACCGATCGAGACGGTCAGTCGGGGCGTGGACCGATCGGACACTCCTTGGCGTTGTTCGTGGCTTTGGTCTACGCTTGGCATTGGTCTCGGTGAGGATGAAATTCGCTCGTTGAACGAGACTGACAAAAAAAAATAATTTCTAAGTTCACCTCGTCTCGCGTTCTGTGCGACGTTCAACTGCCGCGTGGACCGATCGAGCGCGAGTCCCACGCGTGGACCGATCGGGACGGACAGTCGGGGCGTGGACCGATCGGACACTCCTTGGCGTTGTTCGTAGCTTTGCTCTACGCTTGGCATTGGTCTCGGTGAGGAAGGAAAGTCGGTCGTTGAACGAGGTTGACGAAAAAAAAAATTCTAAGTTCACCTTGTCTCGATTTCACTGCGACGTTCAACTGCCGCGTGGACCGATGGAGCGCGAGGCTCACGCGTGGACCGATCGAGACGGACAGTCGGGGCGTGGACCGATCGGACACTCCTTGGCGATGTTCATGGCTTTGGTCTACGCTTGGCATTGGTCTCGGTGAGAAGAAAATTCGATCGTTGAACGAGATAGACGAAAAAAAAATTCTAAGTTCACCTCGTGTGGATTTCACTGCGACGTTCAACTGCCGCGTGGACCGATTGAGCGCGAGGCTCACGCGTGGACCGATCGAGACGGACAGTCGGGGCGTGGACCGATCGGACACTCCTTGGCGTTGTTCGTGGCTTCGGTCTACGCTTGGCATTGGTCTCGCTGAGGAAGGAAATTCGCTCGTTGAACGAGGTAGACGAAAAAAAAATTCTAAGTTCACCTCGTCTCGAGTTCTCTGCGACGTTCAACTGCCGCGTGGACCGATCGAGCGCGAGGCTCAAGCGTGGACCGATTGAGACGGACAGTCGGGGCGTGGCCCCATCGGACACGCCTTGGCTCTGTGCGTGGCTTTTGTCAACGCTTGGCATTGGTCTCGGTGAGGAAGGAAACTCGCTCGTTTACGGAGACTGACGAAAAAAAAAAATCTAAGTTCACCTCGTCTCGTGTTCTCTGCGACGGTCAACTGCCGCGTGGACCGATCGAGCGTGAGGCTCACGCGTGGACCGATCGAGACGGATAGTCGGGGCGTGGACCGATCGGTCACTCCTTGGCGTTGTTCATGGCTTTGGTCTACGCTTGGCATTGGTCTCGGTGAGAAGAAAATTCGATCGTTGAACGAGATAGACGAAAAAAAATTCTAAGTTCACCTCTCGTGGATTTCACTGCGACGTTCAACTGCCGCGTGGACCGATTGAGCGCGAGGCTCACGCGTGGACCGATCGAGACGGACAGTCGGGGCGTGGACCGATCGGACACTCCTTGGCGTTGTTCGTGGCTTTGGTCTACGCTTGGCATTGTACTCGGTGAGGAAGGAAATTCGCTCGTTGAATGAGATTGACGGAAAAAAAAATCTAAGTTCACCTCATCTCGAGTTCTCTGCGACGTGCAACCGCCGCGTGGACCCATCGAGGGCGAGGCTCACGCGTGGACCGATCGAGACGCACAGTCGGGGCGTGGACCGATCGGACACTTCTTGGCGTTGTCCGTGGCTTTGGTCTACGCTTCGCATTGGCCTCGGTGAGGAAGGAAATTCACTCGTTGAACGAGACCGTCGAAAAAAAAAAATTTTAAGTTCACCTCGTCGCGAGTTCACTGGGACGTTCAACTGCCGCGTGGATCGATCGAGGGCGAGGATCACGCGTGGACCGATCGAGACGGACAGTCGGGGCGTGGACCGATCGGACACTCCTTGGCGTTGTTCGTGGCTTTGGTCTATGCGTGGCATTGGTCTCGGTGAGGAAGGAAATTAGCTCGTTGAACGCGACTGACAAAAATAAATAAATATATAAATTCTAAGTTCACCTCGTCTCGCGTTCTCTGCGACGTTCAACTGCCGCGTGGACCGATCGAGCGCGAGGCTCACGCGTGGACCGATCGAGAGCGAGGCTCACGCGTGGACCGATCGAGACGGACAGTCGGGGCGTGGCGCGATCGGACACGCCTTGGCTTTGTTCGTGGCTTTGGTCTACGCTTGGCATTGGTTTCGGTGAGGAAGGAAATTCGCTCGTTGAACGAGACTGACGAAAAAAAAAATTCTAAGTTCACCTCGTCTCAAATTCTCTGCGGCGTTCAACTGCCGCGTGAACCGATCGAGAGCGAGGCTCACGCGTGGACCGATCGAGACGGACAGTCGGGGCGTGGCCCCATCGGACACGCCTTGGCTCTGTGCGTGGCTTTTGTCAACGCTTGGCATTGGTCTCGGTGAGGAAGGAAACTCGCTCGTTTACGGAGACTGACGAAAAAAAAAAAATTCTAAGTGCACCTCGTCTCGTGTTCTCTGCGACGGTCAACTGCCGCGTGGACCGATCGAGCGCGAGGCTCCCGCGTGGACCGATCGAGACGGATAGTCGGGGCGTAGACCGATCGGTCACTCCTTGGCGTTGTTCATGGCTTTGGTCTACGCTTGGCATTGGTCTCGGTGAGAAGAAAATTCGATCGTTGAACGAGGTAGACGAAAAAAAAATTCTAAATTCACCTCGTGTGGATTTCACTGCGACGTTCAACTGCCGCGTGGACCGATCGAGGGCGAGGCTCACGCGTGGACCGATCGAGACGCACAGTCGGGGCGTGGACCGATCGGACACTCCTTGGCGTTGTCCGTGGCTTTGGTCTACGCTTGGCATTGGTCTCGGTGAGGAAGGAAATTCACTCGTTGAACGAGGTAGACGAAAAAAAAATTCTAAATTCACCTCGTGTGGATTTCACTGCGACGTTCAACTGCCGCGTGGACCGATTGAGCGCGAGGCTCACGCGTGGACCGATCGAGACGGACAGTCGGGGCGTGGACCGATCGGACACTTCTTGGCGTTGGTCGTGGCTTTGGTCTACGCTTGGCATTGGTCTCGGTGAGGAAGGAAAGTCGGTCGTTGAACGAGATTGTCGAAAAGAAAAAAATCTAAGTTCACCTCGTCTCGTGTTCTCTGCGACGTTCAACTACCGCGTGGACCGATCGAGCGCGAGGCTCACGCGTGGACCGATCGAGACGGATAGTCAGGGCGTGGATCCATCGGTAACTCCTTGGCGTTGTTCGTGACTTTGGTCTACGCTTGACATTGGTCTCGGTGAGGAAGGAAATTAGCTCGATGAACGCGACTGACAAAAAAAATAAATAAATTCTAAGTTCACCTCGTCTCGCGTTCTCTGCGACCTTCAACTGCCGCGTGGACCGATCGAGGGCGAGGCTCACGCGTGGACCGATTGAGACGCACAGTCGGGGCGTGGACCGATCGGACACTCCTTGGCGTTGTCCGTGGCTTTGGTCTACGCTTGGCATTGGTCTCGGTGAGGAAGGAAATTCACTCGTTGAACGAGGTAGACGAAAAAAAAATTCTAAATTCACCTCGTGTGGATTTCACTGCGACGTTCAACTGCCGCGTGGACCGATTGAGCGCGAGGCTCACGCGTGGACCGATCGAGACGGACAGTCGGGGCGTGGACCGATCGGACACTCCTTGGCGTTGTTCGTGGCTTAGGTCTACGCTTGGCATTGTACTCGGTGAGGAAGGAAATTCGCTCGTTGAATGAGATTGACGAAAAAAACATTCTAAGTTCACCTCGTGTGGATTTCACTGCGACGTTCAACTGCCGCGTGGACCGATCGAGGGCGAGGCTCACGCGTGGACCGATCGAGACGCACAGTCGAGGCGTGGACCGATCGGACACTCCTTGGCGTTGTCCGTGGCTTTGGTCTACGCTTGGCATTGGTCTCGGTGAGGAAGGAAACTCGCTCGTTTACGGAGACTGACGAAAAAAAAAAATTCTAAGTGCACCTCGTCTCGTGTTCTCTGCGACGGTCAACTGCCGCGTGGACCGATCGAGCGCGAGGCTCCCGCGTGGACCGATCGAGACGGATAGTCGGGGCGAGAACCGATCGGTCACTCCTTGGCGTTGTTCATGGCTTTGGTCTACGCTTGGCATTGGTCTCGGTGAGAAGAAAATTCGATCGTTGAACGAGATAGACGAAAAAAAAATTCTAAGTTCACCTCGTGTGGATTTCACTGCGACGTTCAACTGCCGCGTGGACCGATTGAGCGCGAGGCTCACGCGTGGACCGATCGAGACGGACAGTCGGGGCGTGGACCGATCGGACACTCCTTGGCGTTGTTCGTGGCTTAGGTCTACGCTTGGCATTGTACTCGGTGAGGAAGGAAATTCGCTCGTTGAATGAGATTGACGAAAAAAAAATTCTAAGTTCACCTCGTGTGGATTTCACTGCGACGTTCAACTGCCGCGTGGACCGATCGAGGGCGAGGCTCACGCGTGGACCGATCGAGACGCACAGTCGGGGCGTGGACCGATCGGACACTCCTTGGCGTTGTCCGTGGCCTTGGTCTACGCTTGGCATTGGTCTCGGTGAGGAAGGAAATTCACTCGTTGAACGAGGTAGACGAAAAAAAAATTCTAAATTCACCTCGTGTGGATTTCACTGCGACGTTCAACTGCCGCGTGGACCGATTGAGCGCGAGGCTCACGCGTGGACCGATCGAGACGGACAGTCGGGGCGTGGACCGATCGGACACTTCTTGGCGTTGTTCGTGGCTTTGGTCTACGCTTGGCATTCGTCTCGGTGAGCGAGGAAATTCGCTCGTTGAACGAGACTGTCGAAAATAAAAATTCTAAGTTCACCTCGTCGCGAGTTCTCTGCGACGTTCAACTGCCGCGTGGACCGATCGAGGGCGAGGCTCACACGTGGACCGATCGAGACGGACAGTCGGGGCGTGGACCGATCGGACACTCCTTGGCGTTGTCCGTGGCTTTGGTCTACGCTTGGCATTGGTTTCGTTGAGGAAGGAAACTCGCTCGTTGAGGGAGAATGACGAAAAAAAATCGAAGTTCACTTCGTCTCGTGTTCTCTGCGACGTTCAACTGCCGCGTGGACCGATCGAGCGCGAGTCCCACGCGTGGACCGATCGGGACGGACAGTCGGGGCGTGGACCGATCGGACACTCCTTGGCGTTGTACGTAGCTTTGGTCTACGCTAGGCATTAGTCTCGGTGAGGAAGGAAAGTCGGTCGTTGAACGAGGTTGACGAAAAACAAAAATTCTAAGTTCACCTTGTCTCGATTTCACTGCGACGTTCAACTGCCGCGTGGACCGATGGAGCGCGAGGCTCACGCGTGGACCGATCGAGACGGACAGTCGGGGCGTGGACCGATCGGACACTCCTTGGCGATGTTCATGGCTTTGGTCTACGCTTGGCATTGGTCTCGGTGAGAAGAAAATTCGATCGTTGAACGAGATAGACGAAAAAAAATTCTAAGTTCACCTCGTGTGGATTTCACTGCGACGTTCAACTGCCGCGTGGACCGATTGAGCGCGAGTCCCACGCGTGGACCGATCGGGACGGACAGTCGGGGCGTGGACCGATCGGACACTCCTTGGCGTTGTTCGTAGCTTTGGTCTACGCTTGGCATTGGTCTCGGTGAGGAAGGAAGTCGGTCGTTGAACGAGGTTGACGAAAAAAAAAATTCTAAGTTCACCTTGTCTCGATTTCACTGCGACGTTCAACTGCCGCGTGGACCGATGGAGCGCGAGGCTCACGCGTGGACCGATCGAGACGGACAGTCGGGGCGTGGACCGATCGGACACACCTTGGCCTTGTTCATGGCTTTGGTCCACGCTTGGCATTGGTCTCGTTGATGAAGGAAATTCGCTCGTTGAACGAGACGGACGAACAAAAAATCTAAGTTCACCTCGTGTCTAGTTCTCTACGACGTTCACCTGCCGCGTGGATCGATCGAGCGCGAGGCTCACGCGTGGACCGATCGAGACGGTCAGTCGGGGCGTGGACCGATCGGACACTCCTTGGCGTTGTTCGTGGCTTTGGTCTACGCTTGGCATTGGTCTCGGTGAGGATGAAATTCGCTCGTTGAACGAGACTGACAAAAAAAAATAATTTCTAAGTTCACCTCGTCTCGCGTTCTGTGCGACGTTCAACTGCCGCGTGGACCGATCGAGCGCGAGTCCCACGCGTGGACCGATCGGGACGGACAGTCGGGGCGTGGACCGATCGGACACTCCTTGGCGTTGTTCGTAGCTTTGCTCTACGCTTGGCATTGGTCTCGGTGAGGAAGGAAAGTCGGTCGTTGAACGAGGTTGACGAAAAAAAAAATTCTAAGTTCACCTTGTCTCGATTTCACTGCGACGTTCAACTGCCGCGTGGACCGATGGAGCGCGAGGCTCACGCGTGGACCGATCGAGACGGACAGTCGGGGCGTGGACCGGTCGGACACTCCTTGGCGATGTTCATGGCTTTGGTCTACGCTTGGCATTGGTCTCGGTGAGAAGAAAATTCGATCGTTGAACGAGATAGACGAAAAAAAAATTCTAAGTTCACCTCGTGTGGATTTCACTGCGACGTTCAACTGCCGCGTGGACCGATTGAGCGCGAGGCTCACGCGTGGACCGATCGAGACGGACAGTCGGGGCGTGGACCGATCGGACACTCCTTGGCGTTGTTCGTGGCTTCGGTCTACGCTTGGCATTGGTCTCGCTGAGGAAGGAAATTCGCTCGTTGAACGAGGTAGACGAAAAAAAAAATTCTAAGTTCACCTCGTCTCGAGTTCTCTGCGACGTTCAACTGCCGCGTGGACCGATCGAGCGCGAGGCTCAAGCGTGGACCGATTGAGACGGACAGTCGGGGCGTGGCCCCATCGGACACGCCTTGGCTCTGTGCGTGGCTTTTGTCAACGCTTGGCATTGGTCTCGGTGAGGAAGGAAACTCGCTCGTTTACGGAGACTGACGAAAAAAAAAATTCTAAGTTCACCTCGTCTCGTGTTCTCTGCGACGGTCAACTGCCGCGTGGACCGATCGAGCGTGAGGCTCACGCGTGGACCGATCGAGACGGATAGTCGGGGCGTGGACCGATCGGACACTCCTTGGCGTTGTTCGTGGCTTTGGTCTACGCTTGGCATTGTACTCGGTGAGGAAGGAAATTCGCTCGTTGAATGAGATTGACGGAAAAAAAAAATCTAAGTTCACCTCATCTCGAGTTCTCTGCGACGTGCAACCGCCGCGTGGACCGATCGAGGGCGAGGCTCACGCGTGGACCGATCGAGACGCACAGTCGGGGCGTGGACCGATCGGACACTTCTTGGCGTTGTCCGTGGCTTTGGTCTACGCTTCGCATTGGCCTCGGTGAGGAAGGAAATTCACTCGTTGAACGAGACCGTCGAAAAAAAAAAATTTTAAGTTCACCTCGTCGCGAGTTCACTGGGACGTTCAACTGTCGCGTGGATCGATCGAGGGCGAGGATCACGCGTGGACCGATCGAGACGGACAGTCGGGGCGTGGACCGATCGGACACTCCTTGGCGTTGTTCGTGGCTTTGGTCTATGCGTGGCATTGGTCTCGGTGAGGAAGGAAATTCGCTCGTTGAACGCGACTGACAAAAATAAATAAATATATAAATTCTAAGTTCACCTCGTCTCGCGTTCTCTGCGACGTTCAACTGCCGCGTGGACCGATGGAGCGCGAGGCTCACGCGTGGACCGATCGAGACGGAGAGTCGGGGCGTGGACCGATCGGACACTCCTTGGCGATGTTCATGGCTTTGGTCGACGCTTGGCATTGGTCTCGGTGAGAAGAAAATTCGATCGTTGAACGAGATAGAAGAAGAAAAAAATTCTAAGTTCACCTCGTGTGGATTTCACTGCGACGTTCAACTGCCGCGTGGACCGATTGAGCGCGAGGCTCACGCGTGGACCGATCGAGACGGGCAGTCGGGGCGTGGACCGATCGGAGACTCCTTGGCGTTGTTCGTGGCTTCGGTCTACGCTTGGCATTGGTCTCGGTGAGGATGAAATTCGCTCGTTGAACGAGACTGACAAAAAAAAATAATTTCTAAGTTCACCTCGTCTCGCGTTCTGTGCGACGTTCAACTGCCGCGTGGACCGATCGAGCGCGAGTCCCACGCGTGGACCGATCGGGACGGACAGTCGGGGCGTGGACCGATCGGACACTCCTTGGCGTTGTTCGTAGCTTTGGTCTACGCTTGGCATTGGTCTCGGTGAGGAAGGAAAGTCGGTCGTTGAACGAGGTTGACGAAAAAAAAAATTCTAAGTTCACCTTGTCTCGATTTCACTGCGACGTTCAACTGCCGCGTGGACCGATGGAGCGCGAGGCTCACGCGTGGACCGATCGAGACGGACAGTCGGGGCGTGGACCGATCGGACACTCCTTGGCGATGTTCATGGCTTTGGTCTACGCTTGGCATTGGTCTCGGTGAGAAGAAAATTCGATCGTTGAACGAGATAGACGAAAAAAAAATTCTAAGTTCACCTCGTGTGGATTTCACTGCGACGTTCAACTGCCGCGTGGACCGATTGAGCGCGAGGCTCACGCGTGGACCGATCGAGACGGACAGTCGGGGCGTGGACCGATCGGACACTCCTTGGCGTTGTTCGTGGCTTCGGTCTACGCTTGGCATTGGTCTCGCTGAGGAAGGAAATTCGCTCGTTGAACGAGGTAGACGAAAAAAAAATTCTAAGTTCACCTCGTCTCGAGTTCTCTGCGACGTTCAACTGCCGCGTGGACCGATCGAGCGCGAGGCTCAAGCGTGGACCGATTGAGACGGACAGTCGGGGCGTGGCCCCATCGGACACGCCTTGGCTTTGTGCGTGGCTTTTGTCAACGCTTGGCATTGGTCTCGGTGAGGAAGGAAACTCGCTCGTTTACGGAGACTGACGAAAAAAAAAATTCTAAGTTCACCTCGTCTCGTGTTCTCTGCGACGGTCAACTGCCGCGTGGACCGATCGAGCGTGAGGCTCACGCGTGGACCGATCGAGACGGATAGTCGGGGCGTGGACCGATCGGTCACTCCTTGGCGTTGTTCATGGCTTTGGTCTACGCTTGGCATTGGTCTCGGTGAGAAGAAAATTCGATCGTTGAACGAGATAGACGAAAAAAAAATTCTAAGTTCACCTCTCGTGGATTTCACTGCGACGTTCAACTGCCGCGTGGACCGATTGAGCGCGAGGCTCACGCGTGGACCGATCGAGACGGACAGTCGGGGCGTGGACCGATCGGACACTCCTTGGCGTTGTTCGTGGCTTTGGTCTACGCTTGGCATTGTACTCGGTGAGGAAGGAAATTCGCTCGTTGAATGAGATTGACGGAAAAAAAAATCTAAGTTCACCTCATCTCGAGTTCTCTGCGACGTGCAACCGCCGCGTGGACCCATCGAGGGCGAGGCTCACGCGTGGACCGATCGAGACGCACAGTCGGGGCGTGGACCGATCGGACACTTCTTGGCGTTGTCCGTGGCTTTGGTCTACGCTTCGCATTGGCCTCGGTGAGGAAGGAAATTCACTCGTTGAACGAGACCGTCGAAAAAAAAAATTTTTAAGTTCACCTCGTCGCGAGTTCACTGGGACGTTCAACTGCCGCGTGGATCGATCGAGGGCGAGGATCACGCGTGGACCGATCGAGACGGACAGTCGGGGCGTGGACCGATCGGACACTCCTTGGCGTTGTTCGTGGCTTTGGTCTATGCGTGGCATTGGTCTCGGTGAGGAAGGAAATTAGCTCGTTGAACGCGACTGACAAAAATAAATAAATATATAAATTCTAAGTTCACCTCGACTCGCGTTCTCTGCGACGTTCAACTGCCGCGTGGACCGATCGAGCGCGAGGCTCACGCGTGGACCGATCGAGAGCGAGGCTCACGCGTGGACCGATCGAGACGGACAGTCGGGGCGTGGCGCGATCGGACACGCCTTGGCTTTGTTCGTGGCTTTGGTCTACGCTTGGCATTGGTTTCGGTGAGGAAGGAAATTCGCTCGTTGAACGAGACTGACGAAAAAAAAAATTCTAAGTTCACCTCGTCTCAAGTTCTCTGCGGCGTTCAACTGCCGCGTGAACCGATCGAGAGCGAGGCTCACGCGTGGACCGATCGAGACGGACAGTCGGGGCGTGGCCCCATCGGACACGCCTTGGCTCTGTGCGTGGCTTTTGTCAACGCTTGGCATTGGTCTCGGTGAGGAAGGAAACTCGCTCGTTTACGGAGACTGACGAAAAAAAAAAAATTCTAAGTGCACCTCGTCTCGTGTTCTCTGCGACGGTCAACTGCCGCGTGGACCGATCGAGCGCGAGGCTCCCGCGTGGACCGATCGAGACGGATAGTCGGGGCGTAGACCGATCGGTCACTCCTTGGCGTTGTTCATGGCTTTGGTCTACGCTTGGCATTGGTCTCGGTGAGAAGAAAATTCGATCGTTGAACGAGGTAGACGAAAAAAAAATTCTAAATTCACCTCGTGTGGATTTCACTGCGACGTTCAACTGCCGCGTGGACCGATCGAGGGCGAGGCTCACGCGTGGACCGATCGAGATGCACAGTCGGGGCGTGGACCGATCGGACACTCCTTGGCGTTGTCCGTGGCTTTGGTCTACGCTTGGCATTGGTCTCGGTGAGGAAGGAAATTCACTCGTTGAACGAGGTAGACGAAAAAAAAATTCTAAATTCACCTCGTGTGGATTTCACTGCGACGTTCAACTGCCGCGTGGACCGATTGAGCGCGAGGCTCACGCGTGGACCGATCGAGACGGACAGTCGGGGCGTGGACCGATCGGACACTTCTTGGCGTTGGTCGTGGCTTTGGTCTACGCTTGGCATTGGTCTCGGTGAGGAAGGAAAGTCGGTCGTTGAACGAGATTGTCGAAAAGAAAAAAATCTAAGTTCACCTCGTCTCGTGTTCTCTGCGACGTTCAACTACCGCGTGGACCGATCGAGCGCGAGGCTCACGCGTGGACCGATCGAGACGGATAGTCAGGGCGTGGATCCATCGGTAACTCCTTGGCGTTGTTCGTGACTTTGGTCTACGCTTGACATTGGTCTCGGTGAGGAAGGAAATTAGCTCGATGAACGCGACTGACAAAAAAAATAAATAAATTCTAAGTTCACCTCGTCTCGCGTTCTCTGCGACCTTCAACTGCCGCGTGGACCGATCGAGGGCGAGGCTCACGCGTGGACCGATTGAGACGCACAGTCGGGGCGTGGACCGATCGGACACTCCTTGGCGTTGTCCGTGGCTTTGGTCTACGCTTGGCATTGGTCTCGGTGAGGAAGGAAATTCACTCGTTGAACGAGGTAGACGAAAAAAAAATTCTAAATTCACCTCGTGTGGATTTCACTGCGACGTTCAACTGCCGCGTGGACCGATTGAGCGCGAGGCTCACGCGTGGACCGATCGAGACGGACAGTCGGGGCGTGGACCGATCGGACACTCCTTGGCGTTGTTCGTGGCTTAGGTCTACGCTTGGCATTGTACTCGGTGAGGAAGGAAATTCGCTCGTTGAATGAGATTGACGAAAAAAAAATTCTAAGTTCACCTCGTGTGGATTTCACTGCGACGTTCAACTGCCGCGTGGACCGATCGAGGGCGAGGCTCACGCGTGGACCGATCGAGACGCACAGTCGGGGCGTGGACCGATCGGACACTCCTTGGCGTTGTCCGTGGCTTTGGTCTACGCTTGGCATTGGTCTCGGTGAGGAAGGAAACTCGCTCGTTTACGGAGACTGACGAAAAAAAAAAAATTCTAAGTGCACCTCGTCTCGTGTTCTCTGCGACGGTCAACTGCCGCGTGGACCGATCGAGCGCGAGGCTCCCGCGTGGACCGATCGAGACGGATAGTCGGGGCGTGAACCGATCGGTCACTCCTTGGCGTTGTTCATGGCTTTGGTCTACGCTTGGCATTGGTCTCGGTGAGAAGAAAATTCGATCGTTGAACGAGATAGACGAAAAAAAAATTCTAAGTTCACCTCGTGTGGATTTCACTGCGACGTTCAACTGCCGCGTGGACCGATTGAGCGCGAGGCTCACGCGTGGACCGATCGAGACGGACAGTCGGGGCGTGGACCGATCGGACACTCCTTGGCGTTGTTCGTGGCTTAGGTCTACGCTTGGCATTGTACTCGGTGAGGAAGGAAATTCGCTCGTTGAATGAGATTGACGAAAAAAAAATTCTAAGTTCACCTCGTGTGGATTTCACTGCGACGTTCAACTGCCGCGTGGACCGATCGAGGGCGAGGCTCACGCGTGGACCGATCGAGACGCACAGTCGGGGCGTGGACCGATCGGACACTCCTTGGCGTTGTCCGTGGCCTTGGTCTACGCTTGGCATTGGTCTCGGTGAGGAAGGAAATTCACTCGTTGAACGAGGTAGACGAAAAAAAAATTCTAAATTCACCTCGTGTGGATTTCACTGCGACGTTCAACTGCCGCGTGGACCGATTGAGCGCGAGGCTCACGCGTGGACCGATCGAGACGGACAGTCGGGGCGTGGACCGATCGGACACTTCTTGGCGTTGTTCGTGGCTTTGGTCTACGCTTGGCATTCGTCTCGGTGAGCGAGGAAATTCGCTCGTTGAACGAGACTGTCGAAAATAAAAATTCTAAGTTCACCTCGTCGCGAGTTCTCTGCGACGTTCAACTGCCGCGTGGACCGATCGAGGGCGAGGCTCACACGTGGACCGATCGAGACGGACAGTCGGGGCGTGGACCGATCGGACACTCCTTGGCGTTGTCCGTGGCTTTGGTCTACGCTTGGCATTGGTTTCGTTGAGGAAGGAAACTCGCTCGTTGAGGGAGAATGACGAAAAAAAATCGAAGTTCACTTCGTCTCGTGTTCTCTGCGACGTTCAACTGCCGCGTGGACCGATCGAGCGCGAGTCCCACGCGTGGACCGATCGGGACGGACAGTCGGGGCGTGGACCGATCGGACACTCCTTGGCGTTGTTCGTAGCTTTGGTCTACGCTAGGCATTAGTCTCGGTGAGGAAGGAAAGTCGGTCGTTGAACGAGGTTGACGAAAAAAAAAAATTCTAAGTTCACCTTGTCTCGATTTCACTGCGACGTTCAACTGCCGCGTGGACCGATGGAGCGCGAGGCTCACGCGTGGACCGATCGAGACGGACAGTCGGGGCGTGGACCGATCGGACACTCCTTGGCGATGTTCATGGCTTTGGTCTACGCTTGGCATTGGTCTCGGTGAGAAGAAAATTCGATCGTTGAACGAGATAGACGAAAAAAAATTCTAAGTTCACCTCGTGTGGATTTCACTGCGACGTTCAACTGCCGCGTGGACCGATTGAGCGCGAGTCCCACGCGTGGACCGATCGGGACGGACAGTCGGGGCGTGGACCGATCGGACACTCCTTGGCGTTGTTCGTAGCTTTGGTCTACGCTTGGCATTGGTCTCGGTGAGGAAGGAAAGTCGGTCGTTGAACGAGGTTGACGAAAAAAAAAATTCTAAGTTCACCTTGTCTCGATTTCACTGCGACGTTCAACTGCCGCGTGGACCGATGGAGCGCGAGGCTCACGCGTGGACCGATCGAGACGGACAGTCGGGGCGTGGACCGATCGGACACTCCTTGGCTATGTTCATGGCTTTAGTCGACGCTTGGCATTGGTCTCGGTGAGAAGAAAATTCGATCGTTGAACGAGATAGAAGAAAAAAAAATTCTAAGTTCACCTCGTGTGGATTTCACTGCGACGTTCAACTGCCGCGTGGACCGATTGAGCGCGAGGCTCACGCGTGGACCGATCGAGACGGACAGTCGGGGCGTGGACCAATCGGAGACTCCTTGGCGTTGTTCGTGGCTTCGGTCTACGCTTGGCATTGGTCTCGGTGAGGAAGGAAATTCGCTCGTTGAACGAGATAGACGAAAAAAAAAATTCTAAGTTCACCTCGTCTCGAGTTCTCTGCGACGTTCAACTGCCGCGTGGACCGATCGAGCGCGAGGCTCAAGCGTGGACCGATTGAGACGGACAGTCGGGGCGTGGACCAATCGGACACACCTTGGCCTTGTTCATGGCTTTGGTCCACGCTTGGCATTGGTCTCGTTGATGAAGGAAATTCGCTCGTTGAACGAGACGGACGAACAAAAAATCTAAGTTCACCTCGTGTCTAGTTCTCTACGACGTTCACCTGCCGCGTAGATCGATCGAGCGCGAGGCTCACGCGTGGACCGATCGAGACGGTCAGTCGGGGCGTGGACCGATCGGACACTCCTTGGCGTTGTTCGTGGCTTTGGTCTAGGCTTGGCATTGGTCTCGGTGAGGATGAAATTCGCTCGTTGAACGAGACTGACAAAAAAAAATAATTTCTAAGTTCACCTCGTCTCGCGTTCTGTGCGACGTTCAACTGCCGCGTGGACCGATCGAGCGCGAGTCCCACGCGTGGACCGATCGGGACGGACAGTCGGGGCGTGGACCGATCGGACACTCCTTGGCGTTGTTCGTAGCTTTGCTCTACGCTTGGCATTGGTCTCGGTGAGGAAGGAAAGTCGGTCGTTGAACGAGGTTGACGAAAAAAAAAATTCTAAGTTCACCTCGTGTGGATTTCACTGCGACGTTCAACTGCCGCGTGGACCGATTGAGCGCGAGGCTCACGCGTGGACCGATCGAGACGGACAGTCGGGGCGTGGACCGATCGGACACTCCTTGGCGTTGTTCGTGGCTTCGGTCTACGCTTGGCATTGGTCTCGCTGAGGAAGGAAATTCGCTCGTTGAACGAGGTAGACGAAAAAAAAATTCTAAGTTCACCTCGTCTCGAGTTCTCTGCGACGTTCAACTGCCGCGTGGACCGATCGAGCGCGAGGCTCAAGCGTGGACCGATTGAGACGGACAGTCGGGGCGTGGCCCCATCGGACACGCCTTGGCTCTGTGCGTGGCTTTTGTCAACGCTTGGCATTGGTCTCGGTGAGGAAGGAAACTCGCTCGTTTACGGAGACTGACGAAAAAAAAAATTCTAAGTTCACCTCGTCTCGTGTTCTCTGCGACGGTCAACTGCCGCGTGGACCGATCGAGCGTGAGGCTCACGCGTGGACCGATCGAGACGGATAGTCGGGGCGTGGACCGATCGGTCACTCCTTGGCGTTGTTCATGGCTTTGGTCTACGCTTGGCATTGGTCTCGGTGAGAAGAAAATTCGATCGTTGAACGAGATAGACGAAAAAAAAATTCTAAGTTCACCTCTCGTGGATTTCACTGCGACGTTCAACTGCCGCGTGGACCGATTGAGCGCGAGGCTCACGCGTGGACCGATCGAGACGGACAGTCGGGGCGTGGACCGATCGGACACTCCTTGGCGTTGTTCGTGGCTTTGGTCTACGCTTGGCATTGTACTCGGTGAGGAAGGAAATTCGCTCGTTGAATGAGATTGACGGAAAAAAAAATCTAAGTTCACCTCATCTCGAGTTCTCTGCGACGTGCAACCGCCGCGTGGACCCATCGAGGGCGAGGCTCACGCGTGGACCGATCGAGACGCACAGTCGGGGCGTGGACCGATCGGACACTTCTTGGCGTTGTCCGTGGCTTTGGTCTACGCTTCGCATTGGCCTCGGTGAGGAAGGAAATTCACTCGTTGAACGAGACCGTCGAAAAAAAAAAATTTTAAGTTCACCTCGTCGCGAGTTCACTGGGACGTTCAACTGCCGCGTGGATCGATCGAGGGCGAGGATCACGCGTGGACCGATCGAGACGGACAGTCGGGGCGTGGACCGATCGGACACTCCTTGGCGTTGTTCGTGGCTTTGGTCTATGCGTGGCATTGGTCTCGGTGAGGAAGGAAATTAGCTCGTTGAACGCGACTGACAAAAATAAATAAATATATAAATTCTAAGTTCACCTCGTCTCGCGTTCTCTGCGACGTTCAACTGCCGCGTGGACCGATCGAGCGCGAGGCTCACGCGTGGACCGATCAAGAGCGAGGCTCACGCGTGGACCGATCGAGACGGACAGTCGGGGCGTGGCGCGATCGGACACGCCTTGGCTTTGTTCGTGGCTTTGGTCTACGCTTGGCATTGGTTTCGGTGAGGAAGGAAATTCGCTCGTTGAACGAGACTGACGAAAAAAAAAATTCTAAGTTCACCTCGTCTCAAGTTCTCTGCGGCGTTCAACTGCCGCGTGAACCGATCGAGAGCGAGGCTCACGCGTGGACCGATCGAGACGGACAGTCGGGGCGTGGCCCCATCGGACACGCCTTGGCTCTGTGCGTGGCTTTTGTCAACGCTTGGCATTGGTCTCGGTGAGGAAGGAAACTCGCTCGTTTACGGAGACTGACGAAAAAAAAAAAATTCTAAGTGCACCTCGTCTCGTGTTCTCTGCGACGGTCAACTGCCGCGTGGACCGATCGAGCGCGAGGCTCCCGCGTGGACCGATCGAGACGGATAGTCGGGGCGTAGACCGATCGGTCACTCCTTGGCGTTGTTCATGGCTTTGGTCTACGCTTGGCATTGGTCTCGGTGAGAAGAAAATTCGATCGTTGAACGAGGTAGACGAAAAAAAAATTCTAAATTCACCTCGTGTGGATTTCACTGCGACGTTCAACTGCCGCGTGGACCGATCGAGGGCGAGGCTCACGCGTGGACCGATCGAGACGCACAGTCGGGGCGTGGACCGATCGGACACTCCTTGGCGTTGTCCGTGGCTTTGGTCTACGCTTGGCATTGGTCTCGGTGAGGAAGGAAATTCACTCGTTGAACGAGGTAGACGAAAAAAAAATTCTAAATTCACCTCGTGTGAATTTCACTGCGACGTTCAACTGCCGCGTGGACCGATTGAGCGCGAGGCTCACGCGTGGACCGATCGAGACGGACAGTCGGGGCGTGGACCGATCGGACACTTCTTGGCGTTGGTCGTGGCTTTGGTCTACGCTTGGCATTGGTCTCGGTGAGGAAGGAAAGTCGGTCGTTGAACGAGATTGTCGAAAAGAAAAAAATCTAAGTTCACCTCGTCTCGTGTTCTCTGCGACGTTCAACTACCGCGTGGACCGATCGAGCGCGAGGCTCACGCGTGGACCGATCGAGACGGATAGTCAGGGCGTGGATCCATCGGTAACTCCTTGGCGTTGTTCGTGACTTTGGTCTACGCTTGACATTGGTCTCGGTGAGGAAGGAAATTAGCTCGATGAACGCGACTGACAAAAAAAATAAATAAATTCTAAGTTCACCGCGTCTCGCGTTCTCTGCGACCTTCAACTGCCGCGTGGACCGATCGAGGGCGAGGCTCACGCGTGGACCGATTGAGACGCACAGTCGGGGCGTGGACCGATCGGACACTCCTTGGCGTTGTCCGTGGCTTTGGTCTACGCTTGGCATTGGTCTCGGTGAGGAAGGAAATTCACTCGTTGAACGAGGTAGACGAAAAAAAAATTCTAAATTCACCTCGTGTGGATTTCACTGCGACGTTCAACTGCCGCGTGGACCGATTGAGCGCGAGGCTCACGCGTGGACCGATCGAGACGGACAGTCGGGGCGTGGACCGATCGGACACTCCTTGGCGTTGTTCGTGGCTTAGGTCTACGCTTGGCATTGTACTCGGTGAGGAAGGAAATTCGCTCGTTGAATGAGATTGACGAAAAAAAAATTCTAAGTTCACCTCGTGTGGATTTCACTGCGACGTTCAACTGCCGCGTGGACCGATTGAGCGCGAGGCTCACGCGTGGACCGATCGAGACGGACAGTCGGGGCGTGGACCGATCGGACACTTCTTGGCGTTGTTCGTGGCTTTGGTCTACGCTTGGCATTCGTCTCGGTGAGCGAGGAAATTCGCTCGTTGAACGAGACTGTCGAAAAAAAAAATTCTAAGTTCACCTCGTCGCGAGTTCTCTGCGACGTTCAACTGCCGCGTGGACCGATCGAGGGCGAGGCTCACACGTGGACCGATCGAGACGGACAGTCGGGGCGTGGACCGATCGGACACTCCTTGGCGTTGTCCGTGGCTTTGGCCTACGCTTGGCATTGGTCTCGGTGAGGAAGGAAGTTCGGTCGTTGAACGAGACCGTCGAAAAAAAAAATTCTAAGTTCACCTCGTCGCGAGTTCACTGCGACGTTCAACTGCCGCGTGAACCGATCGAGCTCGAGTCCCACGGGTGGACCGATCGGGACGGACAGTCGGGGCGTGGCCCGATCGAACACACCTTGGCGTTGTTCGTGGCTTAGGTCTACGCTTGGCATTGGTCTCGGTGAGGAAGGAATCTCGCTCGTTGAGGGAGACTGACGAAAAAAAAATCGAAGTTCACTTCGTCTCGTGTTCTCTGAGACGTTCGACTGCCGCGTGGACCGATCGAGGGCGAAGCTCAGGCGTGGACCGATCGAGACGGACAGTCGGGGCGTGGACCGATCGGACACTCCTTGGCGTTGTTCATGGCCTTGGTCTACGCTTGGCATTGTTCTCGGTGAGGAAGGAAAGTCGGTCGTTGAGGGAGACTGACGAAAAAAAAAATCGAAGTTCACTTCGTCTCGTGTTCTCTGCGACGTTCAACTGCCGCGTGGACCGATCGAGGGCGAGGGTCACGCTTGGACTGGTCGGGACGGACAGTCGGAGCGTGAACCGATCGGACACTCCTTGGCGTTGTTCGTGGCTTTGGTCTACGCTTGGCATTGGTCTCGGTGAGGAAGGAAAGTCGGTCGTTGAACGAGATTGTCGAAAAGAAAAAAATCTAAGTTCACCTCGTCTCGTGTTCTCTGCGACGTTCAACTGCCGCGTGGATCGATCGAGGGCGAGGCTCACGCGTGGACCGATCGGGACGGACAGTCGGGGCGTGGACCGATCGGACACTCCTTGGCGTTGTTCGTGGCTTTGGTCTACGCTTGGCATTGGTCTCGGTGAGGAAGGAAAGTCGGTCGTTGAGGGAGACTGACGAAAAAAAAAATCGAAGTTCACTTCGTCTCGTGTTCTCTGCGACGTTCAACTGCCGCGTGGACCGATCGAGGGCGAGGGTCACGCTTGGACTGATCGGGACGGACAGTCGGAGCGTGAACCGATCGGACACTCCTTGGCGTTGTTCGTGGCTTTGGTCTACGCTTGGCATTGGTCTCGGTGAGGAAGGAAAGTCGGTCGTTGAACGAGATTGTCGAAAAGAAAAAAATCTAAGTTCACCTCGTCTCGTGTTCTCTGCGACGTTCAACTACCGCGTGGACCGATCGAGCGCGAGGCTCACGCGTGGACCGATCGAGACGGATAGTCAGGGCGTGGATCCATCGGTAACTCCTTGGCGTTGTTCGTGACTTTGGTCTACGCTTGACATTGGTCTCGGTGAGGAAGGAAATTAGCTCGATGAACGCGACTGACAAAAAAAATAAATAAATTCTAAGTTCACCTCGTCTCGCGTTCTCTGCGACCTTCAACTGCCGCGTGAACCGATAAAGCTCGAGTCCCACGCGTGGACCGATCGGGTCGGACAGTCGGGGAGTGGCCCGATCGAACACACGTTGGCGTTGTTCGTGGCTTTGGTCTACACTTGGCATTGGTCTCGGTGAGGTAGGAAACTCGCTCGTTGAGGGAGACTGACGAAAAAAAAAATCGAAGTTCACTTCGTCTCGTATTCTCTGCGACGTTCAACTGCCGCGTGGATCGATCGAGGGCGAGGATCACGCGTGGACCGATCGAGACGGACAGTCGGGGCGTGGACCGATCGGACACTCCTTGGCGTTGTTCGTGGCTTTGGTCTACGCTTGGCATTGTACTCGGTGAGGAAGGAAATTCGCTCGTTGAATGAGATTGACGGAAAACAAAATTCTAAGTTCACCTCATCTCGAGTTCTCTGCGACGTTCAACTGCCGCGTGGACCGATCGAGGGCGAGGCTCACGCGTGGACCGATCGAGACGGACAGTCGGGGCGTGGACCGATCGGACACTCCTTGGCGTTGTCCGTGGCTTTGGCCTACGCTTGGCATTGGTCTCGGTGCGGAAGGAAATTCGCTCGTTGAACGAGACCGTCGAAAAAAAAAATTCTAAGTTCACCTCGTCGCGAGTTCACTGCGACGTTCAACCGCCGGGTGGACCGATCGAGTGCGAGGCTCACGCGTGGACCGATCGAGACGGACAGTCGGGGCGTGGACCGATCGGACACTCCTTGGCGTTGTTCGTTGCTTTGGTCAACGCTTCGCATTGGTCTCGGTGAGGAAGGAAATTAGCTCGATGAACGCGACTGACAAAACAATAAATAAATTCTAAGTTCACCTCGTCTCGCGTTCTCTGCTACGTTCAACTGCCGCGTGGACCGATCGAGCGCGAGGCTCACGCGTGGACCGATCGAGACGGATAGTCGGGGCGTGGATTGATCGGTAACTCCTTGGCGTTGTTCGTGGCTTTGGTCTACGCTTGACATTGGTCTCGGTGAGGAAGGAAATTCGCTCGTTGAACGCGACTGACGAAAAACAAAAATTCTAAGTTCACCTCGTCTCAAGTTCTCTGCGACGTTCAACTGCCGCGTGAACCGATCGAGAGCGAGGCTCACGCGTGGACCGATCGAGACGGACAGTCGGGGCGTGGACCGATCGGAGACTCCTTGGCGTTGTTCGTGGCTTTGGTCTACGCTTGGCATTGTACTCGGTGAGGAAGGAAATTCGCTCGTTGAATGAGATTGACGGAAAAAAAAATTCTAAGTTCACCTCATCTCGAGTTCTCTGCGACGTTCAACTGCCGCGTGGACCGATCGAGACGGACACTCGGGGCGTGGCGCGATCGGATACGCCTTGGCTTTGTTCGTGGCTTTGGTCTGCGCTTGGCGTTGGTTTCGGTGAGGAAGGAAATTCGCTCGTTGAACGAGACTGACGAAAAAAAAAAATCTAAGTTCACCTCGTCTCGAGTTCTCTGCGACGTTCAACTGCCGCGTGAACTGATCGAGAGCGAGGCTCACGCATGGACCGATCGAGACGGACAGTCGGGGCGTGGCCCCATCGGACACGCCTTGGCTTTGTGCGTGGCTTTTGTCAACGCTTGGCATTGGTCTCGGTGAGGAAGGAAACTCGCTCGTTGAAGGAGACTGACGAAAAAAAAAATTCTAAGTTCACCTCGACTCGTGTTCTCTGCGACGGTCAACTGCCGCGTGGACCGATCGAGCGCGAGGCTCACGCGTGGACCGATCGAGACGGACAGTCGGGGCGTGGACCGATCGGTCACTCCTTGGCGTTGTTCATGGCTTTGGTCTACGCTTGGCATTGGTCTCGGTGAGGAAGGAAATTCGCTCGTTGATCGAGATTGACGAAAAAAAAAAATAATAATCCTAGTTCACCTCGTCTCGCGCTCTCTGCGACGTTCAACTGCCGCGTGGACCGATCGAGCGCGAGTCCCATGCGTGGACTGATCGGGACGGACAGTCGGGGCGTGGACCGATCGGACACTCCTTGGCATTGGTGGTGGCTTTGGTCTACGCTTGGCATTGGTCTCGGTGAGGAAGGAAATTCGCTCGTTGCACGAGAGAGACGAAAAAAAATTCTAAGTTCACCTCGTCTCGAGTTCTCTGCGACGTTCAACTGCCGCGTGGACCGATCGAGGGCGAGGCTCGCGCGTGGACCGACCGAGACGGAGAGTCGGGGCGTGGACCGATCGGACACTCCTTGGCGTTGTTCGTGGCTTTGGTCTACGCTTGGCATTGGTTTCGGTGAGGAAGGAAATTCGATCGTTGAACGAGATTGTCGAAAAAAAAATTCTAAGTTCACCTCGTCTCGTGTTCTCTGCGACGTTCAACTACCGCGTGGACCGATCGAGCGCGAGGCTCACGCGTGGACCGATCGAGACGGATAGTCGGGGCGTGGATCCATCGGTAACTTTTTGGCGTTGTTCGTGGCTTTGGTCTACGCTTGGCATTGGTCTCGGTGAGGAAGGAAATTCGCTCGTTGAACGAGATAGACGAAAAAAAAAATTCTAGGTTCACCTCGTCTCGAGTTCTCAGCGACGTTCAACTGCCGCGTGGACCGATCGAGGGCGAGGCTCACGCGTGGACCGATCGAGACGGACAGTCGGGGCGTGGATCGATCGGACACTCCTTGGCGTTGTTCGTGGCTTTGGTCTACGCTTGGCATTGGTTTCGTTGAGGAAGGAAACTCGCTCGTTGAGGGAGACTGACGAAAAAAAATCGAAGTTCACTTCGTCTCGTGTTCTCTGCGACGTTCAACTGCCGCGTGGACCGATCGAGCGCGAGTCCCACGCGTGGACCGATCGGGACGGACAGTCGGGGCGTGGACCGATCGGACACTCCTTGGCGTTGTTCGTAGCTTTGGTCTACGCTAGGCATTAGTCTCGGTGAGGAAGGAAAGTCGGTCGTTGAACGAGGTTGACGAAAAAAAAAAATTCTAAGTTCACCTTGTCTCGATTTCACTGCGACGTTCAACTGCCGCGTGGACCGATGGAGCGCGAGGCTCACGCGTGGACCGATCGAGACGGACAGTCGGGGCGTGGACCGATCGGACACTCCTTGGCGATGTTCATGGCTTTGGTCTACGCTTGGCATTGGTCTCGGTGAGAAGAAAATTCGATCGTTGAACGAGATAGACGAAAAAAAATTCTAAGTTCACCTCGTGTGGATTTCACTGCGACGTTCAACTGCCGCGTGGACCGATTGAGCGCGAGGCTCACGCGTGGACCGATCGAGACGGACAGTCGGGGCGTGGACCGATCGGAGACTCCTTGGCGTTGTTCGTGGCTTCGGTCTACGCTTGGCATTGGACTCGGTGAGGAAGGAAATTCGCTCGTTGAACGAGATAGACGAAAAAAAAAAATTCTAAGTTCACCTCGTCTCGAGTTCTCTGCGACGTTCAACTGCCGCGTGGACCGATCGAGCGCGAGGCTCAAGCGTGGACCGATTGAGACGGACAGTCGGGGCGTGGACCAATCGGACACACCTTGGCCTTGTTCATGGCTTTGGTCCACGCTTGGCATTGGTCTCGTTGATGAAGGAAATTCGCTCGTTGAACGAGACGGACGAACAAAAAATCTAAGTTCACCTTGTGTCCAGTTCTCTACGACGTTCACCTGCCGCGTGGATCGATCGAGCGCGAGGCTCACGCGTGGACCGATCGAGACGGTCAGTCGGGGCGTGGACCGATCGGACACTCCTTGGCGTTGTTCGTGGCTTTGGTCTACGCTTGGCATTGGTCTCGGTGAGGATGAAATTCGCTCGTTGAACGAGACTGACAAAAAATAATAATTTCTAAGTTCACCTCGTCTCGCGTTCTGTGCGACGTTCACCTGCCGCGTGGACCGATCGAGCGCGAGTCCCACGCGTGGACCGATCGGGACGGACAGTCGGGGCGTGGACCGATCGGACACTCCTTGGCGTTGTTCGTAGCTTTGGTCTACGCTTGGCATTGGTCTCGGTGAGGAAGGAAAGTCGGTCGTTGAACGAGGTTGACGAAAAAAAAAATTCTAAGTTCACCTTGTCTCGATTTCACTGCGACGTTCAACTGCCGCGTGGACCGATGGAGCGCGAGGCTCACGCGTGGACCGATCGAGACGGACAGTCGGGGCGTGGACCGATCGGACACTCCTTGGCGATGTTCATGGCTTTAGTCGACGCTTGGCATTGGTCTCGGTGAGAAGAAAATTCGATCGTTGAACGAGATAGAAGAAAAAAAAATTCTAAGTTCACCTCGTGTGGATTTCACTGCGACGTTCAACTGCCGCGTGGACCGATTGAGCGCGAGGCTCACGCGTGGACCGATCGAGATGGACAGTCGGGGCGTGGACCGATCGGAGACTCCTTGGCGTTGTTCGTGGCTTCGGTCTACGCTTGGCATTGGTCTCGGTGAGGAAGGAAATTCGCTCGTTGAACGAGATAGACGAAAAAAAAAATTCTAAGTTCACCTCGTCTCGAGTTCTCTGCGACGTTCAACTGCCGCGTGGACCGATCGAGCGCGAGGCTCAAGCGTGGACCGATTGAGACGGACAGTCGGGGCGTGGACCAATCGGACACACCTTGGCCTTGTTCATGGCTTTGGTCCACGCGTGGCATTGGTCTCGTTGATGAAGGAAATTCGCTCGTTGAACGAGACGGACGAACAAAAAATCTAAGTTCACCTCGTGTCTAGTTCTCTACGACGTTCACCTGCCGCGTGGATCGATCGAGCGCGAGGCTCACGCGTGGACCGATCGAGACGGTCAGTCGGGGCGTGGACCGATCGGGCACTCCTTGGCGTTGTTCGTGGCTTTGGTCTACGCTTGGCATTGGTCTCGGTGAGGATGAAATTCGCTCGTTGAACGAGACTGACAAAAAAAAATAATTTCTAAGTTCACCTCGTCTCGCGTTCTGTGCGACGTTCAACTGCCGCGTGGACCGATCGAGCGCGAGTCCCACGCGTGGACCGATCGGGACGGACAGTCGGGGCGTGGACCGATCGGACACTCCTTGGCGTTGTTCGTAGCTTTGCTCTACGCTTGGCATTGGTCTCGGTGAGGAAGGAAAGTCGGTCGTTGAACGAGGTTGACGAAAAAAAAAATTCTAAGTTCACCTTGTCTCGATTTCACTGCGACGTTCAACTGCCGCGTGGACCGATGGAGCGCGAGGCTCACGCGTGGACCGATCGAGACGGACAGTCGGGGCGTGGACCGGTCGGACACTCCTTGGCGATGTTCATGGCTTTGGTCTACGCTTGGCATTGGTCTCGGTGAGAAGAAAATTCGATCGTTGAACGAGATAGACGAAAAAAAAATTCTAAGTTCACCTCGTGTGGATTTCACTGCGACGTTCAACTGCCGCGTGGACCGATTGAGCGCGAGGCTCACGCGTGGACCGATCGAGACGGACAGTCGGGGCGTGGACCGATCGGACACTCCTTGGCGTTGTTCGTGGCTTCGGTCTACGCTTGGCATTGGTCTCGCTGAGGAAGGAAATTCGCTCGTTGAACGAGGTAGACGAAAAAAAAAATTCTAAGTTCACCTCGTCTCGAGTTCTCTGCGACGTTCAACTGCCGCGTGGACCGATCGAGCGCGAGGCTCAAGCGTGGACCGATTGAGACGGACAGTCGGGGCGTGGCCCCATCGGACACGCCTTGGCTCTGTGCGTGGCTTTTGTCAACGCTTGGCATTGGTCTCGGTGAGGAAGGAAACTCGCTCGTTTACGGAGACTGACGAAAAAAAAAATTCTAAGTTCACCTCGTCTCGTGTTCTCTGCGACGGTCAACTGCCGCGTGGACCGATTGAGCGCGAGGCTCACGCGTGGACCGATCGAGACGGACAGTCGGGGCGTGGACCGATCGGACACTCCTTGGCGTTGTTCGTGGCTTTGGTCTACGCTTGGCATTGTACTCGGTGAGGAAGGAAATTCGCTCGTTGAATGAGATTGACGGAAAAAAAAAATCTAAGTTCACCTCATCTCGAGTTCTCTGCGACGTGCAACCGCCGCGTGGACCGATCGAGGGCGAGGCTCACTCGTGGACCGATCGAGACGCACAGTCGGGGCGTGGACCGATCGGACACTTCTTGGCGTTGTCCGTGGCTTTGGTCTACGCTTCGCATTGGCCTCGGTGAGGAAGGAAATTCACTCGTTGAACGAGACCGTCGAAAAAAAAAATTTTTAAGTTCACCTCGTCGCGAGTTCACTGGGACGTTCAACTGCCGCGTGGATCGATCGAGGGCGAGGATCACGCGTGGACCGATCGAGACGGACAGTCGGGGCGTGGACCGATCGGACACTCCTTGGCGTTGTTCGTGGCTTTGGTCTATGCGTGGCATTGGTCTCGGTGAGGAAGGAAATTCGCTCGTTGAACGCGACTGACAAAAATAAATAAATATATAAATTCTAAGTTCACCTCGTCTCGCGTTCTCTGCGACGTTCAACTGCCGCGTGGACCGATGGAGCGCGAGGCTCACGCGTGGACCGATCGAGACGCACAGTCGGGGCGTGGACCGATCGGACACTCCTTGGCGTTGTCCGTGGCCTTGGTCTACGCTTGGCATTGGTCTCGGTGAGGAAGGAAATTCACTCGTTGAACGAGGTAGACGAAAAAAAAATTCTAAATTCACCTCGTGTGGATTTCACTGCGACGTTCAACTGCCGCGTGGACCGATTGAGCGCGAGGCTCACGCGTGGACCGATCGAGACGGACAGTCGGGGCGTGGACCGATCGGACACTTCTTGGCGTTGTTCGTGGCTTTGGTCTACGCTTGGCATTCGTCTCGGTGAGCGAGGAAATTCGCTCGTTGAACGAGACTGTCGAAAATAAAAATTCTAAGTTCACCTCGTCGCGAGTTCTCTGCGACGTTCAACTGCCGCGTGGACCGATCGAGGGCGAGGCTCACACGTGGACCGATCGAGACGGACAGTCGGGGCGTGGACCGATCGGACACTCCTTGGCGTTGTCCGTGGCTTTGGTCTACGCTTGGCATTGGTTTCGTTGAGGAAGGAAACTCGCTCGTTGAGGGAGAATGACGAAAAAAAATCGAAGTTCACTTCGTCTCGTGTTCTCTGCGACGTTCAACTGCCGCGTGGACCGATCGAGCGCGAGTCCCACGCGTGGACCGATCGGGACGGACAGTCGGGGCGTGGACCGATCGGACACTCCTTGGCGTTGTTCGTAGCTTTGGTCTACGCTAGGCATTAGTCTCGGTGAGGAAGGAAAGTCGGTCGTTGAACGAGGTTGACGAAAAAAAAAAATTCTAAGTTCACCTTGTCTCGATTTCACTGCGACGTTCAACTGCCGCGTGGACCGATGGAGCGCGAGGCTCACGCGTGGACCGATCGAGACGGACAGTCGGGGCGTGGACCGATCGGACACTCCTTGGCGATGTTCATGGCTTTGGTCTACGCTTGGCATTGGTCTCGGTGAGAAGAAAATTCGATCGTTGAACGAGATAGACGAAAAAAAATTCTAAGTTCACCTCGTGTGGATTTCACTGCGACGTTCAACTGCCGCGTGGACCGATTGAGCGCGAGTCCCACGCGTGGACCGATCGGGACGGACAGTCGGGGCGTGGACCGATCGGACACTCCTTGGCGTTGTTCGTAGCTTTGGTCTACGCTTGGCATTGGTCTCGGTGAGGAAGGAAAGTCGGTCGTTGAACGAGGTTGACGAAAAAAAAAATTCTAAGTTCACCTTGTCTCGATTTCACTGCGACGTTCAACTGCCGCGTGGACCGATGGAGCGCGAGGCTCACGCGTGGACCGATCGAGACGGACAGTCGGGGCGTGGACCGATCGGACACTCCTTGGCTATGTTCATGGCTTTAGTCGACGCTTGGCATTGGTCTCGGTGAGAAGAAAATTCGATCGTTGAACGAGATAGAAGAAAAAAAATTCTAAGTTCACCTCGTGTGGATTTCACTGCGACGTTCAACTGCCGCGTGGACCGATTGAGCGCGAGGCTCACGCGTGGACCGATCGAGACGGACAGTCGGGGCGTGGACCGATCGGAGACTCCTTGGCGTTGTTCGTGGCTTCGGTCTACGCTTGGCATTGGTCTCGGTGAGGAAGGAAATTCGCTCGTTGAACGAGATAGACGAAAAAAAAAATTCTAAGTTCACCTCGTCTCGAGTTCTCTGCGACGTTCAACTGCCGCGTGGACCGATCGAGCGCGAGGCTCAAGCGTGGACCGATTGAGACGGACAGTCGGGGCGTGGACCAATCGGACACACCTTGGCCTTGTTCATGGCTTTGGTCCACGCTTGGCATTGGTCTCGTTGATGAAGGAAATTCGCTCGTTGAACGAGACGGACGAACAAAAAATCTAAGTTCACCTCGTGTCTAGTTCTCTACGACGTTCACCTGCCGCGTGGATCGATCGAGCGCGAGGCTCACGCGTGGACCGATCGAGACGGTCAGTCGGGGCGTGGACCGATCGGACACTCCTTGGCGTTGTTCGTGGCTTTGGTCTACGCTTGGCATTGGTCTCGGTGAGGATGAAATTCGCTCGTTGAACGAGACTGACAAAAAAAAATAATTTCTAAGATCACCTCGTCTCGCGTTCTGTGCGACGTTCAACTGCCGCGTGGACCGATCGAGCGCGAGTCCCACGCGTGGACCGATCGGGACGGACAGTCGGGGCGTGGACCGATCGGACACTCCTTGGCGTTGTTCGTAGCTTTGCTCTACGCTTGGCATTGGTCTCGGTGAGGAAGGAAAGTCGGTCGTTGAACGAGGTTGACGAAAAAAAAAATTCTAAATTCACCTTGTCTCGATTTCACTGCGACGTTCAACTGCCGCGTGGACCGATGGAGCGCGAGGCTCACGAGTGGACCGATCGAGACGGACAGTCGGGGCGTGGACCGGTCGGACACTCCTTGGCGATGTTCATGGCTTTGGTCTACGCTTGGCATTGGTCTCGGTGAGAAGAAAATTCGATCGTTGAACGAGATAGACGAAAAAAAAATTCTAAGTTCACCTCGTGTGGATTTCACTGCGACGTTCAACTGCCGCGTGGACCGATTGAGCGCGAGGCTCACGCGTGGACCGATCGAGACGGACAGTCGGGGCGTGGACCGATCGGACACTCCTTGGCGTTGTTCGTGGCTTCGGTCTACGCTTGGCATTGGTCTCGCTGAGGAAGGAAATTCGCTCGTTGAACGAGGTAGACGAAAAAAAAAATTCTAAGTTCACCTCGTCTCGAGTTCTCTGCGACGTTCAACTGCCGCGTGGACCGATCGAGCGCGAGGCTCAAGCGTGGACCGATTGAGACGGACAGTCGGGGCGTGGCCCCATCGGACACGCCTTGGCTCTGTGCGTGGCTTTTGTCAACGCTTGGCATTGGTCTCGGTGAGGAAGGAAACTCGCTCGTTTACGGAGACTGACGAAAAAAAAAATTCTAAGTTCACCTCGTCTCGTGTTCTCTGCGACGGTCAACTGCCGCGTGGACCGATCGAGCGTGAGGCTCACGCGTGGACCGATCGAGACGGATAGTCGGGGCGTGGACCGATCGGACACTCCTTGGCGTTGTTCGTGGCTTTGGTCTACGCTTGGCATTGTACTCGGTGAGGAAGGAAATTCGCTCGTTGAATGAGATTGACGGAAAAAAAAAATCTAAGTTCACCTCATCTCGAGTTCTCTGCGACGTGCAACCGCCGCGTGGACCGATCGAGGGCGAGGCTCACGCGTGGACCGATCGAGACGCACAGTCGGGGCGTGGACCGATCGGACACTTCTTGGCGTTGTCCGTGGCTTTGGTCTACGCTTCGCATTGGCCTCGGTGAGGAAGGAAATTCACTCGTTGAACGAGACCGTCGAAAACAAAAAATTTTAAGTTCACCTCGTCGCGAGTTCACTGGGACGTTCAACTGCCGCGTGGATCGATCGAGGGCGAGGATCACGCGTGGACCGATCGAGACGGACAGTCGGGGCGTGGACCGATCGGACACTCCTTGGCGTTGTTCGTGGCTTTGGTCTATGCGTGGCATTGGTCTCGGTGAGGAAGGAAATTCGCTCGTTGAACGCGACTGACAAAAATAAATAAATATATAAATTCTAAGTTCACCTCGTCTCGCGTTCTCTGCGACGTTCAACTGCCGCGTGGACCGATGGAGCGCGAGGCTCACGCGTGGACCGATCGAGACGGACAGTCGGGGCGTGGACCGATCGGACACTCCTTGGCGATGTTCATGGCTTTGGTCGACGCTTGGCATTGGTCTCGGTGAGAAGAAAATTCGATCGTTGAACGAGATAGAAGAAGAAAAAAATTCTAAGTTCACCTCGTGTGGATTTCACTGCGACGTTCAACTGCCGCGTGGACCGATTGAGCGCGAGGCTCACGCGTGGACCGATCGAGACGGGCAGTCGGGGCGTGGACCGATCGGAGACTCCTTGGCGTTGTTCGTGGCTTCGGTCTACGCTTGGCATTGGTCTCGGTGAGGATGAAATTCGCTCGTTGAACGAGACTGACAAAAAAAAATAATTTCTAAGTTCACCTCGTCTCGCGTTCTGTGCGACGTTCAACTGCCGCGTGGACCGATCGAGCGCGAGTCCCACGCGTGGACCGATCGGGACGGACAGTCGGGGCGTGGACCGATCGGACACTCCTTGGCGTTGTTCGTAGCTTTGGTCTACGCTTGGCATTGGTCTCGGTGAGGAAGGAAAGTCGGTCGTTGAACGAGGTTGACGAAAAAAAAAATTCTAAGTTCACCTTGTCTCGATTTCACTGCGACGTTCAACTGCCGCGTGGACCGATGGAGCGCGAGGTTCACGCGTGGACCGATCGAGACGGACAGTCGGGGCGTGGACCGATCGGACACTCCTTGGCGATGTTCATGGCTTTGGTCTACGCTTGGCATTGGTCTCGGTGAGAAGAAAATTCGATCGTTGAACGAGATAGACGAAAAAAAAATTCTAAGTTCACCTCGTGTGGATTTCACTGCGACGTTCAACTGCCGCGTGGACCGATTGAGCGCGAGGCTCACGCGTGGACCGATCGAGACGGACAGTCGGGGCGTGGACCGATCGGACACTCCTTGGCGTTGTTCGTGGCTTCGGTCTACGCTTGGCATTGGTCTCGCTGAGGAAGGAAATTCGCTCGTTGAACGAGGTAGACGAAAAAAAAATTCTAAGTTCACCTCGTCTCGAGTTCTCTGCGACGTTCAACTGCCGCGTGGACCGATCGAGCGCGAGGCTCAAGCGTGGACCGATTGAGACGGACAGTCGGGGCGTGGCCCCATCGGACACGCCTTGGCTCTGTGCGTGGCTTTTGTCAACGCTTGGCATTGGTCTCGGTGAGGAAGGAAACTCGCTCGTTTACGGAGACTGACGAAAAAAAAAATTCTAAGTTCACCTCGTCTCGTGTTCTCTGCGACGGTCAACTGCCGCGTGGACCGATCGAGCGTGAGGCTCACGCGTGGACCGATCGAGACGGATAGTCGGGGCGTGGACCGATCGGTCACTCCTTGGCGTTGTTCATGGCTTTTATCTACGCTTGGCATTGGTCTCGGTGAGAAGAAAATTCGATCGTTGAACGAGATAGACGAAAAAAAAATTCTAAGTTCACCTCTCGTGGATTTCACTGCGACGTTCAACTGCCGCGTGGACCGATTGAGCGCGAGGCTCACGCGTGGACCGATCGAGACGGACAGTCGGGGCGTGGACCGATCGGACACTCCTTGGCGTTGTTCGTGGCTTTGGTCTACGCTTGCCATTGTACTCGGTGAGGAAGGAAATTCGCTCGTTGAATGAGATTGACGGAAAAAAAAATCTAAGTTCACCTCATCTCGAGTTCTCTGCGACGTGCAACCGCCGCGTGGACCCATCGAGGGCGAGGCTCACGCGTGGACCGATCGAGACGCACAGTCGGGGCGTGGACCGATCGGACACTTCTTGGCGTTGTCCGTGGCTTTGGTCTACGCTTCGCATTGGCCTCGGTGAGGAAGGAAATTCACTCGTTGAACGAGACCGTCGAAAAAAAAAATTTTTAAGTTCACCTCGTCGCGAGTTCACTGGGACGTTCAACTGCCGCGTGGATCGATCGAGGGCGAGGATCACGCGTGGACCGATCGAGACGGACAGTCGGGGCGTGGACCGATCGGACACTCCTTGGCGTTGTTCGTGGCTTTGGTCTATGCGTGGCATTGGTCTCGGTGAGGAAGGAAATTAGCTCGTTGAACGCGACTGACAAAAATAAATAAATATATAAATTCTAAGTTCACCTCGTCTCGCGTTCTCTGCGACGTTCAACTGCCGCGTGGACCGATCGAGCGCGAGGCTCACGCGTGGACCGATCGAGAGCGAGGCTCACGCGTGGACCGATCGAGACGGACAGTCGGGGCGTGGCGCGATCGGACACGCCTTGGCTTTGTTCGTGGCTTTGGTCTACGCTTGGCATTGGTTTCGGTGAGGAAGGAAATTCGCTCGTTGAACGAGACTGACGAAAAAAAAAATTCTAAGTTCACCTCGTCTCAAGTTCTCTGCGGCGTTCAACTGCCGCGTGAACCGATCGAGAGCGAGGCTCACGCGTGGACCGATCGAGACGGACAGTCGGGGCGTGGCCCCATCGGACACGCCTTGGCTCTGTGCGTGGCTTTTGTCAACGCTTGGCATTGGTCTCGGTGAGGAAGGAAACTCGCTCGTTTACGGAGACTGACGAAAAAAAAAAAATTCTAAGTGCACCTCGTCTCGTGTTCTCTGCGACGGTCAACTGCCGCGTGGACCGATCGAGCGCGAGGCTCCCGCGTGGACCGATCGAGACGGATAGTCGGGGCGTAGACCGATCGGTCACTCCTTGGCGTTGTTCATGGCTTTGGTCTACGCTTGGCATTGGTCTCGGTGAGAAGAAAATTCGATCGTTGAACGAGGTAGACGAAAAAAAAATTCTAAATTCACCTCGTGTGGATTTCACTGCGACGTTCAACTGCCGCGTGGACCGATCGAGGGCGAGGCTCACGCGTGGACCGATCGAGATGCACAGTCGGGGCGTGGACCGATCGGACACTCCTTGGCGTTGTCCGTGGCTTTGGTCTACGCTTGGCATTGGTCTCGGTGAGGAAGGAAATTCACTCGTTGAACGAGGTAGACGAAAAAAAAATTCTAAATTCACCTCGTGTGGATTTCACTGCGACGTTCAACTGCCGCGTGGACCGATTGAGCGCGAGGCTCACGCGTGGACCGATCGAGACGGACAGTCGGGGCGTGGACCGATCGGACACTTCTTGGCGTTGGTCGTGGCTTTGGTCTACGCTTGGCATTGGTCTCGGTGAGGAAGGAAAGTCGGTCGTTGAACGAGATTGTCGAAAAGAAAAAAATCTAAGTTCACCTCGTCTCGTGTTCTCTGCGACGTTCAACTACCGCGTGGACCGATCGAGCGCGAGGCTCACGCGTGGACCGATCGAGACGGATAGTCAGGGCGTGGATCCACCGGTAACTCCTTGGCGTTGTTCGTGACTTTGGTCTACGCTTGACATTGGTCTCGGTGAGGAAGGAAATTAGCTCGATGAACGCGACTGACAAAAAAAATAAATAAATTCTAAGTTCACCTCGTCTCGCGTTCTCTGCGACCTTCAACTGCCGCGTGGACCGATCGAGGGCGAGGCTCACGCGTGGACCGATTGAGACGCACAGTCGGGGCGTGGACCGATCGGACACTCCTTGGCGTTGTCCGTGGCTTTGGTCTACGCTTGGCATTGGTCTCGGTGAGGAAGGAAATTCACTCGTTGAACGAGGTAGACGAAAAAAAAATTCTAAATTCACCTCGTGTGTATTTCACTGCGACGTTCAACTGCCGCGTGGACCGATTGAGCGCGAGGCTCACGCGTGGACCGATCGAGACGGACAGTCGGGGCGTGGACCGATCGGACACTCCTTGGCGTTGTTCGTGGCTTAGGTCTACGCTTGGCATTGTACTCGGTGAGGAAGGAAATTCGCTCGTTGAATGAGATTGACGAAAAAAAAATTCTAAGTTCACCTCGTGTGGATTTCACTGCGACGTTCAACTGCCGCGTGGACCGATCGAGGGCGAGGCTCACGCGTGGACCGATCGAGACGCACAGTCGGGGCGTGGACCGATCGGACACTCCTTGGCGTTGTCCGTGGCCTTGGTCTACGCTTGGCATTGGTCTCGGTGAGGAAGGAAATTCACTCGTTGAACGAGGTAGACGAAAAAAAAATTCTAAATTCACCTCGTGTGGATTTCACTGCGACGTTCAACTGCCGCGTGGACCGATTGAGCGCGAGGCTCACGCGTGGACCGATCGAGACGGACAGTCGGGGCGTGGACCGATCGGACACTTCTTGGCGTTGTTCGTGGCTTTGGTCTACGCTTGGCATTCGTCTCGGTGAGCGAGGAAATTCGCTCGTTGAACGAGACTGTCGAAAATAAAAATTCTAAGTTCACCTCGTCGCGAGTTCTCTGCGACGTTCAACTGCCGCGTGGACCGATCGAGGGCGAGGCTCACACGTGGACCGATCGAGACGGACAGTCGGGGCGTGGACCGATCGGACACTCCTTGGCGTTGTCCGTGGCTTTAGTCTACGCTTGGCATTGGTTTCGTTGAGGAAGAAAACTCGCTCGTTGAGGGAGAATGACGAAAAAAAATCGAAGTTCACTTCGTCTCGTGTTCTCTGCGACGTTCAACTGCCGCGTGGACCGATCGAGCGCGAGTCCCACGCGTGGACCGATCGGGACGGACAGTCGGGGCGTGGACCGATCGGACACTCCTTGGCGTTGTTCGTAGCTTTGGTCTACGCTAGGCATTAGTCTCGGTGAGGAAGGAAAGTCGGTCGTTGAACGAGGTTGACGAAAAAAAAAAATTCTAAGTTCACCTTGTCTCGATTTCACTGCGACGTTCAACTGCCGCGTGGACCGATTGAGCGCGAGTCCCACGCGTGGACCGATCGGGACGGACAGTCGGGGCGTGGACCGATCGGACACTCCTTGGCGTTGTTCGTAGCTTTGGTCTACGCTTGGCATTGGTCTCGGTGAGGAAGGAAAGTCGGTCGTTGAACGAGGTTGACGAAAAAAAAAATTCTAAGTTCACCTTGTCTCGATTTCACTGCGACGTTCAACTGCCGCGTGGACCGATGGAGCGCGAGGCTCACGCGTGGACCGATCGAGACGGACAGTCGGGGCGTGGACCGATCGGACACTCCTTGGCTATGTTCATGGCTTTAGTCGACGCTTGGCATTGGTCTCGGTGAGAAGAAAATTCGATCGTTGAACGAGATAGAAGAAAAAAAAATTCTAAGTTCACCTCGTGTGGATTTCACTGCGACGTTCAACTGCCGCGTGGACCGATTGAGCGCGAGGCTCACGCGTGGACCGATCGAGACGGACAGTCGGGGCGTGGACCGATCGGAGACTCCTTGGCGTTGTTCGTGGCTTCGGTCTACGCTTGGCATTGGTCTCGGTGAGGAAGGAAATTCGCTCGTTGAACGAGATAGACGAAAAAAAAAATTCTAAGTTCACCTCGTCTCGAGTTCTCTGCGACGTTCAACTGCCGCGTGGACCGATCGAGCGCGAGGCTCAAGCGTGGACCGATTGAGACGGACAGTCGGGGCGTGGACCAATCGGACACACCTTGGCCTTGTTCATGGCTTTGGTCCACGCTTGGCATTGGTCTCGTTGATGAAGGAAATTCGCTCGTTGAACGAGACGGACGAACAAAAAATCTAAGTTCACCTCGTGTCTAGTTCTCTACGACGTTCACCTGCCGCGTGGATCGATCGAGCGCGAGGCTCACGCGTGGACCGATCGAGACGGTCAGTCGGGGCGTGGACCGATCGGACACTCCTTGGCGTTGTTCGTGGCTTTGGTCTACGCTTGGCATTGGTCTCGGTGAGGATGAAATTCGCTCGTTGAACGAGACTGACAAAAAAAAATAATTTCTAAGTTCACCTCGTCTCGCGTTCTGTGCGACGTTCAACTGCCGCGTGGACCGATCGAGCGCGAGTCCCACGCGTGGACCGATCGGGACGGACAGTCGGGGCGTGGACCGATCGGACACTCCTTGGCGTTGTTCGTAGCTTTGCTCTACGCTTGGCATTGGTCTCGGTGAGGAAGGAAAGTCGGTCGTTGAACGAGGTTGACGAAAAAAAAAATTCTAAGTTCACCTTGTCTCGATTTCACTGCGACGTTCAACTGCCGCGTGGACCGATGGAGCGCGAGGCTCACGCGTGGACCGATCGAGACGGACAGTCGGGGCGTGGACCGATCGGACACTCCTTGGCGATGTTCATGGCTTTGGTCTACGCTTGGCATTGGTCTCGGTGAGAAGAAAATTCGATCGTTGAACGAGATAGACGAAAAAAAAATTCTAAGTTCACCTCGTGTGGATTTCACTGCGACGTTCAACTGCCGCGTGGACCGATTGAGCGCGAGGCTCACGCGTGGACCGATCGAGACGGACAGTCGGGGCGTGGACCGATCGGACACTCCTTGGCGTTGTTCGTGGCTTCGGTCTACGCTTGGCATTGGTCTCGCTGAGGAAGGAAATTCGCTCGTTGAACGAGGTAGACGAAAAAAAAATTCTAAGTTCACCTCGTCTCGAGTTCTCTGCGACGTTCAACTGCCGCGTGGACCGATCGAGCGCGAGGCTCAAGCGTGGACCGATTGAGACGCACAGTCGGGGCGTGGCCCCATCGGACACGCCTTGGCTCTGTGCGTGGCTTTTGTCAACGCTTGGCATTGGTCTCGGTGAGGAAGGAAACTCGCTCGTTTACGGAGACTGACGAAAAAAAAAATTCTAAGTTCACCTCGTCTCGTGTTCTCTGCGACGGTCAACTGCCGCGTGGACCGATCGAGCGTGAGGCTCACGCGTGGACCGATCGAGACGGATAGTCGGGGCGTGGACCGATCGGTCACTCCTTGGCGTTGTTCATGGCTTTGGTCTACGCTTGGCATTGGTCTCGGTGAGAAGAAAATTCGATCGTTGAACGAGATAGACGAAAAAAAAATTCTAAGTTCACCTCTCGTGGATTTCACTGCGACGTTCAACTGCCGCGTGGACCGATTGAGCGCGAGGCTCACGCGTGGACCGATCGAGACGGACAGTCGGGGCGTGGACCGATCGGACACTCCTTGGCGTTGTTCGTGGCTTTGGTCTACGCTTGGCATTGTACTCGGTGAGGAAGGAAATTCGCTCGTTGAATGAGATTGACGGAAAAAAAAATCTAAGTTCACCTCATCTCGAGTTCTCTGCGACGTGCAACCGCCGCGTGGACCCATCGAGGGCGAGGCTCACGCGTGGACCGATCGAGACGCACAGTCGGGGCGTGGACCGATCGGACACTTCTTGGCGTTGTCCGTGGCTTTGGTCTACGCTTCGCATTGGCCTCGGTGAGGAAGGAAATTCACTCGTTGAACGAGACCGTCGAAAAAAAAAAATTTTAAGTTCACCTCGTCGCGAGTTCACTGGGACGTTCAACTGCCGCGTGGATCGATCGAGGGCGAGGATCACGCGTGGACCGATCGAGACGGACAGTCGGGGCGTGGACCGATCGGACACTCCTTGGCGTTGTTCGTGGCTTTGGTCTATGCGTGGCATTGGTCTCGGTGAGGAAGGAAATTAGCTCGTTGAACGCGACTGACAAAAATAAATAAATATATAAATTCTAAGTTCACCTCGTCTCGCGTTCTCTGCGACGTTCAACTGCCGCGTGGACCGATCGAGCGCGAGGCTCACGCGTGGACCGATCGAGAGCGAGGCTCACGCGTGGACCGATCGAGACGGACAGTCGGGGCGTGGCGCGATCGGACACGCCTTGGCTTTGTTCGTGGCTTTGGTCTACGCTTGGCATTGGTTTCGGTGAGGAAGGAAATTCGCTCGTTGAACGAGACTGACGAAAAAAAAAATTCTAAGTTCACCTCGTCTCAAGTTCTCTGCGGCGTTCAACTGCCGCGTGAACCGATCGAGAGCGAGGCTCACGCGTGGACCGATCGAGACGGACAGTCGGGGCGTGGCCCCATCGGACACGCCTTGGCTCTGTGCGTGGCTTTTGTCAACGCTTGGCATTGGTCTCGGTGAGGAAGGAAACTCGCTCGTTTACGGAGACTGACGAAAAAAAAAAATTCTAAGTGCACCTCGTCTCGTGTTCTCTGCGACGGTCAACTGCCGCGTGGACCGATCGAGCGCGAGGCTCCCGCGTGGACCGATCGAGACGGATAGTCGGGGCGTAGACCGATCGGTCACTCCTTGGCGTTGTTCATGGCTTTGGTCTACGCTTGGCATTGGTCTCGGTGAGAAGAAAATTCGATCGTTGAACGAGGTAGACGAAAAAAAAATTCTAAATTCACCTCGTGTGGATTTCACTGCGACGTTCAACTGCCGCGTGGACCGATCGAGGGCGAGGCTCACGCGTGGACCGATCGAGACGCACAGTCGGGGCGTGGACCGATCGGACACTCCTTGGCGTTGTCCGTGGCTTTGGTCTACGCTTGGCATTGGTCTCGGTGAGGAAGGAAATTCACTCGTTGAACGAGGTAGACGAATAAAAAATTCTAAATTCACCTCGTGTGAATTTGACTGCGACGTTCAACTGCCGCGTGGACCGATTGAGCGCGAGGCTCACGCGTGGACCGATCGAGACGGACAGTCGGGGCGTGGACCGATCGGACACTTCTTGGCGTTGGTCGTGGCTTTGGTCTACGCTTGGCATTGGTCTCGGTGAGGAAGGAAAGTCGGTCGTTGAACGAGATTGTCGAAAAGAAAAAAATCTAAGTTCACCTCGTCTCGTGTTCTCTGCGACGTTCAACTACCGCGTGGACCGATCGAGCGCGAGGCTCACGCGTGGACCGATCGAGACGGATAGTCAGGGCGTGGATCCATCGGTAACTCCTTGGCGTTGTTCGTGACTTTGGTCTACGCTTGACATTGGTCTCGGTGAGGAAGGAAATTAGCTCGATGAACGCGACTGACAAAAAAAATAAATAAATTCTAAGTTCACCTCGTCTCGCGTTCTCTGCGACCTTCAACTGCCGCGTGGACCGATCGAGGGCGAGGCTCACGCGTGGACCGATTGAGACGCACAGTCGGGGCGTGGACCGATCGGACACTCCTTGGCGTTGTCCGTGGCTTTGGTCTACGCTTGGCATTGGTCTCGGTGAGGAAGGAAATTCACTCGTTGAACGAGGTAGACGAAAAAAAAATTCTAAATTCACCTCGTGTGGATTTCACTGCGACGTTCAACTGCCGCGTGGACCGATTGAGCGCGAGGCTCACGCGTGGACCGATCGAGACGGACAGTCGGGGCGTGGACCGATCGGACACTCCTTGGCGTTGTTCGTGGCTTAGGTCTACGCTTGGCATTGTACTCGGTGAGGAAGGAAATTCGCTCGTTGAATGAGATTGACGAAAAAAAAATTCTAAGTTCACCTCGTGTGGATTTCACTGCGACGTTCAACTGCCGCGTGGACCGATCGAGGGCGAGGCTCACGCGTGGACCGATCGAGACGCACAGTCGGGGCGTGGACCGATCGGACACTCCTTGGCGTTGTCCGTGGCTTTGGTCTACGCTTGGCATTGGTCTCGGTGAGGAAGGAAATTCACTCGTTGAACGAGGTAGACGAAAAAAAAATTCTAAATTCACCTCGTGTGGATTTCACTGCGACGTTCAACTGCCGCGTGGACCGATTGAGCGCGAGGCTCACGCGTGGACCGATCGAGACGGACAGTCGGGGCGTGGACCGATCGGACACTTCTTGGCGTTGTTCGTGGCTTTGGTCTACGCTTGGCATTCGTCTCGGTGAGCGAGGAAATTCGCTCGTTGAACGAGACTGTCGAAAAAAAAAATTCTAAGTTCACCTCGTCGCGAGTTCTCTGCGACGTTCAACTGCCGCGTGGACCGATCGAGGGCGAGGCTCACACGTGGACCGATCGAGACGGACAGTCGGGGCGTGGACCGATCGGACACTCCTTGGCGTTGTCCGTGGCTTTGGCCTACGCTTGGCATTGGTCTCGGTGAGGAAGGAAGTTCGGTCGTTGAACGAGACCGTCGAAAAAAAAAATTCTAAGTTCACCTCGTCGCGAGTTCACTGCGACGTTCAACTGCCGCGTGAACCGATCGAGCTCGAGTCCCACGGGTGGACCGATCGGGACGGACAGTCGGGGCGTGGCCCGATCGAACACACCTTGGCGTTGTTCGTGGCTTAGGTCTACGCTTGGCATTGGTCTCGGTGAGGAAGGAATCTCGCTCGTTGAGGGAGACTGACGAAAAAAAAATCGAAGTTCACTTCGTCTCGTGTTCTCTGAGACGTTCGACTGCCGCGTGGACCGATCGAGGGCGAAGCTCAGGCGTGGACCGATCGAGACGGACAGTCGGGGCGTGGACCGATCGGACACTCCTTGGCGTTGTTCATGGCCTTGGTCTACGCTTGGCATTGTTCTCGGTGAGGAAGGAAAGTCGGTCGTTGAGGGAGACTGACGAAAAAAAAAATCGAAGTTCACTTCGTCTCGTGTTCTCTGCGACGTTCAACTGCCGCGTGGACCGATCGAGGGCGAGGGTCACGCTTGGACTGGTCGGGACGGACAGTCGGAGCGTGAACCGATCGGACACTCCTTGGCGTTGTTCGTGGCTTTGGTCTACGCTTGGCATTGGTCTCGGTGAGGAAGGAAAGTCGGTCGTTGAACGAGATTGTCGAAAAGAAAAAAATCTAAGTTCACCTCGTCTCGTGTTCTCTGCGACGTTCAACTGCCGCGTGGATCGATCGAGGGCGAGGCTCACGCGTGGACCGATCGGGACGGACAGTCGGGGCGTGGACCGATCGGACACTCCTTGGCGTTGTTCGTGGCTTTGGTCTACGCTTGGCATTGGTCTCGGTGAGGAAGGAAAGTCGGTCGTTGAGGGAGACTGACGAAAAAAAAAATCGAAGTTCACTTCGTCTCGTGTTCTCTGCGACGTTCAACTGCCGCGTGGACCGATCGAGGGCGAGGGTCACGCTTGGACTGATCGGGACGGACAGTCGGAGCGTGAACCGATCGGACACTCCTTGGCGTTGTTCGTGGCTTTGGTCTACGCTTGGCATTGGTCTCGGTGAGGAAGGAAAGTCGGTCGTTGAACGAGATTGTCGAAAAGAAAAAAATCTAAGTTCACCTCGTCTCGTGTTCTCTGCGACGTTCAACTACCGCGTGGACCGATCGAGCGCGAGGCTCACGCGTGGACCGATCGAGACGGATAGTCAGGGCGTGGATCCATCGGTAACTCCTTGGCGTTGTTCGTGACTTTGGTCTACGCTTGACATTGGTCTCGGTGAGGAAGGAAATTAGCTCGATGAACGCGACTGACAAAAAAAATAAATAAATTCTAAGTTCACCTCGTCTCGCGTTCTCTGCGACCTTCAACTGCCGCGTGAACCGATAAAGCTCGAGTCCCACGCGTGGACCGATCGGGTCGGACAGTCGGGGCGTGGCCCGATCGAACACACGTTGGCGTTGTTCGTGGCTTTGGTCTACACTTGGCATTGGTCTCGGTGAGGTAGGAAACTCGCTCGTTGAGGGAGACTGACGAAAAAAAAAATCGAAGTTCACTTCGTCTCGTATTCTCTGCGACGTTCAACTGCCGCGTGGATCGATCGAGGGCGAGGATCACGCGTGGACCGATCGAGACGGACAGTCGGGGCGTGGACCGATCGGACACTCCTTGGCGTTGTTCGTGGCTTTGGTCTACGCTTGGCATTGTACTCGGTGAGGAAGGAAATTCGCTCGTTGAATGAGATTGACGGAAAACAAAATTCTAAGTTCACCTCATCTCGAGTTCTCTGCGACGTTCAACTGCCGCGTGGACCGATCGAGGGCGAGGCTCACGCGTGGACCGATCGAGACGGACAGTCGGGGCGTGGACCGATCGGACACTCCTTGGCGTTGTCCGTGGCTTTGGCCTACGCTTGGCATTGGTCTCGGTGCGGAAGGAAATTCGCTCGTTGAACGAGACCGTCGAAAAAAAAAATTCTAAGTTCACCTCGTCGCGAGTTCACTGCGACGTTCAACCGCCGGGTGGACCGATCGAGTGCGAGGCTCACGCGTGGACCGATCGAGACGGACAGTCGGGGCGTGGACCGATCGGACACTCCTTGGCGTTGTTCGTTGCTTTGGTCAACGCTTCGCATTGGTCTCGGTGAGGAAGGAAATTAGCTCGATGAACGCGACTGACAAAACAATAAATAAATTCTAAGTTCACCTCGTCTCGCGTTCTCTGCTACGTTCAACTGCCGCGTGGACCGATCGAGCGCGAGGCTCACGCGTGGACCGATCGAGACGGATAGTCGGGGCGTGGATTGATCGGTAACTCCTTGGCGTTGTTCGTGGCTTTGGTCTACGCTTGACATTGGTCTCGGTGAGGAAGGAAATTCGCTCGTTGAACGCGACTGACGAAAAACAAAAATTCTAAGTTCACCTCGTCTCAAGTTCTCTGCGACGTTCAACTGCCGCGTGAACCGATCGAGAGCGAGGCTCACGCGTGGACCGATCGAGACGGACAGTCGGGGCGTGGACCGATCGGAGACTCCTTGGCGTTGTTCGTGGCTTTGGTCTACGCTTGGCATTGTACTCGGTGAGGAAGGAAATTCGCTCGTTGAATGAGATTGACGGAAAAAAAAATTCTAAGTTCACCTCATCTCGAGTTCTCTGCGACGTTCAACTGCCGCGTGGACCGATCGAGACGGACACTCGGGGCGTGGCGCGATCGGATACGCCTTGGCTTTGTTCGTGGCTTTGGTCTGCGCTTGGCGTTGGTTTCGGTGAGGAAGGAAATTCGCTCGTTGAACGAGACTGACGAAAAAAAAAAATCTAAGTTCACCTCGTCTCGAGTTCTCTGCGACGTTCAACTGCCGCGTGAACTGATCGAGAGCGAGGCTCACGCATGGACCGATCGAGACGGACAGTCGGGGCGTGGCCCCATCGGACACGCCTTGGCTTTGTGCGTGGCTTTTGTCAACGCTTGGCATTGGTCTCGGTGAGGAAGGAAACTCGCTCGTTGAAGGAGACTGACGAAAAAAAAAATTCTAAGTTCACCTCGACTCGTGTTCTCTGCGACGGTCAACTGCCGCGTGGACCGATCGAGCGCGAGGCTCACGCGTGGACCGATCGAGACGGACAGTCGGGGCGTGGACCGATCGGTCACTCCTTGGCGTTGTTCATGGCTTTGGTCTACGCTTGGCATTGGTCTCGGTGAGGAAGGAAATTCGCTCGTTGATCGAGATTGACGAAAAAAAAAAATAATAATCCTAGTTCACCTCGTCTCGCGCTCTCTGCGACGTTCAACTGCCGCGTGGACCGATGGAGCGCGAGTCCCACGCGTGGACCGATCGGGACGGACAGTCGGGGCGTGGACCGATCGGACACTCCTTGGCGTTGTTCGTAGCTTTGGTCTACGCTAGGCATTAGTCTCGGTGAGGAAGGAAAGTCGGTCGTTGAACGAGGTTGACGAAAAAAAAAAATTCTAAGTTCACCTTGTCTCGATTTCACTGCGACGTTCAACTGCCGCGTGGACCGATGGAGCGCGAGGCTCACGCGTGGACCGATCGAGACGGACAGTCGGGGCGTGGACCGATCGGACACTCCTTGGCGATGTTCATGGCTTTGGTCTACGCTTGGCATTGGTCTCGGTGAGAAGAAAATTCGATCGTTGAACGAGATAGACGAAAAAAAATTCTAAGTTCACCTCGTGTGGATTTCACTGCGACGTTCAACTGCCGCGTGGACCGATTGAGCGCGAGGCTCACGCGTGGACCGATCGAGACGGACAGTCGGGGCGTGGACCGATCGGAGACTCCTTGGCGTTGTTCGTGGCTTCGGTCTACGCTTGGCATTGGACTCGGTGAGGAAGGAAATTTGCTCGTTGAACGAGATAGACGAAAAAAAAAAATTCTAAGTTCACCTCGTCTCGAGTTCTCTGCGACGTTCAACTGCCGCGTGGACCGATCGAGCGCGAGGCTCAAGCGTGGACCGATTGAGACGGACAGTCGGGGCGTGGACCAATCGGACACACCTTGGCCTTGTTCATGGCTTTGGTCCACGCTTGGCATTGGTCTCGTTGATGAAGGAAATTCGCTCGTTGAACGAGACGGACGAACAAAAAATCTAAGTTCACCTCGTGTCCAGTTCTCTACGACGTTCACCTGCCGCGTGGATCGATCGAGCGCGAGGCTCACGCGTGGACCGATCGAGACGGTCAGTCGGGGCGTGGACCGATCGGACACTCCTTGGCGTTGTTCGTGGCTTTGGTCTACGCTTGGCATTGGTCTCGGTGAGGATGAAATTCGCTCGTTGAACGAGACTGACAAAAAATAATAATTTCTAAGTTCACCTCGTCTCGCGTTCTGTGCGACGTTCACCTGCCGCGTGGACCGATCGAGCGCGAGTCCCACGCGTGGACCGATCGGGACGGACAGTCGGGGCGTGGACCGATCGGACACTCCTTGGCGTTGTTCGTAGCTTTGCTCTACGCTTGGCATTGGTCTCGGTGAGGAAGGAAAGTCGGTCGTTGAACGAGGTTGACGAAAAAAAAAATTCTAAGTTCACCTTGTCTCGATTTCACTGCGACGTTCAACTGCCGCGTGGACCGATGGAGCGCGAGGCTCACGCGTGGACCGATCGAGACGGACAGTCGGGGCGTGGACCGGTCGGACACTCCTTGGCGATGTTCATGGCTTTGGTCTACGCTTGGCATTGGTCTCGGTGAGAAGAAAATTCGATCGTTGAACGAGATAGACGAAAAAAAAATTCTAAGTTCACCTCGTGTGGATTTCACTGCGACGTTCAACTGCCGCGTGGACCGATTGAGCGCGAGGCTCACGCGTGGACCGATCGAGACGGACAGTCGGGGCGTGGACCGATCGGACACTCCTTGGCGTTGTTCGTGGCTTCGGTCTACGCTTGGCATTGGTCTCGCTGAGGAAGGAAATTCGCTCGTTGAACGAGGTAGACGAAAAAAAAAATTCTAAGTTCACCTCGTCTCGAGTTCTCTGCGACGTTCAACTGCCGCGTGGACCGATCGAGCGCGAGGCTCAAGCGTGGACCGATTGAGACGGACAGTCGGGGCGTGGCCCCATCGGACACGCCTTGGCTCTGTGCGTGGCTTTTGTCAACGCTTGGCATTGGTCTCGGTGAGGAAGGAAACTCGCTCGTTTACGGAGACTGACGAAAAAAAAAATTCTAAGTTCACCTCGTCTCGTGTTCTCTGCGACGGTCAACTGCCGCGTGGACCGATCGAGCGTGAGGCTCACGCGTGGACCGATCGAGACGGATAGTCGGGGCGTGGACCGATCGGTCACTCCTTGGCGTTGTTCATGGCTTTGGTCTACGCTTGGCATTGGTCTCGGTGAGAAGATAATTCGATCGTTGAACGAGATAGACGAAAAAAAAATTCTAAGTTCACCTCTCGTGGATTTCACTGCGACGTTCAACTGTCGCGTGGACCGATTGAGCGCGAGGCTCACGCGTGGACCGATCGAGACGGACAGTCGGGGCGTGGACCGATCGGACACTCCTTGGCGTTGTTCGTGGCTTTGGTCTACGCTTGGCATTGTACTCGGTGAGGAAGGAAATTCGCTCGTTGAATGAGATTGACGGAAAAAAAAAATCTAAGTTCACCTCATCTCGAGTTCTCTGCGACGTGCAACCGCCGCGTGGACCGATCGAGGGCGAGGCTCACGCGTGGACCGATCGAGACGCACAGTCGGGGCGTGGACCGATCGGACACTTCTTGGCGTTGTCCGTGGCTTTGGTCTACGCTTCGCATTGGCCTCGGTGAGGAAGGAAATTCACTCGTTGAACGAGACCGTCGAAAAAAAAAAATTTTAAGTTCACCTCGTCGCGAGTTCACTGGGACGTTCAACTGCCGCGTGGATCGATCGAGGGCGAGGATCACGCGTGGACCGATCGAGACGGACAGTCGGGGCGTGGACCGATCGGACACTCCTTGGCGTTGTTCGTGGCTTTGGTCTATGCGTGGCATTGGTCTCGGTGAGGAAGGAAATTCGCTCGTTGAACGCGACTGACAAAAATAAATAAATATATAAATTCTAAGTTCACCTCGTCTCGCGTTCTCTGCGACGTTCAACTGCCGCGTGGACCGATGGAGCGCGAGGCTCACGCGTGGACCGATCGAGACGGACAGTCGGGGCGTGGACCGATCGGACACTCCTTGGCGATGTTCATGGCTTTGGTCGACGCTTGGCATTGGTCTCGGTGAGAAGAAAATTCGATCGTTGAACGAGATAGAAGAAGAAAAAAATTCTAAGTTCACCTCGTGTGGATTTCACTGCGACGTTCAACTGCCGCGTGGACCGATTGAGCGCGAGGCTCACGCGTGGACCGATCGAGACGGGCAGTCGGGGCGTGGACCGATCGGAGACTCCTTGGCGTTGTTCGTGGCTTCGGTCTACGCTTGGCATTGGTCTCGGTGAGGATGAAATTCGCTCGTTGAACGAGACTGACAAAAAAAATAATTTCTAAGTTCACCTCGTCTCGCGTTCTGTGCGACGTTCAACTGCCGCGTGGACCGATCGAGCGCGAGTCCCACGCGTGGACCGATCGGGACGGACAGTCGGGGCGTGGACCGATCGGACACTCCTTGGCGTTGTTCGTAGCTTTGGTCTACGCTCGGCATTGGTCTCGGTGAGGAAGGAAAGTCGGTCGTTGAACGAGGTTGACGAAAAAAAAATTCTAAGATCACCTCGTCTCGAGTTCTCTGCGACGTTCAACTGCCGCGTGGACCGATCGAGCGCGAGGCTCAAGCGTGGACCGATTGAGACGGACAGTCGGGGCGTGGCCCCATCGGACACGCCTTGGCTCTGTGCGTGGCTTTTGTCAACGCTTGGCATTGGTCTCGGTGAGGAAGGAAACTCGCTCGTTTACGGAGACTGACGAAAAAAAAAATTCTAAGTTCACCTCGTCTCGTGTTCTCTGCGACGGTCAACTGCCGCGTGGACCGATCGAGCGTGAGGCTCACGCGTGGACCGATCGAGACGGATAGTCGGGGCGTGGACCGATCGGTCACTCCTTGGCGTTGTTCATGGCTTTGGTCTACGCTTGGCATTGGTCTCGGTGAGAAGAAAATTCGATCGTTGAACGAGATAGACGAAAAAAAAATTCTAAGTTCACCTCTCGTGGATTTCACTGCGACGTTCAACTGCCGCGTGGACCGATTGAGCGCGAGGCTCACGCGTGGACCGATCGAGACGGACAGTCGGGGCATGGACCGATCGGACACTCCTTGGCGTTGTTCGTGGCTTTGGTCTACGCTTGGCATTGTACTCGGTGAGGAAGGAAATTCGCTCGTTGAATGAGATTGACGGAAAAAAAAATCTAAGTTCACCTCATCTCGAGTTCTCTGCGACGTGCAACCGCCGCGTGGACCGATCGAGGGCGAGGCTCACGCGTGGACCGATCGAGACGCACAGTCGGGGCGTGGACCGATCGGACACTTCTTGGCGTTGTCCGTGGCTTTGGTCTACGCTTCGCATTGGCCTCGGTGAGGAAGGAAATTCACTCGTTGAACGAGACCGTCGAAAAAAAAAAATTTTAAGTTCACCTCGTCGCGAGTTCACTGGGACGTTCAACTGCCGCGTGGATCGATCGAGGGCGAGGATCACGCGTGGACCGATCGAGACGGACAGTCGGGGCGTGGACCGATCGGACACTCCTTGGCGTTGTTCGTGGCTTTGGTCTATGCGTGGCATTGGTCTCGGTGAGGAAGGAAATTAGCTCGTTGAACGCGACTGACAAAAATAAATAAATATATAAATTCTAAGTTCACCTCGTCTCGCGTTCTCTGCGACGTTCAACTGCCGCGTGGACCGATCGAGCGCGAGGCTCACGCGTGGACCGATCGAGAGCGAGGCTCACGCGTGGACCGATCGAGACGGACAGTCGGGGCGTGGCGCGATCGGACACGCCTTGGCTTTGTTCGTGGCTTTGGTCTACGCTTGGCATTGGTTTCGGTGAGGAAGGAAATTCGCTCGTTGAACGAGACTGACGAAAAAAAAAATTCTAAGTTCACCTCGTCTCAAATTCTCTGCGGCGTTCAACTGCCGCGTGAACCGATCGAGAGCGAGGCTCACGCGTGGACCGATCGAGACGGACAGTCGGGGCGTGGCCCCATCGGACACGCCTTGGCTCTGTGCGTGGCTTTTGTCAACGCTTGGCATTGGTCTCGGTGAGGAAGGAAACTCGCTCGTTTACGGAGACTGACGAAAAAAAAAAAATTCTAAGTGCACCTCGTCTCGTGTTCTCTGCGACGGTCAACTGCCGCGTGGACCGATCGAGCGCGAGGCTCCCGCGTGGACCGATCGAGACGGATAGTCGGGGCGTGGACCGATCGGTCACTCCTTCGCGTTGTTCATGGCTTTGGTCTACGCTTGGCATTGGTCTCGGTGAGAAGAAAATTCGATCGTTGAACGAGGTAGACGAAAAAAAAATTCTAAATTCACCTCGTGTGGATTTCACTGCGACGTTCAACTGCCGCGTGGACCGATCGAGGGCGAGGCTCACGCGTGGACCGATCGAGACGCACAGTCGGGGCGTGGACCGATCGGACACTCCTTGGCGTTGTCCGTGGCTTTGGTCTACGCTTGGCATTGGTCTCGGTGAGGAAGGAAATTCACTCGTTGAACGAGGTAGACGAAAAAAAAATTCTAAATTCACCTCGTGTGGATTTCACTGCGACGTTCAACTGCCGCGTGGACCGATTGAGCGCGAGGCTCACGCGTGGACCGATCGAGACGGACAGTCGGGGCGTGGACCGATCGGACACTTCTTGGCGTTGTTCGTGGCTTTGGTCTACGCTTGGCATTGGTCTCGGTGAGGAAGGAAAGTCGGTCGTTGAACGAGATTGTCGAAAAGAAAAAAATCTAAGTTCACCTCGTCTCGTGTTCTCTGCGACGTTCAACTACCGCGTGGACCGATCGAGCGCGAGGCTCACGCGTGGACCGATCGAGACGGATAGTCAGGGCGTGGATCCATCGGTAACTCCTTGGCGTTGTTCGTGACTTTGGTCTACGCTTGACATTGGTCTCGGTGAGGAAGGAAATTAGCTCGATGAACGCGACTGACAAAAAAAATAAATAAATTCTAAGTTCACCTCGTCTCGCGTTCTCTGCGACCTTCAACTGCCGCGTGGACCGATCGAGGGCGAGGCTCACGCGTGGACCGATTGAGACGCACAGTCGGGGCGTGGACCGATCGGACACTCCTTGGCGTTGTCCGTGGCTTTGGTCTACGCTTGGCATTGGTCTCGGTGAGGAAGGAAATTCACTCGTTGAACGAGGTAGACGAAAAAAAAATTCTAAATTCACCTCGTGTGGATTTCACTGCGACGTTCAACTGCCGCGTGGACCGATTGAGCGCGAGGCTCACGCGTGGACCCATCGAGACGGACAGTCGGGGCGTGGACCGATCGGACACTCCTTGGCGTTGTTCGTGGCTTAGGTCTACGCTTGGCATTGTACTCGGTGAGGAAGGAAATTCGCTCGTTGAATGAGATTGACGAAAAAAAAATTCTAAGTTCACCTCGTGTGGATTTCACTGCGACGTTCAACTGCCGCGTGGACCGATCGAGGGCGAGGCTCACGCGTGGACCGATCGAGACGCACAGTCGGGGCGTGGACCGATCGGACACTCCTTGGCGTTGTCCGTGGCTTTGGTCTACGCTTGGCATTGGTCTCGGTGAGGAAGGAAATTCACTCGTTGAACGAGGTAGACGAAAAAAAAATTCTAAATTCACCTCGTGTGGATTTCACTGCGACGTTCAACTGCCGCGTGGACCGATTGAGCGCGAGGCTCACGCGTGGACCGATCGAGACGGACAGTCGGGGCGTGGACCGATCGGACACTTCTTGGCGTTGTTCGTGGCTTTGGTCTACGCTTGGCATTCGTCTCGGTGAGCGAGGAAATTCGCTCGTTGAACGAGACTGTCGAAAAAAAAAATTCTAAGTTCACCTCGTCGCGAGTTCTCTGCGACGTTCAACTGCCGCGTGGACCGATCGAGGGCGAGGCTCACACGTGGACCGATCGAGACGGACAGTCGGGGCGTGGACCGATCGGACACTCCTTGGCGTTGTCCGTGGCTTTGGCCTACGCTTGGCATTGGTCTCGGTGAGGAAGGAAGTTCGGTCGTTGAACGAGACCGTCGAAAAAAAAAATTCTAAGTTCACCTCGTCGCGAGTTCACTGCGACGTTCAACTGCCGCGTGAACCGATCGAGCTCGAGTCCCACGGGTGGACCGATCGGGACGGACAGTCGGGGCGTGGCCCGATCGAACACACCTTGGCGTTGTTCGTGGCTTTGGTCTACGCTTGGCATTGGTCTCGGTGAGGAAGGAATCTCGCTCGTTGAGGGAGACTGACGAAAAAAAAATCGAAGTTCACTTCGTCTCGTGTTCTCTGAGACGTTCGACTGCCGCGTGGACCGATCGAGGGCGAAGCTCAGGCGGGGACCGATCGAGACGGACAGTCGGGGCGTGGACCGATCGGACACTCCTTGGCGTTGTTCATGGCCTTGGTCTACGCTTGGCATTGTTCTCGGTGAGGAAGGAAAGTCGGTCGTTGAGGGAGACTGACGAAAAAAAAAATCGAAGTTCACTTCGTCTCGTGTTCTCTGCGACGTTCAACTGCCGCGTGGACCGATCGAGGGCGAGGGTCACGCTTGGACTGGTCGGGACGGACAGTCGGGGCGTGGACCGATCGGACACTCCTTGGCGTTGTTCGTGGCTTTGGTCTACGCTTGGCATTGGTCTCGGTGAGGAAGAAAAGTCGGTCGTTGAACGAGGTTGACGAAAACAAAAAAGTTCTAAGTTCACCTCATCTCGAGTTCTCTGCGACGTACAACTGCCGCGTGGACCGATCGAGGGCGAGGCTCACGCGTGGACCGATCGAGACGGATAGTCGGGGCGTGGACCGATCGGTCACTCCTTGGCGTTGTTCATGGCTTTGGTCTACGCTTGGCATTGGTCTCGGTGAGAAGAAAATTCGATCGTTGAACGAGATAGACGAAAACAAAATTCTAAGTTCACCTCTCGTGGATTTCACTGCGACGTTCAACTGCCGCGTGGACCGATTGAGCGCGAGGCTCACGCGTGGACCGATCGAGACGGACAGTCGGGGCATGGACCGATCGGACACTCCTTGGCGTTGTTCGTGGCTTTGGTCTACGCTTGGCATTGTACTCGGTGAGGAAGGAAATTCGCTCGTTGAATGAGATTGACGGAAAAAAAAAATCTAAGTTCACCTCATCTCGAGTTCTCTGCGACGTGCAACCGCCGCGTGGACCGATCGAGGGCGAGGCTCACGCGTGGACCGATCGAGACGCACAGTCGGGGCGTGGACCGATCGGACACTTCTTGGCGTTGTCCGTGGCTTTGGTCTACGCTTCGCATTGGCCTCGGTGAGGAAGGAAATTCACTCGTTGAACGAGACCGTCGAAAAAAAAAAATTTTAAGTTCACCTCGTCGCGAGTTCACTGGGACGTTCAACTGCCGCGTGGATCGATCGAGGGCGAGGATCACGCGTGGACCGATCGAGACGGACAGTCGGGGCGTGGACCGATCGGACACTCCTTGGCGTTGTTCGTGGCTTTGGTCTATGCGTGGCATTGGTCTCGGTGAGGAAGGAAATTAGCTCGTTGAACGCGACTGACAAAAATAAATAAATATATAAATTCTAAGTTCACCTCGTCTCGCGTTCTCTGCGACGTTCAACTGCCGCGTGGACCGATCGAGCGCGAGGCTCACGCGTGGACCGATCGAGAGCGAGGCTCACGCGTGGACCGATCGAGACGGACAGTCGGGGCGTGGCGCGATCGGACACGCCTTGGCTTTGTTCGTGGCTTTGGTCTACGCTTGGCATTGGTTTTGGTGAGGAAGGAAATTCGCTCGTTGAACGAGACTGACGAAAAAAAAAATTCTAAGTTCACCTCGTCTCAAGTTCTCTGCGGCGTTCAACTGCCGCGTGAACCGATCGAGAGCGAGGCTCACGCGTGGACCGATCGAGACGGACAGTCGGGGCGTGGCCCCATCGGACACGCCTTGGCTCTGTGCGTGGCTTTTGTCAACGCTTGGCATTGGTCTCGGTGAGGAAGGAAACTCGCTCGTTTACGGAGACTGACGAAAAAAAAAAAATTCTAAGTGCACCTCGTCTCGTGTTCTCTGCGACGGTCAACTGCCGCGTGGACCGATCGAGCGCGAGGCTCCCGCGTGGACCGATCGAGACGGATAGTCGGGGCGTGGACCGATCGGTCACTCCTTGGCGTTGTTCATGGCTTTGGTCTACGCTTGGCATTGGTCTCGGTGAGAAGAAAATTCGATCGTTGAACGAGGTAGACGAAAAAAAAATTCTAAATTCACCTCGTGTGGATTTCACTGCGACGTTCAACTGCCGCGTGGACCGATCGAGGGCGAGGCTCACGCGTGGACCGATCGAGACGCACAGTCGGGGCGTGGACCGATCGGACACTCCTTGGCGTTGTCCGTGGCTTTGGTCTACGCTTGGCATTGGTCTCGGTGAGGAAGGAAATTCACTCGTTGAACGAGGTAGACGAAAAAAAAATTCTAAATTCACCTCGTGTGGATTTCACTGCGACGTTCAACTGCCGCGTGGACCGATTGAGCGCGAGGCTCACGCGTGGACCGATCGAGACGGACAGTCGGGGCGTGGACCGATCGGACACTTCTTGGCGTTGTTCGTGGCTTTGGTCTACGCTTGGCATTGGTCTCGGTGAGGAAGGAAAGTCGGTCGTTGAACGAGATTGTCGAAAAGAAAAAAATCTAAGTTCACCTCGTCTCGTGTTCTCTGCGACGTTCAACTACCGCGTGGACCGATCGAGCGCGAGGCTCACGCGTGGACCGATCGAGACGGATAGTCAGGGCGTGGATCCATCGGTAACTCCTTGGCGTTGTTCGTGACTTTGGTCTACGCTTGACATTGGTCTCGGTGAGGAAGGAAATTAGCTCGATGAACGCGACTGACAAAAAAAATAAATAAATTCTAAGTTCACCTCGTCTCGCGTTCTCTGCGACCTTCAACTGCCGCGTGGACCGATCGAGGGCGAGGCTCACGCGTGGACCGATTGAGACGCACAGTCGGGGCGTGGACCGATCGGACACTCCTTGGCGTTGTCCGTGGCTTTGGTCTACGCTTGGCATTGGTCTCGGTGAGGAAGGAAATTCACTCGTTGAACGAGGTAGACGAAAAAAAAATTCTAAATTCACCTCGTGTGGATTTCACTGCGACGTTCAACTGCCGCGTGGACCGATTGAGCGCGAGGCTCACGCGTGGACCCATCGAGACGGACATTCGGGGCGTGGACCGATCGGACACTCCTTGGCGTTGTTCGTGGCTTAGGTCTACGCTTGGCATTGTACTCGGTGAGGAAGGAAATTCGCTCGTTGAATGAGATTGACGAAAAAAAAATTCTAAGTTCACCTCGTGTGGATTTCACTGCGACGTTCAACTGCCGCGTGGACCGATCGAGGGCGAGGCTCACGCGTGGACCGATCGAGACGCACAGTCGGGGCGTGGACCGATCGGACACTCCTTGGCGTTGTCCGTGGCTTTGGTCTACGCTTGGCATTGGTCTCGGTGAGGAAGGAAATTCACTCGTTGAACGAGGTAGACGAAAAAAAAATTCTAAATTCACCTCGTGTGGATTTCACTGCGACGTTCAACTGCCGCGTGGACCGATTGAGCGCGAGGCTCACGCGTGGACCGATCGAGACGGACAGTCGGGGCGTGGACCGATCGGACACTTCTTGGCGTTGTTCGTGGCTTTGGTCTACGCTTGGCATTCGTCTCGGTGAGCGAGGAAATTCGCTCGTTGAACGAGACTGTCGAAAAAAAAAATTCTAAGTTCACCTCGTCGCGAGTTCTCTGCGACGTTCAACTGCCGCGTGGACCGATCGAGGGCGAGGCTCACACGTGGACCGATCGAGACGGACAGTCGGGGCGTGGACCGATCGGACACTCCTTGGCGTTGTCCGTGGCTTTGGCCTACGCTTGGCATTGGTCTCGGTGAGGAAGGAAGTTCGGTCGTTGAACGAGACCGTCGAAAAAAAAAATTCTAAGTTCACCTCGTCGCGAGTTCACTGCGACGTTCAACTGCCGCGTGAACCGATCGAGCTCGAGTCCCACGGGTGGACCGATCGGGACGGACAGTCGGGGCGTGGCCCGATCGAACACACCTTGGCGTTGTTCGTGGCTTTGGTCTACGCTTGGCATTGGTCTCGGTGAGGAAGGAATCTCGCTCGTTGAGGGAGACTGACGAAAAAAAAATCGAAGTTCACTTCGTCTCGTGTTCTCTGAGACGTTCGACTGCCGCGTGGACCGATCGAGGGCGAAGCTCAGGCGGGGACCGATCGAGACGGACAGTCGGGGCGTGGACCGATCGGACACTCCTTGGCGTTGTTCATGGCCTTGGTCTACGCTTGGCATTGTTCTCGGTGAGGAAGGAAAGTCGGTCGTTGAGGGAGACTGACGAAAAAAAAAATCGAAGTTCACTTCGTCTCGTGTTCTCTGCGACGTTCAACTGCCGCGTGGACCGATCGAGGGCGAGGGTCACGCTTGGACTGGTCGGGACGGACAGTCGGGGCGTGGACCGATCGGACACTCCTTGGCGTTGTTCGTGGCTTTGGTCTACGCTTGGCATTGGTCTCGGTGAGGAAGAAAAGTCGGTCGTTGAACGAGGTTGACGAAAACAAAAAAGTTCTAAGTTCACCTCATCTCGAGTTCTCTGCGACGTACAACTGCCGCGTGGACCGATCGAGGGCGAGGCTCACGCGTGGACCGATCGAGACGGATAGTCGGGGCGTGGACCGATCGGTCACTCCTTGGCGTTGTTCATGGCTTTGGTCTACGCTTGGCATTGGTCTCGGTGAGAAGAAAATTCGATCGTTGAACGAGATAGACGAAAACAAAATTCTAAGTTCACCTCTCGTGGATTTCACTGCGACGTTCAACTGCCGCGTGGACCGATTGAGCGCGAGGCTCACGCGTGGACCGATCGAGACGGACAGTCGGGGCATGGACCGATCGGACACTCCTTGGCGTTGTTCGTGGCTTTGGTCTACGCTTGGCATTGTACTCGGTGAGGAAGGAAATTCGCTCGTTGAATGAGATTGACGGAAAAAAAAAATCTAAGTTCACCTCATCTCGAGTTCTCTGCGACGTGCAACCGCCGCGTGGACCGATCGAGGGCGAGGCTCACGCGTGGACCGATCGAGACGCACAGTCGGGGCGTGGACCGATCGGACACTTCTTGGCGTTGTCCGTGGCTTTGGTCTACGCTTCGCATTGGCCTCGGTGAGGAAGGAAATTCACTCGTTGAACGAGACCGTCGAAAAAAAAAAATTTTAAGTTCACCTCGTCGCGAGTTCACTGGGACGTTCAACTGCCGCGTGGATCGATCGAGGGCGAGGATCACGCGTGGACCGATCGAGACGGACAGTCGGGGCGTGGACCGATCGGACACTCCTTGGCGTTGTTCGTGGCTTTGGTCTATGCGTGGCATTGGTCTCGGTGAGGAAGGAAATTAGCTCGTTGAACGCGACTGACAAAAATAAATAAATATATAAATTCTAAGTTCACCTCGTCTCGCGTTCTCTGCGACGTTCAACTGCCGCGTGGACCGATCGAGCGCGAGGCTCACGCGTGGACCGATCGAGAGCGAGGCTCACGCGTGGACCGATCGAGACGGACAGTCGGGGCGTGGCGCGATCGGACACGCCTTGGCTTTGTTCGTGGCTTTGGTCTACGCTTGGCATTGGTTTTGGTGAGGAAGGAAATTCGCTCGTTGAACGAGACTGACGAAAAAAAAAATTCTAAGTTCACCTCGTCTCAAGTTCTCTGCGGCGTTCAACTGCCGCGTGAACCGATCGAGAGCGAGGCTCACGCGTGGACCGATCGAGACGGACAGTCGGGGCGTGGCCCCATCGGACACGCCTTGGCTCTGTGCGTGGCTTTTGTCAACGCTTGGCATTGGTCTCGGTGAGGAAGGAAACTCGCTCGTTTACGGAGACTGACGAAAAAAAAAAAATTCTAAGTGCACCTCGTCTCGTGTTCTCTGCGACGGTCAACTGCCGCGTGGACCGATCGAGCGCGAGGCTCCCGCGTGGACCGATCGAGACGGATAGTCGGGGCGTGGACCGATCGGTCACTCCTTGGCGTTGTTCATGGCTTTGGTCTACGCTTGGCATTGGTCTCGGTGAGAAGAAAATTCGATCGTTGAACGAGGTAGACGAAAAAAAAATTCTAAATTCACCTCGTGTGGATTTCACTGCGACGTTCAACTGCCGCGTGGACCGATCGAGGGCGAGGCTCACGCGTGGACCGATCGAGACGCACAGTCGGGGCGTGGACCGATCGGACACTCCTTGGCGTTGTCCGTGGCTTTGGTCTACGCTTGGCATTGGTCTCGGTGAGGAAGGAAATTCACTCGTTGAACGAGGTAGACGAAAAAAAAATTCTAAATTCACCTCGTGTGGATTTCACTGCGACGTTCAACTGCCGCGTGGACCGATTGAGCGCGAGGCTCACGCGTGGACCGATCGAGACGGACAGTCGGGGCGTGGACCGATCGGACACTTCTTGGCGTTGTTCGTGGCTTTGGTCTACGCTTGGCATTGGTCTCGGTGAGGAAGGAAAGTCGGTCGTTGAACGAGATTGTCGAAAAGAAAAAAATCTAAGTTCACCTCGTCTCGTGTTCTCTGCGACGTTCAACTACCGCGTGGACCGATCGAGCGCGAGGCTCACGCGTGGACCGATCGAGACGGATAGTCAGGGCGTGGATCCATCGGTAACTCCTTGGCGTTGTTCGTGACTTTGGTCTACGCTTGACATTGGTCTCGGTGAGGAAGGAAATTAGCTCGATGAACGCGACTGACAAAAAAAATAAATAAATTCTAAGTTCACCTCGTCTCGCGTTCTCTGCGACCTTCAACTGCCGCGTGGACCGATCGAGGGCGAGGCTCACGCGTGGACCGATTGAGACGCACAGTCGGGGCGTGGACCGATCGGACACTCCTTGGCGTTGTCCGTGGCTTTGGTCTACGCTTGGCATTGGTCTCGGTGAGGAAGGAAATTCACTCGTTGAACGAGGTAGACGAAAAAAAAATTCTAAATTCACCTCGTGTGGATTTCACTGCGACGTTCAACTGCCGCGTGGACCGATTGAGCGCGAGGCTCACGCGTGGACCCATCGAGACGGACATTCGGGGCGTGGACCGATCGGACACTCCTTGGCGTTGTTCGTGGCTTAGGTCTACGCTTGGCATTGTACTCGGTGAGGAAGGAAATTCGCTCGTTGAATGAGATTGACGAAAAAAAAATTCTAAGTTCACCTCGTGTGGATTTCACTGCGACGTTCAACTGCCGCGTGGACCGATCGAGGGCGAGGCTCACGCGTGGACCGATCGAGACGCACAGTCGGGGCGTGGACCGATCGGACACTCCTTGGCGTTGTCCGTGGCTTTGGTCTACGCTTGGCATTGGTCTCGGTGAGGAAGGAAATTCACTCGTTGAACGAGGTAGACGAAAAAAAAATTCTAAATTCACCTCGTGTGGATTTCACTGCGACGTTCAACTGCCGCGTGGACCGATTGAGCGCGAGGCTCACGCGTGGACCGATCGAGACGGACAGTCGGGGCGTGGACCGATCGGACACTTCTTGGCGTTGTTCGTGGCTTTGGTCTACGCTTGGCATTCGTCTCGGTGAGCGAGGAAATTCGCTCGTTGAACGAGACTGTCGAAAAAAAAAATTCTAAGTTCACCTCGTCGCGAGTTCTCTGCGACGTTCAACTGCCGCGTGGACCGATCGAGGGCGAGGCTCACACGTGGACCGATCGAGACGGACAGTCGGGGCGTGGACCGATCGGACACTCCTTGGCGTTGTCCGTGGCTTTGGCCTACGCTTGGCATTGGTCTCGGTGAGGAAGGAAGTTCGGTCGTTGAACGAGACCGTCGAAAAAAAAAATTCTAAGTTCACCTCGTCGCGAGTTCACTGCGACGTTCAACTGCCGCGTGAACCGATCGAGCTCGAGTCCCACGGGTGGACCGATCGGGACGGACAGTCGGGGCGTGGCCCGATCGAACACACCTTGGCGTAGTTCGTGGCTTTGGTCTACGCTTGGCATTGGTCTCGGTGAGGAAGGAATCTCGCTCGTTGAGGGAGACTGACGAAAAAAAAATCGAAGTTCACTTCGTCTCGTGTTCTCTGAGACGTTCGACTGCCGCGTGGACCGATCGAGGGCGAAGCTCAGGCGTGGACCGATCGAGACGGACAGTCGGGGCGTGGACCGATCGGACACTCCTTGGCGTTGTTCATGGCCTTGGTCTACGCTTGGCATTGTTCTCGGTGAGGAAGGAAAGTCGGTCGTTGAGGGAGACTGACGAAAAAAAAAATCGAAGTTCACTTCGTCTCGTGTTCTCTGCGACGTTCAACTGCCGCGTGGACCGATCGAGGGCGAGGGTCACGCTTGGACTGGTCGGGACGGACAGTCGGGGCGTGGACCGATCGGACACTCCTTGGCGTTGTTCGTGGCTTTGGTCTACGCTTGGCATTGGTCTCGGTGAGGAAGAAAAGTCGGTCGTTGAACGAGGTTGACGAAAACAAAAAAGTTCTAAGTTCACCTCATCTCGAGTTCTCTGCGACGTACAACTGCCGCGTGGACCGATCGAGGGCGAGGCTCACGCGTGGACCGATCGAGACGGACAGTCGGGGCGTGGGCCGATCGGACACTCCTTGGCGTTGTCCGTGGCTTTGGCCTACGCTTGGCATTGGTCTCGGTGAGGAAGGAAATTCGCTCGTTGAACGAGAGCGTCGAAAAAAAAAATTCTAAGTTCACCTCGTCGCGAGATCACTGTGACGTTCAACCGCCGCGTGGACCGATCGAGTGCGAGGCTCACGCGTGGACCGATCGAGACGGACAGTCGGGGCGTGGACCGATCGGACACTCCTTGGCGTTGTTCGTGGCTTTGGTCTACGCTTGGCATTGGTCTCGGTGAGGAAGGAAAGTCGGTCGTTGAGGGAGACTGACGAAAAAAAAAATCGAAGTTCACTTCGTCTCGTGTTCTCTGCGACGTTCAACTGCCGCGTGGACCGATCGAGGGCGAGGGTCACGCTTGGACTGATCGGGACGGACAGTCGGAGCGTGAACCGATCGGACACTCCTTGGCGTTGTTCGTGGCTTTGGTCTACGCTTGGCATTGGTCTCGGTGAGGAAGGAAATTCGCTCGTTGAATGAGATTGACGGAAAAAAAAATCTAAGTTCACCTCATCTCGAGTTCTCTGCGACGTGCAACCGCCGCGTGGACCCATCGAGGGCGAGGCTCACGCGTGGACCGATCGAGACGCACAGTCGGGGCGTGGACCGATCGGACACTTCTTGGCGTTGTCCGTGGCTTTGGTCTACGCTTCGCATTGGCCTCGGTGAGGAAGGAAATTCACTCGTTGAACGAGACCGTCGAAAAAAAAAAATTTTAAGTTCACCTCGTCGCGAGTTCACTGGGACGTTCAACTGCCGCGTGGATCGATCGAGGGCGAGGATCACGCGTGGACCGATCGAGACGGACAGTCGGGGCGTGGACCGATCGGACACTCCTTGGCGTTGTTCGTGGCTTTGGTCTATGCGTGGCATTGGTCTCGGTGAGGAAGGAAATTAGCTCGTTGAACGCGACTGACAAAAATAAATAAATATATAAATTCTAAGTTCACCTCGTCTCGCGTTCTCTGCGACGTTCAACTGCCGCGTGGACCGATCGAGCGCGAGGCTCACGCGTGGACCGATCGAGAGCGAGGCTCACGCGTGGACCGATCGAGACGGACAGTCGGGGCGTGGCGCGATCGGACACGCCTTGGCTTTGTTCGTGGCTTTGGTCTACGCTTGGCATTGGTTTCGGTGAGGAAGGAAATTCGCTCGTTGAACGAGACTGACGAAAAAAAAAATTCTAAGTTCACCTCGTCTCAAGTTCTCTGCGGCGTTCAACTGCCGCGTGAACCGATCGAGAGCGAGGCTCACGCGTGGACCGATCGAGACGGACAGTCGGGGCGTGGCCCCATCGGACACGCCTTGGCTCTGTGCGTGGCTTTTGTCAACGCTTGGCATTGGTCTCGGTGAGGAAGGAAACTCGCTCGTTTACGGAGACTGACGAAAAAAAAAAATTCTAAGTGCACCTCGTCTCGTGTTCTCTGCGACGGTCAACTGCCGCGTGGACCGATCGAGCGCGAGGCTCCCGCGTGGACCGATCGAGACGGATAGTCGGGGCGTAGACCGATCGGTCACTCCTTGGCGTTGTTCATGGCTTTGGTCTACGCTTGGCATTGGTCTCGGTGAGAAGAAAATTCGATCGTTGAACGAGGTAGACGAAAAAAAAATTCTAAATTCACCTCGTGTGGATTTCACTGCGACGTTCAACTGCCGCGTGGACCGATCGAGGGCGAGGCTCACGCGTGGACCGATCGAGACGCACAGTCGGGGCGTGGACCGATCGGACACTCCTTGGCGTTGTCCGTGGCTTTGGTCTACGCTTGGCATTGGTCTCGGTGAGGAAGGAAATTCACTCGTTGAACGAGGTAGACGAATAAAAAATTCTAAATTCACCTCGTGTGAATTTGACTGCGACGTTCAACTGCCGCGTGGACCGATTGAGCGCGAGGCTCACGCGTGGACCGATCGAGACGGACAGTCGGGGCGTGGACCGATCGGACACTTCTTGGCGTTGGTCGTGGCTTTGGTCTACGCTTGGCATTGGTCTCGGTGAGGAAGGAAAGTCGGTCGTTGAACGAGATTGTCGAAAAGAAAAAAATCTAAGTTCACCTCGTCTCGTGTTCTCTGCGACGTTCAACTACCGCGTGGACCGATCGAGCGCGAGGCTCACGCGTGGACCGATCGAGACGGATAGTCAGGGCGTGGATCCATCGGTAACTCCTTGGCGTTGTTCGTGACTTTGGTCTACGCTTGACATTGGTCTCGGTGAGGAAGGAAATTAGCTCGATGAACGCGACTGACAAAAAAAATAAATAAATTCTAAGTTCACCTCGTCTCGCGTTCTCTGCGACCTTCAACTGCCGCGTGGACCGATCGAGGGCGAGGCTCACGCGTGGACCGATTGAGACGCACAGTCGGGGCGTGGACCGATCGGACACTCCTTGGCGTTGTCCGTGGCTTTGGTCTACGCTTGGCATTGGTCTCGGTGAGGAAGGAAATTCACTCGTTGAACGAGGTAGACGAAAAAAAAATTCTAAATTCACCTCGTGTGGATTTCACTGCGACGTTCAACTGCCGCGTGGACCGATTGAGCGCGAGGCTCACGCGTGGACCGATCGAGACGGACAGTCGGGGCGTGGACCGATCGGACACTCCTTGGCGTTGTTCGTGGCTTAGGTCTACGCTTGGCATTGTACTCGGTGAGGAAGGAAATTCGCTCGTTGAATGAGATTGACGAAAAAAAAATTCTAAGTTCACCTCGTGTGGATTTCACTGCGACGTTCAACTGCCGCGTGGACCGATCGAGGGCGAGGCTCACGCGTGGACCGATCGAGACGCGCAGTCGGGGCGTGGACCGATCGGACACTCCTTGGCGTTGTCCGTGGCTTTGGTCTACGCTTGGCATTGGTCTCGGTGAGGAAGGAAATTCACTCGTTGAACGAGGTAGACGAAAAAAAAATTCTAAATTCACCTCGTGTGGATTTCACTGCGACGTTCAACTGCCGCGTGGACCGATTGAGCGCGAGGCTCACGCGTGGACCGATCGAGACGGACAGTCGGGGCGTGGACCGATCGGACACTTCTTGGCGTTGTTCGTGGCTTTGGTCTACGCTTGGCATTCGTCTCGGTGAGCGAGGAAATTCGCTCGTTGAACGAGACTGTCGAAAAAAAAAATTCTAAGTTCACCTCGTCGCGAGTTCTCTGCGACGTTCAACTGCCGCGTGGACCGATCGAGGGCGAGGCTCACACGTGGACCGATCGAGACGGACAGTCGGGGCGTGGACCGATCGGACACTCCTTGGCGTTGTCCGTGGCTTTGGCCTACGCTTGGCATTGGTCTCGGTGAGGAAGGAAGTTCGGTCGTTGAACGAGACCGTCGAAAAAAAAAATTCTAAGTTCACCTCGTCGCGAGTTCACTGCGACGTTCAACTGCCGCGTGAACCGATCGAGCTCGAGTCCCACGGGTGGACCGATCGGGACGGACAGTCGGGGCGTGGCCCGATCGAACACACCTTGGCGTTGTTCGTGGCTTAGGTCTACGCTTGGCATTGGTCTCGGTGAGGAAGGAATCTCGCTCGTTGAGGGAGACTGACGAAAAAAAAATCGAAGTTCACTTCGTCTCGTGTTCTCTGAGACGTTCGACTGCCGCGTGGACCGATCGAGGGCGAAGCTCAGGCGTGGACCGATCGAGACGGACAGTCGGGGCGTGGACCGATCGGACACTCCTTGGCGTTGTTCATGGCCTTGGTCTACGCTTGGCATTGTTCTCGGTGAGGAAGGAAAGTCGGTCGTTGAGGGAGACTGACGAAAAAAAAAATCGAAGTTCACTTCGTCTCGTGTTCTCTGCGACGTTCAACTGCCGCGTGGACCGATCGAGGGCGAGGGTCACGCTTGGACTGGTCGGGACGGACAGTCGGAGCGTGAACCGATCGGACACTCCTTGGCGTTGTTCGTGGCTTTGGTCTACGCTTGGCATTGGTCTCGGTGAGGAAGGAAAGTCGGTCGTTGAACGAGATTGTCGAAAAGAAAAAAATCTAAGTTCACCTCGTCTCGTGTTCTCTGCGACGTTCAACTGCCGCGTGGATCGATCGAGGGCGAGGCTCACGCGTGGACCGATCGGGACGGACAGTCGGGGCGTGGACCGATCGGACACTCCTTGGCGTTGTTCGTGGCTTTGGTCTACGCTTGGCATTGGTCTCGGTGAGGAAGGAAAGTCGGTCGTTGAGGGAGACTGACGAAAAAAAAAATCGAAGTTCACTTCGTCTCGTGTTCTCTGCGACGTTCAACTGCCGCGTGGACCGATCGAGGGCGAGGGTCACGCTTGGACTGATCGGGACGGACAGTCGGAGCGTGAACCGATCGGACACTCCTTGGCGTTGTTCGTGGCTTTGGTCTACGCTTGGCATTGGTCTCGGTGAGGAAGGAAAGTCGGTCGTTGAACGAGATTGTCGAAAAGAAAAAAATCTAAGTTCACCTCGTCTCGTGTTCTCTGCGACTTCAACTACCGCGTGGACCGATCGAGCGCGAGGCTCACGCGTGGACCGATCGAGACGGATAGTCAGGGCGTGGATCCATCGGTAACTCCTTGGCGTTGTTCGTGACTTTGGTCTACGCTTGACATTGGTCTCGGTGAGGAAGGAAATTAGCTCGATGAACGCGACTGACAAAAAAAATAAATAAATTCTAAGTTCACCTCGTCTCGCGTTCTCTGCGACCTTCAACTGCCGCGTGAACCGATAAAGCTCGAGTCCCACGCGTGGACCGATCGGGTCGGACAGTCGGGGCGTGGCCCGATCGAACACACGTTGGCGTTGTTCGTGGCTTTGGTCTACACTTGGCATTGGTCTCGGTGAGGTAGGAAACTCGCTCGTTGAGGGAGACTGACGAAAAAAAAAATCGAAGTTCACTTCGTCTCGTATTCTCTGCGACGTTCAACTGCCGCGTGGATCGATCGAGGGCGAGGATCACGCGTGGACCGATCGAGACGGACAGTCGGGGCGTGGACCGATCGGACACTCCTTGGCGTTGTTCGTGGCTTTGGTCTACGCTTGGCATTGTACTCGGTGAGGAAGGAAATTCGCTCGTTGAATGAGATTGACGGAAAACAAAATTCTAAGTTCACCTCATCTCGAGTTCTCTGCGACGTTCAACTGCCGCGTGGACCGATCGAGGGCGAGGCTCACGCGTGGACCGATCGAGACGGACAGTCGGGGCGTGGACCGATCGGACACTCCTTGGCGTTGTCCGTGGCTTTGGCCTACGCTTGGCATTGGTCTCGGTGCGGAAGGAAATTCGCTCGTTGAACGAGACCGTCGAAAAAAAAAATTCTAAGTTCACCTCGTCGCGAGTTCACTGCGACGTTCAACCGCCGGGTGGACCGATCGAGTGCGAGGCTCACGCGTGGACCGATCGAGACGGACAGTCGGGGCGTGGACCGATCGGACACTCCTTGGCGTTGTTCGTTGCTTTGGTCAACGCTTCGCATTGGTCTCGGTGAGGAAGGAAATTAGCTCGATGAACGCGACTGACAAAACAATAAATAAATTCTAAGTTCACCTCGTCTCGCGTTCTCTGCTACGTTCAACTGCCGCGTGGACCGATCGAGCGCGAGGCTCACGCGTGGACCGATCGAGACGGATAGTCGGGGCGTGGATTGATCGGTAACTCCTTGGCGTTGTTCGTGGCTTTGGTCTACGCTTGACATTGGTCTCGGTGAGGAAGGAAATTCGCTCGTTGAACGCGACTGACGAAAAACAAAAATTCTAAGTTCACCTCGTCTCAAGTTCTCTGCGACGTTCAACTGCCGCGTGAACCGATCGAGAGCGAGGCTCACGCGTGGACCGATCGAGACGGACAGTCGGGGCGTGGACCGATCGGAGACTCCTTGGCGTTGTTCGTGGCTTTGGTCTACGCTTGGCATTGTACTCGGTGAGGAAGGAAATTCGCTCGTTGAATGAGATTGACGGAAAAAAAAATTCTAAGTTCACCTCATCTCGAGTTCTCTGCGACGTTCAACTGCCGCGTGGACCGATCGAGACGGACACTCGGGGCGTGGCGCGATCGGATACGCCTTGGCTTTGTTCGTGGCTTTGGTCTGCGCTTGGCGTTGGTTTCGGTGAGGAAGGAAATTCGCTCGTTGAACGAGACTGACGAAAAAAAAAAATCTAAGTTCACCTCGTCTCGAGTTCTCTGCGACGTTCAACTGCCGCGTGAACTGATCGAGAGCGAGGCTCACGCATGGACCGATCGAGACGGACAGTCGGGGCGTGGCCCCATCGGACACGCCTTGGCTTTGTGCGTGGCTTTTGTCAACGCTTGGCATTGGTCTCGGTGAGGAAGGAAACTCGCTCGTTGAAGGAGACTGACGAAAAAAAAAATTCTAAGTTCACCTCGACTCGTGTTCTCTGCGACGGTCAACTGCCGCGTGGACCGATCGAGCGCGAGGCTCACGCGTGGACCGATCGAGACGGACAGTCGGGGCGTGGACCGATCGGTCACTCCTTGGCGTTGTTCATGGCTTTGGTCTACGCTTGGCATTGGTCTCGGTGAGGAAGGAAATTCGCTCGTTGATCGAGATTGACGAAAAAAAAAAATAATAATCCTAGTTCACCTCGTCTCGCGCTCTCTGCGACGTTCAACTGCCGCGTGGACCGATGGAGCGCGAGTCCCACGCGTGGACCGATCGGGACGGACAGTCGGGGCGTGGACCGATCGGACACTCCTTGGCGTTGTTCGTAGCTTTGGTCTACGCTAGGCATTAGTCTCGGTGAGGAAGGAAAGTCGGTCGTTGAACGAGGTTGACGAAAAAAAAAAATTCTAAGTTCACCTTGTCTCGATTTCACTGCGACGTTCAACTGCCGCGTGGACCGATGGAGCGCGAGGCTCACGCGTGGACCGATCGAGACGGACAGTCGGGGCGTGGACCGATCGGACACTCCTTGGCGATGTTCATGGCTTTGGTCTACGCTTGGCATTGGTCTCGGTGAGAAGAAAATTCGATCGTTGAACGAGATAGACGAAAAAAAATTCTAAGTTCACCTCGTGTGGATTTCACTGCGACGTTCAACTGCCGCGTGGACCGATTGAGCGCGAGGCTCACGCGTGGACCGATCGAGACGGACAGTCGGGGCGTGGACCGATCGGAGACTCCTTGGCGTTGTTCGTGGCTTCGGTCTACGCTTGGCATTGGACTCGGTGAGGAAGGAAATTCGCTCGTTGAACGAGATAGACGAAAAAAAAAAATTCTAAGTTCACCTCGTCTCGAGTTCTCTGCGACGTTCAACTGCCGCGTGGACCGATCGAGCGCGAGGCTCAAGCGTGGACCGATTGAGACGGACAGTCGGGGCGTGGACCAATCGGACACACCTTGGCCTTGTTCATGGCTTTGGTCCACGCTTGGCATTGGTCTCGTTGATGAAGGAAATTCGCTCGTTGAACGAGACGGACGAACAAAAAATCTAAGTTCACCTCGTGTCCAGTTCTCTACGACGTTCACCTGCCGCGTGGATCGATCGAGCGCGAGGCTCACGCGTGGACCGATCGAGACGGTCAGTCGGGGCGTGGACCGATCGGACACTCCTTGGCGTTGTTCGTGGCTTTGGTCTACGCTTGGCATTGGTCTCGGTGAGGATGAAATTCGCTCGTTGAACGAGACTGACAAAAAATAATAATTTCTAAGTTCACCTCGTCTCGCGTTCTGTGCGACGTTCACCTGCCGCGTGGACCGATCGAGCGCGAGTCCCACGCGTGGACCGATCGGGACGGACAGTCGGGGCGTGGACCGATCGGACACTCCTTGGCGTTGTTCGTAGCTTTGCTCTACGCTTGGCATTGGTCTCGGTGAGGAAGGAAAGTCGGTCGTTGAACGAGGTTGACGAAAAAAAAAATTCTAAGTTCACCTTGTCTCGATTTCACTGCGACGTTCAACTGCCGCGTGGACCGATGGAGCGCGAGGCTCACGCGTGGACCGATCGAGACGGACAGTCGGGGCGTGGACCGGTCGGACACTCCTTGGCGATGTTCATGGCTTTGGTCTACGCTTGGCATTGGTCTCGGTGAGAAGAAAATTCGATCGTTGAACGAGATAGACGAAAAAAAAATTCTAAGTTCACCTCGTGTGGATTTCACTGCGACGTTCAACTGCCGCGTGGACCGATTGAGCGCGAGGCTCACGCGTGGACCGATCGAGACGGACAGTCGGGGCGTGGACCGATCGGACACTCCTTGGCGTTGTTCGTGGCTTCGGTCTACGCTTGGCATTGGTCTCGCTGAGGAAGGAAATTCGCTCGTTGAACGAGGTAGACGAAAAAAAAAATTCTAAGTTCACCTCGTCTCGAGTTCTCTGCGACGTTCAACTGCCGCGTGGACCGATCGAGCGCGAGGCTCAAGCGTGGACCGATTGAGACGGACAGTCGGGGCGTGGCCCCATCGGACACGCCTTGGCTCTGTGCGTGGCTTTTGTCAACGCTTGGCATTGGTCTCGGTGAGGAAGGAAACTCGCTCGTTTACGGAGACTGACGAAAAAAAAAATTCTAAGTTCACCTCGTCTCGTGTTCTCTGCGACGGTCAACTGCCGCGTGGACCGATCGAGCGTGAGGCTCACGCGTGGACCGATCGAGACGGATAGTCGGGGCGTGGACCGATCGGTCACTCCTTGGCGTTGTTCATGGCTTTGGTCTACGCTTGGCATTGGTCTCGGTGAGAAGATAATTCGATCGTTGAACGAGATAGACGAAAAAAAAATTCTAAGTTCACCTCTCGTGGATTTCACTGCGACGTTCAACTGTCGCGTGGACCGATTGAGCGCGAGGCTCACGCGTGGACCGATCGAGACGGACAGTCGGGGCGTGGACCGATCGGACACTCCTTGGCGTTGTTCGTGGCTTTGGTCTACGCTTGGCATTGTACTCGGTGAGGAAGGAAATTCGCTCGTTGAATGAGATTGACGGAAAAAAAAAATCTAAGTTCACCTCATCTCGAGTTCTCTGCGACGTGCAACCGCCGCGTGGACCGATCGAGGGCGAGGCTCACGCGTGGACCGATCGAGACGCACAGTCGGGGCGTGGACCGATCGGACACTTCTTGGCGTTGTCCGTGGCTTTGGTCTACGCTTCGCATTGGCCTCGGTGAGGAAGGAAATTCACTCGTTGAACGAGACCGTCGAAAAAAAAAATTTTAAGTTCACCTCGTCGCGAGTTCACTGGGACGTTCAACTGCCGCGTGGATCGATCGAGGGCGAGGATCACGCGTGGACCGATCGAGACGGACAGTCGGGGCGTGGACCGATCGGACACTCCTTGGCGTTGTTCGTGGCTTTGGTCTATGCGTGGCATTGGTCTCGGTGAGGAAGGAAATTCGCTCGTTGAACGCGACTGACAAAAATAAATAAATATATAAATTCTAAGTTCACCTCGTCTCGCGTTCTCTGCGACGTTCAACTGCCGCGTGGACCGATGGAGCGCGAGGCTCACGCGTGGACCGATCGAGACGGACAGTCGGGGCGTGGACCGATCGGACACTCCTTGGCGATGTTCATGGCTTTGGTCGACGCTTGGCATTGGTCTCGGTGAGAAGAAAATTCGATCGTTGAACGAGATAGAAGAAGAAAAAAATTCTAAGTTCACCTCGTGTGGATTTCACTGCGACGTTCAACTGCCGCGTGGACCGATTGAGCGCGAGGCTCACGCGTGGACCGATCGAGACGGGCAGTCGGGGCGTGGACCGATCGGAGACTCCTTGGCGTTGTTCGTGGCTTCGGTCTACGCTTGGCATTGGTCTCGGTGAGGATGAAATTCGCTCGTTGAACGAGACTGACAAAAAAAAATAATTTCTAAGTTCACCTCGTCTCGCGTTCTGTGCGACGTTCAACTGCCGCGTGGACCGATCGAGCGCGAGTCCCACGCGTGGACCGATCGGGACGGACAGTCGGGGCGTGGACCGATCGGACACTCCTTGGCGTTGTTCGTAGCTTTGGTCTACGCTCGGCATTGGTCTAGGTGAGGAAGGAAAGTCGGTCGTTGAACGAGGTTGACGAAAAAAAAATTCTAAGATCACCTCGTCTCGAGTTCTCTGCGACGTTCAACTGCCGCGTGGACCGATCGAGCGCGAGGCTCAAGCGTGGACCGATTGAGACGGACAGTCGGGGCGTGGCCCCATCGGACACGCCTTGGCTCTGTGCGTGGCTTTTGTCAACGCTTGGCATTGGTCTCGGTGAGGAAGGAAACTCGCTCGTTTACGGAGACTGACGAAAAAAAAAATTCTAAGTTCACCTCGTCTCGTGTTCTCTGCGACGGTCAACTGCCGCGTGGACCGATCGAGCGTGAGGCTCACGCGTGGACCGATCGAGACGGATAGTCGGGGCGTGGACCGATCGGTCACTCCTTGGCGTTGTTCATGGCTTTGGTCTACGCTTGGCATTGGTCTCGGTGAGAAGAAAATTCGATCGTTGAACGAGATAGACGAAAAAAAAATTCTAAGTTCACCTCTCGTGGATTTCACTGCGACGTTCAACTGCCGCGTGGACCGATTGAGCGCGAGGCTCACGCGTGGACCGATCGAGACGGACAGTCGGGGCATGGACCGATCGGACACTCCTTGGCGTTGTTCGTGGCTTTGGTCTACGCTTGGCATTGTACTCGGTGAGGAAGGAAATTCGCTCGTTGAATGAGATTGACGGAAAAAAAAAATCTAAGTTCACCTCATCTCGAGTTCTCTGCGACGTGCAACCGCCGCGTGGACCGATCGAGGGCGAGGCTCACGCGTGGACCGATCGAGACGCACAGTCGGGGCGTGGACCGATCGGACACTTCTTGGCGTTGTCCGTGGCTTTGGTCTACGCTTCGCATTGGCCTCGGTGAGGAAGGAAATTCACTCGTTGAACGAGACCGTCGAAAAAAAAAAATTTTAAGTTCACCTCGTCGCGAGTTCACTGGGACGTTCAACTGCCGCGTGGATCGATCGAGGGCGAGGATCACGCGTGGACCGATCGAGACGGACAGTCGGGGCGTGGACCGATCGGACACTCCTTGGCGTTGTTCGTGGCTTTGGTCTATGCGTGGCATTGGTCTCGGTGAGGAAGGAAATTAGCTCGTTGAACGCGACTGACAAAAATAAATAAATATATAAATTCTAAGTTCACCTCGTCTCGCGTTCTCTGCGACGTTCAACTGCCGCGTGGACCGATCGAGCGCGAGGCTCACGCGTGGACCGATCGAGAGCGAGGCTCACGCGTGGACCGATCGAGACGGACAGTCGGGGCGTGGCGCGATCGGACACGCCTTGGCTTTGTTCGTGGCTTTGGTCTACGCTTGGCATTGGTTTCGGTGAGGAAGGAAATTCGCTCGTTGAACGAGACTGACGAAAAAAAAAATTCTAAGTTCACCTCGTCTCAAGTTCTCTGCGGCGTTCAACTGCCGCGTGAACCGATCGAGAGCGAGGCTCACGCGTGGACCGATCGAGACGGACAGTCGGGGCGTGGCCCCATCGGACACGCCTTGGCTCTGTGCGTGGCTTTTGTCAACGCTTGGCATTGGTCTCGGTGAGGAAGGAAACTCGCTCGTTTACGGAGACTGACGAAAAAAAAAAAATTCTAAGTGCACCTCGTCTCGTGTTCTCTGCGACGGTCAACTGCCGCGTGGACCGATCGAGCGCGAGGCTCCCGCGTGGACCGATCGAGACGGATAGTCGGGGCGTGGACCGATCGGTCACTCCTTCGCGTTGTTCATGGCTTTGGTCTACGCTTGGCATTGGTCTCCGTGAGAAGAAAATTCGATCGTTGAACGAGGTAGACGAAAAAAAAATTCTAAATTCACCTCGTGTGGATTTCACTGCGACGTTCAACTGCCGCGTGGACCGATCGAGGGCGAGGCTCACGCGTGGACCGATCGAGACGCACAGTCGGGGCGTGGACCGATCGGACACTCCTTGGCGTTGTCCGTGGCTTTGGTCTACGCTTGGCATTGGTCTCGGTGAGGAAGGAAATTCACTCGTTGAACGAGGTAGACGAAAAAAAAATTCTAAATTCACCTCGTGTGGATTTCACTGCGACGTTCAACTGCCGCGTGGACCGATTGAGCGCGAGGCTCACGCGTGGACCGATCGAGACGGACAGTCGGGGCGTGGACCGATCGGACACTTCTTGGCGTTGTTCGTGGCTTTGGTCTACGCTTGGCATTGGTCTCGGTGAGGAAGGAAAGTCGGTCGTTGAACGAGATTGTCGAAAAGAAAAAAATCTAAGTTCACCTCGTCTCGTGTTCTCTGCGAAGTTCAACTACCGCGTGGACCGATCGAGCGCGAGGCTCACGCGTGGACCGATCGAGACGGATAGTCAGGGCGTGGATCCATCGGTAACTCCTTGGCGTTGTTCGTGACTTTGGTCTACGCTTGACATTGGTCTCGGTGAGGAAGGAAATTAGCTCGATGAACGCGACTGACAAAAAAAATAAATAAATTCTAAGTTCACCTCGTCTCGCGTTCTCTGCGACCTTCAACTGCCGCGTGGACCGATCGAGGGCGAGGCTCACGCGTGGACCGATTGAGACGCACAGTCGGGGCGTGGACCGATCGGACACTCCTTGGCGTTGTCCGTGGCTTTGGTCTACGCTTGGCATTGGTCTCGGTGAGGAAGGAAATTCACTCGTTGAACGAGGTAGACGAAAAAAAAATTCTAAATTCACCTCGTGTGGATTTCACTGCGACGTTCAACTGCCGCGTGGACCGATTGAGCGCGAGGCTCACGCGTGGACCCATCGAGACGGACAGTCGGGGCGTGGACCGATCGGACACTCCTTGGCGTTGTTCGTGGCTTAGGTCTACGCTTGGCATTGTACTCGGTGAGGAAGGAAATTCGCTCGTTGAATGAGATTGACGAAAAAAAAATTCTAAGTTCACCTCGTGTGGATTTCACTGCGACGTTCAACTGCCGCGTGGACCGATCGAGGGCGAGGCTCACGCGTGGACCGATCGAGACGCACAGTCGGGGCGTGGACCGATCGGACACTCCTTGGCGTTGTCCGTGGCTTTGGTCTACGCTTGGCATTGGTCTCGGTGAGGAAGGAAATTCACTCGTTGAACGAGGTAGACGAAAAAAAAATTCTAAATTCACCTCGTGTGGATTTCACTGCGACGTTCAACTGCCGCGTGGACCGATTGAGCGCGAGGCTCACGCGTGGACCGATCGAGACGGACAGTCGGGGCGTGGACCGATCGGACACTTCTTGGCGTTGTTCGTGGCTTTGGTCTACGCTTGGCATTCGTCTCGGTGAGCGAGGAAATTCGCTCGTTGAACGAGACTGTCGAAAAAAAAAATTCTAAGTTCACCTCGTCGCGAGTTCTCTGCGACGTTCAACTGCCGCGTGGACCGATCGAGGGCGAGGCTCACACGTGGACCGATCGAGACGGACAGTCGGGGCGTGGACCGATCGGACACTCCTTGGCGTTGTCCGTGGCTTTGGCCTACGCTTGGCATTGGTCTCGGTGAGGAAGGAAGTTCGGTCGTTGAACGAGACCGTCGAAAAAAAAAATTCTAAGTTCACCTCGTCGCGAGTTCACTGCGACGTTCAACTGCCGCGTGAACCGATCGAGCTCGAGTCCCACGGGTGGACCGATCGGGACGGACAGTCGGGGCGTGGCCCGATCGAACACACCTTGGCGTTGTTCGTGGCTTTGGTCTACGCTTGGCATTGGTCTCGGTGAGGAAGGAATCTCGCTCGTTGAGGGAGACTGACGAAAAAAAAATCGAAGTTCACTTCGTCTCGTGTTCTCTGAGACGTTCGACTGCCGCGTGGACCGATCGAGGGCGAAGCTCAGGCGGGGACCGATCGAGACGGACAGTCGGGGCGTGGACCGATCGGACACTCCTTGGCGTTGTTCATGGCCTTGGTCTACGCTTGGCATTGTTCTCGGTGAGGAAGGAAAGTCGGTCGTTGAGGGAGACTGACGAAAAAAAAAATCGAAGTTCACTTCGTCTCGTGTTCTCTGCGACGTTCAACTGCCGCGTGGACCGATCGAGGGCGAGGGTCACGCTTGGACTGGTCGGGACGGACAGTCGGGGCGTGGACCGATCGGACACTCCTTGGCGTTGTTCGTGGCTTTGGTCTACGCTTGGCATTGGTCTCGGTGAGGAAGAAAAGTCGGTCGTTGAACGAGGTTGACGAAAACAAAAAAGTTCTAAGTTCACCTCATCTCGAGTTCTCTGCGACGTACAACTGCCGCGTGGACCGATCGAGGGCGAGGCTCACGCGTGGACCGATCGAGACGGATAGTCGGGGCGTGGACCGATCGGTCACTCCTTGGCGTTGTTCATGGCTTTGGTCTACGCTTGGCATTGGTCTCGGTGAGAAGAAAATTCGATCGTTGAACGAGATAGACGAAAAAAAAATTCTAAGTTCACCTCTCGTGGATTTCACTGCGACGTTCAACTGCCGCGTGGACCGATTGAGCGCGAGGCTCACGCGTGGACCGATCGAGACGGACAGTCGGGGCATGGACCGATCGGACACTCCTTGGCGTTGTTCGTGGCTTTGGTCTACGCTTGGCATTGTACTCGGTGAGGAAGGAAATTCGCTCGTTGAATGAGATTGACGGAAAAAAAAAATCTAAGTTCACCTCATCTCGAGTTCTCTGCGACGTGCAACCGCCGCGTGGACCGATCGAGGGCGAGGCTCACGCGTGGACCGATCGAGACGCACAGTCGGGGCGTGGACCGATCGGACACTTCTTGGCGTTGTCCGTGGCTTTGGTCTACGCTTCGCATTGGCCTCGGTGAGGAAGGAAATTCACTCGTTGAACGAGACCGTCGAAAAAAAAAAATTTTAAGTTCACCTCGTCGCGAGTTCACTGGGACGTTCAACTGCCGCGTGGATCGATCGAGGGCGAGGATCACGCGTGGACCGATCGAGACGGACAGTCGGGGCGTGGACCGATCGGACACTCCTTGGCGTTGTTCGTGGCTTTGGTCTATGCGTGGCATTGGTCTCGGTGAGGAAGGAAATTAGCTCGTTGAACGCGACTGACAAAAATAAATAAATATATAAATTCTAAGTTCACCTCGTCTCGCGTTCTCTGCGACGTTCAACTGCCGCGTGGACCGATCGAGCGCGAGGCTCACGCGTGGACCGATCGAGAGCGAGGCTCACGCGTGGACCGATCGAGACGGACAGTCGGGGCGTGGCGCGATCGGACACGCCTTGGCTTTGTTCGTGGCTTTGGTCTACGCTTGGCATTGGTTTTGGTGAGGAAGGAAATTCGCTCGTTGAACGAGACTGACGAAAAAAAAAATTCTAAGTTCACCTCGTCTCAAGTTCTCTGCGGCGTTCAACTGCCGCGTGAACCGATCGAGAGCGAGGCTCACGCGTGGACCGATCGAGACGGACAGTCGGGGCGTGGCCCCATCGGACACGCCTTGGCTCTGTGCGTGGCTTTTGTCAACGCTTGGCATTGGTCTCGGTGAGGAAGGAAACTCGCTCGTTTACGGAGACTGACGAAAAAAAAAAAATTCTAAGTGCACCTCGTCTCGTGTTCTCTGCGACGGTCAACTGCCGCGTGGACCGATCGAGCGCGAGGCTCCCGCGTGGACCGATCGAGACGGATAGTCGGGGCGTGGACCGATCGGTCACTCCTTGGCGTTGTTCATGGCTTTGGTCTACGCTTGGCATTGGTCTCGGTGAGAAGAAAATTCGATCGTTGAACGAGGTAGACGAAAAAAAAATTCTAAATTCACCTCGTGTGGATTTCACTGCGACGTTCAACTGCCGCGTGGACCGATCGAGGGCGAGGCTCACGCGTGGACCGATCGAGACGCACAGTCGGGGCGTGGACCGATCGGACACTCCTTGGCGTTGTCCGTGGCTTTGGTCTACGCTTGGCATTGGTCTCGGTGAGGAAGGAAATTCACTCGTTGAACGAGGTAGACGAAAAAAAAATTCTAAATTCACCTCGTGTGGATTTCACTGCGACGTTCAACTGCCGCGTGGACCTATTGAGCGCGAGGCTCACGCGTGGACCGATCGAGACGGACAGTCGGGGCGTGGACCGATCGGACACTTCTTGGCGTTGTTCGTGGCTTTGGTCTACGCTTGGCATTGGTCTCGGTGAGGAAGGAAAGTCGGTCGTTGAACGAGATTGTCGAAAAGAAAAAAATCTAAGTTCACCTCGTCTCGTGTTCTCTGCGACGTTCAACTACCGCGTGGACCGATCGAGCGCGAGGCTCACGCGTGGACCGATCGAGACGGATAGTCAGGGCGTGGATCCATCGGTAACTCCTTGGCGTTGTTCGTGACTTTGGTCTACGCTTGACATTGGTCTCGGTGAGGAAGGAAATTAGCTCGATGAACGCGACTGACAAAAAAAATAAATAAATTCTAAGTTCACCTCGTCTCGCGTTCTCTGCGACCTTCAACTGCCGCGTGGACCGATCGAGGGCGAGGCTCACGCGTGGACCGATTGAGACGCACAGTCGGGGCGTGGACCGATCGGACACTCCTTGGCGTTGTCCGTGGCTTTGGTCTACGCTTGGCATTGGTCTCGGTGAGGAAGGAAATTCACTCGTTGAACGAGGTAGACGAAAAAAAAATTCTAAATTCACCTCGTGTGGATTTCACTGCGACGTTCAACTGCCGCGTGGACCGATTGAGCGCGAGGCTCACGCGTGGACCCATCGAGACGGACAGTCGGGGCGTGGACCGATCGGACACTCCTTGGCGTTGTTCGTGGCTTAGGTCTACGCTTGGCATTGTACTCGGTGAGGAAGGAAATTCGCTCGTTGAATGAGATTGACGAAAAAAAAATTCTAAGTTCACCTCGTGTGGATTTCACTGCGACGTTCAACTGCCGCGTGGACCGATCGAGGGCGAGGCTCACGCGTGGACCGATCGAGACGCACAGTCGGGGCGTGGACCGATCGGACACTCCTTGGCGTTGTCCGTGGCTTTGGTCTACGCTTGGCATTGGTCTCGGTGAGGAAGGAAATTCACTCGTTGAACGAGGTAGACGAAAAAAAAATTCTAAATTCACCTCGTGTGGATTTCACTGCGACGTTCAACTGCCGCGTGGACCGATTGAGCGCGAGGCTCACGCGTGGACCGATCGAGACGGACAGTCGGGGCGTGGACCGATCGGACACTTCTTGGCGTTGTTCGTGGCTTTGGTCTACGCTTGGCATTCGTCTCGGTGAGCGAGGAAATTCGCTCGTTGAACGAGACTGTCGAAAAAAAAAATTCTAAGTTCACCTCGTCGCGAGTTCTCTGCGACGTTCAACTGCCGCGTGGACCGATCGAGGGCGAGGCTCACACGTGGACCGATCGAGACGGACAGTCGGGGCGTGGACCGATCGGACACTCCTTGGCGTTGTCCGTGGCTTTGGCCTACGCTTGGCATTGGTCTCGGTGAGGAAGGAAGTTCGGTCGTTGAACGAGACCGTCGAAAAAAAAAATTCTAAGTTCACCTCGTCGCGAGTTCACTGCGACGTTCAACTGCCGCGTGAACCGATCGAGCTCGAGTCCCACGGGTGGACCGATCGGGACGGACAGTCGGGGCGTGGCCCGATCGAACACACCTTGGCGTTGTTCGTGGCTTTGGTCTACGCTTGGCATTGGTCTCGGTGAGGAAGGAATCTCGCTCGTTGAGGGAGACTGACGAAAAAAAAATCGAAGTTCACTTCGTCTCGTGTTCTCTGAGACGTTCGACTGCCGCGTGGACCGATCGAGGGCGAAGCTCAGGCGTGGACCGATCGAGACGGACAGTCGGGGCGTGGACCGATCGGACACTCCTTGGCGTTGTTCATGGCCTTGGTCTACGCTTGGCATTGTTCTCGGTGAGGAAGGAAAGTCGGTCGTTGAGGGAGACTGACGAAAAAAAAAATCGAAGTTCACTTCGTCTCGTGTTCTCTGCGACGTTCAACTGCCGCGTGGACCGATCGAGGGCGAGGGTCACGCTTGGACTGGTCGGGACGGACAGTCGGGGCGTGGACCGATCGGACACTCCTTGGCGTTGTTCGTGGCTTTGGTCTACGCTTGTCATTGGTCTCGGTGAGGAAGAAAAGTCGGTCGTTGAACGAGGTTGACGAAAACAAAAAAGTTCTAAGTTCACCTCATCTCGAGTTCTCTGCGACGTACAACTGCCGCGTGGACCGATCGAGGGCGAGGCTCACGCGTGGACCGATCGAGACGGACAGTCGGGGCGTGGGCCGATCGGACACTCCTTGGCGTTGTCCGTGGCTTTGGCCTACGCTTGGCATTGGTCTCGGTGAGGAAGGAAATTCGCTCGTTGAACGAGAGCGTCGAAAAAAAAAATTCTAAGTTCACCTCGTCGCGAGATCACTGTGACGTTCAACCGCCGCGTGGACCGATCGAGTGCGAGGCTCACGCGTGGACCGATCGAGACGGACAGTCGGGGCGTGGACCGATCGGACACTCCTTGGCGTTGTTCGTGGCTTTGGTCTACGCTTGGCATTGGTCTCGGTGAGGAAGGAAAGTCGGTCGTTGAGGGAGACTGACGAAAAAAAAAATCGAAGTTCACTTCGTCTCGTGTTCTCTGCGACGTTCAACTGCCGCGTGGACCGATCGAGGGCGAGGGTCACGCTTGGACTGATCGGGACGGACAGTCGGAGCGTGAACCGATCGGACACTCCTTGGCGTTGTTCGTGGCTTTGGTCTACGCTTGGCATTGGTCTCGGTGAGGAAGGAAAGTCGGTCGTTGAACGAGATTGTCGAAAAGAAAAAAATCTAAGTTCACCTCGTCTCGTGTTCTCTGCGACGTTCAACTACCGCGTGGACCGATCGAGCGCGAGGCTCACGCGTGGACCGATCGAGACGGATAGTCAGGGCGTGGATGCATCGGTAACTCCTTGGCGTTGTTCGTGACTTTGGTCTACGCTTGACATTGGTCTCGGTGAGGAAGGAAATTAGCTCGATGAACGCGACTGACAAAAAAAATAAATAAATTCTAAGTTCACCTCGTCTCGCGTTCTCTGCGACCTTCAACTGCCGCGTGAACCGATAAAGCTCGAGTCCCACGCGTGGACCGATCGGGTCGGACAGTCGGGGCGTGGCCCGATCGAACACACGTTGGCGTTGTTCGTGGCTTTGGTCTACACTTGGCATTGGTCTCGGTGAGGTAGGAAACTCGCTCGTTGAGGGAGACTGACGAAAAAAAAAATCGAAGTTCACTTCGTCTCGTATTCTCTGCGACGTTCAACTGCCGCGTGGATCGATCGAGGGCGAGGATCACGCGTGGACCGATCGGGACGGACAGTCGGGGCGTGGACCGATCGGACACTCCTTGGCGTTGTTCGTGGCTTTGGTCTACGCTTGGCATTGGTCTCGGAGAGGAAGAAAAGTCGGTCGTTGAACGAGGTTGACGAAAACAAAAAAATTCTAAGTTCACCTTGTCTGGATTTCACTGCGACGTTCAACTGCCGCGTGGACCGACCGAGGGCGAGGCTCACGCGTGGACCGATCGAGACGGACAGTCGGGGCGTGGACCGATCGGACACTCCTTGGCATTGGTGGTGGCTTTGGTCTACGCTTGGCATTGGTCTCGGTGAGGAAGGAAATTCGCTCGTTGAACGAGAGAGACGAAAAAAAAATTCTAAGTTCACCTCGTCTCGAGTTCTCTGCGACGTTCAACTGCCGCGTGGAACGATCGAGGGCGAGGCTCGCGCGTGGACCGACCGAGACGGACAGTCGGGGCGTGAACCGATCGGACACTCCTTGGCGTTGTTCGTGGCTTTGGTCTACGCTTGGCATTGGTTTCGGTGAGGAAGGAAATTCGATCGTTGAACGAGACTGTCGAAAAAAAAATTCTAAGTTCACCTCGTCACGTGTTCTCTGCGACGTTCAACTACCGCGTGGACCGATCGAGCGCGAGGCTCAAACGTGGACCGATCGAGACGGATAGTCGGGGCGTGGATCCATCGGTAACTCCTTGGCGTTGTTCGTGGCTTTGGTCTACGCTTGGCATTGGTCTCGGTGAGGAAGGAAATTCGCTCGTTGAACGAGATAGACGAAAAAAAAAATTCTAGGTTCACCTCGTCTCGAGTTCTCTGCGACGTTCAACTGCCGCGTGGACCGATCGAGGGCGAGGCTCACGCGTGGACCGATCGAGACGGACAGTCGGGGCGTGGATCGATCGGACACTCCTTGGCGTTGTTCGTGGCTTTGGTCTACGCTTGGCATTGGTTTCGTTGAGGAAGGAAACTCGCTCGTTGAGGGAGACTGACGAAAAAAAATCGAAGTTCACTTCGTCTCGTGTTCTCTGCGACGTTCAACTGCCGCGTGGACCGATCGAGGGCGAGGATCACGCGTGGACCGATCGAGATGTACAGTCGGGGCGTGGACCGATCGGACACTCCTTGGCGTTGTTCGTGGCTTTTGTCAACGCTTGGCATTGGTCTCGGTGAGGAAGGAAACTCGCTCGTTGAAGGAGACTGACGAAAAAAAAATTCTAAGTTCACCTCGTCTCGTGTTCTCTGCGACGGTCTACTACGCGTGGACCGATCGAGCGCGAGGCTCACGCGTGGACCGATCGAGACGGATAGTCGGGGCGTGGATCCATCGGTAACTCCTTGGCGTTGTTCGTGGCTTTGGTCTACGCTTGGCATTGGTCTCGGTGAGGAAAGAAATTCGCTCGTTGAACGAGACTGACAAAAAAAAATAATTTCTAAGTTCACCTCGTCTCGCGTTCTGTGCGACGTTCAACTGCCGCGTGGACCGATCGAGCGCGAGTCCCACGCGTGGACCGATCTGGACGGACAGTCGGGGCGTGGACCGATCGGACACTCCTTGGCGTTGTTCGTAGCTTTGGTCTACGCTTGGCATTAGTCTCGGTGAGGAAGGAAAGTCGGTCGTTGAACGAGGTTGACGAAAAAAAAAAATTCTAAGTTCACCTTGTCTCGATTTCACTGCGAAGTTCAACTGCCGCGTGGACCGATGGGGGCGCGAGGCTCACGCGTGGACCGATCGAGACGGACAGTCGGGGCGTGGACCGATCGGACACTTCTTGGCGTTGTTCGTGGCTTTGGTCTACGCTTGGCATTGGTCTCGGTGAGGAAGGAAAGTCGGTCGTTGAACGAGATTGTCGAAAAGAAAAAAATCTAAGTTCACCTCGTCTCGTGTTCTCTGCGACGTTCAACTACCGCGTGGACCGATCGAGCGCGAGGCTCACGCGTGGACCGATCGAGACGGATAGTCAGGGCGTGGATCCATCGGTAACTCCTTGGCGTTGTTCGTGACTTTGGTCTACGCTTGACATTGGTCTCGGTGAGGAAGGAAATTAGCTCGATGAACGCGACTGACAAAAAAAATAAATAAATTCTAAGTTCACCTCGTCTCGCGTTCTCTGCGACCTTCAACTGCCGCGTGGACCGATCGAGGGCGAGGCTCACGCGTGGACCGATTGAGACGCACAGTCGGGGCGTGGACCGATCGGACACTCCTTGGCGTTGTCCGTGGCTTTGGTCTACGCTTGGCATTGGTCTCGGTGAGGAAGGAAATTCACTCGTTGAACGAGGTAGACGAAAAAAAAATTCTAAATTCACCTCGTGTGGATTTCACTGCGACGTTCAACTGCCGCGTGGACCGATTGAGCGCGAGGCTCACGCGTGGACCCATCGAGACGGACAGTCGGGGCGTGGACCGATCGGACACTCCTTGGCGTTGTTCGTGGCTTAGGTCTACGCTTGGCATTGTACTCGGTGAGGAAGGAAATTCGCTCGTTGAATGAGATTGACGAAAAAAAAATTCTAAGTTCACCTCGTGTGGATTTCACTGCGACGTTCAACTGCCGCGTGGACCGATCGAGGGCGAGGCTCACGCGTGGACCGATCGAGACGCACAGTCGGGGCGTGGACCGATCGGACACTCCTTGGCGTTGTCCGTGGCTTTGGTCTACGCTTGGCATTGGTCTCGGTGAGGAAGGAAATTCACTCGTTGAACGAGGTAGACGAAAAAAAAATTCTAAATTCACCTCGTGTGGATTTCACTGCGACGTTCAACTGCCGCGTGGACCGATTGAGCGCGAGGCTCACGCGTGGACCGATCGAGACGGACAGTCGGGGCGTGGACCGATCGGACACTTCTTGGCGTTGTTCGTGGCTTTGGTCTACGCTTGGCATTCGTCTCGGTGAGCGAGGAAATTCGCTCGTTGAACGAGACTGTCGAAAAAAAAAATTCTAAGTTCACCTCGTCGCGAGTTCTCTGCGACGTTCAACTGCCGCGTGGACCGATCGAGGGCGAGGCTCACACGTGGACCGATCGAGACGGACAGTCGGGGCGTGGACCGATCGGACACTCCTTGGCGTTGTCCGTGGCTTTGGCCTACGCTTGGCATTGGTCTCGGTGAGGAAGGAAGTTCGGTCGTTGAACGAGACCGTCGAAAAAAAAAATTCTAAGTTCACCTCGTCGCGAGTTCACTGCGACGTTCAACTGCCGCGTGAACCGATCGAGCTCGAGTCCCACGGGTGGACCGATCGGGACGGACAGTCGGGGCGTGGCCCGATCGAACACACCTTGGCGTTGTTCGTGGCTTTGGTCTACGCTTGGCATTGGTCTCGGTGAGGAAGGAATCTCGCTCGTTGAGGGAGACTGACGAAAAAAAAATCGAAGTTCACTTCGTCTCGTGTTCTCTGAGACGTTCGACTGCCGCGTGGACCGATCGAGGGCGAAGCTCAGGCGTGGACCGATCGAGACGGACAGTCGGGGCGTGGACCGATCGGACACTCCTTGGCGTTGTTCATGGCCTTGGTCTACGCTTGGCATTGTTCTCGGTGAGGAAGGAAAGTCGGTCGTTGAGGGAGACTGACGAAAAAAAAAATCGAAGTTCACTTCGTCTCGTGTTCTCTGCGACGTTCAACTGCCGCGTGGACCGATCGAGGGCGAGGGTCACGCTTGGACTGGTCGGGACGGACAGTCGGGGCGTGGACCGATCGGACACTCCTTGGCGTTGTTCGTGGCTTTGGTCTACGCTTGGCATTGGTCTCGGTGAGGAAGAAAAGTCGGTCGTTGAACGAGGTTGACGAAAACAAAAAAGTTCTAAGTTCACCTCATCTCGAGTTCTCTGCGACGTACAACTGCCGCGTGGACCGATCGAGGGCGAGGCTCACGCGTGGACCGATCGAGACGGACAGTCGGGGCGTGGGCCGATCGGACACTCCTTGGCGTTGTCCGTGGCTTTGGCCTACGCTTGGCATTGGTCTCGGTGAGGAAGGAAATTCGCTCGTTGAACGAGAGCGTCGAAAAAAAAAATTCTAAGTTCACCTCGTCGCGAGATCACTGTGACGTTCAACCGCCGCGTGGACCGATCGAGTGCGAGGCTCACGCGTGGACCGATCGAGACGGACAGTCGGGGCGTGGACCGATCGGACACTCCTTGGCGTTGTTCGTGGCTTTGGTCTACGCTTGGCATTGGTCTCGGTGAGGAAGGAAAGTCGGTCGTTGAGGGAGACTGACGAAAAAAAAAATCGAAGTTCACTTCGTCTCGTGTTCTCTGCGACGTTCAACTGCCGCGTGGACCGATCGAGGGCGAGGGTCACGCTTGGACTGATCGGGACGGACAGTCGGAGCGTGAACCGATCGGACACTCCTTGGCGTTGTTCGTGGCTTTGGTCTACGCTTGGCATTGGTCTCGGTGAGGAAGGAAAGTCGGTCGTTGAACGAGATTGTCGAAAAGAAAAAAATCTAAGTTCACCTCGTCTCGTGTTCTCTGCGACGTTCAACTACCGCGTGGACCGATCGAGCGCGAGGCTCACGCGTGGACCGATCGAGACGGATAGTCAGGGCGTGGATGCATCGGTAACTCCTTGGCGTTGTTCGTGACTTTGGTCTACGCTTGACATTGGTCTCGGTGAGGAAGGAAATTAGCTCGATGAACGCGACTGACAAAAAAAATAAATAAATTCTAAGTTCACCTCGTCTCGCGTTCTCTGCGACCTTCAACTGCCGCGTGAACCGATAAAGCTCGAGTCCCACGCGTGGACCGATCGGGTCGGACAGTCGGGGCGTGGCCCGATCGAACACACGTTGGCGTTGTTCGTGGCTTTGGTCTACACTTGGCATTGGTCTCGGTGAGGTAGGAAACTCGCTCGTTGAGGGAGACTGACGAAAAAAAAAATCGAAGTTCACTTCGTCTCGTATTCTCTGCGACGTTCAACTGCCGCGTGGATCGATCGAGGGCGAGGATCACGCGTGGACCGATCGGGACGGACAGTCGGGGCGTGGACCGATCGGACACTCCTTGGCGTTGTTCGTGGCTTTGGTCTACGCTTGGCATTGGTCTCGGAGAGGAAGAAAAGTCGGTCGTTGAACGAGGTTGACGAAAACAAAAAAATTCTAAGTTCACCTTGTCTGGATTTCACTGCGACGTTCAACTGCCGCGTGGACCGACCGAGGGCGAGGCTCACGCGTGGACCGATCGAGACGGACAGTCGGGGCGTGGACCGATCGGACACTCCTTGGCGTTGTTCGTGGCTTTGGTCTGCGCTTGGCATTGTACTCGGTGAGGAAGGAAATTCGCTCGTTGAATGAGATTGACGGAAAACAAAATTCTAAGTTCACCTCATCTCGAGTTCTCTGCGACGTTCAACTGCCGCGTGGACCGATCGAGGGCGAGGCTCACGCGTGGACCGATCGAGACGGACAGTCGGGGCGTGGACCGATCGGACACTCCTTGGCGTTGTCCGTGGCTTTGGCCTACGCTTGGCATTGGTCTCGGTGAGGAAGGAAATTCGCTCGTTGAACGAGACCGTCGAAAAAAAAAATTCTAAGTTCACCTCGTCGCGAGTTCACTGCGACGTTCAACCGCCGGGTGGACCGATCGAGTGCGAGGCTCACGCGTGGACCGATCGAGACGGACAGTCGGGGCGTGGACCGATCGGACACTCCTTGGCGTTGTTCGTTGCTTTGGTCAACGCTTCGCATTGGTCTCGGTGAGGAAGGAAATTAGCTCGATGAACGCGACTGACAAAACAATAAATAAATTCTAAGTTCACCTCGTCTCGCGTTCTCTGCTACGTTCAACTGCCGCGTGGACCGATCGAGCGCGAGGCTCACGCGTGGACCGATCGAGACGGACAGTCGGGGCGTGGACCGATCGGTCACTCCTTGGCGTTGTTCATGGCTTTGGTCTACGCTTGGCATTGGTCTCGGTGAGGAAGGAAATTCGCTCGTTGATCGAGATTGATGAAAAAAAAAATAATAATCCTAGTTCACCTCGTCTCGCGCTCTCTGCGACGTTCAACTGCCGCGTGGACCGATCGAGCGCGAGTCCCATGCGTGGACTGATCGGGACGGACAGTCGGGGCGTGGACCGATCGGACACTCCTTGGCATTGGTGGTGGCTTTGGTCTACGCTTGGCATTGGTCTCGGTGAGGAAGGAAATTCGCTCGTTGAACGAGAGAGACGAAAAAAAAATTCTAAGTTCACCTCGTCTCGAGTTCTCTGCGACGTTCAACTGCCGCGTGGAACGATCGAGGGCGAGGCTCGCGCGTGGACCGACCGAGACGGACAGTCGGGGCGTGAACCGATCGGACACTCCTTGGCGTTGTTCGTGGCTTTGGTCTACGCTTGGCATTGGTTTCGGTGAGGAAGGAAATTCGATCGTTGAACGAGACTGTCGAAAAAAAAATTCTAAGTTCACCTCGTCACGTGTTCTCTGCGACGTTCAACTACCGCGTGGACCGATCGAGCGCGAGGCTCAAACGTGGACCGATCGAGACGGATAGTCGGGGCGTGGATCCATCGGTAACTCCTTGGCGTTGTTCGTGGCTTTGGTCTACGCTTGGCATTGGTCTCGGTGAGGAAGGAAATTCGCTCGTTGAACGAGATAGACGAAAAAAAAAATTCTAGGTTCACCTCGTCTCGAGTTCTCTGCGACGTTCAACTGCCGCGTGGACCGATCGAGGGCGAGGCTCACGCGTGGACCGATCGAGACGGACAGTCGGGGCGTGGATCGATCGGACACTCCTTGGCGTTGTTCGTGGCTTTGGTCTACGCTTGGCATTGGTTTCGTTGAGGAAGGAAACTCGCTCGTTGAGGGAGACTGACGAAAAAAAATCGAAGTTCACTTCGTCTCGTGTTCTCTGCGACGTTCAACTGCCGCGTGGACCGATCGAGGGCGAGGATCACGCGTGGACCGATCGAGACGTACAGTCGGGGCGTGGACCGATCGGACACTCCTTGGCGTTGTTCGTGGCTTTTGTCAACGCTTGGCATTGGTCTCGGTGAGGAAGGAAACTCGCTCGTTGAAGGAGACTGACGAAAAAAAAATTCTAAGTTCACCTCGTCTCGTGTTCTCTGCGACGGTCTACTACGCGTGGACCGATCGAGCGCGAGGCTCACGCGTGGACCGATCGAGACGGATAGTCGGGGCGTGGATCCATCGGTAACTCCTTGGCGTTGTTCGTGGCTTTGGTCTACGCTTGGCATTGGTCTCGGTGAGGAAAGAAATTCGCTCGTTGAACGAGACTGACAAAAAAAAATAATTTCTAAGTTCACCTCGTCTCGCGTTCTGTGCGACGTTCAACTGCCGCGTGGACCGATCGAGCGCGAGTCCCACGCGTGGACCGATCTGGACGGACAGTCGGGGCGTGGACCGATCGGACACTCCTTGGCGTTGTTCGTAGCTTTGGTCTACGCTTGGCATTAGTCTCGGTGAGGAAGGAAAGTCGGTCGTTGAACGAGGTTGACGAAAAAAAAAAATTCTAAGTTCACCTTGTCTCGATTTCACTGCGAAGTTCAACTGCCGCGTGGACCGATGGGGGCGCGAGGCTCACGCGTGGACCGATCGAGACGGACAGTCGGGGCGTGGACCGATCGGACACTCCTTGGCGATGTTCCTGGCTTTGGTCTACACTTGGCATTGGTCTCGGTGAGAAGAAAATTCGATCGTTGAACGAGATAGACGAAAAAAAAATTCTAAGTTCACCTCGTGTGGATTTCACTGCGACGTTCAACTGCCGCGTGGACCGATTGAGCGCGAGGCTCACGCGTGGACCGATTGAGCGCGAGGCTCACGCGTGGACCGATCGAGACGGACAGTCGGGGCGTGGACCGATCGGACACTCCTTGGCGTTGTTCGTGGCTTCGGTCTACGCTTGGCATTGGTCTCGGTGAGGAAGGAAATTCGCTCGTTGAACGAGATAGACGAAAAAAAAATTCTAAGTTCACCTCGTCTCGAGTTCTCTGCGACGTTCAACTGCCGCGTGGACCGATCGAGCGCGAGGCTCACGCGTGGACCGATCGAGACGGACAGTCGGGGCGTGGATCGATCGGACACTCCTTGGCGTTGTTCGTGGCTTTGGTCTACGCTTGGCATTGGTTTCGTTGAGGAAGGAAACTCGCTCGTTGAGGGAGACTGACGAAAAAAAATCGAAGTTCACTTCGTCTCGTGTTCTCTGCGACGTTCAACTGCCGCGTGGACCGATCGAGGGCGAGGATCACGCGTGGACCGATCGAGACGTACAGTCGGGGCGTGGACCGATCGGACACTCCTTGGCGTTGTTCGTGGCTTTTGTCAACGCTTGGCATTGGTCTCGGTGAGGAAGGAAACTCGCTCGTTGAAGGAGACTGACGAAAAAAAAATTCTAAGTTCACCTCGTCTCGTGTTCTCTGCGACGGTCTACTACGCGTGGACCGATCGAGCGCGAGGCTCACGCGTGGACCGATCGAGACGGATAGTCGGGGCGTGGATCCATCGGTAACTCCTTGGCGTTGTTCGTGGCTTTGGTCTACGCTTGGCATTGGTCTCGGTGAGGAAAGAAATTCGCTCGTTGAACGAGACTGACAAAAAAAAATAATTTCTAAGTTCACCTCGTCTCGCGTTCTGTGCGACGTTCAACTGCCGCGTGGACCGATCGAGCGCGAGTCCCACGCGTGGACCGATCTGGACGGACAGTCGGGGCGTGGACCGATCGGACACTCCTTGGCGTTGTTCGTAGCTTTGGTCTACGCTTGGCATTAGTCTCGGTGAGGAAGGAAAGTCGGTCGTTGAACGAGGTTGACGAAAAAAAAAAATTCTAAGTTCACCTTGTCTCGATTTCACTGCGAAGTTCAACTGCCGCGTGGACCGATGGGGGCGCGAGGCTCACGCGTGGACCGATCGAGACGGACAGTCGGGGCGTGGACCGATCGGACACTCCTTGGCGATGTTCCTGGCTTTGGTCTACACTTGGCATTGGTCTCGGTGAGAAGAAAATTCGATCGTTGAACGAGATAGACGAAAAAAAAATTCTAAGTTCACCTCGTGTGGATTTCACTGCGACGTTCAACTGCCGCGTGGACCGATTGAGCGCGAGGCTCACGCGTGGACCGATTGAGCGCGAGGCTCACGCGTGGACCGATCGAGACGGACAGTCGGGGCGTGGACCGATCGGACACTCCTTGGCGTTGTTCGTGGCTTCGGTCTACGCTTGGCATTGGTCTCGGTGAGGAAGGAAATTCGCTCGTTGAACGAGATAGACGAAAAAAAAATTCTAAGTTCACCTCGTCTCGAGTTCTCTGCGACGTTCAACTGCCGCGTGGACCGATCGAGCGCGAGGCTCAAGCGTGGACCGATTGAGACGGACAGTCGGGGCGTGGACCAATCGGACACAACTTGGCCTTGTTCATGGCTTTGGTCCACGCTTGGCATTGGTCTCGTTGATGAAGGAAATTCGCTCGTTGAACGAGACGGACGAACAAAAAATCTAAGTTCACCTCGTGTCCAGTTCTTTGCGACGTTCACCTGCCGCGTGGATCGATCGAGCGCGAGGCTCACGCGTGGACCGATCGAGACGGTCAGTCGGGGCGTGGACCGATCGGACACTCCTTGGCGTTGTTCGTGGCTTTGGTCTACGCTTGGCATTGGTCTCGGTGAGGAAAGAAATTCGCTCGTTGAACGAGACTGACAAAAAAAAATAATTTCTAAGTTCACCTCGTCTCGCGTTCTGTGCGACGTTCAACTGCCGCGTGGACCGATCGAGCGCGAGTCCCACGCGTGGACCGATCGGGACGGACAGTCGGGGCGTGGACCGATCGGACACTCCTTGGCGTTGTTCGTAGCTTTGGTCTACGCTTGGCATTGGTCTCGGTGAGGAAGGAAAGTCGGTCGTTGAACGAGGTTGACGAAAAAAAAAATTCTAAGTTCACCTCGTGTGGATTTCACTGCGACGTTCAACTGCTGCGTGGACCGATTGAGCGCGAGGTTCACCCGTGGACCGATCGAGACGGACAGTCGGGGCGTGGACCGACGGACACTCCTTGGCGTTGTTCGTGGCTTCGGTCTACGCTTGGCATTGGTCTCGGTGAGGAAGGAAATTCGCTCGTTGAACGAGATAGACGAAAAAAAAAATTGTAATTTCACCTCGTCTCGAGTTCTCTGCGACGTTCAACTGCCGCGTGGACCGATCGACCGCGAGGCTCAAGCGTGGACCGATTGAGACGGACAGTCGGGGCGTGGACCAATCGGACACACCTTGGCCTTGTTCATGGCTTTGGTCCACGCTTGGCATTGGTCTCGTTGATGAAGGAAATTCGCTCGTTGAACGAGACGGACGAACAAAAAATCTAAGTTCATCTCGTGTCCAGTTCTCTGCGACGTTCACCTGCCGCGTGGATCGATCGAGAGCGAGGCTCACTCGTGGACCGATCGAGAGCGAGGCTCCCGCGTGGACCGATCGAGACGGACAGTCGGGGCGTGGCGCGATCGGACACGCCTTGGCTTTGTTCGTGGCTTTGGTCTACGCTTGGCATTGGTTTCGGTGAGGAAGGAAATTCGCTCGTTGAACGAGACTGACGAAAAAAAAAATTCTAAGTTCACCTCGTCTCAAGTTCTCTGCGGCGTTCAACTGCCGCGTGAACCGATCGAGAGCGAGGCTCACGCGTGGACCGATCGAGACGGACAGTCGGGGCGTGGCCCCATCGGACACGCCGTGGCTCTGTGCGTGGCTTTTGTCAACGCTTGGCATTGGTCTCGGTGAGGAAGGAAACTCGCTCGTTTACGGAGACTGACGAAAAAAAAAATTCTAAGTTCACCTCGTCTCGTGTTCTCTGCGACGGTGTACTGCCGCGTGGACCGATCGAGCGTGAGGCTCACGCGTGGACCGATCGAGACGGACAGTCGGGGCGTGGACCGATCGGTCACTCCTTGGCGTTGTTCATGGCTTTGGTCTACGCTTGGCATTGGTCTCGGTGAGAAGAAAATTCGATCGTTGAACGAGGTAGACGAAAAAAAAATTCTAAGTTCACCTCGTGTGGATTTCACTGCGACGTTCAACTGCCGCGTGGACCGATTGAGCGCGAGGCTCACGCGTGGACCGATCGAGACGGACAGTCGGGGCGTGGACCGATCGGACACTTCTTGGCGTTGTTCGTGGCTTTGGTCTACGCTTGGCATTCGTCTCGGTGAGCGAGGAAATTCGCTCGTTGAACGAGACTGTCAAAAAAAAAAATTCTAAGTTCACCTCGTCGCGAGTTCTCTGCGACGTTCAACTGCCGCGTGGACCGATCGAGCGCGAGGCCCACGCGTGGACCGATCGGGACGGACAGTCGGGGCGTGGACCGATCGGACACTCCTTGGCGTTGTTCGTGGCTTTGGTCTACGCTTGGCATTGGTCTCGGTGAGGAAGAAAAGTCGGTCGTTGCACGAGATTGACGAAAACAAAAAAATTCTAAGTTCACCTTGTCTGGATTTCACTGCGACGTTCAACTGCCGCGTGGACCGATCGAGGGCGAGGCTCACACGTGGACCGATCGAGACGGACAGTCGGGGCGTGGATCGATCGGACACTCCTTGGCGTTGTCCGTGGCTTTGGCCTACGCTTGGCATTGGTCTCGGTGAGGAAGGAAGTTCGGTCGTTGAACGAGACCGTCGAAAAAAAAAATTCTAAGTTCACCTCGTCGCGAGTTCACTGCGACGTTCAACTGCCGCGTGAACCGATCGAGCTCGAGTCCCACGGGTGGACCGATCGGGACGGACAGTCGGGGCGTGGCCCGATCGAGCACACCTTGGCGTTGTTCGTGGCTTTGGTCTACGCTTGGCATTGGTCTCGGTGAGGAAGGAATCTCGCTCGTTGAGGGAGACTGACGAAAAAAAAAATCGAAGTTCACTTCGTCTCGTGTTCTCTGAGACGTTCAACTGCCGCGTGGACCGATCGAGGGCGAGGCTCACGCGTGGACCGATCGAGACGGACAGTCGGGGCGTGGACCGATCGGACACTCCTTGGCGTTGTTCATGGCTTTGGTCTACGCTTGGCATTGTTCTCGGTGAGAAGAAAATTCGATCGTTGAACGAGATAGACGAAAAAAAAATTCTAAGTTCACCTCGTGTGGATTTCACTGCGACGTTCAACCGCCGCGTGGACCGATCGAGTGCGAGGCTCACGCGTGGACCGATCGAGACGGACAGTCGGGGCGTGGACCGATCGGGCACTCCTTGGCGTTGTTCGTTGCTTTGGTCTACGCTTCGCATTGGTCTCGGTGAGGAAGGAAATTAGCTCGATGAACGCGACTGACAAAAAAATAAATAAATTCTAAGTTCACCTCGTCTCGCGTTCTCTGCGACGTTCAACTGCCGCGTGGACCGATCGAGCGCGAGGCTCACGCGCGGACCGATCGAGACGGATAGTCGGGGCGTGGATTGATCGGTAACTCCTTGGCGTTGTTCGTGGCTTTGGTCTACGCTTGACATTGGTCTCGGTGAGGAAGGAAATTCGCTCGTTGAACGAGATTGACGAGAAAAAAAATTCTAAGTTCACCTCGTCTGGATTTCACTGCGACGTTCAACTGCAGAGTGAACCGACCGAGGGCGAGTCTCACGCGTGGACCGATCGAGACGGACAGTCGGGGTGTGGCCCGATCGGACACGCCTTGGCGTTGTTCGTGGCTTTGGTCTACGCTTCGCATTGGTCTCGGTGAGGAAGGAAATTAGCTCGATGAACGCGACTGACCAAAAAATAAATAAATTCTAAGTTCACCTCGTCGCGAGTTCTCTGCGACGTTCAACTGCCGCGTGGACCGATCGAGACGGACACTCGGGGCGTGGCGCGATCGGATACGCCTTGGCTTTGTTCGTGGCTTTAGTCTGCGCTTGGCATTGGCTTCGGTGAGGAAGGAAATTCGCTCGTTGATCGCGACTGACGAAAAAAAAAAATTCTAAGTTCACCTCGTCTCAAGTTCTCTGCGACGTTCAACTGCCGCGTGAACCGATCGAGAGCGAGGCTCACGCGTGGACCGATCGAGACGGACAGTCGGGGCGTGGCCCCATCGGACACGCCTTGGCTCTGTGCGTGGCTTTTGTCAACGCTTGGCATTGGTCTCGTTGAGGAAGAAAACTCGCTCGTTGAAGGAGACTGACGAAAACAAAAATTCTAAGTTCACCTCGACTCGTGTTCTCTGCGACGGTCAACTGCCGCGTGGACCGATCGAGCGCGAGGCTCACGCGTGGACCGATCGAGACGGATAGGCGGGGCGTGGACCGATCGGTCACTCCTTGGCGTTGTTCATGGCTTTGGTCTACGCTTGACATTGGTCTCGGTGAGAAGAAAATTCGATCGTTGAACGAGATAGACGAAAAAAAAATTCTAAGTTCACCTCGTGTGGATTTCACTGCGACGTTCAACTGCCGCGTGGACCGATTGAGCGCGAGGCTCACGCGTGGACCGATCGAGACGGACAGTCGGGGCGTGGACCGATCGGAGACTCCTTGGCGTTGTTCGTTGCTTTGGTCTACGCTTGGCATTGTATTCGGTGAGGAAGGAAATTCGCTCGTTGAACGAGACTGATGAAAAAAAAAATTCTAAGTTCACCTCGTCTCGAGTTCTCTGCGACGTTCATCTGCCGCGTGAACCGATCGAGAGCGAGGCTCACGCATGGACCGATCGAGACGGACAGTCGGGGCGTGGCGCGATCGGATACGCCTTGGCTTTGTTCGTGGCTTTGGTCTGCGCTTGGCATTGGTTTCGGTGAGGAAGGAAATTCGCTCGTTGAACGAGACTGATGAAAAAAAAAATTCTAAGTTCACCTCGTCTCGAGTTCTCTGCGACGTTCAACTGCCGCGTGAACCGATCGAGAGCGAGGCTCACGCATGGACCGATCGAGACGGACAGTCGGGGCGTGGCTCCATCGGACACGCCTTGGCTTTGTGCGTGGCTTTTGTCAACGCTTGGCATTGGTCTCGGTGAGGAAGGAAACTCGCTCGTTGAAGGAGACTGACGAAAACAAAAATTCTAAGTTCACCTCGACTCGTGTTCTCTGCGACGGTCAACTGCCGCGTGGACCGATCGAGCGCGAGCCTCACGCGTGGACCGATCGAGACGGACAGTCGGGGCGTGGAGCGATCGGACACTCCTTGGCGTTGTTCGTGGCTTTGGTCTACGCTTGGCATTGCTTTCGGTGAGGAAGGAAATTCGATCGTTGAACGAGATTGTCGAAAAAAAAATTCTAAGTTCACCTCGTCTCGTGTTCTCTGCGACGTTCAACTACCGCGTGGACAGATCGAGCGCGAGGCTCACGCGTGGACCGATCGAGACGGATAGTCGGGGCGTGGATCCATCGGTAACTCCTTGGCGTTGTTCGTGGCTTTGGTCTACGCTTGGCATTGGTCTCGGTGAGGAAGGAAATTCGCTCGTTGAACGAGATAGACGAAAAAAAAAATTCTAGGTTCACCTCGTCTCGAGTTCTCTGCGACGTTCAACTGCCGCGTGGACCGATCGAGGGCGAGGCTCACGCGTGGACCGATCGAGACGGACAGTCGGGGCGTGGATCGATCGGACACTCCTTGGCGCTGTTCGTGGCTTTGGTCTACGCTTGGCATTGGTTTCGTTGAGGAAGGAAACTCGCTCGTTGAGGGAGACTGACGAAAAAAAATCGAAGTTCACCTCGTCTCGTGTTCTCTGCGACGGTCTACTGCCGCGTGGACCGATCGAGCGCGAGGCTCACGCGTGGACCGATCGAGACGGATAGTCGGGGCGTGGATCCATCGGTAACTCCTTGGCGTTGTTCGTGGCTTTGGTCTACGCTTGACATTGGTCTCGGTGAGGAAGGAAATTAGCTCGATGAACGCGACTGACAAAAAAAAAAATAAATTCTAAGTTCACCTCGTCTCGCGTTCTCTGCGACCTTCAACTGCCGCGTGAACCGATAAAGCTCGAGTCCCACGCGTGGACCGATCGGGTCGGACAGTTGGGGCGTGGCCCGATCGAACAGACGTTGGCGTTGTTCGTGGCTTTGGTCTACGCTTGGCATTGGTCTCGGTGAGGAAGGAAACTCGCTCGTTGAGGGAGACTGACGAAAAAAAAAATCGAAGTTCACTTCGTCTCGTGTTCTCTGCGACGTTCAACTGCCGCGTGGATCGATCGAGGGCGAGGATCACGCGTGGACCGATCGGGACGGACAGTCGGGGCGTGGACCGATCGGACACTCCTTGGCGTTGTTCGTGGCTTTGGTCTACGCTTGGCATTGGTCTCGGTGAGGAAGAAAAGTCGGTCGTTGAACGAGGTTGACGAAAACAAAAAAATTCTAAGTTCACCTTGTCTGGATTTCACTGCGACGTTCAACTGCCGCGTGGACCGATCGAGGGCGAGGCTCACGCGTGGACCGATCGAGACGGACAGTCGGAGCGTGGACCGATCGGACACTCCTTGGCGTTGTTCGTGGCTTTGGCCTACTCTTGGCATTGGTCTCGGTGAGGAAGGAAAGTCGGTCGTTGAACGACATTATCGAAAAGAAAAAAATCTAAGTTCACCTCGTCTCGTGTTCTCTGCGACGTTCAACTACCGCGTGGACCGATCGAGCGCGAGGCTCACGCGTGGACAGATCGAGACGGATAGTCAGGGCGTGGATCCATCGGTAACTCCTTGGCGTTGTTCGTGGCTTTGGTCTACGCTTGACATTGGTCTCGGTGAGGAAGGAAATTAGCTCGATGAACGCGACTGACAAAAAAAATAAATAAATTCTAAGTTCACCTCGTCTCGCGTTCTCTGCGACCTTCAACTGCCGCGTGAACCGATAAACCTCGAGTCCCACGCGTGGACCGATCGGGTCGGACAGTCGGAGCGTGGACCGATCGGACACTCCTTGGCGTTGTTCGTGGCTTTGGCCTACGCTTGGCATTGTACTCGGTGAGGAAGGAAATTCGCTCGTTGAATGAGATTGACGGAAAAAAAAATTCTAAGTTCACCTCATCTCGAGTTCTCTGCGACGTTCAACTGCCGCGTGGACCGATCGAGGGCGAGGCTCACGCGTGGACCGATCGAGACGGACAGTCGGGGCGTGGACCGATCGGACACTCCTTGGCGTTGTTCGTTGCTTTGGTCTACGCTTCGCATTGGTCTCGGTGAGGAAGGAAATTAGCTCGATGAACGCGACTGACAAAAAAATAAATAAATTCTAAGTTCACCTCGTCTCGCGTTCTCTGCGACGTTCAACTGCCGCGTGGACCGATCGAGACGGACACTCGGGGCGTGGCGCGATCGGATACGCGTTGGCTTTGTTCGTGGCTTTAGTCTGCGCTTGGCATTGGTTTCGGTGCGGAAGGAAATTCGCTCGTTGAACGCGACTGACGAAAACCAAAATTCTTAGTTCACCTCGTCTCAAGTTCTCTGCGACGTTCAACTGCCGCGTGAACCGATCGAGAGCGAGGCTCACGCGTGGACCGATCGAGACGGACAGTCGGGGCGTGGCCCCATCGGACACGCCTTGGCTCTGTGCGTGGCTTTTGTCAACGCTTGGCATTGGTCTCGGTGAGGAAGGAATCTCGCTCGTTGAGGGAGACTGACGAAAAAAAAATCGAAGTTCACTTCGTCTCGTGTTCTCTGAGACGTTCAACTGCCGCGTGGACCGATCGAGGGCGAGGGTCACGCTAGGACTGGTCGGGACGGACAGTCGGAGCGTGAACCGATCGGACACTCCTTGGCGTTGTTCGTGGCTTTGGTCTACGCTTGGCATTGGTCTCGGTGAGGAAGGAAACTCGCTCGTTGAGGGAGACTGACGAAAAAAAAATCGAAGTTCACTTCGTCTCGTGTTCTCTGCGACGTTCAACTGCCGCGTGGATCGATCGAGGGCGAGGATCACGCATGGACCGATCGGGACGGACAGTCGGGGCGTGGACCGATCGGACACTCCTTGGCGTTGTTCGTGGCTTTGGTCTACGCTTGGCATTGGTCTCGGTGAGGAAGAAAAGTCGGTCGTTGAACGAGGTTGACGAAAACAAAAAAATTCTAAGTTCACCTCGTCGCGAGTTCACTGCGACGTTCAACTGCCGCGTGAACCGATCGAGCTCGAGTCCCACGGGTGGACCGATCGGGACGGACAGTCGGGGCGTGGACCGATCGGTCACTCCTTGGCGTTGTTCATGGCTTTGGTCTACGCTTGGCATTGGTCTCGGTGAGGAAGGAAATTCGCTCGTTGATCGAGATTGACGAAAAAAAAAAATAATAATCCTAGTTCACCTCGTCTCGCGCTCTCTGCGACGTTCAACTGCCGCGTGGACCGATCGAGCGCGAGTCCCATGCGTGGACTGATCGGGACGGACAGTCGGGGCGTGGACCGATCGGACACTCCTTGGCATTGGTGGTGGCTTTGGTCTACGCTTGGCATTGGTCTCGGTGAGGAAGGAAATTCGCTCGTTGAACGAGAGAGACGAAAAAAAAATTCTAAGTTCACCTCGTCTCGAGTTTTCTGCGACGTTCAACTGCCGCGTGGACCGATCGAGGGCGAGGCTCGCGCGTGGACCGACCGAGACGGACAGTCGGGGCGTGGACCGATCGGACACTCCTTCGCGTTGTTCGTGGCTTTGGTCTACGCTTGGCATTGGTCTCGGTGAGGAAGGAAATTAGCTCGATGAACGCGACTGACAAAAAAAATAAATAAATTCTAAGTTCACCTCGTCTCGCGTTCCCTGCGACCTTCAACTGCCGCGTGAACCGATAAAGCTCGAGTCCCACGCGTGGACCGATCGGGTCGGACAGTCGGGGCGTGGCCCGATCGAACACACGTTGGCGTTGTTCGTGGCTTTGGTCTACACTTGGCATTGGTCTCGGTGAGGAAGGAAACTCGCTCGTTGAGGGAGACTGACGAAAAAAAAAATCGAAGTTCACTTCGTCTCGTGATCTCTGCGACGTTCAACTGCCGCGTGGATCGATCGAGGGCGAGGATCACGCGTGGACCGATCGGCACGGACAGTCGGGGCGTGGACCGATCGGACACTCCTTGGCGTTGTTCGTGGCTTTGGTCTACGCTTGGCATTGGTCTCGGTGCGGAAGGAAAGTCGGTCGTTGAACGAGGTTGACGAAAACAAAAAAATTCTAATTTCACCTTGTCTGGATTTCACTGCGACGTTCAACTGCCGCGTGGACCGATCGAGGGCGAGGCTCACGCGTGGACCGATCGAGACGGACAGTCGGGGCGTGGACCGATCGGACACTCCTTGGCGTTGTTCGTGGCTTTGGTCTATGCGTGGCATTGGTCTCGGTGAGGAAGGAAATTCGCTCGTTGAACGCGACTGACAAAAATAAATAAATATATAAATTCTAAGTTCACCTCGTCTCGCGTTCTCTGCGACGTTCAACTGCCGCGTGGACCGATCGAGCGCGAGGCTCACGCGTGGACCGATCGAGACGGACAGTCGGGGCGTGGACCGATCGGTCACTCCTTGGCGTTGTTCATGGCTTTGGTCTACGCTTAGCATTGGTCTCGGTGAGAAGAAAATTCGATCGTTGAACGAGGTAGACGAAAAAAAATTCTAAGTTCACCTCGTGTGGATTTCACTGCGACGTTCAACTGCCGCGTGGACCGATCGAGCGCGAGGCTCACGCGTGGACCGATCGAGACGGACAGTCGGGGCGTGGACCGATCGGTCACTCCTTGGCGTTGTTCATGGCTTTGGTCTACGCTTGGCATTGGTCTCGGTGAGGAAGGAAATTCGCTCGTTGATCGAGATTGACGAAAAAAAAAAATAATAATCCTAGTTCACCTCGTCTCGCGCTCTCTGCGACGTTCAACTGCCGCGTGGACCGATCGAGCGCGAGTCCCATGCGTGGACTGATCGGGACGGACAGTCGGGGCGTGGACCGATCGGACACTCCTTGGCATTGGTGGTGGCTTTGGTCTACGCTTGGCATTGGTCTCGGTGAGGAAGGAAATTCGCTCGTTGAACGAGAGAGACGAAAAAAAAATTCTAAGTTCACCTCGTCTCGAGTTTTCTGCGACGTTCAACTGCCGCGTGGACCGATCGAGGGCGAGGCTCGCGCGTGGACCGACCGAGACGGAAAGTCGGGGCGTGGACCGATCGGACACTCCTTCGCGTTGTTCGTGGCTTTGGTCTACGCTTGGCATTGGTTTCGGTGAGGAAGGAAATTCGATCGTTGAACGAGATTGTCGAAAAAAAAATTCTACGTTCACCTCGTCTCGTGTTCTCTGCGACGTTCAACTACCGCGGGGACCGATCGAGCGCGAGGCTCACGCGTGGACCGATCGAGACGGATAGTCGGGGCGTGGATCCATCGGTAACTCCTTGGCGTTGTTCGTGGCTTTGGTCTACGCTTGGCATTGGTCTCGGTGAGGAAGGAAACTCGCTCGTTTACGGAGACTGACGAAAAAAAAAATTCTAAGTTCACCTCGTCTCGTGTTCTCTGCGACGGTCAACTGCCGCGTGGACCGATCGAGCGTGAGGCTCACGCGTGGACCGATCGAGACGGACAGTCGGGGCGTGGACCGATCGGACACTCCTTGGCGATGTTCATGGCTTTGGTCTACGCTTGGCATTGGTCTCGGTGAGAAGAAAATTCGATCGTTGAACGAGATAGGCGAAAAAAAAATTCTAAGTTCACCTCGTGTGGATTTCACTGCGACGTTCAACTGCCGCGTGGACCGATTGAGCGCGAGGCTCACGCGTGGACCGATCGAGACGGACAGTCGGGGCGTGGACCGATCGGAGACTCCTTGGCGTTGTTCGTGGCTTCGGTCTACGCTTGGCATTGGTCTCGGTGAGGAAGGAAATTCGCTCGTTGAACGAGATAGACGAAAAAAAAAATTCTAAGTTCACCTCGTCTCGAGTTCTCTGCGACGTTCAACTGCCGCGTGGACCGATCGAGCGCGAGGCTCACGCGTGGACCGATCGAGACGGTCAGTCGGGGCGTGGACCGATCGGACACTCCTTGGCGTTGTTCGTGGCTTTGGTCTACGCTTGGCATTGGTCTCGGTGAGGATGAAATTCGCTCGTTGAACGAGACTGACAAAAAAAAAAAATTTCTAAGTTCACCTCGTCTCGCGTTCTGTGCGACGTTCAACTGCCGCGTGGACCGATCGAGCGCGAGTCCCACGCGTGGACCGATCGGGACGGACAGTCGGGGCGTGGACCGTTCGGACACTCCTTGGCGTTGTTCGTAGCTTTGGTCTACGCTTGGCATTGGTCTCGGTGAGGAAGGAAAGTCGGTCGTTGAACGAGGTTGACGAAAAAAAAAATTCTAAGTTCACCTTGTCTCGATTTCACTGCGACGTTCAACTGCCGCGTGGACCGATGGAGCGCGAGGCTCACGCGTGGACCGATCGAGACGGACAGTCGGGGCGTGGACCGATCGGACACTCCTTGGCGATGTTCATGGCTTTGGTCTACGCTTGGCATTGGTCTCGGTGAGACGAAAATTCGATCGTTGAACGAGATAGACGAAAAAAAAATTCTAAGTTCACCTCGTGTGGATTTCACTGCGACGTTCAACTGCCGCGTGGACCGATTGAGTGCGAGGCTCACGCGTGGACCGATCGAGACGGACAGTCGGGGCGTGGACCGATCGGAGACTCCTTGGCGTTGTTCGTGCCTTCGGTCTACGCTTGGCATTGGTCTCGGTGCGGAAGGAAATTCGCTCGTTGAACGAGATAGACGAAAAAAAAATCTAAGTTCACCTCGTGTCCAGTTCTCTACGACGTTCACCTGCCGCGTGGATCGATCGAGAGCGAGGCTCACGCGTGGACCGATCGAGACGGTCAGTCGGGGCGTGGACCGATCGTACACTCCTTGGCGTTGTTCGTGGCTTTGGTGTACGCTTGGCATTGGTCTCGGTGAGGATGAAATTCGCTCGTTGAACGAGACTGACAAAAAAAAATAATTTCTAAGTTCACCTCGTCTCGCGTTCTGTGCGACGTTCAACTGCCGCGTGGACCGATCGAGCGCGAGTCCCACGCGTGGACCGATCGGGACGGACAGTCGGGGTGTGGACCGATCGGACACTCCTTGGCGTTGTTCGTAGCTTTGGTCTACGCTTGGCATTGGTCTCGGTGAGGAAGGAAAGTCGGTCGTTGAACGAGGTTGACGAAAAAAAAAATTCTAAGTTCACCTTGTCTCGATTTCACTGCGACGTTCAACTGCCGCGTGGACCGATGGAGCGCGAGGCTCACGCGTGGACCGATCGAGACGGACAGTCGGGGCGTGGACCGATCGGACACTCCTTGGCGATGTTCATGGCTTTGGTCTACGCTTGGCATTGGTCTCGGTGAGAAGAAAATTCGATCGTTGAACGAGATAGACGAAAAAAAAATTCTAAGTTCACCTCGTGTGGATTTCACTGCGACGTTCAACTGCCGCGTGGACCGATTGACCGCGAGGCTCACGCGTGGACCGATCGAGACGGACAGTCGGGGCGTGGACCGATCGGAGACTCCTTGGCGTTGTTCGTGGCTTCGGTCTACGCTTGGCATTGGTCTCGGTGAGGAAGGAAATTCGCTCGTTGAACGAGATAGACGAAAAAAAAAATTCTAAGTTCACCTCGTCTCGAGTTCTCTGCGACGTTCAACTGCCGCGTGGACCGATCGAGCGCGAGGCTCAAGCGTGGACCGATTGAGACGGACAGTCGGGGCGTGGACCAATCGGACACACCTTGGCCTTGTTCATGGCTTTGGTCCACGCTTGGCATTGGTCTCGTTGATGAAGGAAATTCGCTCGTTGAACGAGACGGACGAACAAAAAATCTAAGTTCACCTCGTGTCCAGTTCTCTACGACGTTCACCTGCCGCGTGGATCGATCGAGCGCGAGGCTCACGCGTGGACCGATCGAGACGGTCAGTCGGAGCGTGGACCGATCGGACACTCCTTGGCGTTGTTCGTGGCTTTGGTCTACGCTTGGCATTGGTCTCGGTGAGGATGAAATTCGCTCGTTGAACGAGACTGACAAAAAATAATAATTTCTAAGTTCACCTCGTCTCGCGTTCTGTGCGACGTTCAACTGCCGCGTGGACCGATCGAGCGCGAGTCCCACGCGTGGACCGATCGGGACGGACAGTCGGGGCGTGGCCCGATCGGACACGCCTTGGCGTTGTTCGTGGCTTTGGTCTACGCTTGGCATTGGTCTCGGTGAGGAAGGAAATTCGCTCGTTGAACGAGACCGACGAAAAAAAATCTAAGTTCACCTCGTCTCGAGTGCTCTGCGACGTTCACCTACCGCGTGGACCGATCGAGCGCGAGGCTCACGCGTGGACCGATCGAGACGGACAGTCGGGGCGTGGGCCGATCGGACACTCCTTGGCGTTGTTCGTGGCTTTGGTCTACGCTTGGCATTGGTCTCGGTGAGGAAAGAAATTCGCTCGTTGAACGAGACTGACAAAAAAAAATAATTTCTAAGTTCACCTCGTCTCGCGTTCTCTGCGACGTTCAACTGCCGCGTGGACCGATCGAGCGCGAGTCCCACGCGTGGACCGATCGGGACGGACAGTCGGGGCGTGGACCGATCGGACACTCCTTGGCGTTGTTCGTGGCTTTGGTCTACGCTTGGCATTGGTCTCGGTGAGGAAGGAAATTCGATCGTTGAACGCGACTGACAAAAATAAATAAATATATAAATTCTAAGTTCACCTCGTCTCGCGATCTCTGCGGCGTTCAACTGCCGCGTGGACCGATCGAGCGCGAGGCTCACGCGTGGACCGATCGAGACGGACAGTCGGGGCGTGGACCGATCGGACACTCCTTGGCATTGTTCGTGGCTTTGGTCTACGCTTGGCATTGGTCTCGGTGGGGAAAGAAATTCGCTCGTTGAACGAGACTGACAAAAAAAAATAATTTCTAAGTTCACCTCGTCTCGCGTTCTCTGCGACGTTCAACTGCCGCGTGGACCGATCGAGCGCGAGTCCCACGCGTGGACCGATCGGGACGGACAGTCGGGGCGTGGACCGATCGGACACTCCTTGGCGTTGTTCGTAGCTTTGGTCTACGCTTGGCATTGGTCTCGGTGAGGAAGGAAAGTCGGTCGTTGAACGAGATTGACGAAACAAAAATTCTAAGTTCACCTCGTGTGGATTTCACTGCGACGTTCAACTGCCGCGTGGACCGATTGAGCCCGAGGCTCACGCGTGGACCGATCGAGACGGACAGTCGGGGCGTGGACCGATCGGACACTCCTTGGCGTTGTTCGTGGCTTTGGTCTACGCTTGGCATTGGTCTCGGTGAGGAAGGAAATTCGCTCGTTGAACGATATAGACGAAAAAAAAAATTCTAAGTTCACCTCGTCTCGAGTTCTCTGCGACGTTCAACTGCCGCGTGGACCGATCGAGCGCGAGTCCCACGCGTGGACCGATCGGGACGGACAGTCGGGGCGTGGACCGATCGGACACTCCTTGGCATTGGTCGTGGCTTAGGTCTACGCTTGCATTGTTCTCGGTGAGGAAGGAAATTTGCTCATTGAACGAGATAGACGAAAAAAAAATTAATAAAATTAAAAAAAATAAATAAAATTAAAAAAAATAAATAAAATTAAAAAAAATAAATAAAATTACAAAAAATAAATAAAATTAAAAAAAATAAATAAAATTAAAAAAAATAAATAAAATTAAAAAAAATAAATAAAATTAAAAAAAATAAATAAAATTAAAAAAAATAAAAAATTCTAAGTTCACCTCGTCTTGAGTTCTCTACGACGTTCAACTGCCGCGTGGACCGATCGAGCGCGAGGTTCACGCGTAGACCGATCGTGACGGACAGTCGGGGCGTGGCCCGATCGGACACGCCTTGGCGTTGTTCGTGGCTTTGGTCTACGCTTGGCATTGGTCTCGGTGAGGAAGGAAATTCGCTCGTTGAACGAGACTGTCGAAAAAAAATTCTAAGTTCACCTCGTCGCGAGTTCTCTGCGACGTTCAACTGCCGCGTGGACTGATCGAGACGGACACTCGGGGCGTGGCGCGATCGGATACGCCTTGGCTTTGTTCGTGGCTTTGGTCTGCGCTTGGCATTGGTTTCGGTGAGGAAAGAAATTCGCTCGTTGAACGAGACTGACGGAAAAAAAAATTATAAGTTCACCTCGTCTCGAGTTCTCTGCGACGTTCAACTGCCGCGTGAACCGATCGAGAGCGAGGCTCACGCATGGACCGATCGAGACGGACAGTCGGGGCGTGGCCCCATCTGACACGCCTTGGCTTTGTGCGTGGCTTTTGTCTACGCTTGGCATTGGTCTCGGTGAGGAAGGAAACTCGCTCGTTGAAGGAGACTGACGAAAAAAAAATTCTAAGTTCACCTCGTCTCGTGTTCTCTGCGACGTTCAACTAGCGCGTGGACCGATCGAGCGCGAGGCTCACGCGTGGACCGATCGAGACGGATAGTCGGGGCGTGGATCCATCGGTAACTCCTTGGCGTTGTTCGTGGCTTTGGTGTACGCTTGGCATTGGTCTCGGTGAGGAAGGAAATTCGCTCGTTGAACGAGATAGACGAAAAAAAAAATTCTAGGTTCACCTCGTCTCGAGTTCTCTGCGACGTTCAACTGCCGCGTGGACCGATCGAGGGCGAGGCTCACGCGTGGACCGATCGAGACGGACAGTCGGGGCGTGGACCGATCGGACACTCCTTGGCGTTGTTCGTGGCTTTGGTCTACGCTTGGCATTGGTCTCGGTGAGGAAGGAAATTCGATCGTTGAACGCGACTGACAAAAATAAATAAATATATAAATTCTAAGTTCACCTCGTCTCGCGATCTCTGCGGCGTTCAACTGCCGCGTGGACCGATCGAGCGCGAGTCCCACGCGTGGACCGATCGGGACGGACAGTCGGGGCGTGGCCCGATCGGACACGCCTTGTCGTTGTTCGTGGCTTTGGTCTACGCTTCGCATTGGTCTCGGTGAGGAAGGAAATTCGCTCGTTGAACGAGACTGACAAAAAAAATTAATTCTAAATTCACCTCGTCTCGCGTTCTCTGCGACGTTCAACTCCCGCGTGGACCGATCGAGCGCGAGTCCCACGCGTGGACCGATCGGGACGGACAGTCGGGGCGTGGACCGATCGGACACTCCTTGGCGTTGTTCGTAGCTTTGGTCTACGCTTGGCATTGGTCTCGGTGAGGAAGGAAAGTCGGTCGTTGAACGAGATTGACGAAACAAAAATTCTAAGTTCACCTCGTGTGGATTTCACTGCGACGTTCAACTGCCGCGTGGACCGATTGAGCCCGAGGCTCACGCGTGGACCGATCGAGACGGACAGTCGGGGCGTGGACCGATCGGACACTCCTTGGCGTTGTTCGTGGCTTTGGTCTACGCTTGGCATTGGTCTCGGTGAGGAAGGAAATTCGCTCGTTGAACGATATGGACGAAAAAAAAAATTCTAAGTTCACCTCGTCTCGAATTCTCTGCGACGTTCAACTGCCGCGTGGACCGAACGAGCGCGAGTCCCACGCGTGGACCGATCGGGACGGACAGTCGGGGCGTGGACCGATCGGACACTCATTGGCATTGGTCGTGGCTTAGGTCTACGCTTGCATTGTTCTCGGTGAGGAAGGAAATTTGCTCATTGAACGAGATAGACGAAAAAAAAATTAATAAAATTAAAAAAAATAAATAAAATTAAAAAAAATAAATAAAATTAAAAAAAATAAATAAAATTAAAAAATAAATAAAATTAAAAAAAATAAAAAATTCTAAGTTCACCTCGTCTTGAGTTCTCTACGACGTTCAACTGCCGCGTGGACCGATCGAGCGCGAGGTTCACGCGTGGACCGATCGTGACGGACAGTCGGGGCGTGGCCCGATCGGACACGCCTTGGCGTTGTTCGTCGCTTTGGTCTACGCTTGGCATTGGTCTCGGTGAGGAAGGAAATTCGCTCGTTGAACGAGACTGTCGAAAAAAAATTCTAAGTTCACCTCGTGTGGATTTCACTGCGACGTTCAACTGCCGCGTGGACCGATTGAGCGCGAGGCTCACGCGTGGACCGATCGAGACGGACAGTCGGGGCGTGGACCGATCGGACACTCCTTGGCGTTGTTCGTGGCTTCGGTCTACGCTTGGCATTGGTCTCGCTGAGGAAGGAAATTCGCTCGTTGAACGAGGTAGACGAAAAAAAAAATTCTAAGTTCACCTCGTCTCGAGTTCTCTGCGACGTTCAACTGCCGCGTGGACCGATCGAGCGCGAGGCTCAAGCGTGGACCGATTGAGACGGACAGTCGGGGCGTGGCCCCATCGGACACGCCTTGGCTCTGTGCGTGGCTTTTGTCAACGCTTGGCATTGGTCTCGGTGAGGAAGGAAACTCGCTCGTTTACGGAGACTGACGAAAAAAAAAATTCTAAGTTCACCTCGTCTCGTGTTCTCTGCGACGGTCAACTGCCGCGTGGACCGATCGAGCGTGAGGCTCACGCGTGGACCGATCGAGACGGATAGTCGGGGCGTGGACCGATCGGTCACTCCTTGGCGTTGTTCATGGCTTTGGTCTACGCTTGGCATTGGTCTCGGTGAGAAGAAAATTCGATCGTTGAACGAGATAGACGAAAAAAAAATTCTAAGTTCACCTCTCGTGGATTTCACTGCGACGTTCAACTGCCGCGTGGACCGATTGAGCGCGAGGCTCACGCGTGGACCGATCGAGACGGACAGTCGGGGCGTGGACCGATCGGACACTCCTTGGCGTTGTTCGTGGCTTTGGTCTACGCTTGGCATTGTACTCGGTGAGGAAGGAAATTCGCTCGTTGAATGAGATTGACGGAAAAAAAAAATCTAAGTTCACCTCATCTCGAGTTCTCTGCGACGTGCAACCGCCGCGTGGACCGATCGAGGGCGAGGCTCACGCGTGGACCGATCGAGACGCACAGTCGGGGCGTGGACCGATCGGACACTTCTTGGCGTTGTCCGTGGCTTTGGTCTACGCTTCGCATTGGCCTCGGTGAGGAAGGAAATTCACTCGTTGAACGAGACCGTCGAAAAAAAAAAATTTTAAGTTCACCTCGTCGCGAGTTCACTGGGACGTTCAACTGCCGCGTGGATCGATCGAGGGCGAGGATCACGCGTGGACCGATCGAGACGGACAGTCGGGGCGTGGACCGATCGGACACTCCTTGGCGTTGTTCGTGGCTTTGGTCTATGCGTGGCATTGGTCTCGGTGAGGAAGGAAATTCGCTCGTTGAACGCGACTGACAAAAATAAATAAATATATAAATTCTAAGTTCACCTCGTCTCGCGTTCTCTGCGACGTTCAACTGCCGCGTGGACCGATGGAGCGCGAGGCTCACGCGTGGAACGATCGAGACGGACAGTCGGGGCGTGGACCGATCGGACACTCCTTGGCGATGTTCATGGCTTTGGTCGACGCTTGGCATTGGTCTCGGTGAGAAGAAAATTCGATCGTTGAACGAGATAGAAGAAGAAAAAAATTCTAAGTTCACCTCGTGTGGATTTCACTGCGACGTTCAACTGCCGCGTGGACCGATTGAGCGCGAGGCTCACGCGTGGACCGATCGAGACGGGCAGTCGGGGCGTGGACCGATCGGAGACTCCTTGGCGTTGTTCGTGGCTTCGGTCTACGCTTGGCATTGGTCTCGGTTAGGATGAAATTCGCTCGTTGAACGAGACTGACAAAAAAAAATAATTTCTAAGTTCACCTCGTCTCGCGTTCTGTGCGACGTTCAACTGCCGCGTGGACCGATCGAGCGCGAGTCCCACGCGTGGACCGATCGGGACGGACAGTCGGGGCGTGGACCGATCGGACACTCCTTGGCGTTGTTCGTAGCTTTGGTCTACGCTTGGCATTGGTCTCGGTGAGGAAGGAAAGTCGGTCGTTGAACGAGGTTGACGAAAAAAAAAATTCTAAGTTCACCTTGTCTCGATTTCACTGCGACGTTCAACTGCCGCGTGGACCGATGGAGCGCGAGGCTCACGCGTGGACCGATCGAGACGGACAGTCGGGGCGTGGACCGATCGGACACTCCTTGGCGATGTTCATGGCTTTGGTCTACGCTTGGCATTGGTCTCGGTGAGAAGAAAATTCGATCGTTGAACGAGATAGACGAAAAAAAAATTCTAAGTTCACCTCGTGTGGATTTCACTGCGACGTTCAACTGCCGCGTGGACCGATTGAGCGCGAGGCTCACGCGTCGACCGATCGAGACAGACAGTCGGGGCGTGGACCGATCGGACACTCCTTGGCGTTGTTCGTGGCTTCGGTCTACGCTTGGCATTGGTCTCGCTGAGGAAGGAAATTCGCTCGTTGAACGAGGTAGACGAAAAAAAAATTCTAAGTTCACCTCGTCTCGAGTTCTCTGCGACGTTCAACTGCCGCGTGGACCGATCGAGCGCGAGGCTCAAGCGTGGACCGATTGAGACGGACAGTCGGGGCGTGGCCCCATCGGACACGCCTTGGCTCTGTGCGTGGCTTTTGTCAACGCTTGGCATTGGTCTCGGTGAGGAAGGAAACTCGCTCGTTTACGGAGACTGACGAAAAAAAAAATTCTAAGTTCACCTCGTCTCGTGTTCTCTGCGACGGTCAACTGCCGCGTGGACCGATCGAGCGTGAGGCTCACGCGTGGACCGATCGAGACGGATAGTCGGGGCGTGGACCGATCGGTCACTCCTTGGCGTTGTTCATGGCTTTGGTCTACGCTTGGCATTGGTCTCGGTGAGAAGAAAATTCGATCGTTGAACGAGGTAGACGAAAAAAAAATTCTAAATTCACCTCGTGTGGATTTCACTGCGACGTTCAACTGCCGCGTGGACCGATCGAGGGCGAGGCTCACGCGTGGACCGATCGAGACGCACAGTCGGGGCGTGGACCGATCGGACACTCCTTGGCGTTGTCCGTGGCTTTGGTCTACGCTTGGCATTGGTCTCGGTGAGGAAGGAAATTCACTCGTTGAACGAGGTAGACGAAAAAAAAATTCTAAATTCACCTCGTGTGGATTTCACTGCGACGTTCAACTGCCGCGTGGACCGATTGAGGGCGAGGCTCACGCGTGGACCGATCGAGACGGACAGTCGGGGCGTGGACCGATCGGACACTTCTTGGCGTTGTTCGTGGCTTTGGTCTACGCTTGGCATTGGTCTCGGTGAGGAAGGAAAGTCGGTCGTTGAACGAGATTGTCGAAAAGAAAAAAATCTAAGTTCACCTCGTCTCGTGTTCTCTGCGACGTTCAACTACCGCGTGGACCGATCGAGCGCGAGGCTCACGCGTGGACCGATCGAGACGGATAGTCAGGGCGTGGATCCATCGGTAACTCCTTGGCGTTGTTCGTGACTTTGGTCTACGCTTGACATTGGGCTCGGTGAGGAAGGAAATTAGCTCGATGAACGCGACTGACAAAAAAAATAAATAAATTCTAAGTTCACCTCGTCTCGCGTTCTCTGCGACCTTCAACTGCCGCGTGGACCGATCGAGGGCGAGGCTCACGCGTGGACCGATTGAGACGCACAGTCGGGGCGTGGACCGATCGGACACTCCTTGGCGTTGTCCGTGGCTTTGGTCTACGCTTGGCATTGGTCTCGGTGAGGAAGGAAATTCACTCGTTGAACGAGGTAGACGAAAAAAAAATTCTAAATTCACCTCGTGTGGATTTCACTGCGACGTTCAACTGCCGCGTGGACCGATTGAGCGCGAGGCTCACGCGTGGACCGATCGAGACGGACAGTCGGGGCGTGGACCGATCGGACACTCCTTGGCGTTGTTCGTGGCTTAGGTCTACGCTTGGCATTGGTTTCGGTGAGGAAGGAAATTCGCTCGTTGAACGAGACTGACGAAAAAAAAAATTCTAAGTTCACCTCGTCTCAAGTTCTCTGCGGCGTTCAACTGCCGCGTGAACCGATCGAGAGCGAGGCTCACGCGTGGACCGATCGAGACGGACAGTCGGGGCGTGGCCCCATCGGACACGCCGTGGCTCTGTGCGTGGCTTTTGTCAACGCTTGGCATTGGTCTCGGTGAGGAAGGAAACTCGCTCGTTTACGGAGACTGACGAAAAAAAAAATTGTAAGTTCACCTCGTCTCGTGTTCTCTGCGACGGTCAACTGCCGCGTGGACCGATCGAGCGTGAGGCTCACGCGTGGACCGATCGAGACGGATAGTCGGGGCGTGGACCGATCGGTCACTCCTTGGCGTTGTTCATGGCTTTGGTCTACGCTTGGCATTGATCTCGGTGAGAAGAAAATTCGATCGTTGAACGAGATAGACGAAAAAAAAATTCTAAGTTCACCTCGTGTGGATTTCACTGCGACGTTCAACTGCCGCGTGGACCGATTGAGCGCGAGGCTCACGCGTGGACCGATCGAGACGGACAGTCGGGGCGTGGACCGATCGGACACTCCTTGGCGTTGTTCGTGGCTTTGGTCTACGCTTGGCATTGTACTCGGTGAGGAAGGAAATTCGCTCGTTGAATGAGATTGACGGAAAAAAAAATTCTAAGTTCACCTCATCTCGAGTTCTCTGCGACGTGCAACTGCCGCGTGGACCGATCGAGGGCGAGGCTCACGCGTGGACCGATCGAGACGCACAGTCGGGGCGTGGACCGATCGGACACTCCTTGGCGTTGTCCGTGGCTTTGGTCTACGCTTGGCATTGGTCTCGGTGAGGAAGGAAATTTACTCGTTGAACGAGACCGTCGAAAAAAAAAATTTTAAGTTCACCTCGTCGCGAGTTCACTGGGACGTTCAACTGCCGCGTGGACCGATTGAGCGCGAGGCTCACGCGTGGACCGATCGAGACGGACAGTCGGGGCGTGGACCGATCGGTCACTCCTTGGCGTTGTTCATGGCTTTGGTCTACGCTTGGCATTGGTCTCGGTGAGAAGAAAATTCGATCGTTGAACGAGGTAGACGAAAAAAAAATTCTAAGTTCACCTCGTGTGGATTTCACTGCGACGTTCAACTGCCGCGTGGACCGATTGAGCGCGAGGCTCACGCGTGGACCGATCGAGACGGACAGTCGGGGCGTGGACCGATCGGACACTCCTTGGCGTTGTTCGTGGCTTTGGTCTACGCTTGGCATTGGTCTCGGTGAGGAAGAAAAGTCGGTCGTTGCACGAGATTGACGAAAACAAAAAAATTCTAAGTTCACCTTGTCTGGATTTCACTGCGACGTTCAACTGCCGCGTGGACCGATCGAGGGCGAGGCTCACACGTGGACCGATCGAGACGGACAGTCGGGGCGTGGACCGATCGGACACTCCTTGGCGTTGTCCGTGGCTTTGGCCTACGCTTGGCATTGGTCTCGGTGAGGAAGGAAGTTCGGTCGTTGAACGAGACCGTCGAAAAAAAAAATTCTAAGTTCACCTCGTCGCGAGTTCACTGCGACGTTCAACTGCCGCGTGAACCGATCGAGCTCGAGTCCCACGGGTGGACCGATCGGGACGGACAGTCGGGGCGTGGCCCGATCGAGCACACCTTGGCGTTGTTCGTGGCTTTGGTCTACGCTTGGCATTGGTCTCGGTGAGGAAGGAATCTCGCTCGTTGAGGGAGACTGACGAAAAAAAAAATCGAAGTTCACTTCGTCTCGTGTTCTCTGAGACGTTCAACTGCCGCGTGGACCGATCGAGGGCGAGGCTCACGCGTGGACCGATCGAGACGGACAGTCGGGGCGTGGACCGATCGGACACTCCTTGGCGTTGTTCATGGCTTTGGTCTACGCTTGGCATTGTTCTCGGTGAGAAGAAAATTCGATCGTTGAACGAGATAGACGAAAAAAAAATTCTAAGTTCACCTCGTGTGGATTTCACTGCGACGTTCAACCGCCGCGTGGACCGATCGAGTGCGAGGCTCACGCGTGGACCAATCGAGACGGACAGTCGGGGCGTGGACCGATCGGGCACTACTTGGCGTTGTTCGTTGCTTTGGTCTACGCTTCGCATTGGTCTCGGTGAGGAAGGAAATTAGCTCGATGAACGCGACTGACAAAAAAATAAATAAATTCTAAGTTCACCTCGTCTCGCGTTCTCTGCGACGTTCAACTGCCGCGTGGACCGATCGAGCGCGAGGCTCACGCGCGGACCGATCGAGACGGATAGTCGGGGCGTGGATTGATCGGTAACTCCTTGGCGTTGTTCGTGGCTTTGGTCTACGCTTGACATTGGTCTCGGTGAGGAAGGAAATTCGCTCGTTGAACGAGATTGACGAGAAAAAAAATTCTAAGTTCACCTCGTCTGGATTTCACTGCGACGTTCAACTGCAGAGTGAACCGACCGAGGGCGAGTCTCACGCGTGGACCGATCGAGACGGACAGTCGGGGTGTGGCCCGATCGGACACGCCTTGGCGTTGTTCGTGGCTTTGGTCTACGCTTCGCATTGGTCTCGGTGAGGAAGGAAATTAGCTCGATGAACGCGACTGACAAAAAAATAAATAAATTCTAAGTTCACCTCGTCGCGAGTTCTCTGCGACGTTCAACTGCCGCGTGGACCGATCGAGACGGACACTCGGGGCGTGGCGCGATCGGATACGCCTTGGCTTTGTTCGTGGCTTTAGTCTGCGCTTGGCATTGGCTTCGGTGAGGAAGGAAATTCGCTCGTTGATCGCGACTGACGAAAAAAAAAAATTCTAAGTTCACCTCGTCTCAAGTTCTCTGCGACGTTCAACTGCCGCGTGAACCGATCGAGAGCGAGGCTCACGCATGGACCGATCGAGACGGACAGTCGGGGCGTGGCCCCATCGGACACGCCTTGGCTTTGTGCGTGGCTTTTGTCAACGCTTGGCATTGGTCTCGGTGAGGAAGGAAACTCGCTCGTTGAAGGAGACTGACGAAAACAAAAATTCTAAGTTCACCTCGACTCGTGTTCTCTGCGACGGTCAACTGCCGCGTGGACCGATCGAGCGCGAGGCTCACGCGTGGACCGATCGAGACGGACAGTCGGGGCGTGGACCGATCGGACACTTCTTGGCATTGGTGGTGGCTTTGGTCTACGCTTGGCATTGGTCTCGGTGAGGAAGGAAATTCGCTCGTTGAACGAGAGAGACGAAACAAAAATTCTAAGTTCACCTCGTCTCGAGTTCTCTGCGACGTTCAACTGCCGCGTGGACCGATCGAGGGCGAGGCTCGCGCGTGGACCGACCGAGACGGACAGTCGGGGCGTGGAGCGATCGGACACTCCTTGGCGTTGTTCGTGGCTTTGGTCTACGCTTGGCATTGCTTTCGGTGAGGAAGGAAATTCGATCGTTGAACGAGATTGTCGAAAAAAAAATTCTAAGTTCACCTCGTCTCGTGTTCTCTGCGACGTTCAACTACCGCGTGGACCGATCGAGCGCGAGGCTCACGCGTGGACCGATCGAGACGGATAGTCGGGGCGTGGATCCATCGGTAACTCCTTGCCGTTGTTCGTGGCTTTGGTCTACGCTTGGCATTGGTCTCGGTGAGGAAGGAAATTCGCTCGTTGAACGAGATAGACGAAAAAAAAAATTCTAGGTTCACCTCGTCTCGAGTTCTCTGCGACGTTCAACTGCCGCGTGGACCGATCGAGGGCGAGGCTCACGCGTGGACCGATCGAGACGGACAGTCAAGGCGTGGATCGATCGGACACTCCTTGGCGCTGTTCGTGGCTTTGGTCTACGCTTGGCATTGGTTTCGTTGAGGAAGTAAACTCGCTCGTTGAGGGAGACTGACGAAAAAAAATCGAAGTTCACCTCGTCTCGTGTTCTCTGCGACGGTCTACTGCCGCGTGGACCGATCGAGCGCGAGGCTCACGCGTGGACCGATCGAGACGGATAGTCGGGGCGTGGATCCATCGGTAACTCCTTGGCGTTGTTCGTGGCTTTGGTCTACGCTTGACATTGGTCTCGGTGAGGAAGGAAATTAGCTCGATGAACGCGACTGACAAAAAAAAATAAATTCTAAGTTCACCTCGTCTCGCGTTCTCTGCGACCTTCAACTGCCGCGTGAACCGATAAAGCTCGAGTCCCACGCGTGGACCGATCGGGTCGGACAGTCGGGGCGTGGCCCGATCGAACAGACGTTGGCGTTGTTCGTGGCTTTGGTCTACGCTTGGCATTGGTCTCGGTGAGGAAGGAAACTCGCTCGTTGAGGGAGACTGACGAAAAAAAAAATCGAAGTTCACTTCGTCTCGTGTTCTCTGCGACGTTCAACTGCCGCGTGGATCGATCGAGGGCGAGGATCACGCGTGGACCGATCGGGACGGACAGTCGGGGCGTGGACCGATCGGACACTCCTTGGCGTTGTTCGTGGCTTTGGTCTACGCTTGGCATTGGTCTCGGTGAGGAAGAAAAGTCGGTCGTTGAACGAGGTTGACGAAAACAAAAAAATTCTAAGTTCACCTTGTCTGGATTTCACTGCGACGTTCAACTGCCGCGTGGACCGATCGAGGGCGAGGCTCACGCGTGGACCGATCGAGACGGACAGTCGGAGCGTGGACCGATCGGACACTCCTTGGCGTTGTTCGTGGCTTTGGTCTACTCTCGGCATTGGTCTCGGTGAGGAAGGAAAGTCGGTCGTTGAACGACATTATCGAAAAGAAAAAAATCTAAGTTCACCTCGTCTCGTGTTCTCTGCGACGTTCAACTACCGCGTGGACCGATCGAGCGCGAGGCTCACGCGTGGACAGATCGAGACGGATAGTCAGGGCGTGGATCCATCGGTAACTCCTTGGCGTTGTTCGTGGCTTTGGTCTACGCTTGACATTGGTCTCGGTGAGGAAGGAAATTAGCTCGATGAACGCGACTGACAAAAAAAATAAATAAATTCTAAGTTCACCTCGTCTCGCGTTCTCTGCGACCTTCAACTGCCGCGTGAACCGATAAACCTCGAGTCCCACGCGTGGACCGATCGGGTCGGACAGTCGGAGCGTGGACCGATCGGACACTCCTTGGCGTTGTTCGTGGCTTTGGCCTACGCTTGGCATTGTACTCGGTGAGGAAGGAAATTCGCTCGTTGAATGAGATTGACGGAAAAAAAAATTCTAAGTTCACCTCATCTCGAGTTCTCTGCGACGTTCAACTGCCGCGTGGACCGATCGAGGGCGAGGCTCACGCGTGGACCGATCGAGACGGACAGTCGGGGCGTGGACCGATCGGACACTCCTTGGCGTTGTCCGTGGCTTTGGCCTACGCTTGGCATTGGTCTCGGTGAGGAAGGAAACTCGCTCGTTTACGGAGACTGACGAAAAAAAAAATTCTAAGTTCACCTCGTCTCGTGTTCTCTGCGACGGTCAACTGCCGCGTGGACCGATCGAGCGTGAGGCTCACGCGTGGACCGATCGAGACGGATAGTCGGGGCGTGGACCGATCGGTCACTCCTTGGCGTTGTTCATGGCTTTGGTCTACGCTTGGCATTGGTCTCGGTGAGAAGAAAATTCGATCGTTGAACGAGGTAGACGAAAAAAAAATTCTAAATTCACCTCGTGTGGATTTCACTGCGACGTTCAACTGCCGCGTGGACCGATCGAGGGCGAGGCTCACGCGTGGACCGATCGAGACGCACAGTCGGGGCGTGGACCGATTGGACACTCCTTGGCGTTGTCCGTGGCTTTGGTCTACGCTTGGCATTGGTCTCGGTGAGGAAGGAAATTCACTCGTTGAACGAGGTAGACGAAAAAAAAATTCTAAATTCACCTCGTGTGGATTTCACTGCGACGTTCAACTGCCGCGTGGACCGATTGAGCGCGAGGCTCACGCGTGGACCGATCGAGACGGACAGTCGGGGCGTGGACCGATCGGACACTTCTTGGCGTTGTTCGTGGCTTTGGTCTACGCTTGGCATTGGTCTCGGTGAGGAAGGAAAGTCGGTCGTTGAACGAGATTGTCGAAAAGAAAAAAATCTAAGTTCACCTCGTCTCGTGTTCTCTGCGACGTTCAACTACCGCGTGGACCGATCGAGCGCGAGGCTCACGCGTGGACCGATCGAGACGGATAGTCAGGGCGTGGATCCATCGGTAACTCCTTGGCGTTGTTCGTGACTTTGGTCTACGCTTGACATTGGGCTCGGTGAGGAAGGAAATTAGCTCGATGAACGCGACTGACAAAAAAAATAAATAAATTCTAAGTTCACCTCGTCTCGCGTTCTCTGCGACCTTCAACTGCCGCGTGGACCGATCGAGGGCGAGGCTCACGCGTGGACCGATTGAGACGCACAGTCGGGGCGTGGACCGATCGGACACTCCTTGGCGTTGTCCGTGGCTTTGGTCTACGCTTGGCATTGGTCTCGGTGAGGAAGGAAATTCACTCGTTGAACGAGGTAGACGAAAAAAAAATTCTAAATTCACCTCGTGTGGATTTCACTGCGACGTTCAACTGCCGCGTGGACCGATTGAGCGCGAGGCTCACGCGTGGACCGATCGAGACGGACAGTCGGGGCGTGGACCGATCGGACACTCCTTGGCGTTGTTCGTGGCTTAGGTCTACGCTTGGCATTGGTCTCGGTGAGGAAAGAAATTCGCTCGTTGAACGAGACTGACAAAAAAAAATAATTTCTAAGTTCACCTCGTCTCGCGTTCTGTGCGACGTTCAACTGCCGCGTGGACCGATCGAGCGCGAGTCCCACGCGTGGACCGATCGGACACTCCTTGGCGTTGTTCGTAGCTTTGGTCTACGCTTGGCATTGGTCTCGGTGAGGAAGGAAAGTCGGTCGTTGAACGAGGTTGACGAAAAAAAAAATTCTAAGTTCACCTCGTGTGGATTTCACTGCGACGTTCAACTGCTGCGTGGACCGATTGAGCGCGAGGTTCACGCGTGGACCGATCGAGACGGACAGTCGGGGCGTGGACCGACGGAAACTCCTTGGCGTTGTTCGTGGCTTCGGTCTACGCTTGGCATTGGTCTCGGTGAGGAAGGAAATTCGCTCGTTGAACGAGATAGACGAAAAAAAAAAATTGTAATTTCACCTCGTCTCGAGTTCTCTGCGACGTTCAACTGCCGCGTGGACCGATCGACCGCGAGGCTCAAGCGTGGACCGATTGAGACGGACAGTCGGGGCGTGGACCAATCGGACACACCTTGGCCTTGTTCATGGCTTTGGTCCACGCTTGGCATTGGTCTCGTTGATGAAGGAAATTCGCTCGTTGAACGAGACGGACGAACAAAAAATCTAAGTTCATCTCGTGTCCAGTTCTCTGCGACGTTCACCTGCCGCGTGGATCGATCGAGCGCGAGGCTCACTCGTGGACCGATCGAGAGCGAGGCTCCCGCGTGGACCGATCGAGACGGACAGTCGGGGCGTGGCGCGATCGGACACGCCTTGGCTTTGTTCGAGGCTTTGGTCTACGCTTGGCATTGGTTTCGGTGAGGAAGGAAATTCGCTCGTTGAACGAGACTGACGAAAAAAAAAATTCTAAGTTCACCTCGTCTCAAGTTCTCTGCGGCGTTCAACTGCCGCGTGAACCGATCGAGAGCGAGGCTCACGCGTGGACCGATCGAGACGGACAGTCGGGGCGTGGCCCCATCGGACACGCCGTGGCTCTGTGCGTGGCTTTTGTCAACGCTTGGCATTGGTCTCGGTGAGGAAGGAAACTCGCTCGTTTACGGAGACTGACGAAAAAAAAAATTCTAAGTTCACCTCGTCTCGTGTTCTCTGCGACGGTCAACTGCCGCGTGGACCGATCGAGCGTGAGGCTCACGCGTGGACCGATCGAGACGGATAGTCGGGGCGTGGACCGATCGGTCACTCCTTGGCGTTGTTCATGGCTTTGGTCTACGCTTGGCATTGATCTCGGTGAGAAGAAAATTCGATCGTTGAACGAGATAGACGAAAAAAAAATTCTAAGTTCACCTCGTGTGGATTTCACTGCGACGTTCAACTGCCGCGTGGACCGATTGAGCGCGAGGCTCACGCGTGGACCGATCGAGACGGACAGTCGGGGCGTGGACCGATCGGACACTCCTTGGCGTTGTTCGTGGCTTTGGTCTACGCTTGGCATTGTACTCGGTGAGGAAGGAAATTCGCTCGTTGAATGAGATTGACGGAAAAAAAAATTCTAAGTTCACCTCATCTCGAGTTCTCTGCGACGTGCAACTGCCGCGTGGACCGATCGAGGGCGAGGCTCACGCGTGGACCGATCGAGACGCACAGTCGGGGCGTGGACCGATCGGACACTCCTTGGCGTTGTCCGTGGCTTTGGTCTACGCTTGGCATTGGTCTCGGTGAGGAAGGAAATTTACTCGTTGAACGAGACCGTCGAAAAAAAAAATTTTAAGTTCACCTCGTCGCGAGTTCACTGGGACGTTCAACTGCCGCGTGGACCGATTGAGCGCGAGGCTCACGCGTGGACCGATCGAGACGGACAGTCGGGGCGTGGACCGATCGGTCACTCCTTGGCGTTGTTCATGGCTTTGGTCTACGCTTGGCATTGGTCTCGGTGAGAAGAAAATTCGATCGTTGAACGAGGTAGACGAAAAAAAAATTCTAAGTTCACCTCGTGTGGATTTCACTGCGACGTTCAACTGCCGCGTGGACCGATTGAGCGCGAGGCTCACGCGTGGACCGATCGAGACGGACAGTCGGGGCGTGGACCGATCGGACACTTCTTGGCGTTGTTCGTGGCTTTGGTCTACGCTTGGCATTCGTCTCGGTGAGCGAGGAAATTCGCTCGTTGAACGAGACTGTCAAAAAAAAAAATTCTAAGTTCACCTCGTCGCGAGTTCTCTGCGACGTTCAACTGCCGCGTGGACCGATCGAGCGCGAGGCCCACGCGTGGACCGATCGGGACGGACAGTCGGGGCGTGGACCGATCGGACACTCCTTGCCGTTGTTCGTGGCTTTGGTCTACGCTTGGCATTGGTCTCGGTGAGGAAGAAAAGTCGGTCGTTGCACGAGATTGACGAAAACAAAAAAATTCTAAGTTCACCTTGTCTGGATTTCACTGCGACGTTCAACTGCCGCGTGGACCGATCGAGGGCGAGGCTCACACGTGGACCGATCGAGACGGACAGTCGGGGCGTGGACCGATCGGACACTCCTTGGCGTTGTCCGTGGCTTTGGCCTACGCTTGGCATTGGTCTCGGTGAGGAAGGAAGTTCGGTCGTTGAACGAGACCGTCGAAAAAAAAAATTCTAAGTTCACCTCGTCGCGAGTTCACTGCGACGTTCAACTGCCGCGTGAACCGATCGAGCTCGAGTCCCACGGGTGGACCGATCGGGACGGACAGTCGGGGCGTGGCCCGATCGAGCACACCTTGGCGTTGTTCGTGGCTTTGGTCTACGCTTGGCATTGGTCTCGGTGAGGAAGGAATCTCGCTCGTTGAGGGAGACTGACGAAAAAAAAAATCGAAGTTCACTTCGTCTCGTGTTCTCTGAGACGTTCAACTGCCGCGTGGACCGATCGAGGGCGAGGCTCACGCGTGGACCGATCGAGACGGACAGTCGGGGCGTGGACCGATCGGACACTCCTTGGCGTTGTTCATGGCTTTGGTCTACGCTTGGCATTGTTCTCGGTGAGAAGAAAATTCGATCGTTGAACGAGATAGACGAAAAAAAAATTCTAAGTACACCTCGTGTGGATTTCACTGCGACGTTCAACCGCCGCGTGGACCGATCGAGTGCGAGGCTCACGCGTGGACCGATCGAGACGGACAGTCGGGGCGTGGACCGATCGGGCACTCCTTGGCGTTGTTCGTTGCTTTGGTCTACGCTTCGCATTGGTCTCGGTGAGGAAGGAAATTAGCTCGATGAACGCGACTGACAAAAAAATAAATAAATTCTAAGTTCACCTCGTCTCGCGTTCTCTGCGACGTTCAACTGCCGCGTGGACCGATCGAGCGCGAGGCTCACGCGCGGACCGATCGAGACGGATAGTCGGGGCGTGGATTGATCGGTAACTCCTTGGCGTTGTTCGTGGCTTTGGTCTACGCTTGACATTGGTCTCGGTGAGGAAAGAAATTCGCTCGTTGAACGAGATTGACGAGAAAAAAAATTCTAAGTTCACCTCGTCTGGATTTCACTGCGACGTTCAACTGCAGAGTGAACCGACCGAGGGCGAGTCTCACGCGTGGACCGATCGAGACGGACAGTCGGGGTGTGGCCCGATCGGACACGCCTTGGCGTTGTTCGTGGCTTTGGTCTACGCTTCGCATTGGTCTCGGTGAGGAAGGAAATTAGCTCGATGAACGCGACTGACAAAAAAATAAATAAATTCTAAGTTCACCTCGTCGCGAGTTCTCTGCGACGTTCAACTGCCGCGTGGACCGATCGAGACGGACACTCGGGGCGTGGCGCGATCGGATACGCCTTGGCTTTGTTCGTGGCTTTAGTCTGCGCTTGGCATTGGCTTCGGTGAGGAAGGAAATTCGCTCGTTGATCGCGACTGACGAAAAAAAAAAATTCTAAGTTCACCTCGTCTCAAGTTCTCTGCGACGTTCAACTGCCGCGTGAACCGATCGAGAGCGAGGCTCACGCGTGGACCGATCGAGACGGACAGTCGGGGCGTGGCCCCATCGGACACGCCTTGGCTCTGTGCGTGGCTTTTGTCAACGCTTGGCATTGGTCTCGTTGAGAAAGAAAACTCGCTCGTTGAAGGAGACTGACGAAAACAAAAATTCTAAGTTCACCTCGACTCGTGTTCTCTGCGACGGTCAACTGCCGCGTGGACCGATCGAGCGCGAGGCTCACGCGTGGACCGATCGAGACGGATAGGCGGGGCGTGGACCGATCGGTCACTCCTTGGCGTTGTTCATGGCTTTGGTCTACGCTTGACATTGGTCTCGGTGAGAAGAAAATTCGATCGTTGAACGAGATAGACGAAAAAAAAATTCTAAGTTCACCTCGTGTGGATTTCACTGCGACGTTCAACTGCCGCGTGGACCGATTGAGCGCGAGGCTCACGCGTGGACCGATCGAGACGGACAGTCGGGGCGTGGACCGATCGGAGACTCCTTGGCGTTGTTCGTGGCTTTGGTCTACGCTTGGCATTGTATTCGGTGAGGAAGGAAATTCGCTCGTTGAACGAGACTGATGAAAAAAAAAATTCTAAGTTCACCTCGTCTCGAGTTCTCTGCGACGTTCAACTGCCGCGTGAACCGATCGAGAGCGAGGCTCACGCATGGACCGATCGAGACGGACAGTCGGGGCGTGGCGCGATCGGATACGCCTTGGCTTTGTTCGTGGCTTTGGTCTGCGCTTGGCATTGGTTTCGGTGAGGAAGGAAATTCGCTCGTTGAACGAGACTGATGAAAAAAAAAATTCTAAGTTCACCTCATCTCGAGTTCTCTGCGACGTTCAACTGCCGCGTGAACCGATCGAGAGCGAGGCTCACGCATGGACCGATCGAGACGGACAGTCGGGGCTCGGCCCCATCGGACACGCCTTGGCTTTGTGCGTGGCTTTTGTCAACGCTTGGCATTGGTCTCGGTGAGGAAGGAAACTCGCTCGTTGAAGGAGACTGACGAAAACAAAAATTCTAAGTTCACCTCGACTCGTGTTCTCTGCGACGGTCAACTGCCGCGTGGACCGATCGAGCGCGAGGCTCACGCGTGGACCGATCGAGACGGACAGTCGGGGCGTGGACCGATCGGACACTTCTTGGCATTGGTGGTGGCTTTGGTCTACGCTTGGCATTGGTCTCGGTGAGGAAGGAAATTCGCTCGTTGAACGAGAGAGACGAAACAAAAATTCTAAGTTCACCTCGTCTCGAGTTCTCTGCGACGTTCAACTGCCGCGTGGACCGATCGAGGGCGAGGCTCGCGCGTGGACCGACCGAGACGGACAGTCGGGGCGTGGAGCGATCGGACACTCCTTGGCGTTGTTCGTGGCTTTGGTCTACGCTTGGCATTGCTTTCGGTGAGGAAGGAAATTCGATCGTTGAACGAGATTGTCGAAAAAAAAATTCTAAGTTCACCTCGTCTCGTGTTCTCTGCGACGTTCAACTACCGCGTGGACCGATCGAGCGCGAGGCTCACGCGTGGACCGATCGAGACGGATAGTCGGGGCGTGGATCCATCGGTAACTCCTTGCCGTTGTTCGTGGCTTTGGTCTACGCTTGGCATTGGTCTCGGTGAGGAAGGAAATTCGCTCGTTGAACGAGATAGACGAAAAAAAAAATTCTAGGTTCACCTCGTCTCGAGTTCTCTGCGACGTTCAACTGCCGCGTGGACCGATCGAGGGCGAGGCTCACGCGTGGACCGATCGAGACGGACAGTCAAGGCGTGGATCGATCGGACACTCCTTGGCGCTGTTCGTGGCTTTGGTCTACGCTTGGCATTGGTTTCGTTGAGGAAGGAAACTCGCTCGTTGAGGGAGACTGACGAAAAAAAATCGAAGTTCACCTCGTCTCGTGTTCTCTGCGACGGTCTACTGCCGCGTGGACCGATCGAGCGCGAGGCTCACGCGTGGACCGATCGAGACGGACAGTCGGGGCGTGGACCGATCGGAGACTCCTTGGCGTTGTTCGTGGCTTTGGTCTACGCTTGGCATTGTATTCGGTGAGGAAGGAAATTCGCTCGTTGAATGAGATTGACGAAAAAAAAAATTCTAAGTTCACCTCATCTCGAGTTCTCTGCGACGTTCAACTGCCGCGTGGACCGATCGAGACGGACACTCGGGGCGTGGCGCGATCGGATACGCCTTGGCTTTGTTCGTGGCTTTGGTCTGCGCTTGGCATTGGTTTCGGTGAGGAAGGAAATTCGCTCGTTGAACGAGACTGATGAAAAAAAAAATTCTAAGTTCACCTCGTCTCGAGTTCTCTGCGACGTTCAACTGCCGCGTGAGCCGATCGAGAGCGAGGCTCACGCATGGACCGATCGAGACGGACAGTCGGGGCGTGGCTCCATCGGACACGCCTTGGCTTTGTGCGTGGCTTTTGTCAACGCTTGGCATTGGTCTCGGTGAGGAAGGAAACTCGCTCGTTGAAGGAGACTGACGAAAACAAAAATTCTAAGTTCACCTCGACTCGTGTTCTCTGCGACGGTCAACTGCCGCGTGGACCGATCGAGCGCGAGCCTCACGCGTGGACCGATCGAGACGGACAGTCGGGGCGTGGAGCGATCGGACACTCCTTGGCGTTGTTCGTGGCTTTGGTCTACGCTTGGCATTGCTTTCGGTGAGGAAGGAAATTCGATCGTTGAACGAGATTGTCGAAAAAAAAATTCTAAGTTCACCTCGTCTCGTGTTCTCTGCGACGTTCAACTACCGCGTGGACCGATCGAGCGCGAGGCTCACGCGTGGACCGATCGAGACGGATAGTCGGGGCGTGGATCCATCGGTAACTCCTTGGCGTTGTTCGTGGCTTTGGTCTACGCTTGGCATTGGTCTCGGTGAGGAAGGAAATTCGCTCGTTGAACGAGATAGACGAAAAAAAAAATTCTAGGTTCACCTCGTCTCGAGTTCTCTGCGACGTTCAACTGCCGCGTGGACCGATCGAGGGCGAGGCTCACGCGTGGACCGATCGAGACGGACAGTCGGGGCGTGGATCGATCGGACACTCCTTGGCGCTGTTCGTGGCTTTGGTCTACGCTTGGCATTGGTTTCGTTGAGGAAGGAAACTCGCTCGTTGAGGGAGACTGACGAAAAAAAATCGAAGTTCACCTCGGCTCGTGTTCCCTGCGACGGTCTACTGCCGCGTGGACCGATCGAGCGCGAGGCTCACGCGTGGACCGATCGAGACGGATAGTCGGGGCGTGGATCCATCGGTAACTCCTTGGCGTTGTTCGTGGCTTTGGTCTACGCTTGACATTGGTCTCGGTGAGGAAGGAAATTAGCTCGATGAACGCGACTGACAAAAAAAAATAAATTCTAAGTTCACCTCGTCTCGCGTTCTCTGCGACCTTCAACTGCCGCGTGAACCGATAAAGCTCGAGTCCCACGCGTGGACCGATCGGGTCGGACAGTCGGGGCGTGGCCCGATCGAACAGACGTTGGCGTTGTTCGTGGCTTTGGTCTACGCTTGGCATTGGTCTCGGTGAGGAAGGAAACTCGCTCGTTGAGGGAGACTGACGAAAAAAAAAATCGAAGTTCACTTCGTCTCGTGTTCTCTGCGACGTTCAACTGCCGCGTGGATCGATCGAGGGCGAGGATCACGCGTGGACCGATCGGGACGGACAGTCGGGGCGTGGACCGATCGGACACTCCTTGGCGTTGTTCGTGGCTTTGGTCTACGCTTGGCATTGGTCTCGGTGAGGAAGAAAAGTCGGTCGTTGAACGAGGTTGACGAAAACAAAAAAATTCTAAGTTCACCTTGTCTGGATTTCACTGCGACGTTCAACTGCCGCGTGGACCGATCGAGGGCGAGGCTCACGCGTGGACCGATCGAGACGGACAGTCGGAGCGTGGACCGATCGGACACTCCTTGGCGTTGTTCGTGGCTTTGGTCTACTCTCGGCATTGGTCTCGGTGAGGAAGGAAAGTCGGTCGTTGAACGACATTATCGAAAAGAAAAAAATCTAAGTTCACCTCGTCTCGTGTTCTCTGCGACGTTCAACTACCGCGTGGACCGATCGAGCGCGAGGCTCACGCGTGGACAGATCGAGACGGATAGTCAGGGCGTGGATCCATCGGTAACTCCTTGGCGTTGTTCGTGGCTTTGGTCTACGCTTGACATTGGTCTCGGTGAGGAAGGAAATTAGCTCGATGAACGCGACTGACAAAAAAAATAAATAAATTCTAAGTTCACCTCGTCTCGCGTTCTCTGCGACCTTCAACTGCCGCGTGAACCGATAAACCTCGAGTCCCACGCGTGGACCGATCGGGTCGGACAGTCGGAGCGTGGACCGATCGGACACTCCTTGGCGTTGTTCGTGGCTTTGGCCTACGCTTGGCATTGTACTCGGTGAGGAAGGAAATTCGCTCGTTGAATGAGATTGACGGAAAAAAAAATTCTAAGTTCACCTCATCTCGAGTTCTCTGCGACGTTCAACTGCCGCGTGGACCGATCGAGGGCGAGGCTCACGCGTGGACCGATCGAGACGGACAGTCGGGGCGTGGACCGATCGGACACTCCTTGGCGTTGTCCGTGGCTTTGGCCTACGCTTGGCATTGGTCTCGGTGAGGAAGGAAACTCGCTCGTTGAGGGAGACTGACGAAAAAAAAAATCGAAGTTCACTTCGTCTCGTGTTCTCTGCGACGTTCAACTGCCGCGTGGATCGATCGAGGGCGAGGATCACGCATGGACCGATCGGGACGGACAGTCGGGGCGTGGACCGATCGGACACTCCTTGGCGTTGTTCGTGGCTTTGGTCTACGCTTGGCATTGGTCTCGGTGAGGAAGAAAAGTCGGTCGTTGAACGAGGTTGACGAAAACAAAAAAATTCTAAGTTCACCTCGTCGCGAGTTCACTGCGACGTTCAACTGCCGCGTGAACCGATCGAGCTCGAGTCCCACGGGTGGACCGATCGGGACGGACAGTCGGGGCGTGGCCAGATCGAACACACCTTGGCGTTGTTCGTGGCTTTGGTCTACGCTTGGCAGTGGTCTCGGTGAGGAAGGAATCTCGCTCGTTGAGGGAGACTGACGAAAAAAAAATCGAAGTTCACTTCGTCTCGTGTTCTCTGAGACGTTCAACTGCCGCGTGGACCGATCGAGGGCGAGGCTCACGCGTGGACCGATCGAGACGGACAGTCGGGGCGTGGACCGATCGGACACTCCTTGGCGTTGTTCGTGGCTTTGGTCTACGCTTGGCATTGTACTCGGTGAGGAAGGAAATTCGCTCGTTGAATGAGATTGACGGAAAAAAAAATTCTAAATTCACCTCATCTCGAGTTCTCTGCGACGTTCAACTGCCGCGTGGACCGATCGAGACGGACACTCGGGGCGTGGCGCGATCGGATACGCCTTGGCTTTGTTCGAGGCTTTGGTCTGCGCTTGGCATTGGTTTCGGTGAGGAAGGAAATTCGCTCGTTGAACGAGACTGACGAAAAAAAAAATTCTAAGTTCACCTCGTCTCGAGTTCTCTGCGACGATCAACTGCCGCGTGAACCGATCGAGAGCGAGGCTCACGCATGGACCGATCGAGACGGACAGTCGGGGCGTGGCCCCATCGGACACGCCTTGGCGTTGTGCGTGGCTTTTGTCAACGCTTGGCATTGGTCTCGGTGAGGAAGGAAACTCGCTCGTTGAAGGAGACCGACGAAAAAAAAAATTCTAAGTTCACCTCGACTCGTGTTCTCTGCGACGGTCAACTGCCGCGTGGACCGATCGAGCGCGAGGCTCACGCGTGGACCGATCGAGACGGACAGTCGGGGCGTGGACCGATCGGTCACTCCTTGGCGTTGTTCATGGCTTTGGTCTACGCTTGGCATTGGTCTCGGTGAGGAAGGAAATTCGCTCGTTGATCGAGATTGACGAAAAAAAAAAATAATAATCCTAGTTCACCTCGTCTCGCGCTCTCTGCGACGTTCAACTGCCGCGTGAACCGATAAAGCTCGAGTCCCACGCGTGGACCGATCGGGTCGGACAGTCGGGGCGTGGCCCGATCGAACACACGTTGGCGTTGTTCGTGGCTTTGGTCTACACTTGGCATTGGTCTCGGTGAGGAAGGAAACTCGCTCGTTGAGGGAGACTGACGAAAAAAAAAATCGAAGTTCACTTCGTCTCGTGTTCTCTGCGACGTTCAACTGCCGCGTGGATCGATCGAGGGCGAGGATCACGCGTGGACCGATCGGGACGGACAGTCGGGGCGTGGACCGATCGGACACTCCTTGGCGTTGTTCGTGGCTTTGGTCTACGCTTGGCATTGGTCTCGGTGAGGAAGAAAAGTCGGTCGTTGAACGAGGTTGACGAAAACAAAAAAATTCTAATTTCACCTTGTCTGGATTTCACTGCGACGTTCAACTGCCGCGTGGACCGATCGAGGGCGAGGCTCACGCGTGGACCGATCGAGACGGACAGTCGGGGCGTGGACCGATCGGACACTCCTTGGCGTTGTTCGTGGCTTTGGTCTACGCTTGGCATTGTACTCGGTGAGGAAGGAAATTCGCTCGTTGAATGAGATTGACGGAAAAAAAAATTCTAAGTTCACCTCATCTCGAGTTCTCTGCGACGTTCAACTGCCGCGTGGACCGATCGAGACGGACACTCGGGGCGTGGCGCGATCGGATACGCCTTGGCTTTGTTCGAGGCTTTGGTCTGCGCTTGGCATTGGTTTCGGTGAGGAAGGAAATTCGCTCGTTGAACGAGACTGACGAAAAAAAAAATTCTAAGTTCACCTCGTCTCGAGTTCTCTGCGACGATCAACTGCCGCGTGAACCGATCGAGAGCGAGGCTCACGCATGGACCGATCGAGACGGACAGTCGGGGCGTGGCCCCATCGGACACGCCTTGGCGTTGTGCGTGGCTTTTGTCAACGCTTGGCATTGGTCTCGGTGAGGAAGGAAACTCGCTCGTTGAAGGAGACCGACGAAAAAAAAAATTCTAAGTTCACCTCGACTCGTGTTCTCTGCGACGGTCAACTGCCGCGTGGACCGATCGAGCGCGAGGCTCACGCGTGGACCGATCGAGACGGACAGTCGGGGCGTGGACCGATCGGTCACTCCTTGGCGTTGTTCATGGCTTTGGTCTACGCTTGGCATTGGTCTCGGTGAGGAAGGAAATTCGCTCGTTGATCGAGATTGACGAAAAAAAAAAATAATAATCCTAGTTCACCTCGTCTCGCGCTCTCTGCGACGTTCAACTGCCGCGTGGACCGATCGAGCGCGAGTCCCATGCGTGGACTGATCGGGACGGACAGTCGGGGCGTGGACCGATCGGACACTCCTTGGCATTGGTGGTGGCTTTGGTCTACGCTTGGCATTGGTCTCGGTGAGGAAGGAAATTCGCTCGTTGAACGAAAGAGACGAAAAAAAAATTCTAAGTTCACCTCGTCTCGAGTTTTCTGCGACGTTCAACTGCCGCGTGGACCGATCGAGGGCGAGGCTCGCGCGTGGACCGACCGAGACAGACAGTCGGGGCGTGGACCGATCGGACACTCCTTCGCGTTGTTCGTGGCTTTGGTCTACGCTTGGCATTGGTCTCGGTGAGGAAGGAAATTAGCTCGATGAACGCGACTGACAAAAAAAATAAATAAATTCTAAGTTCACCTCGTCTCGCGTTCCCTGCGACCTTCAACTGCCGCGTGAACCGATAAAGCTCGAGTCCCACGCGTGGACCGATCGGGTCGGACAGTCGGGGCGTGGCCCGATCGAACACACGTTGGCGTTGTTCGTGGCTTTGGTCTACACTTGGCATTGGTCTCGGTGAGGAAGGAAACTCGCTCGTTGAGGGAGACTGACGAAAAAAAAAATCGAAGTTCACTTCGTCTTGTGTTCTCTGCGACGTTCAACTGCCGCGTGGATCGATCGAGGGCGAGGATCACGCGTGGACCGATCGGGACGGACAGTCGGGGCGTGGACCGATCGGACACTCCTTGGCGTTGTTCGTGGCTTTGGTCTACGCTTGGCATTGGTCTCGGTGAGGAAGAAAAGTCGGTCGTTGAACGAGGTTGACGAAAACAAAAAAATTCTAATTTCACCTTGTCTGGATTTCACTGCGACGTTCAACTGCCGCGTGGACCGATCGAGGGCGAGGCTCACGCGTGGACCGATCGAGACGGACAGTCGGGGCGTGGACCGATCGGACACTCCTTGGCGTTGTTCGTGGCTTTGGTCTACGCTTGGCATTGTACTCGGTGAGGAAGGAAATTCGCTCGTTGAAAGAGATTGACGGAAAAAAAAATTCTAAGTTCACCTCATCTCGAGTTCTCTGCGACGGTCAACTGCCGCGTGGACCGATCGAGGGCGAGGCTCACGCGTGGACCGATCGAGACGGACAGTCGGGGCGTGGACCGATCGGACACTCCTTGGCGTTGTCCGTGGGTTTGGCCTACGCTTGGCATTGGTCTCGGTGAGGAAGGAAATTCGCTCGTTGAACGAGACCGTCGAAAAAAAAATTCGCTCGTTGAATGAGATTGACGGAAAAAAAAATTCTAAGTTCACCTCATCTCGAGTTCACTGCGACGTTCAACCGCCGGGTGGACCGTTCGAGTGCGAGGCTCACGCGTGGACCGATCGAGACGGACAGGCGGGGCGTGGACCGATCGGACACTCCTTGGCGTTGTTCGTTGCTTTGGTCTACGCTTCGCATTGGTCTCGGTGAGGAAGGAAATTAGCTCGATGAACGCGACTGACAAAAAAATAAATAAATTCTAAGTTCACCTCGTCTCGCGTTCTCTGCGACGTTCAACTGCCGCGTGGACCGATCGAGGGCGAGTCTCACGCGTGGACCGATCGAGACGGACAGTCGGGGTGTGGCCCGATCGGACACGCCTTGGCGTTGTTCGTGGCTTTGGTCTACGCTTCGCATTGGTCTCGGTGAGGAAGGAAATTAGCTCGATGAACGCGACTGACAAAAAAATAAATAAATTCTAAGTTCACCTCGTCGCGAGTTCTCTGCGACGTTCAACTGCCGCGTGAACCGATCGAGAGCGAGGCTCACGCGTGGACCGATCGAGACGGACAGTCGGGGCGTGGCCCCATCGGACACGCCTTGGCTCTGTGCGTGGTTTTGTCAACGCTTGGCATTGGTCTCGGTGAGGAAGAAAACTCGCTCGTTGACGGAGACTGACGAAAAAAAAAAATTCTAAGTTCACCTCGTCTCGTGTTCTCTGCGACGGTCAACTGCCGCGTGGACGGATCGAGCGCGAGGCTCACGCGTGGACCGATCGAGACGGATAGGCGGGGCGTGGACCGATCGGTCACTCCTTGGCGTTGTTCGTGGCTTTGGTCTACGCTTGGCATTGGTCTCGGTGAGGAAGGAAATTCGCTCGTTGAACGAGATAGACGAAAAAAAAAATTGTAAGTTCACCTCCTCTCGAGTTCTCTGCGACGTTCAACTGCCGCGTGGAACGATCGAGCGCGAGGCTCAAGCGTGGACCGATTGAGACGGACAGTCGGGGCGTGGACCAATCGGACACACCTTGGCCTTGTTCATGGCTTTGGTCTACGCTTGGCATTGGTCTCGGTGAGGAAAGAAATTCGCTCGTTGAACGAGACTAACAAAAAAAAATAATTTCTAAGTTCACCTCATCTCGCGTTCTGCGCGACGTTCAACTGCCGCGTGGACCGATCGAGCGCGAGTCCCACGCGTGGACCGATCGGGACGGACAGTCGGGGCGTGGACCGATCGGACACTCCTTGGCGTTGTTCGTAGCTTTGGTCTACGCTTGGCATTGGTCTCGGTGAGGAAGGAAAGTCGGTCGTTGAACGAGGTTGACGAAAAAAAAAATTCTAAGTTCACCTTGTCTCGATTTCACTGCGACGTTCAACTGCCGCGTGGACCGATGGAGCGCGAGGCTCACGCGTGGACCGATCGAGACGGATAGGCGGGGCGTGGACCGATCGGTCACTCCTTGGCGTTGTTCGTGGCTTTGGCCTACGCTTGGCATTGGTCTCGGTGAGGAAGGAAGTTCGGTCGTTGAACGAGACCGTCGAAAAAAAAAATTCTAAGTTCACCTCGTCGCAAGTTCACTGCGACGTTCAACTGCCGCGTGAACCGATCGAGCTCGAGTCCCACGGGTGGACCGATCGGGACGGACAGTCGGGGCGTGGACTAATCGGACACACCTCGGCCTTGTTCATGGCTTTGGTCTACGCTTGGCATTGGTCTCGGTGAGGAAAGAAATTCGCTCGTTGAACGAGACTAACAAAAAAAAATAATTTCTAAGTTCACCTCATCTCGCGTTCTGCGCGACGTTCAACTGCCGCGTGGACCGATCGAGCGCGAGTCCCACGCGTGGACCGATCGGGACGGACAGTCGGGGCGTGGACCGATCGGACACTCCTTGGCGTTGTTCGTAGCTTTGGTCTACGCTTGGCATTGGTCTCGGTGAGGAAGGAAAGTCGGTCGTTGAACGAGGTTGACGAAAAACAAAATTCTAAGTTCACCTTGTCTCGATTTCACTGCGACGTTCAACTGCCGCGTGGACCGATGGAGCGCGAGGCTCACGCGTGGACCGATGGAGCGCGAGGCTCACGCGTGGACCGATCGAGACGGACAGTCGGGGCGTGGACCGATCGGACACTCCTTGGCGTTGTCCGTGGCTTTGGCCTACGCTTGGCATTGGTCTCGGTGAGGAAGGAAGTTCGGTCGTTGAACGAGACCGTCGAAAAAAAAAATTCTAAGTTCACCTCGTCGCGAGTTCACTGCGACGTTCAACTGCCGCGTGAACCGATCGAGCTCGAGTCCCACGGGTGGACCGATCGGGACGGACAGTCGGGGCGTGGCCCGATCGAACACACCTTGGCGTTGTTCGTGGCTTTGGTCTACGCTTGGCAGTGGTCTCGGTGAGGAAGGAATCTCGCTCGTTGAGGGAGACTGACGAAAAAAAAATCGAAGTTCACTTCGTCTCGTGTTCTCTGAGACGTTCAACTGCCGCGTGGACCGATCGAGGGCGAGGCTCACGCGTGGACCGATCGAGACGGACAGTCGGGGCGTGGACCGATCGGACACTCCTTGGCGTTGTTCGTGGCTTTGGTCTACGCTTGGCATTGTACTCGGTGAGGAAGGAAATTCGCTCTTTGAATGAGATTGACGGAAAAAAAAATTCTAAGTTCACCTCATCTCGAGTTCTCTGCGACGTTCAACTGCCGCGTGGACCGATCGAGACGGACACTCGGGGCGTGGCGCGATCGGATACGCCTTGGCTTTGTTCGAGGCTTTGGTCTGCGCTTGGCATTGGTTTCGGTGAGGAAGGTAATTCGCTCGTTGAACGAGACTGACGAAAAAAAAAATTCTAAGTTCACCTCGTCTCGAGTTCTCTGCGACGATCAACTGCCGCGTGAACCGATCGAGAGCGAGGCTCACGCATGGACCGATCGAGACGGACAGTCGGGGCGTGGCCCCATCGGACACGCCTTGGCGTTGTGCGTGGCTTTTGTCAACGCTTGGCATTGGTCTCGGTGAGGAAGGAAACTCGCTCGTTGAAGGAGACCGACGAAAAAAAAAATTCTAAGTTCACCTCGACTCGTGTTCTCTGCGACGGTCAACTGCCGCGTGGACCGATCGAGCGCGAGGCTCACGCGTGGACCGATCGAGACGGACAGTCGGGGCGTGGACCGATCGGTCACTCCTTGGCGTTGTTCATGGCTTTGGTCTACGCTTGGCATTGGTCTCGGTGAGGAAGGAAATTCGCTCGTTGATCGAGATTGACGAAAAAAAAAAATAATAATCCTAGTTCACCTCGTCTCGCGCTCTCTGCGACGTTCAACTGCCGCGTGGACCGATCGAGCGCGAGTCCCATGCGTGGACTGATCGGGACGGACAGTCGGGGCGTGGACCGATCGGACACTCCTTGGCATTGGTGGTGGCTTTGGTCTACGCTTGGCATTGGTCTCGGTGAGGAAGGAAATTCGCTCGTTGAACGAGAGAGACGAAAAAAAAATTCTAAGTTCACCTCGTCTCGAGTTTTCTGCGGCGTTCAACTGCCGCGTGGACCGATCGAGGGCGAGGCTCGCGCGTGGACCGACCGAGACGGACAGTCGGGGCGTGGACCGATCGGACACTCCTTCGAGTTGTTCGTGGCTTTGGTCTACGCTTGGCATTGGTTTCGGTGAGGAAGGAAATTCGATCGTTGAACGAGATTGTCGAAAAAAAAATTCTAAGTTCACCTCGTCTCGTGTTCTCTGCGACGTTCAACTACCGCGTGGACCGATCGAGCGCGAGGCTCACGCGTGGACCGATCGAGACGGATAGTCAGGGCGTGGATCCATCGGTAAATCCTTGGCGTTGTTCGTGGCTTTGGTCTACGCTTGGCATTGGTCTCGGTGAGGAAGGAAACCCGCTCGTTTACGGAGACTGACGAAAAAAAAAATTCTAAGTTCACCTCGTCTCGTGTTCTCTGCGACGGTCAACTGCCGCGTGGACCGATCGAGCGTGAGGCTCACGCGTGGACCGATCGAGACGGACAGTCGGGGCGTGGACCGATCGGACACTCCTTGGCGATGTTCATGCCTTTGGTCTACGCTTGGCATTGGTCTCGGTGAGAAGAAAATTCGATCGTTGAACGAGATAGGCGAAAAAAAAATTCTAAGTTCACCTCGTGTGGATTTCACTGCGACGTTCAACTGCCGCGTGGACCGATTGAGCGCGAGGCTCACGCGTGGACCGATCGAGACGGACAGTCGGGGCGTGGACCGATCGGAGACTCCTTGGCGTTGTTCGTGGCTTCGGTCTACGCTTGGCATTGGTCTCGGTGAGGAAGGAAATTCGCTCGTTGAACGAGATAGACGAAAAAAAAAATTCTAAGTTCACCTCGTCTCGAGTTCTCTGCGACGTTCAACTGCCGCGTGGACCGATCGAGCGCGAGGCTCAAGCGTGGACCGATTGAGACGGACAGTCGGGGCGTGGACCAATCGGACACACCTTGGCCTTGTTCATGGCTTTGGTCCACGCTTGGCATTGGTCTCGTTGATGAAGGAAATTCGCTCGTTGAACGAGACGGACGAACAAAAAATCTAAGTTCACCTCGTGTCCAGTTCTCTACGACGTTCACCTGCCGCGTGGATCGATCGAGCGCGAGGCTCACGGGTGGACCGATCGAGACGGTCAGTCGGGGCGTGGACCGATCGGACACTCCTTGGCGTTGTTCGTGGCTTTGGTCTACGCTTGGCATTGGTCTCGGTGAGGATGAAATTCGCTCGTTGAACGAGACTGACAAAAAGAAATAATTTCTAAGTTCACCTCGTCTCGCGTTCTGTGCGACGTTCAACTGCCGCGTGGACCGATCGAGCGCGAGTCCCACGCGTGGACCGATCGGGACGGACAGTCGGGGCGTGGACCGTTCGGACACTCCTTGGCGTTGTTCGTAGCTTTGGTCTACGCTTGGCATTGGTCTCGGTGAGGAAGGAAAGTCGGTCGTTGAACGAGGTTGACGAAAAAAAAAATTCTAAGTTCACCTTGTCTCGATTTCACTGCGACGTTCAACTGCCGCGTGGACCGATGGAGCGCGAGGCTCACGCGTGGACCGATCGAGACGGACAGTCGGGGCGTGGCGCGATTGGACACGCCTTGGCTTTGTTCGTGGCTTGGGTCTACGCTTGGCATTGGTTTCGGTGAGGAAGGAAATTCGCTCGTTGAACGAGACTGACGAAAAAAAAAATTCTAAGTTCACCTCGTCTCAAGTTCTCTGCGGCGTTCAACTGCCGCGTGAACCGATCGAGAGCGAGGCTCACGCGTGGACCGATCGAGACGGACAGTCGGGGCGTGGCCCCATCGGACACGCCTTGGCTCTGTGCGTGGCTTTTGTCAACGCTTGGCATTGGTCTCGGTGAGGAAGGAAACTCGCTCGTTTACGGAGACTGACGAAAAAAAAATTCTAAGTGCACCTCGTCTCGTGTTCTCTGCGACGGTCAACTGCCGCGTGGACCGATCGAGCGCGAGGCTCACGCGTGGACCGATCGAGACGGATAGTCGGGGCGTGGACCGATCGGTCACTCCTTGGCGTTGTTCATGGCTTTGGTCTACGCTTGGCATTGGTCTCGGTGAGAAGAAAATTCGATCGTTGAACGAGATAGACGAAAAAAAAATTCTAAGTTCACCTCGTGTGGATTTCACTGCGACGTTCAACTGCCGCGTGGACCGATTGAGCGCGAGGCTCACGCGTGGACCGATCGAGACGGACAGTCGGGGCGTGGACCGATCGGACACTCCTTGGCGTTGTTCGTGGCTTAGGTCTACGGTTGGCATTGTACTCGGTGAGGAAGGAAATTCGCTCGTTGAATGAGATTGACGGAAAAAAAATTCTAAGTTCACCTCATCTCGAGTTCTCTGCGACGTTCAACTGCCGCGTGGACCGATCGAGGGCGAGGCTCACGCGTGGACCGATCGAGACGCACAGTCGGGGCGTGGACCGATCGGACACTCCTTGGCGTTGTCCGTGGCTTTGGTCTACGCTTGGCATTGGTCTCGGTGAGGAAGGAAATTCACTCGTTGAACGAGGCCGTCGAAAAAAAAATTTTAAGTTCACCTCGTCGCGAGTTCACTGGGACGTTCAACTGCCGCGTGGACCGATTGAGCGCGAGGCTCACGCGTGGACCGATCGAGACGGACAGTCGGGGCGTGGACCGATCGGACACTCCTTGGCGTTGTTCGTGGCTTTGGTCTATGCGTGGCATTGGTCTCGGTGAGGAAGGAAATTCGCTCGTTGAACGCGACTGACAAAAATAAATAAATATGTAAGGAAAATTCGGTATGAACTTCCTTAAAGTGTTACACCGCTACACTGCGGCACTCTCGATGGAAGGGGAAGAGGTTTCGAGGCTGGTCAGCGAATTACGGCAGTATCTGATAGATTGTGGGAGAAAGAGCATCGCTTTCGATTCTTGTTAATAGGTTAGAAACTATCCTATTGTTTGTATCCTATTTATTGTAATGTATATGTAACTGTGAATACTGTAAATAAATCTTGTTAATAGGCATCGAACGGCTTATTCACTCACGTTTATGGATACCCGAAAAGAGTGTGATCGCCAAACTTACAAATCGAAAGCTTAGACTCGATTACAGCTAGAAGGATGTCGGAGAATAATAAATTTCGCTTCTACGCGATCGCGGAGGAATCAACAGATAGAAAAACGACTGTATACAAGCTGAAATGGCTCCAACCAGTGGGTACTGAAATATACTACGAATTGCCGTTAGAATTACAAAATCTAAGCAGCCATCCGGAGATCTTTGCAATACAGAAGGTAAAGACCGTTCTATCTTCAATTAAGATGCGTGGATCTTACCGTACGTTTACGCTTTCTTTGCCACCTGAGATAGTGGCATTATATACCGATGACGACGGAGATATAGTTTATAAAGGAGTTTACTTACAAGAAACAACGACACCTCAGTATGAGATAAAGACGGCTAAGACAGGAAAAGAAGAAGACATGTCTACGCTTTTACAACAAATAATATCGGCTACAAGAAAAGAAACATCGCCAGAATCAACATCGAAGAAGAATTTAAAAAAAATACGCGAAGAGTTTGTATTAGACAATTTCGACGGGAAAAACCATCCAATTGAAAGCTGGTTACAAATGTTTGAAAAAGAATGTGCACGATGTCAGGTTACATTGAATGAGGATAAAATTTTGATATTACGTTTATTTTTGAACGGAATAGCTAAAGATTGGTTCTCCTCAAAAGTAATAACAATAGGTTTAGAGGTAGAATTCGAGACATGGAAAAAAATATTACTAGATAGTTTCCGTGAAACAGGTTGGAGCAGATATAGAGAGGCATATTCGTTTCGTTATATCGGTGGCAGTTTGATCGATTATGCTTTAAGAAAAGAAAACTTATTGGTTAATATTCGAAATAATTTCCCGGCGGATATACTCATTGACTTGATTGTAACAGATTTACCAATAATAATACAAGATAGGATTGAAAAAACGAAGATTGCCTCAATGGAGGATTTGTTAACAGAATTACGGAAATTAGAGAGCTTAGTACAAAGAAGGAAAACATTTTCGCACGCAAATACTTCAAACCTAGGGACGGCAAATCCAAACCAGAAGAATCAAACACAATCATTTCCCACAGCAAGTACAGAAAGAAAACCTTGCTCATATTGCGATAAAAAAGGTTTCCCGGGAAGATTTCATCCAGAGACATTATGCAGACTGAAACGGAAAGACCAGATTGAACAACCGAGAAATATCAAGACAGTGAATAATGTAGCAGTCCAAGATGCACTGAACGAAACCGTAACCGATCAAAAAAACTAGTTTTGCTGCCGCTGATAACGCTGCAAGTATTTCTAAATGATTATAACATACAAGGAATTTACGACTCAGGCGCGAATATAACTCTTCTGAACTCGAAGAGTATAAAAAAAATGGGTCTGACTATACGAGAAGATAGAAATACTTTTAAAACCATCAGTGGCAGAAAGAATCTTTCGGGCAGATTAACTGCTAGAATGAGAGTCCATAAGATAGAAAAAACAGTGGAGGTTTTTGTTGTGGATGATGAAAACTTCGGGTACGATATCCTACTCGGTCTCGACACAATCAAGAACTTCGGCCTCAAACAAGACTACGACTTTAAAATTTACCAGAAGATAAATTTAGAAAGTACAGAAGAGGAAATTAAAAATTTGGATACCAACGTGGAAAACAAAGAACATTTGATAAATTTTAATGAAGGCGTTCCCGTTGAACAATTTGAAGCAAAACTAGATCATCTATCGGAGGAAAAAAAAATCGATATTCAAGATTTGATTGATAAATACGAAACTGTTTTTGCAAAAAATAAATTTGACGTAGGCCAAGTAAAAGACCACGAGGCACATGTGAAACTGATGGAACACAAATTTGTGGCGAAAAAGCCATATCGTTGTTCCATACCAGATCAGAAAGAAATAGAATATCAGATTAAAGAATTATTAAAAGCAGGATTGATCGAAGAATCATGCTCCCCGTTTGCGTCTCCCGTAACTCTCGCGTACAAACGGGAAGAGGAAACAAAAACAAGGATGTGTATTGATTTTAGGGAGTTAAATAAATTACTTATCTCCGAACCCCAACCTTTTCCCTTGATTGAGGAAATCATAGCTAAGACTCGGGACTCAGAATGGTTCTCCGCATTGGATATAAATTCCGCTTTCTGGGCAATTCCTTTACGTATCAAGGACAAATACAAAACAGCATTTGTAACACAAGATGGTCATTGGCAATGGAAATGTTTGCCGTTCGGTCTGAAGACATCGCCTGCAATATTTCAACGGATACTAAGCAATCTCATTCGAAGAAACAATCTGAAGAGCTTTTGTATAAACTACATTGATGATATTCTTATTTTCTCTAAGTCTTTTGAGGAACATATAGAACATTTAGAGAAATTATTGCGGGCTATTGAAAAAGAAGGATTCCGATTAAAATTTATCAAATGTAATTTCGCGAAGAACGAGGTAAAATACCTTGGTCACGTAATATCAAAGAATACTGTGCGTCCATTAAAAGATAACCTGAAGTCGATTCAAGAATTTCCAACACCAGACTCCCGAAAGAAAATTCGGCAATTTCTGGGAAAGATCAATTTCTACCATAAATATATTTCAGACGCTGCACGACTTTTGGAGCCACTACAAAACTTACTTAGAAAAGATATCCAATTCTCATGGTCAGAGGATTGCGAAAGAGCATTTTCGAAAGCTAAGGACGTATTGTGTTCACAACCGATATTGGCAATTTTCGATCACAAAGCACAAACAGTGATCTATACAGATGCCAGCATAGAAGGTATTGGAGCCGTGCTAAAGCAGAAGCAACCAGACGGGGAATTAAAACCAATTGCCTTTTTCTCGAAAAAGTTAAATAAATACCAGAAGAAAAAAAAAGCTATATTCTTAGAATGTCTCGCCATAAAAGAAGCGATTAAATATTGGCAGTATTGGCTTATCGGACAGAAATTTTGGGTGATAACCGACCATAAACCACTTGAAGGGCAGAATATTCGATCGAGAACAGATGAAGAACTGGGGGACATGATGCTATTCCTATCCCAATTTGATTTTGAAATTAAATATGAACCTGGAAAAGGAAACATAGAAGCGGATTGTCTTTCGCGTAATCCTGTTCTCTCCAATTTAGAGAATGTAGAAGAACGGGTAAAAACAGTAAATTTCGTTGACATCGAACATATAAAACAAGATCAACTAACAAATAAGAATTTAGAGAAACCATCCACAAAAATCTTAGTTGAAAAAGGAATATTTTATAAATCAAATGGAAATAAAAAACGGATAATAATCTCAGAAGAATTCGGGAAGAAACTAATTGTACGAATTCATAGAGATTACGGACATATTTGTAAGAACAAGATTATGGACAAGTTGAGACACTTTTATTATCTGCGGAATATAGATACCATAACGAAACAAATTTGTGAACGTTGTGAGATTTGCTCTAAAAATAAGACCCGAAGCAAACATTATGGCCTTCTATCCAAACTGGGGCCGCCAAAAGAGCCATTCGAGATTGTTTCTTTGGACACGATTGGAGGATTCGCCGGAAACAGGTCGACAAAAAGGTATCTACATCTCTTAATAGACCACTTCACTAGATATGCTTTTATACTGACATCGAAAAATCAGACATCTGAAGATTTCACAAAATTGCTGAGGAAAATCCAAGATAAACACCAAATAAGAACACTACTTACTGACCAATACAGCGGCATTAACTCGAACCTATTCAAGAATTATGTAAAAAACCAAAATATAAATTTAATTTTTACGGCGGTAAATTGTCCATTTTCTAATGGACTGAATGAACGACTCAATCAAACTCTTGTAAACCGGATCCGATGTAAAATTAATGAAACGAAATCTCGGGCATGGTCAAAAATAGCGATAGAATGCACAGACCAATATAATCGGACAGAGCATTCAGTGACCGGATTCAGTCCGGAATATTTATTATTTGGTAAAGCTGATCCCGTTGTCCCAGAGGAATTATTAGAAATAAGAAACTTAATTAAAGATAGAGAATTAGCGTATAAGAATTCTTTAAGAAACCATGAATACAATAAATCAAGATATGATAAAAATCGGAAAAATTTTGATTTCAATGTTAACGATTTGGTTTACGTCGAAAACGGATCAAAGCTGAATAGAGGAAAACTTGACGAAATTAGACTAGGGCCTTTTCCGATAGTCCGAAAGATTTCAAACACTATATTCGAAGTAGACTCCGGACACAGGAAAAAGGAGTCAAACTACTACCATATTTCTAAACTCCTGCCGTACACCGGAACCGACGATTTTCAATAGTCTCGTGACCATTATTTTTATTTCTCCTCTTTCCCCCTTGGGGGGGGGGGATGTAAGGAAAATTCGGTATGAACTTCCTTAAAGTGTTACACCGCTACACTGCGGCACTCTCGATGGAAGGGGAAGAGGTTTCGAGGCTGGTCAGCGAATTACGGCAGTATCTGATAGATTGTGGGAGAAAGAGCATCGCTTTCGATTCTTGTTAATAGGTTAGAAACTATCCTATTGTTTGTATCCTATTTATTGTAATGTATATGTAACTGTGAATACTGTAAATAAATCTTGTTAATAGGCATCGAACGGCTTATTCACTCACGTTTATGGATACCCGAAAAGAGTGTGATCGCCAAACTTACAAATATATAAATTCTAAGTTCACCTCGTCTCGCGTTCTCTGCGACGTTCAACTGCCGCGTGGACCGATCGAGCGCGAGGCTCACGCGTGGACCGATCGAGACGGACAGTCGGGGCGTGGACCGATCGGTCACTCCTTGGCGTTGTTCATGGCTTTGGTCTACGCTTGGCATTGGTCTCGGTGAGGAAGGAAATTCGCTCGTTGATCGAGATTGACGAAAAAAAATAATAATAATCCTAGTTCACCTCGTCTCGCGCTCTCTGCGACGTTCAACTGCCGCGTGGACCGATCGAGCGCGAGTCCCATGCGTGGACTGATCGGGACGGACAGTCGGGGCGTGGACCGATCGGACACTCCTTGGCATTGGTGGTGGCTTTGGTCTACGCTTGGCATTGGTCTCGGTGAGGAAGGAAATTCGCTCGTTGAACGAGAGAGACGAAAAAAAAATTCTAAGTTCACCTCGTCTCGAGTTTTCTGCGACGTTCAACTGCCGCGTGGACCGATCGAGGGCGAGGCTCGCGCGTGGACCGACCGAGACGGACAGTCGGGGCGTGGACCGATCGGACACTTCTTCGCGTTGTTCGTGGCTTTGGTCTACGCTTGGCATTGGTTTCGGTGAGGAAGGAAATTCGATCGTTGAACGAGATTGTCGAAAAAAAAATTCTACGTTCACCACGTCTCGTGTTCTCTGCGACGTTCAACTACCGCGGGGACCGATCGAGCGCGAGGCTCACGCGTGGACCGATCGAGACGGATAGTCGGGGCGTGGATCCATCGGTAACTCCTTGGCGTTGTTCGTGGCTTTGGTCTACGCTTGGCATTGGTCTCGGTGAGGAAGGAAACTCGCTCGTTTACGGAGACTGACGAAAAAAAAAATTCTAAGTTCACCTCGTCTCGTGTTCTCTGCGACGGTCAACTGCCGCGTGGACCGATCGAGCGTGAGGCTCACGCGTGGACCGATCGAGACGGACAGTCGGGGCGTGGACCGATCGGACACTCCTTGGCGATGTTCATGGCTTTGGTCTACGCTTGGCATTGGTCTCGGTGAGAAGAAAATTCGATCGTTGAACGAGATAGGCGAAAAAAAAATTCTAAGTTCACCTCGTGTGGATTTCACTGCGACGTTCAACTGCCGCGTGGACCGATTGAGCGCGAGGCTCACGCGTGGACCGATCGAGACGGACAGTCGGGGCGTGGACCGATCGGAGACTCCTTGGCGTTGTTCGTGGCTTCGGTCTACGCTTGGCATTGGTCTCGGTGAGGAAGGAAATTCGCTCGTTGAACGAGATAGACGAAAAAAAAAATTCTAAGTTCACCTCGTCTCGAGTTCTCTGCGACGTTCAACTGCCGCGTGGACCGATCGAGCGCGAGGCTCACGCGTGGACCGATCGAGACGGTCAGTCGGGGCGTGGACCGATCGGACACTCCTTGGCGTTGTTCGTGGCTTTAGTCTACGCTTGGCATTGGTCTCGGTGAGGATGAAATTCGCTCGTTGAACGAGACTGACAAAAAAAAATAATTTCTAAGTTCACCTCGTCTCGCGTTCTGTGCGACGTTCAACTGCCGCGTGGACCGATCGAGCGCGAGTCCCACGCGTGGACCGATCGGGACGGACAGTCGGGGCGTGGACCGTTCGGACACTCCTTGGCGTTGTTCGTAGCTTTGGTCTACGCTTGGCATTGGTCTCGGTGAGGAAGGAAAGTCGGTCGTTGAACGAGGTTGACGAAAAAAAAAATTCTAAGTTCACCTTGTCTCGATTTCACTGCGACGTTCAACTGCCGCGTGGACCGATGGAGCGCGAGGCTCACGCGTGGACCGATCGAGACGGACAGTCGGGGCGTGGACCGATCGGACACTCCTTGGCGATGTTCATGGCTTTGGTCTACGCTTGGCATTGGTCTCGGTGAGACGAAAATTCGATCGTTGAACGAGATAGACGAAAAAAAAATTCTAAGTTCACCTCGTGTGGATTTCACTGCGACGTTCAACTGCCGCGTGGACCGATTGAGTGCGAGGCTCACGCGTGGACCGATCGAGACGGACAGTCGGGGCGTGGACCGATCGGAGACTCCTTGGCGTTGTTCGTGGCTTCGGTCTACGCTTGGCATTGGTCTCGGTGCGGAAGGAAATTCGCTCGTTGAACGAGATAGACGAAAAAAAAATCTAAGTTCACCTCGTGTCCAGTTCTCTACGACGTTCACCTGCCGCGTGGATCGATCGAGAGCGAGGCTCACGCGTGGACCGATCGAGACGGTCAGTCGGGGCGTGGACCGATCGGACACTCCTTGGCGTTGTTCGTGGCTTTGGTCTACGCTTGGCATTGGTCTCGGTGAGGATGAAATTCGCTCGTTGAACGAGACTGACAAAAAAAAATAATTTCTAAGTTCACCTCGTCTCGCGTTCTGTGCGACGTTCAACTGCCGCGTGGACCGATCGAGCGCGAGTCCCACGCGTGGACCGATCGGGACGGACAGTCGGGGTGTGGACCGATCGGACACTCCTTGGCGTTGTTCGTAGCTTTGGTCTACGCTTGGCATTGGTCTCGGTGAGGAAGGAAAGTCGGTCGTTGAACGAGGTTGACGAAAAAAAAAATTCTAAGTTCACCTTGTCTCGATTTCACTGCGACGTTCAACTGCCGCGTGGACCGATGGAGCGCGAGGCTCAAGCGTGGACCGATTGAGACGGACAGTCGGGGCGTGGACCAATCGGACACACCTTGGCCTTGTTCATGGCTTTGGTCCACGCTTGGCATTGGTCTCGTTGATGAAGGAAATTCGCTCGTTGAACGAGACGGACGAACAAAAAATCTAAGTTCACCTCGTGTCCAGTTCTCTACGACGTTCACCTGCCGCGTGGATCGATCGAGCGCGAGGCTCACGCGTGGACCGATCGAGACGGTCAGTCGGGGCGTGGACCGATCGGACACTCCTTGGCGTTGTTCGTGGCTTTGGTCTACGCTTGGCATTGGTCTCGGTGAGGATGAAATTCGCTCGTTGAACGAGACTGACAAAAAATAATAATTTCTAAGTTCACCTCGTCTCGCGTTCTGTGCGACGTTCAACTGCCGCGTGGACCGATCGAGCGCGAGTCCCACGCGTGGACCGATCGGGACGGACAGTCGGGGCGTGGCCCGATCGGACACGCCTTGGCGTTGTTCGTGGCTTTGGTCTACGCTTGGCATTGGTCTCGGTGAGGAAGGAAATTCGCTCGTTGAACGAGACGGACGAAAAAAAATCTAAGTTCACCTCGTCTCGAGTGCTCTGCGACGTTCACCTACCGCGTGGACCGATCGAGCGCGAGGCTCACGCGTGGACCGATCGAGACGGACAGTCGGGGCGTGGGCCGATCGGACACTCCTTGGCGTTGTTCGTGGCTTTGGTCTACGCTTGGCATTGGTCTCGGTGAGGAAAGAAATTCGCTCGTTGAACGAGACTGACAAAAAAAAATAATTTCTAAGTTCACCTCGTCTCGCGTTCTCTGCGACGTTCAACTGCCGCGTGGACCGATCGAGCGCGAGTCCCACGCGTGGACCGATCGGGACGGACAGTCGGGGCGTGGACCGATCGGACACTCCTTGGCGTTGTTCGTAGCTTTGGTCTACGCTTGGCATTGGTCTCGGTGAGGAAGGAAAGTCGGTCGTTGAACGAGATTGACGAAAAAAAAATTCTAATTTCACCTCGTCTCGAGTTCTCTGCGACGTTCAACTGCCGCGTGGACCGATTGAGCGCGAGGCTCACGCGTGGACCGATCGAGACGGACAGTCGGGGCGTGGACCGATCGGACACTCTTTGGCGTTGTTCGTGGCTTTGGTCTACGCTTGGCATTGGTCTCGGTGAGGAAGGAAATTCGCTCGTTGAACGATATAGACGAAAAAAAAAATTCTAAGTTCACCTCGTCTCGAGTTCTCTGCGACGTTCAACTGCCACGTGGACCGATCGAGCGCGAGGCTCACGCGTGGACCGATCGAGACGGACAGTCGGGGCGTGGACCAATCGGACACACCTTGGCGTTGTTCATGGCTTTGGTCCACGCTTAACATTGGTCTCGTTGATGAAGGAAATTCGCTCGTTGAACGAGACGGACGAACAAAAAATCTAAGTTCACCTCGTGTCCAGTTCTCTGCGACGTTCACCTGCCGCGTGGAACGATCGAGCGCGAGGCTCACGCGTGGACCGATCGAGACGGACAGTCGGGGCGTGGACCGATCGGTCACTCCTTGGCGTTGTTCATGGCTTTGGTCTACGCTTGGCATTGGTCTCGGTGAGAAGAAAATTCGATCGTTGAACGAGTTAGACGAAAAAAAAACTCTAAGTTCACCTCGTGTGGATTTCACTGCGACGTTCAACTGCCGCGTGGACCGATTGAGCGCGAGGCTCACGCGTGGACCGATCGAGACGGACAGTCGGGGCGTGGAACGATCGGACACTCCTTGGCATAGGTCGTGGCTTTGGTCTACGCTTGCATTGTTCTCGGTGAGGAAGGAAATTCGCTCGTTGAAAGAGATTGACGAAAAAAAAAATAAATAAAAAAAAAAAGTTCTACGTTGACCTCGTCTGGAGTTCTTTGCGACGTTCCACTGCCGCGTGGACCGATCGAGCGCGAGGCTCACGCGTGGACCGATCGAGACGGACAGTCGGGGCGTAGACCGATCGGACACTCCTTGGCGTCGTTCGTGGCTTTGGTCTACGCTTGGCATTGGTCTCGGTGAGGAAGGAAATTCGCTCGTTGAACGAGACGGACGAAAAAAAATGTAAGTTCACCTCGTCTCGAGTGCTCTGCGACGTTCACCTACCGCGTGGACCGATCGAGCGCGAGGCTCACGCGTGGACCGATCGAGACGGACAGTCGGGGCGTGGACCGATCGGACACTCCTTGGCATTGTTCGTGGCTTTGGTCTACGCTTGGCATTGGTCTCGGTGAGGAAAGAAATTCGCTCGTTGAACGAGACTGACAAAAAAAAATAATTTCTAAGTTCACCTCGTCTCGCGTTCTCTGCGACGTTCAACTGCCGCGTGGACCGATCGAGCGCGAGTCCCACGCGTGGACCGATCGGGACGGACAGTCGGGGCGTGGACCGATCGGACACTCCTTGGCGTTGTTCGTGGCTTTGGTCTACGCTTGGCATTGGTCTCGGTGAGGAAGGAAATTCGATCGTTGAACGCGACTGACAAAAATAAATAAATATATAAATTCTAAGTTCACCTCGTCTCGCGATCTCTGCGGCGTTCAACTGCCGCGTGGACCGATCGAGCGCGAGGCTCACGCGTGGACCGATCGAGACGGACAGTCGGGGCGTGGACCGATCGGACACTCCTTGGCATTGTTCGTGGCTTTGGTCTACGCTTGGCATTGGTCTCGGTGGGGAAAGAAATTCGCTCGTTGAACGATACTGACAAAAAAAAATAATTTCTAAGTTCACCTCGTCTCGCGTTCTCTGCGACGTTCAACTGCCGCGTGGACCGATCGAGCGCGAGTCCCACGCGTGGACCGATCGGGACGGACAGTCGGGGCGTGGACCGATCGGACACTCCTTGGCGTTGTTCGTAGCTTTGGTCTACGCTTGGCATTGGTCTCGGTGAGGAAGGAAAGTCGGTCGTTGAACGAGATTGACGAAACAAAAATTCTAAGTTCACCTCGTGTGGATTTCACTGCGACGTTCAACTGCCGCGTGGACCGATTGAGCCCGAGGCTCACGCGTGGACCGATCGAGACGGACAGTCGGGGCGTGGACCGATCGGACACTCCTTGGCGTTGTTCGTGGCTTTGGTCTACGCTTGGCATTGGTCTCGGTGAGGAAGGAAATTCGCTCGTTGAACGATATAGACGAAAAAAAAAATTCTAAGTTCACCTCGTCTCGAGTTCTCTGCGACGTTCAACTGCCGCGTGGACCGATCGAGCGCGAGTCCCACGCGTGGACCGATCGGGACGGACAGTCGGGGCGTGGACCGATCGGACACTCCTTGGCATTGGTCGTGGCTTAGGTCTACGCTTGCATTGTTCTCGGTGAGGAAGGAAATTTGCTCATTGAACGAGATAGACGAAAAAAAAATAAATAAAATTAAAAAAAATAAATAAAATTAAAAAAAATAAATAAAATTAAAAAAAATAAATAAAATTAAAAAAAATAAATAAAATTAAAAAAAATAAATAAAATTAAAAAAAATAAAAAATTCTAAGTTCACCTCGTCTTGAGTTCTCTACGACGTTCAACTGCCGCGTGGACCGATCGAGCGCGAGGTTCACGCGTGGACCGATCGTGACGGACAGTCGGGGCGTGGCCCGATCGGACACGCCTTGGCGTTGTTCGTGGCTTTGGTCTACGCTTGGCATTGGTCTCGGTGAGGAAGGAAATTCGCTCGTTGAACGAGACTGTCGAAAAAAAATTCTAAGTTCACCTCGTCGCGAGTTCTCTGCGACGTTCAACTGCCGCGTGGACCGATCGAGACGGACACTCGGGGCGTGGCGCGTTCGGATACGCCTTGGCTTTGTTCGTGGCTTTGGTCTGCGCTTGGCATTGGTTTCGGTGAGGAAAGAAATTCGCTCGTTGAACGAGACTGACGAAAAAAAAAATTCTAAGTTCACCTCGTCTCGAGTTCTCTGCGACGTTCAACTGCCGCGTGAACCGATCGAGAGCGAGGCTCACGCATGGACCGATCGAGACGGACAGTCGGGGCGTGGCCCCATCTGACACGCCTTGGCTTTGTGCGTGGCTTTTGTCTACGCTTGGCATTGGTCTCGGTGAGGAAGGAAACTCGCTCGTTGAAGGAGACTGACGAAAAAAAAATTCTAAGTTCACCTCGTCTCGTGTTCTCTGCGACGTTCAACTAGCGCGTGGACCGATCGAGCGCGAGGCTCACGCGTGGACCGATCGAGACGGATAGTCGGGGCGTGGATCCATCGGTAACTCCTTGGCGTTGTTCGTGGCTTTGGTGTACGCTTGGCATTGGTCTCGGTGAGGAAGGAAATTCGCTCGTTGAACGAGATAGACGAAAAAAAAAATTCTAGGTTCACCTCGTCTCGAGTTCTCTGCGACGTTCAACTGCCGCGTGGACCGATCGAGGGCGAGGCTCACGCGTGGACCGATCGAGACGGACAGTCGGGGCGTGGACCGATCGGACACTCCTTGGCGTTGTTCGTGGCTTTGGTCTACGCTTGGCATTGGTCTCGGTGAGGAAGGAAATTCGATCGTTGAACGCGACTGACAAAAATAAATAAATATATAAATTCTAAGTTCACCTCGTCTCGCGATCTCTGCGGCGTTCAACTGCCGCGTGGACCGATCGAGCGCGAGTCCCACGCGTGGACCGATCGGGACGGACAGTCGGGGCGTGGCCCGATCGGACACGCCTTGTCGTTGTTCGTGGCTTTGGTCTACGCTTCGCATTGGTCTCGGTGAGGAAGGAAATTCGCTCGTTGAACGAGACTGACAAAAAAAATTAATTCTAAATTCACCTCGTCTCGCGTTCTCTGCGACGTTCAACTCCCGCGTGGACCGATCGAGCGCGAGTCCCACGCGTGGACCGATCGGGACGGACAGTCGGGGCGTGGACCGATCGGACACTCCTTGGCGTTGTTCGTAGCTTTGGTCTACGCTTGGCATTGGTCTCGGTGAGGAAGGAAAGTCGGTCGTTGAACGAGATTGACGAAACAAAAATTCTAAGTTCACCTCGTGTGGATTTCACTGCGACGTTCAACTGCCGCGTGGACCGATTGAGCCCGAGGCTCACGCGTGGACCGATCGAGACGGACAGTCGGGGCGTGGACCGATCGGACACTCCTTGGCGTTGTTCGTGGCTTTGGTCTACGCTTGGCATTGGTCTCGGTGAGGAAGGAAATTCGCTCGTTGAACGATATAGACGAAAAAAAAAATTCTAAGTTCACCTCGTCTCGAATTCTCTGCGACGTTCAACTGCCGCGTGGACCGATCGAGCGCGAGTCCCACGCGTGGACCGATCGGGACGGACAGTCGGGGCGTGGACCGATCGGACACTCCTTGGCATTGGTCGTGGCTTAGGTCTACGCTTGCATTGTTCTCGGTGAGGAAGGAAATTTGCTCATTGAACGAGATAGACGAAAAAAAAATTAATAAAATTAAAAAAAATAAATAAAATTAAAAAAAATAAATAAAATTAAAAAAATAAATAAAATTAAAAAAAATAAAAAATTCTAAGTTCACCTCGTCTTGAGTTCTCTACGACGTTCAACTGCCGCGTGGACCGATCGAGCGCGAGGTTCACGCGTGGACCGATCGTGACGGACAGTCGGGGCGTGGCCCGATCGGACACGCCTTGGCGTTGTTCGTGGCTTTGGTCTACGCTTGGCATTGGTCTCGGTGAGGAAGGAAATTCGCTCGTTGAACGAGACTGTCGAAAAAAAATTCTAAGTTCACCTCGTCGCGAGTTCTCTGCGACGTTCAACTGCCGCGTGGACCGATCGAGACGGACACTCGGGGCGTGGCGCGATCGGATACGCCTTGGCTTTGTTCGTGGCTTTGGTCTGCGCTTGGCATTGGTTTCGGTGAGGAAAGAAATTCGCTCGTTGAACGAGACTGACGAAAAAAAAAATTCTAAGTTCACCTCGTCTCGAGTTCTCTGCGACGTTCAACTGCCGCGTGAACCGATCGAGAGCGAGGCTCACGCATGGACCGATCGAGACGGACAGTCGGGGCGTGGCCCCATCTGACACGCCTTGGCTTTGTGCGTGGCTTTTGTCTACGCTTGGCATTGGTCTCGGTGAGGAAGGAAACTCGCTCGTTGAAGGAGACTGACGAAAAAAAAATTCTAAGTTCACCTCGTCTCGTGTTCTCTGCGACGTTCAACTAGCGCGTGGACCGATCGAGCGCGAGGCTCACGCGTGGACCGATCGAGACGGATAGTCGGGGCGTGGATCCATCGGTAACTCCTTGGCGTTGTTCGTGGCTTTGGTGTACGCTTGGCATTGGTCTCGGTGAGGAAGGAAATTCGCTCGTTGAACGAGATAGACGAAAAAAAAAATTCTAGGTTCACCTCGTCTCGAGTTCTCTGCGACGTTCAACTGCCGCGTGGACCGATCGAGGGCGAGGCTCACGCGTGGACCGATCGAGACGGACAGTCGGGGCGTGGACCGATCGGACACTCCTTGGCGTTGTTCGTGGCTTTGGTCTACGCTTGGCATTGGTCTCGGTGAGGAAGGAAATTCGATCGTTGAACGCGACTGACAAAAATAAATAAATATATAAATTCTAAGTTCACCTCGTCTCGCGATCTCTGCGGCGTTCAACTGCCGCGTGGACCGATCGAGCGCGAGGCTCACGCGTGGACCGATCGAGACGGACAGTCGGGGCGTGGACCGATCGGACACTCCTTGGCATTGTTCGTGGCTTTGGTCTACGCTTGGCATTGGTCTCGGTGAGGAAAGAAATTCGCTCGTTGAACGAGACTGACAAAAAAAAATAATTTCTAAGTTCACCTCGTCTCGCGTTCTCTGCGACGTTCAACTGCCGCGTGGACCGATCGAGCGCGAGTCCCACGCGTGGACCGATCGGGACGGACAGTCGGGGCGTGGAACGATCGGACACTCCTTGGCGTTGTTCGTAGCTTTGGTCTACGCTTGGCATTGGTCTCGGTGAGGAAGGAAAGTCGGTCGTTGAACGAGATTGACGAAACAAAAATTCTAAGTTCACCTCGTGTGGATTTCACTGCGACGTTCAACTGCCGCGTGGACCGATTGAGCCCGAGGCTCACGCGTGGACCGATCGAGACGGACAGTCGGGGCGTGGACCGATCGGACACTCCTTGGCGTTGTTCGTGGCTTTGGTCTACGCTTGGCATTGGTCTCGGTGAGGAAGGAAATTCGCTCGTTGAACGATATAGACGAAAAAAAAAATTCTAAGTTCACCTCGTCTCGAGTTCTCTGCGACGTTCAACTGCCGCGTGGACCGATCGAGCGCGAGTCCCACGCGTGGACCGATCGGGACGGACAGTCGGGGCGTGGACCGATCGGACACTCCTTGGCATTGGTCGTGGCTTAGGTCTACGCTTGCATTGTTCTCGGTGAGGAAGGAAATTTGCTCATTGAACGAGATAGACGAAAAAAAAATTAATAAAATTAAAAAAAATAAATAAAATTAAAAAAAATAAATAAAATTAAAAAAAATAAATAAAATTAAAAAAAATAAATAAAATTAAAAAAAATAAATTAAATTAAAAAAAATAAAAAATTCTAAGTTCACCTCGTCTTGAGTTCTCTACGACGTTCAACTGCCGCGTGGACCGATCGAGCGCGAGGTTCACGCGTGGACCGATCGTGACGGACAGTCGGGGCGTGGCCCGATCGGACACGCCGTGGCGTTGTTCGTGGCTTTGGTCTACGCTTGGCATTGGTCTCGGTGAGGAAGGAAATTCGCTCGTTGAACGAGACTGTCGAAAAAAAATTCTAAGTTCACCTCGTCGCGAGTTCTCTGCGACGTTCAACTGCCGCGTGGACCGATCGAGACGGACACTCGGGGCGTGGCGCGATCGGATACGCCTTGGCTTTGTTCGTGGCTTTGGTCTGCGCTTGGCATTGGTTTCGGTGAGGAAAGAAATTCGCTCGTTGAACGAGACTGACGAAAAAAAAATTCTAAGTTCACGTCGTCTCGAGTTCTCTGCGACGTTCAACTGCCGCGTGAACCGATCGAGAGCGAGGCTCACGCATGGACCGATCGAGACGGACAGTCGGGGCGTGGCCCCATCTGACACGCCTTGGCTTTGTGCGTGGCTTTTGTCTACGCTTGGCATTGGTCTCGGTGAGGAAGGAAACTCGCTCGTTGAAGGAGACTGACGAAAAAAAAATTCTAAGTTCACCTCGTCTCGTGTTCTCTGCGACGTTCAACTAGCGCGTGGACCGATCGAGCGCGAGGCTCACGCGTGGACCGATCGAGACGGATAGTCGGGGCGTGGATCCATCGGTAACTCCTTGGCGTTGTTCGTGGCTTTGGTGTACGCTTGGCATTGGTCTCGGTGAGGAAGGAAATTCGCTCGTTGAACGAGATAGACGAAAAAAAAAATTGTAGGTTCACCTCGTCTCGAGTTCTCTGCGACGTTCAACTGCCGCGTGGACCGATCGAGGGCGAGGCTCACGCGTGGTCCGATCGAGACGGACAGTCGGGGCGTGGACCGATCGGACACTCCTTGGCGTTGTTCGTAGCTTTGGTCTACGCTTGGCATTGGTCTCGGTGAGGAAGGAAATTCGATCGTTGAACGCGACTGACAAAAATAAATAAATATATAAATTCTAAGTTCACCTCGTCTCGCGATCTCTGCGGCGTTCAACTGCCGCGTGGACCGATCGAGCGCGAGTCCCACGCGTGGACCGATCGGGACGGACAGTCGGGGCGTGGCCCGATCGGACACTCCTTGGCGTTGTTCGTGGCTTTGGTCTACGCTTGGCATTGGTCTCGGTGAGGAAGAAAAGTCGGTCGTTGAACGAGATTGACGAAAACAAAAAAATTCTAAGTTCACCTTGTCTGGATTTCACTGCGACGTTCAACTGCCGCGTGGACCGATCGAGGGCGAGGCTCACACGTGGACCGATCGAGACGGGCAGTCGGGGCGTGGACCGATCGGACACTCCTTGGCGTTGTCTGTGGCTTTGGCCTACGGTTGGCATTGGTCTCGGTGAGGAAGGAAGTTCGCTCGTTGAACGAGACCGTCGAAAAAAAAAATTCTAAGTTCACCTCGTCGAGAGTTCACTGCGACGTTCAACTGCCGCGTGGACCGATCGAGTGCGAGGCTCACGCGTGGACCGATCGAGACGGACAGTCGGGGCGTGGCGCGATCGGACACGCCTTGACTTTGTTCGTAGCTTTGGTCTACGCTTGGCATTGGTTTCGGTGAGGAAGGAAATTCGCTCGTTGAACGAGACTGACGAAAAAAAAAATTCTACGTTCACCACGTCTCGAGTTCTCAGCGACGTTCAACTGCCGCGTGAACCGATCGAGAGCGAGGCTCACGCGTGGACCGATCGAGACGGACAGTCGGGGCGTGGCCCCATCGGACACGCCTTGGCTCGGTGCGTGGCTTTTGTCAACGCTTGGCATTGGTCTCGGTTAGGAAGGAAACTCGCTCGTTGACGGAGACTGACGAAAAAAAACATTCTAAGTTCACCTCGTCTCGTGTTCTCTGCGACGTTCAACTGCCGCGTGGACCGATCGAGCGCGAGGCTCACGCGTGGACCGATCGACACGGATAGTCGGGGCGTGGATCGATCGGTAACTCCTTGGCGTTGTTCGTGGCTTTGGTCTACGCTTGACATTGGTCTCGGTGAGGAAGGAAATTCGCTCGTTGAACGAGATTGACGAGAAAAAAAATTCTAAGTTCACCTCGTCTGGATTTCACTGCGACGTTCAACTGCAGAGTGAACCGACCGAGCGCGAGTCTCACGCGTGGACCGATCGACACGGACAGTCGGGGTGTGGCCCGATCGGACACGCCTTGGCGTTGTTCGTGGCTTTGGTCTACGCTTGGCATTGGTCTCGGTGAGGAAGGAAACTCGCTCGTTGAGGGAGACTGACGAAAAAAAAATCGAAGTTCACTTCGTCTCGTGTTCTCTGCGACTTTCAAGTGCCGCGTGGACCGATCGAGGGCGAGGATCACGCGTGGATCGATAGAGACGTACAGTCGGGGCGTGGACCGATCGGACACGCCTTGGCGTTGTTCGTGGCTATGGTCTACGCTTGGCATTGGTCTCGGTGAGGAAGGAAATTCGCTCGTTGAACGAGACTGTCGAAAAAAAATTCTAAGTTCACCTCGTCGCGAGTTCTCTGCGACGTTCAACTGCCGCGTGGACCGATCGAGACGGACACTCGGGGCGTGGCGCGATCGGATACGCCTTGGCTTTGTTCGTGGCTTTGGTCTGCGCTTGGCATTGGTTTCGGTGAGGAAGGAAATTCGCTCGTTGAACGAGACTGACGAAAAAAAAAATTCTAAGTTCACCTCGTCTCGAGTTCTCTACGATGTTCAACTGCCGCGTGAACCGATCGAGAGCGAGGCTCACGCATGGACCGATCGAGACGGACAGTCGGGGCGTGGCCCCATCTGACACGCCTTGGCTTTGTGCGTGGCTTTTGTCTACGCTTGGCATTGGTCTCGGTGAGGAAGGAAACTCGCTCGTTGAACGAGATTGACGAAAAAAAAATCCTAGTTCACCTCGTCTCGCGCTCTCTGCGACGTTCAACTACCGCGTGGACCGATCGAGCGCGAGGCTCACGCGTGGACCGTTCGAGATGGATAGTCGGGGCGTGGATCCATCGGTAACTCCTTGGCGTTGTTCGTGGCTTTGGTCTACGCTTGGCATTGGTCTCGGTGAGGAAGGAAATTCGCTCGTTGAACGAGATAGACGAAAAAAAAAATTCTAGGTTCACCTCGTCTCGAGTTCTCTGCGACGTTCAACTGCCGCGTGGACCGATCGAGGGCGAGGCTCACGCGTGGACCGATCGAGACGGACAGTCGGGGCGTGGACCGATCGGACACTCCTTGGCGTTGTTCGTGGCTTTGGTCTACGCTTGGCATTGGTTTTGTTGAGGAAGGAAACTCGCTCGTTGAGGGAGACTGACGAAAAAAAAAATCGAAGTTCACTTCGTCTCGTGTTCTCTGCGACGTTCAACTGCCGCGTGGACCGATCGAGGGCGAGGATCACGCGTGGACCGATCGAGACGTACAGTCGGGGCGTGGATCCATCGGACACTCCTTGGCGTTGTTCGTGGCTTTTGTCAACGCTTGGCATCGGTCTCGGTGAGGAAGGAAACTCGCTCGTTGAAGGAGACTGACGAAAAAAAAATTCTAAGTTCACCTCGTCTCGTGTTCTCTGCGACGGTCTACTGCCGCGTGGACCGATCGAGCGCGAGGCTCACGCGTGGACCGATCGAGACGGATAGTCGGGGCGTGGACCGATCGGTCACACCTTGGCGATGTTCATGGATTTGGTCTACGCTTGGCATTGGTCTCGGTGAGGAAGGCAATTCGCTCGTTGAACGAGACTGACAAAAAAAATTAATTCTAAATTCAACTCGTCTCGCGTTCTCTGCGACGTTCAACTGCCGCGTGGACCGATCGAGCGCGAGTCCCACGCGTGGACCGATCGGGACGGACAGTCGAGGCGTGGCCCGATCGGACACGCCTTAGCGTTGTTCGTGGCTTTGGTCTACGCTTGGCATTGGTCTCGGTGAGGAAGGAAATTCGATCGTTGAACGCGACTGACAAAAATAACCAAATATATAAATTCTAAGTTCACCTCGTCTCGCGATCTCTGCGGCGTTCAACTGCCGCGTGGACCGATCAAGCGCGAGTCCCACGCGTGGACCGATCGGGACGGACAGTCGGGGCGTGGCCCGATCGGACACACCTTGGCGTTGTTCGTGGCTTTGGTCTACGCTTCGCATTGGTCTCGGTGAGGAAGGAAAATCGCTCGTTGAACGAGACTGACAAAAAAAATTAATTCTAAATTCACCTCGTCTCGCGTTCTCTGCGACGTTCAACTGCCGCGTGGACCGATCGAACGCGAGTCCCACGCGTGGACCGATCGGGACGGACAGTCGGAGCGTGGCCCGATCGGACACGCCTCAGCGTTGTTCGTGGCTTTGGTCTACGCTTGGCATTGGTCTCGGTGAGGAAGGAAATTCGCTCGTTGAACGAGACGGACGAACAAAAAGTCTAAGTTCACCTCGTGTCCAGTTCTCAGCGACGTTCACCTGCCGCGTGGAACGATCGAGCGCGAGGCTCACGCGTGGACCGATCGAGAGCGAGGCTCACGCGTGGACCGATCGAGACGGACAGTCGGGGCGTGGCGCGATCGGACACGCCTTGGCTTTGTTCGTAGCTTTGGTCTACGCTTGGCATTGGTTTCGGTGAGGAAGGAAATTCGCTCGTTGAACGAGACTGATGAAAAAAAAAATTCTACGTTCACCTCGTCTCGAGTTCTCAGCGACGTTCAACTGCCGCGTGAACCGATCGAGAGCGAGGCTCACGCGTGGACCGATCGGACACTCCTTGGCGTTGTTCATGGCTTTGGTCTACGCTTGGCATTGGTCTCGGTGAGAAGAAAATTCGACCGTTGAACGAGATAGACGAAAAAAAAATTCTAAATTCACCTCGTGTGGATTTCACTGCGACGTTCAACTGCAGAGTGAACCGACCGAGCGCGAGTCTCACGCGTGGACCGATCGACACGGACAGTCGGGGTGTGGCCCGATCGGACACGCCTTGGCGTTGTTCGTGGCTTTGGTCTACGCTTGGCATTGGTCTCGGTGAGGAAGGAAACTCGCTCGTTGAGGGAGACTGACGAAAAAAAAATCGAAGTTCACTTCGTCTCGTGTTCTCTGCGACGTTCAACTGCCGCGTGGACCGATCGAGGGCGAGGATCACGCGTGGACCGATAGAGACGTACAGTCGGGGCGTGGACCGATCGGACACTCCTTGGCGTTGTTCGTGGCTTTGGTCTACGCTTGGCATTGGTCTCGGTGAGGGAGGAAATTCGCTCGTTCAACGAGACTGTCGAAAAAAAAATTCTAAGTTCACCTCGTCGCGAGTTCTCTGCGATGTTCAACTGCCGCGTGGACCGATCGAGCGCGACGCTCACGCGTGGACCGATCGAGACGGATAATCGGGGCGTGAACCGATGGGTCACTCCTTGGCGTTGTTCGCGTCTTTGGTCTACGCTTGGCATTGGTCTCGGTGAGGAAGGAAATTCGCTCGTTGAAGGAGATAGACGAAAAAAAAAATTCTAAGTTCACCACGTCTCGAGTTCTCTGCGACGTTCAACTGCCGCGTGGACCGATCGAGCGCGAGTCCCACGCGTGGACCGATTGGGACGGACAGTCGGGGCGTGGACCGATCGGACACTCCTTGGCATTGGTCGTGGCTTAGGTCTACGCTTGCATTGTTCTCGGTGAGGAAGGAAATTTGCTCATTGAACGAGATAGACGAAAAAAAAAATTAATAAAATTAAAAAAAATAAATAAAATTAAAAAAAATAAATAAAATTAAAAAAAAAAATAAAATTAAAAAAAATAAATAAAATTAAAAAAAATAAATAAAATTTAAAAAAATAAAAAATTCTAAGTTCACCTTGTCTTGAGTTCTCTACGACGTTCAACTGCCGCGTGGACCGATCGAGCGCGAGGCTCACGCGTGGACCGATCGTGACGGACAGTCGGGGCGTGGCCCCATCTGACACGCCTTGGCTTTGTGCGTGGCTTTTGTCTACGCTTGGCATTGGTCTCGGTGAGGAAGGAAACTCGCTCGTTGAAGGAGACTGACGAAAAAAAAAATCGAAGTTCGCTTCGTCTCGTGTTCTCTGCGACGTTCAACTGCCGCGTGGACCGATCGAGGGCGAGGATCACGCGTGGACCGATCGAGACGTACAGTCGGGGCGTGGATCGATCGGACACTCCTTGGCGTTGTTCGTGGCTTTTGTCAACGCTTGGCATTGGTCTCGGTGAGGAAGGAAACTCGCTCGTTGAAGGAGACTGACGAAAAAAAAATTCTAAGTTCACCTCGTCTCGTGTTCTCTGCGACGGTCGACTGCCGCGTGGACCGATCGAGCGCGAGGCTCACGCGTGGACCGATCGAGACGGATAGTCGGGGCGTGGACCGATCGGTCACTCCTTGGCGATGTTCGTGACTTTGGTCTACGCTTCGCATTGGTCTCGGTGAGGACGGAAATTAGCTCGATGAACGCGACTGACAAAAAAATAAATAAATTCTAAGTTCACCTCGTCTCGCATTCTCTGAGACGTTCAACTGCCGCGTGGACCGATCGAGGGCGAGGCTCACGCGTGGACCGATCGAGACGGACAGTCGGGGCGTGGACCGATCGGACACTCCTTGGCGTTGTCCGCGGCTTTGGCCTACGCTTGGCATTGGTCTCGGTGAGGAAGGAAATTCGCTCGTTGAACGAGACCGTCGAAAAAAAAAATTCTAAGTTCACCTCGTCGCGAGTTCTCTGCGGCGTTCAACTGCCGCGTGGACCGATCGAGCGCGAGTCCCATGCGTGGACCGATCGGGACGGACAGTCGGGGCGTGGACAGATCGGGCACTCCTTGGCATAGGTCGTGGCTTTGGTCTACGCTTGGCATTGGTCTCGGTGAGGAAGGAAAGTCGGTCGTTGTACGAGATTGACGAAAAAAAAATTCTAAGTTCACCTTGTCTGGATTTCACTGCGACGTTCAACTGCCGCGTGGACCGATGGAGCGCGAGGCTCACGCGTGGACCGATCGAGACGGACAGTCGGGGCGTGGACCGATCGGACACTCCTTGGCGTTGTTCGTGGCTTTGGTCTACGCTTGGCATTAGTCTCGGTGAGGAAGGAAATTCGCTCGTTGAACGAGATAGACGAAAAAAGAATTCTAAGTTCACCTCGTCTCGAGTTCTCTGCGACGTTCAACTGCCGCGTGGACCGATCGAGCGCGAGGCTCACGCGTGGACCGATCGAGACGGACAGTCGGTGCGTGGACCAATCGGACACACCTTGGCGTTGTTCATGGCTTTGGTCCACGCTTGGCATTGGTCTCGTTGATGAAGGAAATTCGCTCGTTGAACGAGACGGACGAACAAAAAATCTAAGTTCACCTCGTGTCCAGTTCTCTGCGACGTTCACCTGCCGCGTGGAACGATCGAGCGCGAGGCTCACGCGTGGACCGTTCGAGAGCGAGGCTCACGCGTGGACCGAGCGAGACGGATAATCGGGGCGTGAACCGATCGGTCACTCCTTGGCGTTGTTCGCGTCTTTGGTCTACGCTTGGCATTGGTCTCGGTGAGGAAGGAAATTCGCTCGTTGAAGGAGATAGACGAAAAAAAAAATTCTAAGTTCACCTCGTCTCGAGTTCTCTGCGACGTTCAACTGCCGCGTGGACCGATCGAGCGCGAGTTCCACGCGTGGACCGATCGGGACGGACAGTCCGGGCGTGGACCGATCGGACACTCCTTGGCATTGGTCGTGGCTTAGGTCTACGCTTGCATTGTTCTCGGTGAGGAAGGACATTTGCTCATTGAACGAGATAGACGAAAAAAAAAATTAATAAAATTAAAAAAAATAAATAAAATTAAAAAAAATAGATAAAATTAAAAAAAATAAATAAAATTAAAAAAAATAAATAAAATTAAAAAAAATAAATAAAATTAAAAAAAATAAAAAATTCTAAGTTCACCTCGTCTTGAGTTCTCTACGACGTTCAACTGCCGCGTGGACCGATCGAGCGCGAGGCTCACGCGTGGACCGATCGTGACGGACAGTCGGGGCGTGGCCCGATCGGACACGCCTTGGCGTTGTTCGTGGCTTTGGTCTACGCTTGGCATTGGTCTCGGTGAGGAAGGAAATTCGCGCGTTGAACGAGACTGTCGAAAAAAAATTCTAAGTTCACCTCGTCGCGAGTTCTCTACGACGTTCAACTGCCGCGTGGACCGATCGAGACGGACACTCGGGGCGTGGCGCGATCGGATACGCCTCGGCTTTGTTCGTGGCTTTGGTCTGGGCTTGGCATTGGTTTCGGTGAGGAAGGAAATTCGCTCGTTGAACGAGACTGACGAAAAAAAAAATTCTAAGTTCACCTCGTCTCGAGTTCTCTGCGACGTTCAACTGCCGCGTGAACCGATCGAGAGCGAAGCTCACGCATGGACCGATCGAGACGGACAGTCGGGGCGTGGACCGATCGGACACGCCTTGGCGTTGTTCGTGGCTTTGGTCTACGCTTCGCATTGGTCTCGGTGATGAAGGAAATTCGCTCGTTGAACGAGACTGACGAAAAAAAAATCCAAGTTCACTTCGTCTCGTGTTCTCTGCGACGTTCAACTGCCGCGTGGACCGATCGAGGGCGAGGATCACGCGTGGACCGATCGAGACGTACAGTCGGGGCGTGGACCGATCGGACACGCCTTGGCGTTGTTCGTGGCTTTGGTCTACGCTTCGCATTGGTCTCGGTGAGGAAGGAAATTCGCTCGTTGAACGAGACTGACAAAAAAAATTAATTCTAAATTCACCTCGTCTCGCGTTCTCTGCGACGTTCAACTGCCGCGTGGACCGATCGAGCGCGAGTCCCACGCGTGGACCGATCGGGACGGACAGTCGGAGCGTGGCCCGATCGGACACGCCTTAGCGTTGTTCGTGGCTTTGGTCTACGCTTGGCATTGGTCTCGGTGAGGAAGGAAATTCGCTCGTTGAACGCGACTGACAAAAATAAATAAATATATAAATTCTAAGTTCACCTCGTCTCGCGTTCTCTGCGGCGTTCAACTGCCGCGTGGACCGATCGAGCGCGTGTCCCATGCGTGGACCGATCGGGACGGACAGTCGGGGCGTGGACCGATCGGGCACTCCTTGGCATAGGTCGTGGCTTTGGTCTACGCTTGCATTGTTCCCGGTGAGGAAGGAAATTCGCTCGTTGAAAGAGATTGACGAGAAAAAAAATAAATAAAAAAAAAATTCTACGTTCACCTCGTCTGGAGTTCTCTGCGACGTTCCACTGCCGCGTGGACCGATCGAGCGCGAGGCTCACGCGTGGACCGATCGAGACGGACAGTCGGGGCGTAGACCGATCGGACACTCCTTGGCGTCGTTCGTGGCTTTGGTCTATGCTTGGCATTGGTCTCGGTGAGGAAGGAAATTCGCTCGTTGAACGAGACGGACGAAAAAAAATCTAAGTTCACCTCGTCTCGAGTGCTCTGCGACGTTCAACTGCCGCGTGGACCGATCGAGCGCGAGGCTCACGCATGGACCGATCGAAACGGACAGTCGGGGCGTGGACCGATCGGACACTCCTTGGCGTCGTTCGTGGCTTTGGTCTACGCTTGCCATTGGTCTCGGTGAGGAAGGAAATTCGCTCGTTGAACGAAACGGACGAAAAAAAATCTAAGTTCACCTCGTCTCGAGTGCTCTGCGACGTTCACCTACCGCGTGGACCGATCGAGCGCGAGGCTCACGAGTGGACCGATCGAGACGGACAGTCGGGGCGTGGACCGATCGGTCACTCCTTGGCGTTGTTCATGGCTTTGGTCTACGCTTGGCATTGGTCTCGGTGAGGAAGGAAAGTCGGTCGTTGAACGAGATTGACGAAACAAAAATTCTAAGTTCACCTCGTGTGGATTTCACTGCGACGTTCAACTGCCGCGTGGACCGATTGAGCCCGAGGCTCACGCGTGGACCGATCGAGACGGACAGTCGGGGCGTGGACCGATCGGACACTCCTTGGCGTTGTTCGTGGCTTTGGTCTACGCTTGGCATTGGTCTCGGTGAGGAAGGAAATTCGCTCGTTGAACGATATAGACGAAAAAAAAAATTCTAAGTTCACCTCGTCTCGAGTTCTCTGCGACGTTCAACTGCCGCGTGGACCGATCGAGCGCGAGTCCCACGCGTGGACCGATCGGGACGGACAGTCGGGGCGTGGACCGATCGGACACTCCTTGGCATTGGTCGTGGCTTAGGTCTACGCTTGCATTGTTCTCGGTGAGGAAGGAAATTTGCTCATTGAACGAGATAGACGAAAAAAAAATTAATAAAATTAAAAAAAATAAATAAAATTAAAAAAAATAAATAAAATTAAAAAAAATAAATAAAATTAAAAAAAATAAATAAAATTAAAAAAAATAAAAAATTCTAAGTTCACCTCGTCTTGAGTTCTCTACGACGTTCAACTGCCGCGTGGATCGATCGAGCGCGAGGTTCACGCGTGGACCGATCGTGACGGACAGTCGGGGCGTGGCCCGATCGGACACGCCTTGGCGTTGTTCGTGGCTTTGGTCTACGCTTGGCATTGGTCTCGGTGAGGAAGGAAATTCGCTCGTTGAACGAGACTGTCGAAGAAAAATTCTAAGTTCACCTCGTCGCGAGTTCTCTGCGACGTTCAACTGCCGCGTGGACCGATCGAGACGGACACTCGGGGCGTGGCGCGATCGGATACGCCTTGGCTTTGTTCGTGGCTTTGGTCTGCGCTTGGCATTGGTTTCGGTGAGGAAAGAAATTCGCTCGTTGAACGAGACTGACGAAAAAAAAAATTCTAAGTTCACCTCGTCTCGAGTTCTCTGCGACGTTCAACTGCCGCGTGAACCGATCGAGAGCGAGGCTCACGCATGGACCGATCGAGACGGACAGTCGGGGCGTGGCCCCATCTGACACGCCTTGGCTTTGTGCGTGGCTTTTGTCTACGTTTGGCATTGGTCTCGGTGAGGAAGGAAACTCGCTCGTTGAAGGAGACTGACGAAAAAAAAATTCTAAGTTCACCTCGTCTCGTGTTCTCTGCGACGTTCAACTAGCGCGTGGACCGATCGAGCGCGAGGCTCACGCGTGGACCGATCGAGACGGATAGTCGGGGCGTGGATCCATCGGTAACTCCTTGGCGTTGTTCGTGGCTTTGGTGTACGCTTGGCATTGGTCTCGGTGAGGAAGGAAATTCGCTCGTTGAACGAGATAGACGAAAAAAAAAATTCTAGGTTCACCTCGTCTCGAGTTCTCTGCGACGTTCAACTGCCGCGTGGACCGATCGAGGGCGAGGCTCACGCGTGGACCGATCGAGACGGACAGTCGGGGCGTGGACCGATCGGACACTCCTTGGCGTTGTTCGTGGCTTTGGTCTACGCTTGGCATTGGTCTCGGTGAGGAAGGAAATTCGATCGTTGAACGCGACTGACAAAAATAAATAAATATATAAATTCTAAGTTCACCTCGTCTCGCGATCTCTGCGGCGTTCAACTGCCGCGTGGACCGATCGAGCGCGAGTCCCACGCGTGGACCGATCGGGACGGACAGTCGGGGCGTGGCCCGATCGGACACGCCTTGTCGTTGTTCGTGGCTTTGGTCTACGCTTCGCATTGGTCTCGGTGAGGAAGGAAATTCGCTCGTTGAACGAGACTGACAAAAAAAATTAATTCTAAATTCACCTCGTCTCGCGTTCTCTGCGACGTTCAACTCCCGCGTGGACCGATCGAGCGCGAGTCCCACGCGTGGACCGATCGGGACGGACAGTCGGGGCGTGGACCGATCGGACACTCCTTGGCGTTGTTCGTAGCTTTGGTCTACGCTTGGCATTGGTCTCGGTGAGGAAGGAAAGTCGGTCGTTGAACGAGATTGACGAAACAAAAATTCTAAGTTCACCTCGTGTGGATTTCACTGCGACGTTCAACTGCCGCGTGGACCGATTGAGCCCGAGGCTCACGCGTGGACCGATCGAGACGGACAGTCGGGGCGTGGACCGATCGGACACTCCTTGGCGTTGTTCGTGGCTTTGGTCTACGCTTGGCATTGGTCTCGGTGAGGAAGGAAATTCGCTCGTTGAACGATATAGACGAAAAAAAAAATTCTAAGTTCACCTCGTCTCGAATTCTCTGCGACGTTCAACTGCCGCGTGGACCGATCGAGCGCGAGTCCCACGCGTGGACCGATCGGGACGGACAGTCGGGGCGTGGACCGATCGGACACTCCTTGGCATTGGTCGTGGCTTAGGTCTACGCTTGCATTGTTCTCGGTGAGGAAGGAAATTTGCTCATTGAACGAGATAGACGAAAAAAAAATTAATAAAATTAAAAAAAATAAATAAAATTAAAAAAAATAAATAAAATTAAAAAAATAAATAAAATTAAAAAAAATAAAAAATTCTAAGTTCACCTCGTCTTGAGTTCTCTACGACGTTCAACTGCCGCGTGGACCGATCGAGCGCGAGGTTCACGCGTGGACCGATCGTGACGGACAGTCGGGGCGTGGCCCGATCGGACACGCCTTGGCGTTGTTCGTGGCTTTGGTCTACGCTTGGCATTGGTCTCGGTGAGGAAGGAAATTCGCTCGTTGAACGAGACTGTCGAAAAAAAATTCTAAGTTCACCTCGTCGCGAGTTCTCTGCGACGTTCAACTGCCGCGTGGACCGATCGAGACGGACACTCGGGGCGTGGCGCGATCGGATACGCCTTGGCTTTGTTCGTGGCTTTGGTCTGCGCTTGGCATTGGTTTCGGTGAGGAAAGAAATTCGCTCGTTGAACGAGACTGACGAAAAAAAAAATTCTAAGTTCACCTCGTCTCGAGTTCTCTGCGACGTTCAACTGCCGCGTGAACCGATCGAGAGCGAGGCTCACGCATGGACCGATCGAGACGGACAGTCGGGGCGTGGCCCCATCTGACACGCCTTGGCTTTGTGCGTGGCTTTTGTCTACGCTTGGCATTGGTCTCGGTGAGGAAGGAAACTCGCTCGTTGAAGGAGACTGACGAAAAAAAAATTCTAAGTTCACCTCGTCTCGTGTTCTCTGCGACGTTCAACTAGCGCGTGGACCGATCGAGCGCGAGGCTCACGCGTGGACCGATCGAGACGGATAGTCGGGGCGTGGATCCATCGGTAACTCCTTGGCGTTGTTCGTGGCTTTGGTGTACGCTTGGCATTGGTCTCGGTGAGGAAGGAAATTCGCTCGTTGAACGAGATAGACGAAAAAAAAAATTCTAGGTTCACCTCGTCTCGAGTTCTCTGCGACGTTCAACTGCCGCGTGGACCGATCGAGGGCGAGGCTCACGCGTGGACCGATCGAGACGGACAGTCGGGGCGTGGACCGATCGGACACTCCTTGGCGTTGTTCGTGGCTTTGGTCTACGCTTGGCATTGGTCTCGGTGAGGAAGGAAATTCGATCGTTGAACGCGACTGACAAAAATAAATAAATATATAAATTCTAAGTTCACCTCGTCTCGCGATCTCTGCGGCGTTCAACTGCCGCGTGGACCGATCGAGCGCGAGGCTCACGCGTGGACCGATCGAGACGGACAGTCGGGGCGTGGACCGATCGGACACTCCTTGGCATTGTTCGTGGCTTTGGTCTACGCTTGGCATTGGTCTCGGTGAGGAAAGAAATTCGCTCGTTGAACGAGACTGACAAAAAAAAATAATTTCTAAGTTCACCTCGTCTCGCGTTCTCTGCGACGTTCAACTGCCGCGTGGACCGATCGAGCGCGAGTCCCACGCGTGGACCGATCGGGACGGACAGTCGGGGCGTGGAACGATCGGACACTCCTTGGCGTTGTTCGTAGCTTTGGTCTACGCTTGGCATTGGTCTCGGTGAGGAAGGAAAGTCGGTCGTTGAACGAGATTGACGAAACAAAAATTCTAAGTTCACCTCGTGTGGATTTCACTGCGACGTTCAACTGCCGCGTGGACCGATTGAGCCCGAGGCTCACGCGTGGACCGATCGAGACGGACAGTCGGGGCGTGGACCGATCGGACACTCCTTGGCGTTGTTCGTGGCTTTGGTCTACGCTTGGCATTGGTCTCGGTGAGGAAGGAAATTCGCTCGTTGAACGATATAGACGAAAAAAAAAATTCTAAGTTCACCTCGTCTCGAGTTCTCTGCGACGTTCAACTGCCGCGTGGACCGATCGAGCGCGAGTCCCACGCGTGGACCGATCGGGACGGACAGTCGGGGCGTGGACCGATCGGACACTCCTTGGCATTGGTCGTGGCTTAGGTCTACGCTTGCATTGTTCTCGGTGAGGAAGGAAATTTGCTCATTGAACGAGATAGACGAAAAAAAAATTAATAAAATTAAAAAAAATAAATAAAATTAAAAAAAATAAATAAAATTAAAAAAAATAAATAAAATTAAAAAAAATAAATAAAATTAAAAAAAATAAATTAAATTAAAAAAAATAAAAAATTCTAAGTTCACCTCGTCTTGAGTTCTCTACGACGTTCAACTGCCGCG